>OX352772.1:52971495-54181495 GCA_947095535.1 Poecilobothrus nobilitatus | reverse complement strand
TAAAATTTTTGCAAAAGTGACGTTAAAAAAAATTCAGCTTCCTAGCTCCTTTATTTTTTGAGTTATTGTGCGGACGGGCGGACGGACGTACATAGCTTAATCGACTCAGAATTCGATTCTGAGCCGATCCATACCTTTGATATTATATCTAGCTCGACTCCTTTAAGGTGTCAGAAACGTATTGGTAAATTTTTATACCCTTGAACATAGTTCATATGGGTATAAAGATTATGAAGTCAAACAATTGAGAGCGATTCCAAATGAAATATTTTGCGGTACCTTCAAAATAAATAAAACGTACCTAATCGGACTGCTGAAATTGGAACTCCAATTTCTTTTTGAAATTTCAATGCAATAAACTCTTTTTTTTTCAATAAACATTTATTATTACAAATATTAAATATAAATTTTTCCACAAATATGTTATACATAATTATACTATATGTGTATGTAATTATATAAATGGCTATAGTAAAAGTGTATATTATATGCATGATATATAAATTTTTAATTCTAACCCCCGCAATTTTTTTATTTTATTTAATAAAAAATTATTATATAACTCAAAAAAAAAAAAAGCAAACAAAAAAAAAAAGAAAATTTTGAATGGAATTAGAAAAGGAACTAAAAACACTAGATTATATAAAAATACTGGTATGTATATACAATGTTATATATATAAAAAAAAATTGTCAAATTGTTATCTAATAAATACATAGATTTTATGGTATAGGTTTGTAGCCAAAAAAAAGAACAAAAAAATTAGAAAAAAATATTATAAATGAATTAATAATGAATGAATTAAATTTTAATGTAATTGATAATAAATCACAAAAAAAGTATAGTACCAGTCATTACTAAGGACCTTCTGTTCTATAGAAATAATATTTTTTATTAAATATTAAGTATGTAAGAACTTTTTTATTCGTCATTTACCTAGGTAAATTTACTACAGATCAGTCACCAGTTGTTTTCTGTCTTAACAGGAATCTTGAAACCGTTTAACTCTCAACAAATATTAAAAGTATTAAATTTATTATGATTGGATGTCGGAATGATATTAGAATTGGATGTTCTAAAATTAAAACTATATAGACAGGATATAGGAATAGTATGGTTTTATAATATATGGTAAATTTTTAAAGATATCATTCTTGGACAAAAAAGGTGAATAAATTAAACAAAGTAAAGTAATTAAATATTTAGGAGTGAATTGTAGGTTGGGAAGAAAAATTTCGCAACTTCATTTGTCGTCATTTAATTTTATCAAATTAATGTTCTTATAAAAATCAAATGACGACTCCAAACAAAAAAAAAATTAAAAATGTTCGAGACAACAATAACCGTTATTTGTAAATTAAAAAATATTCGTTGACGACTGTCATTTCTTCAAAAGTCTTAATGTGTTAAAAGGCAAGAAATTTACTGAAATAAATAATTTTCCATTACAATTTTGCCTTGCGATAAAATATTCCAAACGAAATTGAATTTTTTTTGAAATTTTTTTTTGAATACCATACTGTACAAGTTTAGTTACAAGTTCACCTATCCTATAACTTCTTAAGTATTCAAAACTATATTCTTTGAAATTATTTAAAAATTTTAAATTTAATTTTGTTTAAAGTTAAAATTATAACAGTTTAATAAATCGGAGGCATGTGTCAAATCAGCATTTTTTTATGGGAGCGAGACGTGGCTTGTATCTAGAAATTTATACACAGAAACTACAAGTCTTTGTAAATAAATGCTTTAGAATAATATGTCGCATATTCTGACCAAGGTGAATAATGAACGAAGAGCTTTGGGTAATGACGAGGCAAGAGCCGATATGGGTCCAAATAAGATTGGTCGCATTCTAAGGCCGACAACATCAGTGGCATGCCAAGCTCTAGAACAGAACTCTCAAGGTAGAAGAAATATGGGAAGGCCAAAAGCAACCTGGAGAAGAACTGTACAAAGAGAAAGTGACCTATCTGGAAAAACATGGTCAGAAATAAAAAGATTAGCGCAAAATAGAGATAATTGGAGAGGCTATGGGCTTGCGTTCCATAGGGAAATAATAGGGAGAAAAAAAACCGTTTAATATCTTTTATTATTTTTTTAAAGTCAAAATTAAAATCAAAAACTGTTACTACCTTTAATATAGGTAGTAACAGTTTTTGATTTTAATTTTGACTTACCTTTAATATAGGTAGTAACAGTTTTTGATTTTAATTTTGACTTAAAAAAAATAATAAAAGATTTAGATAGTTTTTAAAAATTATAAAATTCTTGTATGCTTAATACTTAAAAATGATTCTTATAAAAGAACTTATAAAAGAAGAAATAAAGAACAATAAAGAAATTTAAGATGATGGTGAGGTCAATTTTAAGAAAAAAATCAAAGTAAAGCAAATTAATAAAATATTTAAAAAATAATAACAATAAAATAAAAAACAAACGGTTACTTCAGATCAGTAGGGCTGAAAGAAAAATTATTTAAAGAAAAGAACAATATATATTACAAGAGGATTTAAATAATCTTTTCAGTTAACGAAAAACTATAACTAAATCAGAAGCAGAAGTTTGAAGATACTAATTATTAAAATCATGGTCATAATCATTAATTTTCCATCTTTCAGTTTGTCCCTTGCAGGTAGAGTTTATATAAGACTTAAAATAAATAAATTGAATAATAGGGGCCTCGATGGCCTAGTGGATAAGAGCGTATAAAATACGTTGTGAACACCGAGGGTTTGAGTCCCACACACGTCGTAAGAGTTATTCCCTCTTACGACATTTACAGCCACGCCTGAAAAGAAAAGGCTGTGTAATTTCCTGTTCACATTTATGTGTCAGAGAAATGAACAAAAAAAAAATCTATTAAAAAAATTGATCTAAGCTTTCTGGTGTTATTTAAAAAAAAATGATATTAAAGACAGAGTACATATTTATTAATATTTAAATAAAAATTTTACCATTTAGATTTACGTCAATATACGCCATGTACAAAACTGCCATAATGAAACGTTTAGAAACGTCAAAAAATTACATTTATTTTTCTGTTGAAATTTGTATATTCAGAAAAATTAATTTTTTTTTTTATTTTTTAATTAATTTTACATTTTCTCTTAAAAAAAAAAGATAGGTAATAAAAGAAATTTGTGAAAAAGAATTTTTTTTTTTAAATAAAAACAAAAATATTCAGTATCATAACCATTTATTAGTCATGTAGTAAATTAGGTCATTTATTAGAGCTTGTAGTATCTTATTAACATGTTTACTAAAATTTACCATCATGAATATTAATGTTGGTAATAAATATGGCAACATAACTAATTCGACATTTTAGAATGTATTGAAAACGTAAAACTTAAAAGTTTATCAATTGTTTTCCTTATAACTGCGTCAAATAAATGCGTTAAGTACGCGTCATAATTACATATTAATTATACCAATTTCCATACAACACAATACACCACTTTTTTGACAGTTCTTGTGTCATGGCTATACAAAATAATGTTTGATTTTTAGCAGTACCTTTAGCTTCTTTTTAATTTTATATACGATTCTTTAAACTATATGGTATCATATCATAAAAATTAAAATATACGATATAAGTTTGTCAAATAAAACACCAGAAATAATGAAAAATCAAAAAGAAAAAATTAATATTCAATTATAACACCACTAATCGAAAATGAAGAATTCTAATGTCATATAAATGACGTATAAAAAATACTTTTATAATGTAAATTTTTTTTCTTGTTTTTTTTTTTGCTTTTTTTTTTACCCAATTACAAAAATTATACTAAACTATATAACAATCTAAAATTCTAAGAGTAATTTTCCGATTTTTCCTTGTTTTTTTTTTTGCTTTTGTTTTTATTCAATTATTTAAATTTTAAGCGTGGGAAAATTATTTTATATTTTTTTTGCAAATGTATCTCTTTTTTATTTTTTATTATTATTATAATTTTATTTAAAAATCAATGAATAAAAAATAAAAAAAATCAAACAATTGATTCCCAGGTGGACCAGAAAAAAAAAAAAAAAAAATGGTAAATGAAAATTCATTAGGCAATTTACGGATTCTTCTAGGTACAATTGCAAATTAAGTATTTTATGTTTTTTTCTTTTTAATTTTTGTTTTAATTTAATTTTATTTATTGTTTTATTGTAATTTCTGTTAAAAAAAAAAAAATATTTTGATTGATTAAATCGATTCAATTTATTGAATTTGAATTAAAACTTAATTTTATTATTATTTTTTTTTTTTTTTGTTTTTTTATTATTATTTATTTTATATAAAGATTTTTTCTGTGTGCTAAAATTAAATTGCCATTATAATAAAAAAATATATATATATATATTAATATAATGGAATTTATGTTTGGTGCGTATGGTATAGGCGTATAAATAATTCGCGCCTACTTTTTTTTTTTTTGTTTTTATCTCATTTTCCATTTTCCGTTATTTTCTTCTTTTATTTTTTTTTATTTTTGTTGTTATTCAATTGAATTTTGATTATTTTCGTGATTGATTTTAAATTCATTTCAATTGAAAGTGAATTTTTAGTATTTGGAAAAAAAAAACAAAAAGAACAACAAAAACGTAGATATTTGACAATAGATTATTGTATTGACATCCAGTTTGGATTTAACAACAAAAAAAAAAAAAACAAAATATAATTGCATATAAATTGAACGGATAATTGATGGGTTATATATTGAAAATTATTATTGTATTAATATTATAGTATCAAATGATCTATTACTCATTGAAGAGTAGTTAATAGATGGTAATAGTATACATGTGTCAAATTGAAATAAAATTAAATAAAAAAATTTAAACAATTTTATTTGAAAAATAAACAAAAAAAATTTATTGTTAAAGTATGGGAAAATTGCAAAAAAAAAAAATATTCAGATTAAAATCAAATTTGATAATAGCAAATATTAAACAAATAAAATTTTCTAAAATTAATTCAAAAGTATATATTTTATAGGCCGTTTAAAATTCTAAATTGTCAATTATAAAGATGTGTCAGTTTTTTGTCTAATTTTATTTTTTTCTTGTCATATATATTTTTGCTATGTGTAATCCGCTTAACAAAATTAAAATTATAATGACGAAACTTTAATTCTAACAATTTAAAAGTTATATAGATATATTCATATCTCATAAATTGAGTAGTACTTCTAATTTATTTTAAATTAAAACCATGTAATTTTGAAAGAATACAACTTTGGTAAGATGAATCTCTTAATATTACAGAACATTAACATAATAACTCCTAATTTATTTAACAAAAAAAAAAAAAATTAGTATATAAATTTGAGAAAAGAAATTTTTTTTTTTATTATCCTTCGTTCAAGATCATTTTTTTCACTATTTAAGAGATTCTTTTTTTACATTCCCTCGAAGTATTTAATGTAGATTAGATTAGATTGTAGTTTAAGCGGGGTAAGTAACACTGTAATCTTCTGATGTAGATCTATATTGTGTTCTTCTTGTTATTACGTGTTGTGGATTTTGCCTCCATTTATAATACTTCTATCAGTCCTACTGCCTCTAAGAAAGAAAAGATCTGTAGAGGGTTTATTGCTGGCAGTTTATTTTCGACAAAGAAATATGTTACTAGTTGCATATAATATTGCGAGAAGAAAAACTTGGCAGTTTTTGAATATGTGCGCTGGAGTTTTTTTCTTCTTCTTCTTGAGAGAATCTGAATTTACCGTCATTTTTTATTTCAACTTTCTTCAAGTGGCACTTTAGCCGCCAGTGTCTGAACGGGAGTTCTGTTAAAATTTTCATTTTATTTTTACTGGATCCTATGATTTTTTCATATTTTTTCCGGCTACAGTTTACCAAAAACTCCAGATAATAGAAAATTTAAATTATTTATTCAATTTATTAATAAATTGTCAGAAATTAAATTGAAAGTATATTAAGCTCTAACAATATAATAATGTAGTTACAATTGCAATTCAAAAGTGAAGCATGCAGAAATTTAGAATAAATAAATTTACAATTATTAAGAATTGTTTATTTAATATAATTAATAATTATACATTCCTTTCTATTTCTCAGACATTATCAGACTGCTTTGGAGTTGAATCGATTATTCTATCAACGTGAGAATATGATTTTAGTGGGTAAAAATTCAATATTACTAAGGGGGCTTAGGTTTTTTTTCTGTGTTTTGAATATTTACACTTCCCGCACGAAAAAAAAAAATTTCGTCTGTACCAACTGAATAACAAGCAACCACAAAATACGTAAATTTTTTTTAGAAATTATTTCAAGAACTGACTGTGTTTATATCAAAACATTTATTTCAAATTAAATTTTTTTTTAAATTTCCATTTAATCCCATTACCACAATTTAACAACAACACTTTCTTTAATCCTCGATCCTCCGGCATTAAACTGCTCTGAAGTTCAGGGTACTTACCCCATTATACTGGCTATGGATGGAGTTGATTTTATAGTAGGTAAACATTTTTCACAAAACTTAGGGCGATAATTCAATGCTCTCCATGAATGATCACCAAGTGTTAGCTTCTCTTTAAGAAACAAATTTAAAATCTGCATGTAAATATTATGATCATTTAAATTCTTAATGACAATAAAACAACAATACAAAATAACAAAAAATTGATTCTCAATCTGATTAAATAAGTAGAAAAATACTTTACTCTAGCTTGCGTTGCGAAACTATCCGAGGTGCGCGAATTAAATTAATCTCAAGTGTAAACTCAATATCTCGAAGTAAATTAATCTTAAAGGTTTTAACTAAATACCTGCATTTAATTTAAAATCTTGATTCAATTTTTTTTTTTTTTTAAATATTTCTCAAATCTTATCTATAAGTAGATTATATCTGGCTATTAAATTGAAATTATTATATTATTTCATTTGAATGTATTAATAATTTATGTTAGATAAGGTCTATATACTATCAAAGATTTTAGTTACAGTTTCAAGTTTTTCATAAATAATCTTTTTTTTAATTATTTTTCATAAATTATTTTATTTGAAAATTAAAACAGGTAAAAATTGAACCTGCATAACTTATCTCTATAAAAGCACAATAAATGGAACGAAATACTTATATACTTTACAGAAAATATGTAGAAAATTATGTACAATATGTATTTTTGTAGGCGTTCTAAAGTGTAAAAAATAAATTATGCTGATAACTTCTCATAAAAACATACATTTGTACATTTTGTTGTGGTCAGTATATATATAAACATATATATATATAATATTTTTTGTTCTATTCTAAGTACTTAATCATAATAAATTATAAATTTGTCAAAAAAAAAAAAAAAAAAAAAAAAAACAACGTTGTAGCTCTGCGCTTTCTTTAACTCAACTAAAATTAAAATATTTTTATACTTGAGAATTGTTTTTTTTTTTTAAATAAATCAAATTTTTTTTTTTTTTTTTTGTTCCTTTACAAAAATTTTAACAAAAACGAAACAAAAAGTTGACTAATTAATTAATCAAACCTATGTACATATATAAGAAACTTATTTTTTTTTTTTTTTAATTAACATTTCAGGTAACACTTAGTTAATTTAAAGTTAAAACTGCGTGTCATTTGTTAGTTACAATATGCATGTGATTCATTATTAGTTCCGGAATGTCAGATAAAGTCAAATATCTGAGCATACAAAAAAAAAAAAAAAGAACAAAAAACAGAAAAAAAACAAAAGGCTTGTAAATTTTAATCAAAAATTATAACATAATCTTCTGGTTTTTTTTTAATTTTTTTTGCTGTTTTTGTTTAAAAAACGTTTAAAAATGCTGAAATTTTCAATGCATTTTTAAATTTTAATTGTTGAGTACCTATACTTTTGTTTTTGTTTTCTTTTTTACTAAAGTGATTTTTTTATTTATGAATTTTAAAACAAAAAAAAAAAAAAAATAGCAACAAAATTTTAAGTTATGACAACAATATTTGTGTGTGTGTGTGTGTGTGTTTTTTTTTTTTATTTTTTTTTTTTAACTATGAAAATTCATTATACAAATTGCAGAGTACATTTTTTTTTTTATTAACTGTAAGGGAAAATTCTCATTTAACATAAATTCGAACTTAATCGAAATTCGAAATTAGGTGTTGAAGACAAAACAAAAGATTTAACTAAGCTTGAAATACGAAAGTAAATATAAGATGTAATCTGAAATAAGTGCTTAAATACAAAAAACAAAAAAAAGGTTAAAATTAAAATATCTTAAGATTTTTGTATTTGTATCTTTAATTTTGTTGAAGTTTTAATTAAACTTGTAATAATTTGTTGAAGAAATGCACAAAAAATTATTAGTTTTTCTTTTTTTTAATTTTAATAAAACAGCTTTTGTGTACGGTCATATGGTCTCCTTAAATGGTTATTCGTAAAACAGATCTTTACAATTTATCCTTAAATCATACTATATTAAAGCTTCTTAAGATTTTGTTTAATTAAACAAAATTTAGGAACTGTCTTTTTTTAGTTAACTTAGCTGTGAAAATAAAATGAATCAGAAAAACAAAAATTATTTCATTTATATTAAATAATTTTTGTTTTTCTGACTGACCATTTAATAATTGAAGACTTTTAGTACATTTTTTGGTACATGTGTACGTGTATAGTTTCAAATTTTCAGATTGCATAATTCAGCTAGCTGAAATTCGTTTGTGGTACGAAAATTGCGAATGTGGTACGATCTCTCACTTCTTATGTTCCCTAAAATTAACAACTATTATATATATAACATCCACAGAGTCAAGATCAACATTGTATTTATATTGTGAACAGCTTTGTATTTATATTGTGAATATGTTTTATGAACATGAACATTTAACAATTTTGTATATTATGAAATTTGTATCATGTGTATGCTTGTCAATTTGAAATAAATTTTCATAGCCTAAACTTAACTTCTGTTGAACAGGCCAGATACTGGAGTATTAAAGGTCATTAACACAGTGTTTGGTCATAAAAGAGAGATGATGTTTAGTCGGTTAAAGCACCATAGAGTAGTTAAATTATTATAGAGTATTCGATATATGATATTTACACTCCTTAATCGTATCTTTTGACGAATGAATAGTATATGATATTTGAAAAATTATCAAAACTGAAACAACTCGAAAATGAAAACTCTGATTTAATATAAAATTAACTCTATATGTTTTTCTAATTTTACCGTCTAAATATCGGTATTGAACACGTCAGAAAAAGTTATACTAACATCATTGTTAAACATATTATTTATGTGATCCGGTGATAAGAAGTCGTATTTTTTAAACACAATGGTTCATATTGTACAGGAAGAAGGGTTATAGTGGTAGGGGCATTATGAAGCAAAGATCGTTCTTTATGATCCATTAGACTACAAAAAAATCTATATTGGACAACTTTTAATCTCATGGTTAAAAATAGTTTTCTATATTTTTCACATTTAATACTTATATATCATATCGATTTTATTTGTTATATATTAAAATAAGATCGCCCTTATAACTATAAAACATTATATTTCAATAGTTTTGTTTGCAAAAACAAAAAAAAAAAAACGAAAAAAAAAAACGAATCATAAATATGAAAATAATCTGCACAATGTGTAATGATTATTGTATACGGTGATCGGATTACTTTCAGTCAATTAATAGTGGTGTTAAAAAATAATTTTAAAATTTCAATTTTTTTTTTTTTTTTTTTTCTTGCTTTTATTATTTAAAAACGCATTTAAATTAAAATATTTCATACCTATCAGATTAAATGGATTTATTGCAAATAAATGAATATATATTTTAATGATTGTTCTATTGGATACATTTTTTATTAATAGAAATTCTAAATTACATATCAGACCAACCTATGTAGAATTTTTTTTTTAATATTTATTTGTTAAATTGGTCAATTGCATTGATGGTTTTTTTTTTTTTTTGTAATTTTTTTTACATAATAATTTGTATTTTAATTCTAAAATCTTATTTCAATAAAAGTTAATGGGCATAAAAGTTTAATATTTTATAAATTTTCAAACAATAGTATTAGATTTTTTTTTTTGTGTAAATTTATAAAAAACAGGAAAAAAAGAATAAAATGAAAAAAAACTAGTTATTGATTCATCATTTTTAGAACATTTAATATTTTAATACATTGATTTAATGCATTGAATAAATTTAATGCATTAAAGTACATTAAAAGAATTATTTGAAGGATATTTTAGGTAGTTTTGACTTGACACTTGCGAACTGATCCAAAAGAATTTGTTTCTTTAAAATTGTATGTCATGAAAATAATTTTATTTCCTTCGTCATTTGAAATTGATGCTCTTTTTACTATAAACAATTGATGGTCAAATCTTGCGCATTGAAGTTCACACCAAACTTATCTGAGTATTCTGTAAATATCTACCGACGGCATTGTAAATTATAACATTAAAATATAGAGTTGCGTTCTTTCCTGTCATATTTTTATGTACTTCATATCTTATGTTAATATCTTAATTATGACACCCTCCAGTGATTTCTGCCCCTAAATGAAATTACATCAAGATTTTGATTGAAATTTCATCGAACTTTTTAAACACTGTCGTTCAGAATGTACAGAATGAAATGTTATAAAAATTATGAAAGAAAGCCCGTTCTTTGGTGATCCATTGAACTAAAAGAAAAAAAAAATTAATTGAAAAGAAAAAGCGTTATGCATTGTGATGCGTCCTCCACTTGGAAAAGGAACTTTTGATCATAATATACAAAAAATAAATGATAAAAACTTCCATCCTACCAAAATGAAAAATTTCAAAAATAACTTTGGAAAAATTCCCAAATTTTTCTCTGTAAGATCGTGTGTTTTATTTTTACTAACTTAATTGAAAACTCAAGAAAAGAAAAACTTAAAAATAAAATACGTAGTGAACCAATGCCAAATAATCTGTGACATAAAGACAGTAATACAATATTAGACCAAAGAATAGACATCAAATAAGAATAAACAGGAGCCTTGTAAAAAATATAAAATTTGTATACATTAGAAGAAAGAATAAAGATTAAAGAATTTTTCTTATCAAACATTTATACTATATATAGTAATTTGCACAAACCCATTTGCGACATTAAAATAAATTCATTGAAATTTTTTTTATTTTTAAGTATAAAACTTAGTTTATATCCAGAAATTATTATACAGATATAATTACAAAAGAACAACTTTTTAAAACCTTTAAAATAAAAAAAAAATTAATTAAGACAGAAACTTTTCGAAAGGATTAAAATTTTTTTAGTATGCACGTGCATTTATTTATTAAACATTTTCTTACCATCTCAGTTCAATAAATAAAGGTGCATATAAAATACACTGTAAACACCGAGGGAGTGTGGGATTCAATCCCACACACGTCGTAAAAGTTATTCCCCTTTACAACATTTACCGCCACGCCTGGAAAGGCTATGTAATTCCCTCTCCACTCTTTTCCTCTTTCTATGTGGCAGAGAAATGCATTAAAAAAAAAATAAATAAATCAAGGTCATTTAAAACTTTAAAATTTAGACACATTTAATCAAGATCATTCTAAGTGTACTGTGTTTTAAACCAATCAAAATAAAAACAAACAAAAAAACCCAAATTAATTAAAAATAAAAAATCAAAATTTAATTTTAATTGAAATTCACTTTCAAAATTTAATTGAAAATGAAATTTCCTTAAATTAAATTTAAAATAGAAAATTAAAAAAAAAGAATTAACAATTAAATTTACGTCATATTATAAAATAAAATAAAAAAAAAAAAAAAGATACAACATTCTTTAAGATACAACAAAAGATATAAGTACACTGTAATTTACAAAATATTTGTACTTATGATGTATATATATATATATATATATATATTATACTTTGTATTTATTACAATAAATTAAAAATGCGAAAATAATTAACAATTTATATTCTAAAAATAATATCTTACAATGCAAAAGAAAAACAAAAAAAAAAAAAAAAAAAAAAAGCTATTTAAGGAATAATATTAAAATGCGCCTAGATGTATGCAATATTGTATATGAAAAAAAGAATTTTTTTTTTGTTTTTTTTTATTCAAACTTTTAAATAGAAATTGATAGAAAGATGATAACGATATGTTAATATAACCTATATATATATATATATATATTCTATTTGTAAAATATTAATTTCGCTGAAGTTAAATCTACATATTACATATAATTTTATTAATAATAAATAATACATATATATATATTAAAAGTTTGATTGAAGTATATTTGGAAGAATAATGAAATATTAAACATATTTATGTATATATGTATAATAGAAAAATATTCAGTGAAAAATTTAAATATATATATTAAAATTCCTAATGAATTTTGTGCAATTTAAATGATTAAAATATCTATGACTAATTATCTTAAAGACTATTGTTAGTTGTACTTTTAAAAAAAACTGTACATACATATTAAATATATTCATAGTTTAAAATTTTTACTTTTGTTTAAAATGAAATAAATGAATATGAAAAAACAAATGAAAATTAAACCGATATTATTAATTAAGAGTCATACTCTTTTCAAAATTCTAAAAATGTAAGATTAAGATTATTTGAATTTAACTTAAATTTTATACTTTTTTTAATTAAAAAATTTAATTTTTTAAACAAACCTTTCCAAAAAACACAAAAAAAAAAACCAAATTGTGAATACAAATTCTAATCGATTCTTTTAAATTTAAACAAAAACAAAAAAAATAATTTATTTCTTACCAGTTATTAAATTTGATATTAAACTTCTCTCCCTTAAAAGTACTCCTTTTTTGTTTTTTTTGTTTTTTTTGTGTAACTGTTAATCCACTTGTAAGCAATTCAGCAAATATTTTTTTTTTTTTTTATAAAATTTACACTAATATATTATACTATATTATATATTATTATATATATATATATATATATATATATATATATATATATATATATGTATATATTATAACTATTATATGGAAATAAAAGCTTATCAGTTCAAAAACTGAATCAGCTGATTAGTTAAATTTTCTTTCTTTTTTTTTTGAATTTTTCTTTTCTAACCACAAAATATTTAACTTTTGATCACAAATAAATTCTTAAATATTTATTTATATAATATATTCTTTTAATTTCTATTTTATTTAATTTAATTTAATTTAATTTAAATTTTATATTATTTTATTATATGTATATATGTACATATATGTATACCTATTTGATATTTGTTATATATTTATAATTTTTACAAATTTTATACCCAAAAAAAGAAGACAAAGAAAATTTTTCAATTTTTTTTTTTTTTTTAAATCATTTTAAGGATATTTTTCTTTTTATTTTTAAAAATATTTATACAAACTTATATATATACATATATACTATTTTATATGTATAAAAAATGTATACATAATTATATGCACGTACTACAAAACAAAAAAAAAAAATACAAAATATTTTCTTTATTTTTTAGATAAAAACTTATGTCATAATCTAAAAACAAAGGAAAAAAAAAAAAAAAAATAAAATTATATATTAAAAATATTAATTACACTTAAATTAAAACTATATATGTATACGCTTTAAGAATGAAACTTTATAAAAAAAAAAAATAAATAAAATAAAACGCATCCAATAATGCCGCGACTAGTTGACATCGATACCTTTTCCATACAATGCATTTTATTTGTCAAAGCTTTGTAACAAATTGACATTGTTTTTCATCATTTTCATCAATATCATCATCATCATAATTTTCACCCCGTCTTCTTCTAATATCACTTTTAATTGTTTATTTTATTTAATTTTTCTTTTTTTTTTTTTTGGTATCACATCGAATTTCAGATTAATATTTCGTCAATGACCGAACACCGGTTAAAAACAAAAAAAATTATAATATGATGTCAAAAATTAAAATGATCACTTATTGAAAAAAAAAAAAAATAATGTTAACCGTGCCGTTTTTAAATACTCGTTAGTTAATCACAAATAATCGTTTGCTTTAATCAAATAAGAATGAATAGTTTTGTTTTTTTTTTTTTTTTTTTTGTTTTTCCAGAGAGAATTAAAATAGAAATGTGAAAATTCAGAGCAAAAATTATAATAATAATAACAAAAAAAAAAAAAATAAAAAAAATGCGAAATATTTGTTGTAATCGCGGAAAAAAAAATTATAACCACTAACAAACGAATTGCAATATAAACCGAAAAAAAAAGAAAAATTAAAAAAAAAACAAAAAAAAAAAATTAAAAATTTTCAAAATATCAGGAAAAATATCGACGAAATGAAAGTTTTTCCGTTTGCTTTTTTTTTTTTTTTTCAGTGTTTCAGAAAAAAAAAAAAAATACGTTTATTTATCACTTTGTGGCAAGTGTCTGAAGCTCCGACAAAATGACAATGACTACTGTGAGATTAAAAAGTTTTTGAATATAATTGTGAGCCGCCCCGCACTAAATTTAAGTTACATGAACTAAAAAAAAAAAAAAAAAAAAACAAAAACAGAACAAGAACAAAAATAAGAATAATAAAAAAAAATACATAATTTTTATTTTTTTTTTTCTTAACTTGTAATATTATTATTATTGTTGTTGTTGTTGTTGTTATTTTTCAGAATTTTAGTTTTTATGTAAAGTTTTTAAGTACAAAAAAAACAAAAAAAAAACAAAAAAACAAACAGTCATGGTAAAAAAAATGAGTTAATAGGTTTTTCTACAAAATAAATTTTTTTACACGGTAAAATTTTCAAGGGCATTAAAATCCTGGAATTATTATCTGATAGTTTAAATTACATGTGATGTTAAAATTTTTTTTTTTTTTTTAATATTTATATTAAATATAAATGTTTTATAATTTATTTCAACTTATATTAATTTTAGTACAAACCGTTCAGACATTACAAAGAATCACTGCAAATCTAAACCCTAGAAGTGTTTATCTTTATTCCGTAGCACTTTCATGAGGCGTATCCTAAACTAATACATTATTTCTAATTCTATTTTTCCAAATTTTAACAAATCTATTTAAAAAAAAAAAAAAATATTTATAAAACCAATTGAATTTAACATTTCAAGGTATATTTTTCTACTATAACAATCATCACTATCAAACTATCGATTTATTTACGTACTACATTATATGCTTAAAACTGTTCTATAGGTTCAAGAGCAGTTTTTGTTTGAAAAAGTGAAGATTTAATTTTAAGCTCAGTTTTATATGTTCTTATATACTTTATAGTACATATATAATTTTTTTCTGAAAACCTAACTAACAAATTATTTTCACCCTTATGAACCTTATTTTCTTCCATTTTAAACCTTAAAAGGTAAAGTATTATAAAGTATATACAACTAGGCCTAGATATCATTTAAAAATTTACTACCCATAAAAATATTTGTAATATCAAACAAAAGAATATAAGTATAAAAATGGTAAGTTCAGTGGAAAAAATATTGTAAGTATCAGTTTTATTAATTGTTAATATAACAAGCAAAAATTACACAATCTTTCCTTTGCAGATGTAATTGCAAACGTCGTAAGGGGAAATTATTCTTATGACATTTGTGAGATTCGAACATACACTGAAGCGATGTTTACACTAGGCACTCGCACTACTCACTAGGCGCTAAAAAAATATTTTGCATATTAGACAAGAGAAAGAACTTCAATTAGAACTGCGGAAATGAGATACCATTTACTGAAGTGTTTTTCCGTTTATTCATTCAAAAAATAACTCTTAACACCATTTTAGAAAAAAAAAAAACAGCTGGGAATGAATGAAGTTGAATCCATTTAATCAGGAAGTTTACAAGATCAGTGACACGGACACCGGTTGAAAATATGCCACGGAAAAAGATATCACAAATTTAACAAAGAGCAAAATTTTTTAATTAATTTTTAAATACACATAATATACATATTTTATCTAACATATTATTTTTTAATTTTTCAAAAAAAGAAAAACTTAATCCTAATAAAAAAAACATTGAAAAATTTCATTATCAAATTAAATTGGCTCAGTTTTTAAAATATGAAACGCAGATATAGCTACTACTAAAAATATGTTAAATATAGAATAAAATAGAAAGAAAAAAGAAAAAAACCCAAATAATTTGACCATGTCCATGAATTTTTGTTTTTTTCTGTTCTTTTTTTTTGTGCAATAAAATAAATAAATTATATTTAAAGTGTTAGAAGGGAAACATTTTTATAGTTTAAATATAAACGTTTTTTTTTTTATTTTTTTATTTTTTTGCTATTTTACATATATTTGCACATCGTTATGTATTATACATAGTATTTACTAAATTAAAATGCACATGTATGAATGTATGAATAAATTGCATTTAATAGAACGTAATCTATAAAACTTACGCTTAGTTCGCATGCTCATGATAAAAATGTTCTCACTGTGTTTTTTTTTATTCGTTTTTTTCTTTCTGTTTTTTTTTTTTTTTTTGTTTGACTGCTTTCTTTTAAACAGCATGTGAATGAATCGGAAGAGAAAGCATACACATATATATGATTGTATAAGTTGCGCGTGCATTAAATTTGCATATGTATTTATTGTAAAAAAAAAAAAAAAAAAAAACATTTTGGCATAAAAAAAAGGAAAACAACAATATTTCTATTTTATTCTATCATATTTGTTTTATTTTTCTATTTTTTTATTTTCTTTATTTTTTTTTTTTTCTGTATGTACTTATTAAACCGCAAACTTTTATCGCCCACTTCTCCCCTGCTCAAACCCCTTTTTTTTTTTATTTCCGATTTCTCCCCGAAATTTCTATTGATATAAAATGAATAAATAAAATAAACAAAAAAAAAAAAAACAAAAACAAAAAATAAATCAAAACAAACTATTTTTATTGCAACGCGCAATATGTGTCTCAAACACGTATATACATACATATAATATATTTTCATTTAGGTATTAAAACTTTTGCACAAACAAATGCAATTTTTTTTTTTTGCATTTTTTTTATGTCACAATAGACTGCAGGGCTGAGAATTGCTACAATTTCGATTTTTTGTGTTTTTTTTTGTTTTTTTTTGTGCATGTTTTAATTTTAAAATTTTGTGTTTTGTGTAGTTGCAATAAATCATGCGCGAAAAGCTTTACTGTTCTTTTATTAATTTTTTTTTTTTTTTGTACTAAATATTATGTATTTGTGTATGTATATATATTCACTTTGAGAAAAAGACGCATTCATTATCAACAACAAAAAAAAAATAAAGAAAAAAAACGGTTGAGTTAAGAAGCGGTTAATATATAGCGGTGCTGTTTTAAAAATTTTTATTGGAAACAAAAATAAGGTGGGGCACCAGAAGGAAGGGGATGATAACAAAAATGTGTAAATTAAAAATAAAAAAAATAAAAAAAACATTAGAAATAATTTTGTGACAGATCGATCGATTGATTGATATTTTCATCTATAACTAAAAACATACATGCATATAATGCATAACTATCTACAAATTTGTGTGCATTTTAGTATGCATTCATAAAAAAAAAGAACACATTTTTTTGAAATATGAGAAAAAATATAATATTGATATTAATTCTAATTTTAATCGTAAAACTTAGAAAATATTTAAATAAAAAAAAAAAAACAGTTTTTTTTTTTTAGTTTTTATTTTGGTTTAGTTGAAAACTAAAATGGGATAACTAAAATAATATAAAGTTTAGAGAATAAAATATTTAAAAAATTATTTTTAATAAATTTTGATTAAAGAGAATTTCATACATACATTATATTATTTAAGATGAATATTATATTTATTATTTTTATTCAGTGTTCTTTTATTAAATGAACTCAATAATTAAATTTATATATTTAGTACCTAATATACAACGGTAGATCGATATTAACATCTTTGACTATATTTTTTTTTAGTTATCATTCTTGTTTCGTCCTTTCTACTCTTATATAGAGCATAGGGCATCCACTAAACCATTTATTATTTAAATTTGACTAAGTTTTAGTTTCTAGAATCATTTGTTTCACTAAGTCGTTTCTTGGCTATAGCTATACAAGACTAGACAAAACTGTGAAACGCAAATATTTTGATTTTTGCGCAATTTATTATCTTATAATGTTAAAAAATACTATGACTATATATAATAACAATTCATTCATTTTAAAAATAAAATAAAATTTATAGTATACGTAAGTTTTTTAACAAATAAAAATCAAAAAGCATCAAGGGAAAAAGAAGAAAAAGGGATAAAATGAAAAGTATTACAGTATTTTAGTCTATAAATTTTAAAATACAAGGAAGGGGTTATTTTGATTAGAAATAGAAAAATCGTTCTTTTTAAAAGGTTATAATGATTGCAAGGGTTACCGATTTTTGAAAACACGTTAGAAAGTATTAGTCATTTTAAGTTAAGTATACGAATTTCCTTATATATAATTATAGTCCATTTAGGTATTTTGTTATTTGTTTATTCCACGGTGTATAGATGAGCTCCTGCAGCATATTGTTTATTGATTTAGAATAATTTTAGGAGTAGGATGTATTTTCTACCAAATCAATGTTATTTCCCATAACCGGTATTGTTCCCTATAACATGTAATATTATTAAGGTCAAGAGAGAAAAATAGAAAGAACTTTAACTGTGTCATTTTATTCAGGCAAATACGTGTTTTTTTAATATTTTTTTTGTTTTTGCTTTGATGAAACCTAAACTATTTTTATGGAGAAATATAATTTAAAAAATTAAAATTCTTACGAAATTACTTTGAATATGATTAAATTAAATGAATTTTTTTTTTAATAAAGTATGTAAATTATTGATTACGAGTATTAAAAAAAAAAATCACTTAAGCGGCAACTATACAAATATATTACAATCGAAAAAAAAAAATTTACTTCAAGTTATTTATTTGATCTCATTTTTCAATGTAATTATGTAATTCCAAATAATAAGTATATATATATAGAAATATAGAATTTTATTTAAAAAAATATTTAATTGTTCCAAATTTGATTTATTTTAACAAAATTACTTAATATTGACATAAATCTGAACGGACGGATGAAAAAGGTTAAGTTTATTAATAAGCTTTTTAAAGTACAATTTTCGAAGAACTTTAAAAAATTTGCTCAATTTGTCTTACTTTGTTTGAGGAGCAATCGTTGAAAAAGAAATAAAAATTTTTTTTTATTGCATTTCTCTGCCACATAAATGTGGACAGGAAATTTCATAGCCTTTCTCTGTTCAGGCGTGGCTCTAAGTGTCGTAAGGGGGAATAACTTTTTCGACGTGTGTGGGATTCGAGCCCACACTCCCTCGGTGTTTACAGCGCATTTTATATGCTCTTATCCACTAGGCCACCGATGCTTCTAGAAATAAAATTTTAGACATAGATAAATCTTGACTTTTTTCTATTTTTCGATAGTACTAGTACCGCAGTTAAGGCGTTACAGCCCATAACAGTTGGGAAAAAAAATTTATTTCAAATGGTTATTAGTCAAATTCTACTTGGTTTTTTTTTCAATCTGAAAACAACAAAACATTTCTTCTTAAGGTTTAAGTTACTACAAAAATAATTTAATTCTTTTGCAATTTTTATTTACTATTTGGTACGATTTTAAATCGTCTGTATCTTAAACATCAAGTTTTAAAATGTAGTAAAACTTTAAGAATGAATGTAAGTTACTTCCGTAAATCATTTTTAATTCGCCCCAGTTTAAGAGTTATCAGAGGAGTCTAATTTGAAGTATTTAGAATTTGAATAGCTATGTCAATTTTGCGAATTTTTTTTATACATAAATATGACAAGGCAATCACACAGCCTTTTCTTTTCAGACATGACTCTAAATTTTTTATTCTTACGACACTTGGCCACCGAGAGCTCCTTTGCGAAGTTAAAATGGAAAATTATTGCACAAACATTATATTTTTAAATGCGTTAACGTCATGTGTTTTCTTACATAATATAATATATTCCCTTACGAGAGCAGGGCTTTTGCTACCTGACACATTTATGTTCCTATCATTTAATAAATAAATAAATTTTTTGCAATTTTCGATGCTGACAAACCAATAGAATAAAACTAAAAAATTTTGGTATAAAAGTGGTGAAATTCAAAATGGGGATTTATTGTCTATACCAAAATGTGTGACTTTAAAACCCCACGGTTTAACTTACTACTTAGTTTTCAAAGCTGTTTTTTTTTAAAGGGTCACAAATTACATAAAAATATTTAAGTAACTGATTTGTTCTTAACAGTTGGTTCCACTGTTGTGCCCCCAAATATACAAATAATCTCGACTTAACAAAAAAATATTAAATCAAGATTTTTTAGCACATTTCCAAAAAAATTTTGAAAAAATGTGCCTATTAGTTTCACTCTTTTCGTCCGTCCGTCTGTTTACAAAACTTCTACACCGTTAAGGATAGAGAAAAACAATTTTAAGCATGGGTAGGGCTCTTAAAAAAATTAATGTTGTAAAACATCTTTTTCATATAACTCCATCCATTATGGAGCTTCAGCCCCTCAAACTTTGAAACAACCCTATTTTCAAATTTTGCATGAATTTTCTATCTTAATAACTCCGGAAATCTTTTAGATAGGAACTTGAAATTTTGAGACAAGAAAGAACTTTTAGAATTAGTTTCCTCAGAAAATTTGTTTCTGCCGCCCCCTGTTTAAGAGCTCTTATGGCTCAAAAATTGAATATTCGCTATTTTTGGACAACTGTAACTTAGGCACCTATACAAATTTTTCTTCGGCAAGACATAAAAATTAAACGTTCAATAATATATTTTTACGTGTGTTAACGGTTTTTCTTCGTTATATAGGGTTCTGGACTGACAGCCTTTCAAAATTGCACAAAAGTCGTATTTTTCAATTTTTTTTTATACGAAATTTTCAAATTTTGGTGCAAGTCTCAATTCTAAACAGTTTGTATTATCATTTGGAAATGTGCGCTTTTAAAAACCGTTGGTTTACATTCTGCTTTGTTTTTTTTTAGATTAACTATTATTGTGGGTTTACTTTATTTTTCGAAATGCAAGTAACATTTAAAGCTTAGTGAAAAAATTGTTCTAAATTCAAAAACAACACAACACAAAAAAAATTTTGAAAGCTTTAAAATTATAATTACTTAAAAAATTACTGACATTGCATTAATGAACGTAATGAGCATCTTTAACAATTTGTTTTTTCTGAGATTGTATTAAAAACAAAAAAAAAAAAATTTAATCTTTTCGTAAAGGTATGTAAGTATGTGTTTAGCTTAAGCATTAAAAAACAAAAAAGAAAACAAATACAATTCGAAAAACCTTCACGCTTATTTAAGTTTTCTTTTTTTTTAGTTTTTTTTTAAAGCGATTTTTATTTTTAAATAAAAAATTTGCGTAAAACTTTAATTATTATTTAGGGATTATTAAAAACAAAAGGAAAAAATTTGTTTCCTTTTTTTTTGTTTTAAGATAGATTATTTTAATTTAATTGTTTTTATTTTTTTTTTGTTATGGACTTTTTTAAAATTTTTTGCATTCATAAAAATTTTGTTAAAACCGCATTTTAAATATTAAATAAGCGATCAGTGTAAGAAAAAAAAAATGTTTCGATTAACTGCGAAGAAAAACAACATATATATGTACATATATATATATGTTCGCGCATAGTATATATAAAATATTCATATGATATACCTATTATTATTCTATAAATTCGCGCGCGTTTTCATTTTCTTTTTGATTTTCTAGAAAAACTTTAAATAAAAATCTTTTTCTTGTTTTTTTTTTTTAATTTTGTTATTCTTTTTTTTTTCTGCGGTTGCTGGTATTTTGCGGTTCCCTCTAACTTTTCAAACAAAATTGCACAGTATTATACATATATACTTATTAACACATACATAAAGTGTAATTTACACAAATGTCGTTCGGTGTGATATCATTTAAAGTAATTGTTTTTGTTTTTATTATTATTATTATTTTGCAAATAACAATAAAAAAAAATAAAAAAATTAAAAGAAAAAGAAGAAAAAAAAAATATTTATATACGACCTTGACAATGATTTTTTCTTTACATTTCGTAATCATTTTTTTTAAATAATAATCTACAATTATATGCATAAACATGCCTATATGCAAGTAAACATAACCGTATGCAATATACAGTTAGTAAAAGAAAGAGACAAAAGCAATGCAAAAAAGAAAAAAAAAACATAAAACCTATAAAAAAAAAAAAGAAAACTAAACAAAAACAAAAAAAGAACAAAAATTAGAAGAAAGAGAATGAACGAGATAAAATGTTGTTTTTTTTTTTTTTTTTTTTTTTAATTTAAGTTTTTCTTCTGTCGCTTTTATCAACAGAATTCTTCGCTTTTACGGTTTTTTTTTTTTCGTAAATAATATAATATATTGTTGCACCAATACAAATGCAATAATTATTTATTTATTTGTATTTTGATTATTTATTTTTATTTTAATCGTTTGATCGGAAACCGCAAAACAAAAAAAAAAAAAAAAGAAATAAATTTGTGTGCGCAAACTGTCAATTTACGCCTTGTAAAGTAAAGTAAAGTGGTGAAATTGATGACAGAATTTTATTTTTTTTTTAATTCTTATTTTTCTGATTTTTTTTTCGATTTATTGCTTGCTTTCGAAAATGAATGGAAATTTTTTTAAAGTGGAAAAATAATTAGAGTTGGAGTTTAGTTATGCGAAGGGGATAGTATTTCAAAAAAAAAAGATTAGATATCATCGATTTCAAAAAAAAAAAAAGTTTGCAATTATTAAAATTGTTTTTAAAATTTTCAAGGTAATTAAAAATTTCTATCAATTATATCTTCTATCTCTATGTAAATGCAACTATATTAAAAGTACGGATGTAAAGTTAACAATTTCGTTGCGTTTTCGAATATGTATTTATGACCATAATTTGAAATTAAGGAACAAATCAAGTATCTCAATCAAGTATATCTAAACCATATGTTTTTTTTTTAGTTTTTAAACCTTGAAACCGCTTTGCTCCTAGCTTTCGACACTTCGTAAAATTTTTTTTTTGACCAAAGAGAAATGTTTTTGCTTTAACATAAATATTGCCAAAAAGCCATATTGTAAAGCCAAAACATAAATATTGCATAGACTAGATTAGATATACCTAATGCCAACTTTAAATTATTAGTCTGTTTCAAAACTAAAGGAAAAGTGTTTCAATGATAACATAATTTTCAAAACCTTTTACAAGTCGGGTTGCCTAGAAATGATTGTTCAGTTCTTTAAAAACTTTTATTAATAGTTATTATGCCAACAGATTGCTGATTAATCCGATATACATTTTTTTTTTCCTTATTATTTCGCTAGGGAACGTGGAAAATTTCTTTATTTCCGACCATGTTTTTCCAGATAGGTCACTTCCAGGTTCTCCTCCAGGTTACTTTTGGCCTTTCCACATTTCTTCTACCTTGGCATATACAAATATGATGTTTATAATTAAATTAATTTCATTAATCAACAAAGTACATATAGAAATTGTATTTCGTTGCTTATGTGAGAGATACTTTTTAACAAACAGTTTTTTATTAACAACTATAATTAATAAGGCTTCATACAGATAAAATGAAAACAGCAGCGCATCGAAATTTTAATTTTTTCAATCTTATTTGTTAAAATCTTAATATTTCAATGTCTTATTTTCGAACACATTTTTTCTTTTTTAAACCTTAAATTTTCTAAATAATGTAATCTAATTTTTTTTTTTACTAAAAAACTTTATTTATTACAGGGTTTCTAAGATTTCAGGATGCCTTCCCCCAACATTTGGAATGATTTTGTCGTATTTTAAATCTTTAAATGTTCAAATATATATGTACAAAAATAATTAAGAGAAATTTTAAGAGTTATATTCATAATCAGGGTTTTAATAATTTCTTTAGCAAGGGTTTGGGGTGGCAGTTTCGACTATTTTAAATATTTTATTATGAAACATGTCCATATATAATTTGGAGAAATTAAAAAAAAAAAAATTTCAGTGTATATTAAATAAAATTGACCGTTTGTCTGATGATCTGCTTAAAATCTACAAAATTGAAAATGCGGTTCAAATCAAACAGATGAGGTGGCACGTAATAAAGAGGCAAACTTTAAAAAAATGATTTACTATTCAGTGATAGGTTCCTCTACTACCTACCCCTTGTTTTTATTGTCATATAATAGAGCAATGTTTAAAATTGAACAAAATTAATAAGATATTTTTAAGAATATTATTATAGCATCGAAATATCATCATCGATCATTTTTTCAAATAATTGTAAATAACATAAACTTAAAATGTAAAATTCAATACAATTTCTAGATAATTAAAATTTTCAACATTATCTGCAACGAAATCCTCAAGTAAATCTAATTTGTACTTAATCAATTCAACTATTCGTTGTATCCCTTTTTCTTGCATCCAATTCAATTTGACCAAAAACTATACAATCAATTCAAGTGAATCGCCTTTCAGTTTTTAATTAGCCTTTAAAAAAGAGAAAAATAAAGAAAAAAAGCCATATAACATTATAATCTTTTAAAAGCGCCATATCGTCACATATTTCGTCCCACCATCATAAAACATATATGTTATTAAACAAATTTGGTTCAATTTCTTTATATGTGGATTTACAGATATTATCTTTACCGTTCTATAAAATACATATTGTCTTAAATATAGTCACATTTGTAAAAAAAAAAAAAAAATAATTCAAAAAAAAAGAAAAAATGGTCAATATACACATTATTCCATATTGGTTTGAAATAAATGAAATTGCATATATGAGATTTATGATTGCGTGATTAGAATTCAAACGTTGTTGTACTGTTTTGCCACCACATTTATTTCTCATAATGTTTTATGTTTTCCTTTCTTTTATATACGTATATTATACAAACATATATGCATTCAATATTAAACGGATTCTAATAATAGCAAATATATACATATCCTCATGATGGGTTAATCGATTTCATCCTTCCAATTGTTAAAACATCAAAGTGCATCTGTTAAAATAACAACAAAACCAATAGGTTTTTTTGTTTTTTTTTTTTAAAAAACTTCTACTTTAATACTTCATAGTGTTTCACGGAAGTATTTAAATAATTTAAGCGGGAACTGAAACTAACATTTACTACAAATAGTTAATGTAAAGAGATTATTTGTTGCCACAAAAAACGGGGAAAAAAAAACCAGAAAATAAAAAATGAAAATGAAAAATAATTAATGTTCATTCCTTTAAATAAAATTTTTGATTTATTCTTTTTTATTCCTTCGTCTGTCCTCAATTTTAGAATCGTTTCTCGTGTATTTTTAAAATGATTCTATCCCTTTAAAAGAATTTTTATTAGTAATATTGCGATATAGAAGTATAGCTGCATGAATTAAATGAATTGAAACTTCCTAAAATGAAAGCTGACTCAGAACATATATAAGAATTATTAATTGGTTTTTGGAATTATAATATACAAGACAGGAAGCTTTACGAAAATGGAAAATAAATTTAGAGATCTGTAAAATATTCTTTAATATTTTTTAATCATTTATTTTTGGAACGTAACAAATTATAAAAAGTTATTAACTTAGGTGAATATCAAACTGTAAATGATAATTGGAACATTTATAAATAGCGCCATTAACTTTTCAAGATTTTATTTTTGGGACCCCTTTTTTTTTTTGGTAAAATAAATAATATATAGCGTTTCCAATGATTTTGACAGTTCGTTAACTTTAAAATTGTAAAAGTGATGTCTAAACTAAAGCATCTTTGGGTTACTCTTCTCAACTTCATACCTATGCAATTTTAAATTGGATCTAGTGATGCCAAATGAAAATATCGCGATATTCTGAAAAACACCTAAGCAAAACATTGTTTTCTATTGCTCATTTAGAGATTATAATTGAATTCGTGGAAAATAGATCAATTTGGTATCTGTAGTGCTTTTTAGTCTCGAAAATAATATTAGTTTTGTTATATGTTAGATAAAAAAAATATTTTAATAATTAAAAGAATTATACTTAATTTTTGAATAATTTTTGCAGTACAACCTTCTCTTTCAAAACTCCTCAGATCTCTGTTCTTAACGTATATTGTTTTTCTACTTATTGCTGTACTTTAGATATCCCCTCAAATTTCTGTATTTAACGGAGTGTATTTTGAATATACTCTCTTATCCCTTCTTCATCGTAAATCTCCACAAATATTTATGGACTAGGGTTATATTTTGCATATATACCCTTTATCTTTTTCCTTTATTATTTTCTCTCTTGTAGATCCCCTCGGCACAAATATTTAGCGTAGCATATTTTACATATACACCGCTTGCATTGGCCTATTTATTTCACTTCTTATATAAGCCCTAATATAATTTAATAACAGTAAAAATTTTTTTTTGGAATTATAATTTTAGTGATTTAGTGATCAAATAATTTAATTTCAGCCTGCCAAAATCTTTGTATCTGATCGAACTTTTCATATACACCGGTTGTACTTACCGTGTATATTGTATACATCTAATAACAGTGTTACGCTTTTAAGAACTACTATAATAGTAACGGTAAAAATTTTATATTAAATTATTGTTTTTTTTTTTTAAATAGGTACATAAAGAGTTAACAATTCTTATTGCAGCAATGCAACTAATGTTCTAAATATTCTTAGTTCTTATACTGAATTTAGCATTGAAACACTATATTATATATATATATATATATATGAAATCTATGAGATGAAATGATTTTGTTGTTAAATATATGGAAGTGATTCAGTGATATAATATAGAGTACAAAATAAAAAAACAAAAACAAAAAGAAAAAACAAATGATTTTGAAGCATTGTATTGAATGTAACGTGGAATTATATTTAGCTTCTTTTTTTTTTTTTTTTTAAATTCAAATTCTAATCCTACTCTTGTTACAATGCAATTTCTAAAAGTGTATTATGAATATAAAATGAAAGGAAAAAAAAAACAAAACAAAAATAAAGTATGATTTTTTTTTTAGAAAATCAGAAGGAAAAGTTGACTTTTGTTTTTTCAAATTACAATTGATAAAAAAATAGGTATGTACATATATACAAAATTGTTGTTGCACCGTAAGTATATGCAATTTATATTATACCCATTGAATTGTGTATATGTATATGTGAATAAAGTAAAACAAAAAAAAATTTTTTTTTAAATTAACCGATACCGTTTAAATGAATGGTTTCACACTTTCAAAAATAAAAGTTTAACTATAACTAAAAAAGGAAGCAAAAAAAAAAAAAAAAAAAACAAAAATATAATATGTACGAGATGAAATATTCATCGTTAGATGGACCAACTTTTTTTGTTGTTTTATACTTGAATATATAAAACATGAGCATAAAATTCATACATATTATATTTTTCGATATCATTCAGTAAAAAAACAAAAAACTCAATAATATGCTGGTGTAATAAATCACAAAGTACTAAAAACAGAAAAAATTAAAAAAAAAAGGAAATCAGTTTTTTTTTTTATTTTTCTTTAAATGGATCCTCATTTAGTTTTATAGTCAATTTGTTGCTACATATTACTAACATTGGTAAATTGTACTTAATAGGAAAAATCATAATATTATTTTTCTTCTTTTTTTTTTATCCTTTTTTTTTTTTTTTTCCATTTTTTTCCTATTTTTAATTTTAATCTCAATTCTCAGTTGAAAGAAATATACGGAAAAAAAAAGTTCAAAATAAATAGAATTTATATATATATAGTTAAGATGTAAATGGTTAGTATGCATCATGTATATAAAGAGAAAGACACAAAAATTGATGATGTATACGATACATGTTGTGTATTATGCATATAAACATATAAAAGAATACAGGTAATAAAAGTTAAGTAATCATTTTAATAAAAATTTAATATTGTTAATGAGTATATATAATATACATATATTGTTTTGAATATGTACATATATATATATATATATATATATATATTATATATAATAAAGAGTTGAGCTCATTTAAATTATTATTGTGAATAATGAAGAATGGAAACATCATTAGAATTTTTTTTGTTATTGTTTTTAGGTAATAATCCAAGTATTAAAATTCGAATTGAAATGTTTTTTTTGTCTTAAGGTTTTCTTTGTTTTTTTTTTTTTTTTTTTTTTTTTTTGAAAATATTATAAAATTACATAATATTTTTGTAAAATTTTTTTGTTTTCATTTAAAACTAAAAACTGAATATTAAAAATGGATTATTTAAAATGATGTCCCCCGAAGGGTATAATTAAAAAAACGCTCTGGATTTTTTGTTTTTTTTATTTTATTTTTGTTTTTGTTGTTTTTTAAATGGTTAAGGAATTGTTAACAAGATATTTTTTTTTTATATTTTTTTATACCTACGATTAGAATTTATTTAAATCTTAATAGAGTGCAAAAATTTTTTTTTATTTTTTCCGTAATGAAATCATTAAAATAAAATGTAAAAAAAAAAAAAAAAGTTTGTTGTTTAAAATGTAAAAAATTGTACAATTTAAAATGCATATATACATATACATATTATTATTATAGTATCTTTAATTTCAATTTTTCTTTTGTTTTGGTTATTCTTATTATTATTATTGTCCATTAGTTATTTTATTAATAGGCTAAAGCATAACTAAATTATGTATATATATATATAGGGTTTTCCAATTTGAGTGATATGATTTCTTTTCAAAAAAAAAAACACACTAATTGTTAATGAAATTCAAATATTTTTTATTTAATGTGAAGTACAATCGATACAATTAAGTTCTGAATAAAACGTCATTCAAATGGCCTCCACGACTTCTTTTGCAGGAACGAATTCGATGAACCCAATTTTCGAGCACTTTTTCCACTAAATAAAGTCGTATGTCATAACAAAACTGTCGATTCTGGGTGCGAAGAAAATTCACAAATTATTCATGAACAACCATTACATTCACCTAAATTGACAGTTTGTTGTGGTTTTTGGCCTGATAGAATCATCGTTCCGTACTTCTTTCGAAATGAAGCTGGTAACACCGTTACTGTCAATGGAGAGCGGTATAGATTGATGATAACCAACTTTATATGGCAGAAATTGGAAGAAGTTGATATTGACAACATATGGTTCCAACAAGACTACTACATTGGAACCAGATGTTGTCAAGACTACGTGCTACGATGTTGTGGGTGCTACATGCCACACAGCACATGCAACAACCGAATTATTGCTAGAAAAGTTTGGAGATTCGATTATTTGTGACATTGAATGAAATTGTGACATTGAATGGCCTCCAAGAAGTTGTGATTTAACACCATTAGACTATTTCTTCTGGGGTTATTTGAAGTGATTGGTTTTTAGCAATAAACCAGACTCTCTTCAAGCTTTAGAAGTCAATATTGAAGGTGCTATTCATGACATACGACTTCATTTAGTGGTAAAAGTGCTCGAAAATTGGGTTTATCGAAATCGTTCCTGTAAAAGAAGTCGTGGAGGCCATTTGAATGACGTTTTATTCAGAACTTAATTGTATCGATTGTACTTCATATTAAATAAAAAACATTTGAATTTCCTTAACAATTAGTGTGCTTTTTTTTTGAAAAGCAATCATATCACTCAAATTGGAAAACCCTATATATATATAAGATAATATAAAATTTCATTTAATGATAATCATTTTAGATTTAAATAGGTTTTAATGAGATGTAATATATCATAATATTACATTCTTTACTATATAGTGTAGTAAGGTATAGTATACGTATATTGTTTTTACCTTTAACATAAATTAAAGATAATTTTGTAAAAAAAAAAAAAAAAAGTTATTGTTTAGGCAAAATGCCGGCTTCAAAAAAAAAAAAAAAAACCAAAGATTAATTGATCTAAATGTCTTATTCAAATGATTATGATGTTAATTTTTACCATTCTTTTTTTTCTTTCATTTTAGTGAACTGAATGTGATTTCGAAAAAAAAAGCAAAGCATTTTCGTCTTTTCGTAATTTACATAATTCATTTACATAAAATTATTTGTATCTAGTAAATGGTTTAATTATCTAGTATGTATTTAGTAAATAGCCTAATAAAATCGTGTAATCAGATTTTATTTTTTGTTTTGGAAATTATTTCGAAATCCTGTAAGTTTATAATAAACTGAAGGTGCAGATGATAAATTACTTTTTTTACTTTTATAAACTTTTTGTATATTTTTTTATCAAAGGCGAGTTAACGCCTTAATAATCACTAGATTCTAAATGGGTAGTGCAAACGTCCTTTAAATACCTTCAAAACGTAAAAGAACCTATTTGACAATTGTTGATGTTAAGTTTTCCTAGATATATACCACAATAATATAACTCTAATCGCAGAAACTTTGAAACTTTCCTTAGAAAGGTTTCCTCACAAAGATTCCACTCTGACGGAAGAAGCTTTAAAAGCATCTCAGATCAATGTCACAGAGTTCAACTAAATCTTGGAAAAAGAAATTAACCCGATATTTCTGCATTTTTCTTGAAAAGACTGAGGTATAGATATATAAAAAAATAAAAGTTTTTTAAAAATATCTTAAATAGCGCTTCAATACTTAATATTAATAGATGTCAGTGGTGTTTCAGCAAAGGTGTTAGTTTTTAAGAAAAACTAATAAAACTTAATATGCCGGAAAAATATCATTAAGTTTTTAATTTATTTTAGATTTAATTTTCTTCGTTTTTAACTTGTTGATTTGTCAAAACTTTTCACTGTAAAGGACACTATATGCTATAAAGAATTCTGAACCCTTTATATTTCACTTGAAATGATCTTTTTGAATTATTAAACTAGCAGCTACATATATATATTTGCATAACAATAAAAATTATTTTGAAGGATTTTGAAACATATACAACAGATTAAATTTATGAAAATTATTTTTCAATTAAATTTATTTGGAACTAAATATACGGTATGTTTACATTTCATCTCACCTGTTCTCATAAACCAATTTTAAAACACTTGACTTTTTGATTATTCTAAATTTATTTTTATTTAATAACCATTGATACTCTTAATGTGAAGATTAAATTTAATATAATCAAAAATTTATTATTAACTTGACATTAATTTTAGTATATAACATATTATGTAAAAAATTCTTTACAGAAAATCATGTAAAATAATCGGTAACATGATTTATAACATTATGTTATCTTGATCAAAATTTAATTCGACAAATGTTTAAAGTATTATAAAATAATTTTGTTATGGTGTCATGTTTAGATAATTTTTTTTAATTTAATCTTACTGTAAGAATTTTGTTTTCCTTCCTGCTTTAATTCAAAAAAAAAAAAAAAAAAACAAAAACAATAATTCATTTTTCCAATAAAATAAAAATATTTATAAAATATGTAATAGATTCTAAAAAAAAAAATTTTTAAATAAAAAAAAAAAAAAAAAAATAGTTGATATCATTTTGATTTGCATAAATTTCATGCTGCGTAGTGTCCTTGATGAAGTCAATTGTTATAAATAAATTATATATTGTGTAAATACAAATAATAATAAATGCATTATAATAAAGATTAAAGATATTAGTTACATTTTGTTTATCAATATGTCAATAAATATTATTGCATGTGAAAATACATTTTTTTTTTGCTCTCTCTATATGTTATGATCATTTTTAGCACATTTCTAAAAAAAAATTTAAAAAATGTGCTTATTAGTTTCACTCTGTCCCTTCGTCCGTCCTTCCGTCTGTTTACAAAACTTCTATACCGTTAAAGATAAAGAAAACAAATTTTAACCATATGGGTAGATCTCATAAAAAAATCAATTTTGTGGAACAATTTTTTCATGTAGCCCGATCCGTTACGGAGCTGCAGCCCCTCAAACTTTGAAAAAGCCCTATTTTTAAATGGGTATATCTGATGTTCTGCTTAACATTTTTTTAATGTACAAAATTATACATTTCTTTTAAATTTAGCATTTAAATTTACCGTTATGTGAAAACCGAAAATTGCTTGATTTTTCTACCTTAATAACTTCAGAACGCCTTTAGATAGGAACCTGAAATTTTGAGACAAGACATAAAAATTAAATTTCTGGTAATATACTTTTACGTGTGTTAACGGATTTTCTTAGTTATATGGGGTTCCAGAGTTACAGCCCCTCAAAATTACAGAAAAGCCCTATTTTCAATTTTTTTCTTATTACATGAAATTTTCAAATTTTTGCGCAAGTCTTTGCCTTTTGGAAATGTGCGCTTTTAAAAACAGTTGGTTTACATTCTACCTTGTTTATTCATTTTAAGTTTTAAAGTTATTGTAATTATTTTAACTATTATATTTTGTCTTTGTCCTCTAATGGAATATTTACAGGAAACAAAATAATAAAAATATTAAAATCAACCTTTTCTTCACATATCTATTATTTTATTGTCATGGATTAGTTACAATTTTTAATTTATTGTACAATTAGTCATAGTTTAGTCTTAAAAGAAAAAAAAATTTTTATCCGCCACAGAATAAGTATTATCAAAATTTAAAATTATTTAAATACATACAGTTTATAAGTTATTAATTATTAAAAAGTAAATGTAGTTTTAGTGAAAAACTATCTTTTTCGAACAAGTTCTATATTGCCGTAGTCTGTGGCCGAAAAATCCTACTTTAACCTTTTGTGTTCATTCTAAGACTCAGACAAAAACCTAAAATTTATTATTTCCAATAACTTGAAACTCAGTTTAAAAGATAGAAGTCTCTAATTAGGTCTTTAAATGTAATGTCAGTCTCAAAACAGCTGTGCATCATCTAAAATAATTATTGCCGGGCATAGAATTACGGCATAGAATATAAATTTATTTAGAATGGCCATATGCAATTTAAAAATGAATTTTATAAGACTTAAATTAACCATATACAAGCATGTAAATAATGTTTACATTATTAACGCGCTTGTGTCATGTTTACATTACTAACACTTACGTGTCCTTATATTTTAGATGATTCTATTTGATTGATTGGTTGCAGGCTGAAGATTTAACCATTATTTCTAAAATTAAGAATAAAATAATGGTATGTGTATTAGAAAGGTTAATTATGTACTTTGATGGTTAGTGAACAACTTTTTACGCTATCTTTTAGTTAAAAACAAACTATTATCAGTATAAACAAGGCAGAATGTAAACCGGTTTTTAAAAGTGCACATTTCCAAAAGGTAATATAAACTGTTTAGAATTGTGACTTGCACTAAAATTTGAATATTTCATATAACCAAAAATGTGAAAATTGGACTCTTTTACAATTTTGAAGGACTGTAAATGCCGAACCCTATATAACTAAGAAAAACCGTTAATACACCGTAAAAATATATTACTGGAGCTTTAATTTTTATACCTTAGCGAAGGAACATTTGCACAGGTGCGTAAGTTACAAGTGTCTAAAAATAACATTTTTCAGTTTTTGAGTCCTAATAGGTCTTAAACAGGGTGTGGTACAAAAAAATTTTCTGAGAAAACTTATACTAATTCTAAAAATTCTTTCTTCGCTCAAAATTTCAAGTCTCTATCTAAACGTGTGCCGGAGTTTTGAAGGTAGAAAAATCAAACAAAATTTGGTTTTCACATAATGGTAAATTTAAATACTAAATTTAAAAATTTATATATGTATAGTTTTTATATTAATTTGTAAAGGTAATTCCCGTCGAATGGCGTTTTCAGATTGAAAAAATGTTAAGCGGAACGTGAAATATACGCATTTCAAAAAATAGCTTTTTCAAAGTTTGAGAGGTTGTAGTTCCCTGATTAATGAGGCCGCATGAGAAAGTTGTTCAACAAAATAAATTTTTTTATGAGACTTACCGATTTTCTCTATCTTTAACGGTGTAGTTTTGTAGACGTTTTGTAGTTTTTTAGAAGTTTTGTAAACAGACGGACAGAGTGAAACTAATAGGCACATTTTTTCAATTTTTTTTTGGAAATGTGCTAAAAATGGAAAGTTTTTAAAAAAAAAAAAAGTTTCTTTTTAAGAGAATTGTTACGAGGATTAAAAATCGGACACGAAAGGAATCTGTGAGTTATAAATTTAGCAAACATATAGTAATTTTTATTTTTTTATTGATAACGCATCAGTAAGCATTAGACTCTAAGTTTGTATTTCATCGTTGAAACACCTATTCGGCAAAGAGGCATGTAAGGAGACGAGATTCAATTTGACAAGAGTTGGTAATAAGTTTCCCTAGATTCATACCAAGACGATATCAACTTGTTCGAAGAAGGTTTGTAAGCTTCTCAGATCAAAGATGTCAGATACAAAGATATTAATTTTGGAAAAAAGAAAGTACTAAAATATTTCCGCCTTTTCTTGACAACTGAGCCGGACAACTGTAAAGAATATTCTCTCTGTTCTCTATAGCGTCAATTCCTCTCGCAAATTTAAAAAAAAATTTTACTTTAGAACTGCATAATATAATTTGAAGAATTAGCGAACAGAGAGAATTTTCTCTATAACTGTCTCAATCTGTCAATACGGAAATATCTCGGTAACGTTTTTTTTTACCGAGTTACAATTTTTAAGATTTCGGTTTAATCGATATGTAAAAATTATAGATTTGCAATATAAGTTAAATAGAAATAGGAACTACTGTTAGCGATGCTTTTAATTCTCCTTCTTATAAGATTTTTTCAAGGATTTCTGAATTTATAACTTTTTTTTTTAAATTTATTTTTTATTATTTCATGCTACATTTTTATTCTCACATTGAAATATGATTTTTTTTTTTTACATTTTCTTGAATTTCTAATTAAATATGTATGAATGTACACAATCCATCATTTTTTTTTTATTTGACTAAATAAATGTATTTATAGTTACTTAGTTAATGCAAGTACTAATTTATTTTCAACTTTAGTGTGTCATGATATAGAATATTTTTTCACGCATACTATAAATTTTCTTATGTCATTAAGACTTAATGTCAGTCGTTAAGATAAAAAAAAAAAAAAAACAATAAAAATTAATAAATAAATAAAAGAAAATGAAAGACAATGAGAAAAAGATGACAGTAAAAGAAGGAAAAAAAATAAAATATTTTTTTTTATTATTAAATATTATATAGTTATTTTATTATATACCCCCTTCTTTAACATTTATTTTAATTATTAAGTTTTATAATAATGATAATAATTTTTTTTGCATTTAATAGCATACATGAGAAAAGGTAATTTTTTTTTTTTTTTTTTTAAATATTGTTATTATGGTTGCACTCACTAATATTTTTTTTTTGTTTTTTTTTTTTTTTTTTACTGTTATCGTAAAAAGATTATTTAAAACAATTAATCAAAAAAAAAACTAAAAAAAAAAGCACTGACTCTGGAATGACACTGTACATTAAAATTCAGGTATGCAATTGTACTAATTAGGTATATGATTAGTGGGGTAAAAATAATAATTTACTTCTATGTTTATAATGATTATAATAGGATATAAGTGATATTTTAATTATTGGTTACTATTTTAACATGAAAAACTATTACTTTTTTTATTTCAAAAATATTTATTATATGTATCTATAGGATATAAATAATGACTTTAAAAGCTTAAATTTGAATCTTAGAACTATAACATCTTAGAAATTTAAAATTTAGGAGACCGCCATAACAAGTTAAGTGGAATAAAATGGTTTCAATTTTCGTTGTATTTATTTGTACTATTCCTTATGGAATTTAGGGTTTATAGAAATTCTCTCCAATATAGAGAGATTGAGAAATTTAGTAAGATAGAGAAATTACGCTATTCTTTTTATTTTTGCCAAAGACTGTTTGCTTCATTCTATCTCTAGATTTTCCCAGCTGTATTTTACTTTGGGAGCTTCAGTCAATAACTGACGTGCCACTGATATTGTTGGGCGTTTGAAGACCGGACCGACCCATCTCCATTTTCTTCATTGAATTTGTATTTCAATCGGCTCTTGACTGATTAGTACCCATAATTATTCTTCATTTAGTATTCTTCTTGGCCAAAACAATCGATATATTATTCTTAAGCATTTGCTTGTGAGCTGCATCTTTTATCAGTGTTATCAATTAGGTCTTACTTTTATACAGTAGTACCGATTCCACACACGCGTTAAATATTCTTATTTTAGTGTCGCAGAGTATTTATATATGCGGTCATTTTCTGGTTTGTTGCTTTCGAAATTCTGTGTTCTATATCTTCCCAGCTCCTACGATTCTCGTTATTATACTACCAAGGTATTTATAATTATTTACCTCCTCAATTTGGGTTTCTCCGCTGAATACTGGCGTTTGGTTTAATTTTCTTTTTCATGTGTTGATAAGGATTTTTGCCTAACATGCCTATTTTAGACTAGTATTTGTTCTGATAGTTTAATTATTACTAGTTCCATGTGGGCAGCTGAGTTTGTTAAAAGAACTGTGTTATCTGCGTATTCTAGATTTTGAAGCTGGCTTGACAGTTGCATGGTGATACCCTTACTATGAAATGTGTTTATGTACTATAATATAATACTTAAAGAAAAGTTACAAATCTAAAAGCTGAACTCAGAAATTATTATAGTAACAGTTGATGAAACAATGTTTAGTCTCATTTGCTTATCAACAATTTTTTGCTTTATTTAAAGAAATTACTCTTAGAAGATTTTCTTACATTTTTAAGACAAAAACAAGAAACTTATTAAGATGTCAAAAATTTTGAAATAGATTAACAAATCTTCCATTAATTTATTTCCCACTCAACATCCATTATGTCAATTATAAATATGTATACTTTATACTATCTAATAATCTTGTGGTATATCAAACGCGATGTAACAAATTGATTTAAAGTTGTTTTTAAAAAGAATCCACTTGAAATATATGCTAAATTAAATGGTCGCTGAAAAGCATCTAGCATAGAGAAAAAAAATACATTGGTTTCACTTACTTCAGCACTAATTGATAAGATTTTCAAGTCAAAGACTAAATATCATTGCAATAAATAACAAATCTTTGCTTTAAAAACAGTAATTGATTGGTACTTACAAGTAATATTTTACTACAGGAAATTGTTTTCTATAGTGAAGGACTGAATCTCTACTGAATCTTATTTTAAAAAAATTTCCTTTTCAAAATCACTTATTTTTTTCCAAAACTTTGTTTTTTTTTTAAATTTCCTTTTTCTAAATATGTATACTTACGTAAAAAAATATTTTTCCTTGTATAAATATTTTGAAATATCCTTTTTTCTATACAAGGAATTAAAAGAATGAATTTTCTCCTCACTGAATAAGAATTTTATTACTGCGAGGAAATAGGATAAAACAGATTGATGCGAATAAAATACCTTTCGGAAATGAATATTTTCCGATTAAATTAGTTTGGGAAAAACTGAAAATAATCTTTCCTTTAGTGCCCGAAAAGGATATCGGTCAACACTTATATTTTCAAAGTTTCAATGTTAAAACTTATATTTTCTCTTTATATAAAAAGAACATTCTACAAACTCCAAAAACTGCTAAACAAAATTGTTAGGACTGTAGTCTTAAACCAAATAATACTAACACTCTGACCATAAAATCTTATCAAAAAAGGATATTTTGAACATATATTAAAAAGGAAAATTTCCTTACACTTACAATAGTAAAACTTTTCAGATTTGTTTTATTTATTTTTATTGATGAAGGTTGAGCTAATGCGTCAGTCAATCACTGGACTGTAGACCATATTGTACCTTCAATATGTAGAAAAACCTATTCAACAGTCTATTAAATTTTTCCTAGATTTATGCCACTATGATACCACTCTGACGAAAGAAATTTTCAAAGCTTTTCAGATGCATGTCAAAAAAATTGATCTAAAACTGAGAAAAAGAAGCTGCAAAGATATTTGCGTCACATAACAGCTGATGACAATGAATGAATTTTCCCAAAAACATTAATTTTGAATATACATTGTGTAAAATATTTTAAACGTAAGCATTACTTATCAAATCAAATTTTATCGTTCTTATTATTTTCATTAAATTATATCAAAAGCTAAAAGTAAAAACAATTACATTATACATAAAAAAATTATAAAAAAAAAAATTAAGTTATTCCATTTATAGGTATACAAAATTAAGTAAATGAGAAGATCTCAAATTGCACACTTAAAATATTTATACATAGTTACATACATATGAACAAATAAAAACATAATATAAAAAATGTATAAATAAATATAAGTATATATATACATATATATATATAAAATGTATATTAAGTTGCATGATTAACAATTTGATACCGTGTTCATTTCTACGCATCTGTTAAAACTAATTAATTACTGGTTATATGAAAGTAAAACAAACAACAATATGAATGAATGCAACAATTGAAATGAAAAACAACAAAAAAAAAAAAAAAGAAACATTAAAACAACATCCAAAGAATTAATAAAAACATTTTGAATTCCATACACTGTAATTATACTTATCACAATCGTATTGCGTAATTATAATTTAAAAATTGAACAGGTAATGTGAATTCACACGCGTCCATTACTACAAAATTGAAAAATTAAAAAAAAATAAAAATAAAATAAAAAATATATACATGTACATTATAGTACATACAAAATAAAAAAATTAATTTTTTTTTTTTTTATTGATGCTTTAAATGAATAATGAATGCGCGCAATTGCATTCTTAATTGGTTTTATTTTATTGTTGTTATAATAGTTGTTATTGCTTTTTTCTTTTCTGCCTCCGTAATAATCATTCGTAATGTGTAAATATAAAAATTTACAAAAAAAAAAAAAAAACTACTTAACTAAAGTCGTAATTACTTTGATGATTCGTTTAGAATTCATCAACAGATCTTATAATATTTATTATGAAATTATATATACACCAAACGAAAATAACATGCATTCTATATTCACTAGACGGGTCTAAAATATGTGCTTACTACTATAGTCTTACATTCTTTTCCGGCAGAATTCGGAATTTATTTCAAGCAGAATCGGCATATCAAATAGTTACTAACTTTGTATTAACCAGAACGTTAATTTAGAAAACAATATTACATTCTATTGAAGCAAACAACAATAAAATTCTAAGCAGCAAGAGTTAGGAAATTTAAGACGGTAGAGATCTGTTGAAAAGTCTTTTAGTACAGAATCAAATTGATTTGAATACCAGGGATTGGAATCACTAAGAGGGAATCACAGGATACAATTTGACTGATAACCTAGAAAGATACCGTGGATTAGCGCTTCAATTATATGTTCAGGATACTCGATACCTTTACCTTCTAATACGTAATTTCTAAAAGTACGAAAGGTACAACATGCAGGATAAAACTATATGTGGTCGGAACCGAATCCAAAAAGATTCAAATGTATACTCTATCTGCCTAGACCTTAAGTAAAATTATAAGTGGTTGGTGTTGGTACGGTGTATTGTCGGGTGGATAGACATAACAAGAAAATTGAGTATGTATTTGGATTTTAACTGTAGCTTTTCAGAGGAATTGATGTCATTAAGAGTGTCACTTTATATGCAATAGTGTCATTTCATTGCTTAACTAAATAGATAAACTTTTATAGCTAAACTTAAAAAGCAAAATTATCTTTAAATTATGTGTAACCATATAAACTATAATATGTACTAGTACCCGTATTTGGCTGTCACCAGTTCTTCCTTCGAATGTACAAGTATTTGATACAAGTATAGCATCGGTACCAGAACTTACCAGTATTTGGATTAAAAATTGTATTGAACATAATTTCTTTATTTACGATACCCGACGTAAAATGAATAATGTATGCCCATCTAAAGACAGAATAGTTAAGGCAATAATAGCTAAGAACAACAATTTTAATAATACCTTATCTATTTATTACATCTTTTGCAAATTAAAACAAAAAAAAAAAAAAACAAAGTATAAAATATCCTATTATTTTACTATACAAAACTAAAATCTTTTCTTTTAATCAATGCGTTTTTTCCTTATTTGTGTTGAAACAAATCGCCAGTTTGCAAATCGAATATGTTTTTTTTTTGTTTTTTTTTGTGTTTTTCATGTTTTTAATTTTTCTTTTCAATAACAATTAAGTAATTGATCGTATTTGCAATTATTACAGATAATTAGTAAACTGAATCTAAATATGCAATTTTAATCTATAATAATAAGGGGTTAATAATTTGTAATAAATGACTAAACTAAATTGGGAAAATATTAAGTATGGTTTTAATATAGAAAATGTGTCTGATTGGTCTATTAAAATTAAATATGGTAAAAAAAAAGAAAAAAAGCTTGACAAATAAATAATTTTAATATTAAATTATATTTAAACAAGGCAAAATGAAACTAGAGGTTTTTAAAGGTGCCCATTTTCCCAAAGACAATCCAAGCAGTTTACAATTCTGTGATTTGCATTAAAATTTCTAATTTTTCTTAGAATTTCAGTAAGAAAAACAATTTTGCGAAATCAAGGTGGGCTTTCTTTTGGTGGAAATCAAGGTGGGCTTTTATGTTAATAAGGAAGAGTTTCGACAAAATGTCAGTGATATAGAATATAGTAATATAGAATTTTTGTCATAATAGAATAGAATTTTTCATCATAAAAAGCACAAGCGTATGTTATTTTAAATTGTCGTCTGAAATGTCTGGGAAAATTGCCTTGCAATAATGAACTGGATTAAGAATATTGAAAAAATTTAGCGACTAAAAATATCTTTAAACAAAATTAAATTTGAAAGCTGTTTTAGACAATTCTAACTTGTCATTGAATTTATTCTCTTGTTTTGATTATCCCTGCTGCACCTTCATGACTATTTTTACACTATATGCTAGGTATATATTATATTTCTCGCCAATACATTAAAACAGTAGCATTAAAGGATTTAAAGCAAGTACCATTGAAGCATTAAAGCAAGTAACATTAAAGAGTTACAAATATTTTCTTTTGTTTTTTTAAATCATAAAAATTAATAAAATCGGCATTAGTTTAATAAGGTCCTTGTGTATTTATAACTTTTAATATCTAAAAATCTTGTTATTTTAAAAAGTCATAGTAAAGTCATAATTGTATGTTATTTATGTAAAAAAAGTCATAATAAAGTCATATGATATATTTTAAATTAAAAATTTTGATTAGAACTTCCGTCTTCCTTTAAAAATGTTAGCAATTCTATTGCGTTGCGACATCAGGTGACTGGAATCATTTAAAATGTTTTGTTAGATCCAAGATAAAACACAATATTAACATTATCAAATAATACATAAATATACATTTTTAAAAACTGATCACCTGCTTACATTTATCTTATCATATTTTATAGACATTAAAAAAATGGAAAAAATATTTTATAGACATTAAATGAGGTTAAAATTTACTGTCATCAAATGCTTCTCAAAGATTTTACTGTCAATATCAGTTACAGTCAAATTTAATATCAAAATAATACCAGTAGGAGATAAATAATATTTTTTTTTTTTTTGTATTTAGTAAGGAAATGTAAATAAAAATTCATAAATTTCTATATATATAATATATATAAATTTTATATATGGACTTATTTAAATAATAACAAAAAAAAAAAAACAAAATAACAAAAAAATATAAAAAATGTTAAAATTTCATGTTAAAAAATTATTAAAAATCCATAACGTGACAAGAAGTTAAGATTTAAGGTAAAATAAACATTCCATCATCAACAAATCAATTTACATCTAAAAGCAAAAAAAAAAATAAAAATAAAAATTAATAACAAGGCAAGTTAAATTTAAAAGTATATTGTATTTACATTTTTCATGTACCCAATTTTATCCATAAAATATTTTATATTAGTAAATATTTACCTTTATTTGTGAATAAATATAATATTATATTTTCATATATGGACATACACAATTATACTGCCCATGGGATTGTGCTGTTTATTCCATATATATACCAATTTTTTTTTTTTTTTTTTGTTTTAATTTTCTTCGAAAATATATGCTCGATTATGCACCATTATAAACCGCCCAGCCTCTTTCATTTTTCTTTTATTTTTTCAATAATTTTTTATATTAATTTAAATAATTTTACCATAAAATAGATCTTGTTTCAAAATATAAAGTTTTTTTTGTTTTATTTTTTAGTTTCTATTTAAGTTTAAATAAACAATAAAATAAGCAACAAAACAAAAAAAAAAAACCCATTGAACCTAAGTTATAAAAATAAAAAATTAGCATAAATATTTCATATTTCCAATAAATCCTATATAATATTAATGTAACAATACTACCTTCTTTACAGTTTTTTTTTTTCTTATTAGTATTATAAGTATGAAAAGTTTTTTTTGCATTAATTTCCGAAAAACGACCTCATTGTATTAGGCATTCAATTTCATAAATTTTCCACTTTTCATACTGCCTTTGACTAATAGCCTGTAGGGTCGGATCATATATATATGTACCTTGTTTGTAGGTCGAACATCTGTTCTAAAAAATAAAACAATTAATGCCTCTACTCAACGTCAAATAAACAGTGCGATACAGGCCCACAACTTCACTGTCCGAACTGTCAAGATGAAATAACCTATAATCATCCTTCCCACATTCTTATCTCCAAAACCAAACTGTACATTATGTCACAATGCATTAATGGACGTATTAATCTAATAATCTATTAATCTAAAGGATGGAAGGATGGTTTTGGTTGGTTAAAGTCCATTACTACCCAGAGAAACCCCGTGGTGCAATTCCTTTAAGTGATTTTCGACCTTTTCAATTGTCCCTCGAAAAAAAAATTAAAAAACAAAAACCAGAAACCTAATATTTCAACCTGATGTATATCCTACTTAGAAAGGAAACATTTTAAGACATCAAAATCATAATAAAAAAAAAATAATTCTCATTGTTGCAAAAAACTCCTGTCCCATTATTTTCATTTTTAATCTAGAAATTTTTCTTTGTCTAAATTAAACATGTAAGAAATTAGAAAATCTGAAAAGTTTTTATTAAAATGTTGAAAATTAAAAAGCTCTGTAACTAAATATCTTCACTTGATTGTAACACTAATTTTATATTGAGATTCATTTAATAGATATCCTTAATCGTTATTCGGAAGAATAACCTATGCATTTTTCGAAAATGGTTGTATAGTAGTATCATTTATGCTAAATTTTTCATATCTTATTTTTGTCCTTTTTTGTTTTTTTTAAAATATTGACTTAATACGAAAGAATAAATCAAATTCAAAAAATTTTAGAACCAAAAGAAAAAAAAAACAAACACAAAAGGAATTATGGTATGATAAAATTCTAAATTATTGGCAGTAGCTTAAGATATACAAACCTAATTCAAATACATTGGAAAAACTTAAAAACTGAAAAAAAAAAAAAAACTCAAAATAAAGCCTACATTTTTTTTATTAAGTTCCTACATTATTTTCTTTATATGTACAAACATATTATTAACATATATTTACTATTTATGTTGATTATTTTTTTTAAGAAAATAAAACAATAATATTATGAAACAAAACATAATAGGTAATAAAAATCAATGAAATAATAATTAAATTCAATAGACATAAAAATTTTCTTTGGTAAAATTTAACGAAATAAAAAAAAAAAAATTAACCCTTTGAATCTTTTTGTAATTTTCTAAAATCAAAATATTAAAATAAATAAGAAACTAATAATGGCATTTCATACCAAAGCTTGATTCCTGCAAAACATTTATTGCGAACATCAGTAGGTTTTATTTAGTTAAATATATATATTTTTTCCTTTTCACTCCAATAAGGATCATGGGGCATCCACTAACTCGTTTATTGTTCATATTAGACTAAACTTCAGTTTTTTTTTTCAAATCGTTATTTCGATAAACCGTTGATTACTCGACTGCGGTTTTTGTACAAATATTATATTTTTGATCTTACAGAAGACGTATTAATTATTTATTTACTTTATTTTACAACAATTACAGTATAATTTAAAACTATTGCACAAGAGCGCCAGAACTCGGATTTAAACACAAAACCTTTCAATTGAAAGATTGGTGAGTAAATGCATGCAAATGCAAAAATAACTGTTCAAGTTGTATGTGTCCAGCCTACAATGTCTACAATGTGTCCAATAATCCAATTGTTGCTGTGTTGTTTAGTAGGGCAGATAGACTATTTTTTACACATAAGTCTTACGTCTCGTGTGCAGCTCAACTATATGAATATTAGATGTCGTTCACAATTCGCCTCATAAAACCAGTCAATTTTTCTAAATAATCGCCCAATTATTAAAATAATAATAAAATGTATACGAGCCGTAACCAGTGTTCGGACACTTATAATTTTATCGTAATGTGTTTCTTAAATAATTTGATTTTAAATGATTTTCCTCCCAAGTTACGAACCAATTTATTATGAATATATGAATTTTTACGTCTATCCTTGATTATTGCACTTATATTTTTTATTCAGACAATTTTTCAAAATTCCAATTTAAAAGAAGAATAAGAAAAATTATTCTTTGTCCCTTTCTTACAAATTATTTTATTTTAAATCTTCGTTAAATTTAACAAAAACAATCACCTTTAAAACTTCTTTAATCTAACATTTGAATATACTTCCGTAATTTCTATTACATTCAATAATAATTAATAAATGGTAATAATCTTTAAAAATATTTCAAATTAAATTTGAAATAAAAAAAAAAATAAAAAAAATAATTAAAAAAGTCTATTATTATTTATGAAAAAACAAACAACAAAACAACGGACATTTTTCCTCTGGCATCGATTCAAAAACAAATATTAAAATATAAATCAATATAAATTTTTTTCTGCTTAATTAAACACTAATTAGTTTAAATTATTTAATTAACTAAAAAAAAAAAAATAAAAATAAAAATTTTTTAATAAATATAGGAAATGAGGATATTTCCTCATATTTCCTCATCAATATTCTAATAACAACTAATTATGAGAAAAATTCTTTAAATGCTTAAATGAATATAAAATACATTATAATCTGTGCGTTAATATCAGATTATAATTAGTGTTGTATTATACGTGTATATTAGGCATTTTAATATAATTATAACGTTATATTTTAACACTACCATTAAGTCAGTTGCCTTCAGATTTTAAAATTCTAATCAAAATAGTTATATAACTTATAATAAGTGCTTCTGTTATTCAACGTATAAAAACTACTTTTATTCTTCTTCTTCCTTTTTTTTCACTTTTTTGCTGTTTTCTTTTTTCTTTAAATTTAAAGTTTTAATTAATCAACTATATCTTATTTCTTATTTTCCCATTATAAAGGATTAATCTGCATGTCTCTTAATTTTAACTTTATCTGGTTAATTTATGCTTTTTTATTAAAGCCGTATAAATGTATGTTCAAGCGTATAATAAATTTGTCATTACGTTTCTGACACCTTAAAGGAGTAGAGGTTTATATAGGAACAAATGTATGAATGAGATCGGAGTCGAATTCTGAAATTTTGTGAAAAAATGTTCAGTTGCTTGGCGTCTATAAAATTAGATTGTGCTGGTGCGTTAAGTTTGGATAGATGCCATATAACTTCTCTTTTTATTTTTGTATAAAAAGAGAAGTTAAAACTGAAGTGTCTACTGAAGTCTACTAGGTATCTGAAATTTTGTGAAAAGATGTCGATTTGCGTGATAACAAGTTTTTTAATTTACATTTTGCATCTGAATTTACAGCTAAGCATCTGAAATCTTACAAAAGATGATAAAGTTTAATACCTTTAATTTCTATAAAAAATGGTTGGTTCGGAGTTCAACAGATTCGAGTAGTTGTCATACAACTTCATAATTTACTTATATCTAGATACCTAATTAAGGCAGACTTCTGAAATTTTGTAAAAGATGATTAAGTTTTTGCGAAAACAGCATATATTATATGTTGATATGAGTATCCCAGAATTGACACAGTCTATTCTACTACACTTTTCCTCGTTGTTTTTTTATTTTTTTTTTATCAGACTAAACAATTTAGTTCAGCCATTATAATTTTATATATTATTTTATAGTGTTTCAAATACTATCAGTTAAACCAAGCATAACATCATCATTAAAACTAAAATTAAGGTCTAGCTTATAACCTAATTACGGTAACTAAATTATACAAAATTGAAAATAATGTCAGTAATAGTAGTAAATGACTCATTTCGGCCATAAACAGTTCTATGACTTTGGGTATTAAACATAGTTTAATAGATCTAATATTATATTATTTATTATAAATTCTACAGGCTAATACATTCTAATACATTCTTAATAATCACTTGGTGGATGCAAGAGATATAGGCTACTAGTCTACTAGTATAGTTAAAGAATGAAATTAAGAGTAATATGTCCTCATATCGAATTGAATCTGTTCATGAAAGATGTGTAAAAGCAAAACGAAGAAATCTTTTCTGTATAGATTCTGCGCTAGAAATAATGACTTCCTGATGGGGAAATCAAGCTTGACAGTCAAACTCTAAAATTGGTCTTACATAAACCATATAAATGTACTTAGTTATTTATATATATGGATCTACAAATTACTTAGACCAACGCATAATAAACGCCAACTTTAAATGTTCAGCTTTATTATTTATTGTTTATTTATTTAAATGCAAGTATTTAGTGATAGCGAAATTTTCTCTAAACTAATCGAACAAATTAAATGAGATCGGTTTAAAAATAAAAATGTTAATTTTACTTAAATAAATTTTGAATATTTAAAGTTCTTATTAAATTCAACTTTAATACATTTTTTTTTAAAGAAAAATTTAATTTTTGTTGGTTGATTATTTAAGGTCTAAAACAGAATTGAACCATTCAATCAAATCTTACTCTAGTATTTTTTCGAAATCAATCTATTGAATTATTATATTCTATCGTTAACTTTTTATGTAAGTACAAACATTTATATAGGGAAATATATAACTTCAACTTACATAAAACTTCTTTTTTTTTTAAATTTTATCCTTCCTAATAAAATATGTGTATATTAACATAAGTTACATAGCTAAAATAGCTCCTGAATTATACATATATATAGCTAATAAAAAATTTATATGCTTCGTATGACAAGTTTCTAAACCAATATTATTTTATTTTTCTTAAAGACAGGTAAACTACTTCCTAATAATGAAACTATTATCACTTTTTAAACTTTATAATTTTCTTTCCCCATTTCGAACATACAATAAAATCTTAAGGAAAACTCAATATTTCTCTTTATAAATAATAAGTACTAATCAATATTAGGTACATATATACCTTTGACCACATACAGATGTTGTGGAAAAAAAGATTTTTTAACGACATAAACTCTCAACAGGTGGACTTCTATATTTTACAAAACAAAAGAAAAAGAAAAAAATACAAAAAAGAAAAAAAGAAACATAGAATAGAACATTAAAATTGACATTGTCGAAAACCTAAGAAAAAAACAAAACAAAAAAAAAAAACAAATAACGTGATTTCTAATTTTTTGTCTTTCTGTTTATTTTTCATCAAATTATAGTGCCATCAATTTTTTTTTTTTTTTGTTTTTTGTTTTTATTTGTAATTTAGATTTTTGCAAATCTGCTATTTTAAAGTATTACAGAACCCAGCAAGTGGTACCTATAAAAACATTTTGTTGAACAAAATTGAATGCAATAGAAAAAACATAGAATACAAGAAAAGAAACATTAAAAATCAAAAATACAAAAAATAAAAATAAAATAAATAAATTTGCTATATTCAAAAAAAGGAATTTTGTATTTTCCACTCTAAAAAAAAAAAAACAGAATACACAATACATTTTAGTTAATATATAGTGCGAACGTCAAGACACCTCACGTTGTTGCACTTAAAATAATCACGCATTATGCGCAATAAAAGCACGTTTTTATTTTTCTTTGTATTTTCTCATCCATTGTGTATTTGTTGCGGTTCAGTAAATTTAAAAATTTTTTTTTTTTTTTTACTCTTTTGTCGTACGTACCTACATCTTAAAAATAATTTTCTTTTTTATATTCTTGGATTATTTTCAAAATTTTTTTGTTGTTTTTTTTTTTTTTGCTTTAATCTCCTTGTAACATTATATTGAATGGTGGAGTACAAAACTACCTACCCTATATACATTATGAAATAAAACTTTAATATGTTGACAATTCTTTTTAATTTTCGTTTTTGTTTTTTGAAACTCACATTTTCTTCTTCTCCAAATGGCTTTGAAGTTTTAAATTAGCTTTCATTCATTTCCAAATTACTTTATTATAGAGATCTTTAGGTTTTGTGACTTTTTAGATGGAGAATTTTTCTATGTATGAAAAAAATTGATGATTATTTTCTCTTATAATTTGACAAATGAAATTTTTTATAGTTTTTAATATGTTCTGGAAATTTTTTAGGACAATTCCCCGTTTTAAGATGTCAAAGTTGACATCTTAAAACGTAAAACTTGTCATCTTAAAACGTAAAAGGTAATACTTTAAAAATTAAGTTTATCTTCCTAGAATAAATAAATATTCATTTTCAATAATAGGACCGTTCATGTGATATCTGTGTTTACATAGTGTTGGAAAAGAATAACAAATATTCGTTTTTAATTTTGCTTATACCCATTCGTATATAGTTTCTCTTTAATACGTACCTAGTCGTATCCTAAGTAATGCTTTTCATATTAAAATCGATTTAATTGTACTATACCCTTAATGCTCTTATTATTTGTAGCTTCTCTTGCAATAGCTTTGATTTTACTATCTTCATATAATAGAGTGTCACTTTTTAACCCTTATACAAAATTCAAGGTTAATCTTTGAGAAAACAATTTTAACTTAAAATTTTGCTTATAAAGTTAGAATTCATTTGTTTTGCTTGTTTGATTTGTAACTGATTCTGTTTTAGTTTTTAATTTTTTTACTTTTTTTTTTTTGTTTATTTCTGTGTAACATGTAATATGCGCCTAGGAAGAAAGTAATCTTTCAATCTGATCACCATGACTATGGATCATGCAGCTAGTTGCAATGTAGTAAATAATCTAACTAAGAACAATTTTAAGAACAGTTTTTGTTTTGTTTTCTTTTTCAGTTTATTTATTTATTTTTTTTTTTTAAACCGACTTAGAAAGGAACTTAACCATCAAAACACAGTAAGAAGTATTAAACAAAAAAAAAAACAAAAAAGAAAACACAAAATAAGATGAAAAAGAAGAAGTAGGATGAAAAGAGAGTGAAACAAAAAAGAGAATAATAATCAAAATCTAAAGAATCTGAAACAAGAATAAGAAAATTTAAAATAAAAATTAACATCGTGAAAACGCTCACGCAAATTGCGCGACTATAACTGATTATTGCGTTAACAGAACTATACCACGTTATTCATTTGCACAATAAAACAAAAAGCAAAAAACAAAGAAAAGAAAAAAAAATAAAAAAAATATAAAAAGTAAAAGCATACTTAACTGCAAATTTTAAAGTAGGGTAAATAGGTTTAAAGTTGATTCTTTAATTGTATATTATATGACAGGTCATTTTATAGGTTTTTTGGTTTAGTTTTTTGGTTTTAAACAATATTACCCCAATATTCATTTTTGATTTGTTCTAGATCTTATTAATAAATTGTCTTGAAATGCTTATCAGCAATGAAATTCATTTCAAATTATTAATATTTTTCAAGAGTATTTTAATGTGTGATAAATGGTGAAGATATTCTTATTAATTTTTTATACGATATTGTAATTAGGACTAATTTGCATGATGTTAGATCTATAGGCAGTTAATCATTATAACTTGATCCGTTTGCATGATACGGAACATTAAAATGAACTAAATGGAAATACTGACCGAGCATAAAGATTATACAAAAGATATTAGGTAAATCTAATATATTAAATACAAATCTAGAGAAAATATAATGAGTTTAAGTTACTTATAATGAAAACGATAAAAAATCTACTAATATATTATAAGCATTAGCACAAATAAGAAAAGTTATCAATTGTTTACCCCTTATATCAAATCTCATATCAGCAGTTAAAAATAGGTCTTTTTACCTTATAAACCATAAAATATATAAAAATCATCGTTATTGTCGTCATCATCGTAGTCGCCGTCGTTATCGATGTCGACGTATGGAGTGCATTATCTGTTTGAAAAAATCGTAATGATCTTTTTTTTCTTTTAAAGTTTTATATATTGTTGTTTGTAATGTTTTGTGTTGCAAGTGCGCGAGTAAGCGGTATTTTTTCAATATTTGTAAAAAAAAAACAAAACAAAGAAAAAAACACAAAAATAGTAACGATTTTCCAATTTTCTTTTTTTTTTTTTTTATTAATGTTGCAATTTTCTTTGATTTTTCATCATCATCATCATCACTATAATCAGGAGGAGGAAAAAAAATAGAGTAACAACTACATACATCTGTATGGACATATGTTATTTTTATTTCATTTATATATACATATATATAAAAAAAAGTCGAAAATTATCGTGATAGATAGAGATAGAAATAATTAGTTTTTTTTTTTTTTTTTAGTTTATTGGATATACTAAAAAAAATCGGGATTTTGTTTTTTTCTATTATGATTGTTTTTCTTAAATTATTGTCTTATGTCCAATAGCTATGTACAGTAAAAAAAAAAAAAAATAGCTGATGATCTCTATTCGACGGCTATTAAATTAAAAAAATAAAGAAATAATAAAATAAGAATATATCTAAGTAGGCAATAGAAAAATCCTAGATTATAAAAAACAAAATTTTTTTCTGCACTGGACAATAAGAAGAAGATAGAAACAATATTAACAAATTATTTTTTTTTTTTGTTTTGTTTTGGCTTTTATTGTGAACTAAAAATTACACTTGATGTATTTTAGTTTTCATACGTACATACATTGGAAATGTAATTCTTGGTAGTTAACCAAGAACTTACATTTTAAAGAAACTGAAGAGGTTACCACAGCTCTATATACAAGGAACTTCTTAAGTTACACGCATTTGTATCGAATTAATAATTTATCTATGTGCACAATATTGGAAGGGTTGCTGGTTATATGAAATCAAAATTGTAAATTTATATATATAATTATATTTACATTCTACATTCTACAAGCTCTACTTTGAAATATGTCAAACCATTATTCTGTTAATGATAATATTATACATAAGAAAAATAAATGATATCGATAAAGTTTGCCCTGGATCTAAAGATGACAAGCGTGATGTATGATTTCCTCACGATGAAGTTGACCTTCTATTCTTTTTATAATGTTTGTTTATGAAAGTTTTGTTTTTCATCATTTTTATATACTTAGTTATTTTATCATAGAATTTTAATTGGAACATTCATTTTCTTTGAAAAAGTACTTAATATTAAATGAAATAATCTACAAATTTGTTCGTTCCCCTTCAAAATTTACTCTTTAAAGTATATTCAACCATTCCCTTTTATTTTCCTTTAACGGAGCTATTTTTATTAACAATGTTGCACTGATTTACCGTTATTTTCCTAGTTCCTAACTTTTTTTTTACCGTTATTTATTTTCTTATTCGTTTTTTATCAGAATTTATGATTTAAAATTAACAACGATGAGTTTTATAAAACAGAGTCACCCATCTATATTTAAATCATATATCTTACATATATTTGAGTCTAATTAACTAATTATTTTTACAAATTTACTAGCAAGCACAAAATTAAATAAAACAAAAATAATTTGATATCCAACACTTCTAGTGAACGATTTCACTTAAGTGGTTTTCTATACTTCGAAACTCTTCTTAATTATTCTTTTGGTTCAACATCCCAATGCTGCGTTTATGCTTACGTCGCACAGTTTTAAGTCAATATAAAAATTAAATGTCAGCTCAGACATTTCAGATACCTAAAAAATAAATTGAATAATAAATATTATGTAATTTAATATTTAATTTTAGAATGTTGGCACCCTAACTTAGTGCAAACCCTAGTGTAAACAACACAAAGCTCGTGTGTGAGTTCCATATTATAACGAAGGAACCCATCTTGTTTCACTACAAATTTATTGTCAGCATAATTTGAATGAACACTTATTGCTTGCAACATATATAATACTTCAGACACATACGAATGTATGTATATACATATTTGGAATTTCTCTTTATTATCTCTTATTTTTATACCAACCTTTAGTTTTGTCTGTTCCACCTTTAGTTTATGTCTGCTTTTTTCTGTTATAATCTATTGTTAACCTACCATCGATTCTATACGGATTTTTTCTTCTTTTTTTTTTTTTTTCTTTATCCAAAAGTACTGGTAACATTTAATTTTTATTCGAGTATATCAGATAATGAGAAGTCGTGGATTATGTTAAGTGCGTGCGCAATAGATTAAAGATTTAAGTTAAACAAAAAATTTTACAAATAATTCAAAGAACTTGTAAATGATTCTATATATTATGTACATATATGTATATACATATATATAGTTACATAAAAAGACATTATAATATACATAATATATTTACATGCATGTTGATATTCACGATTGTGAATAATTGTGTTATATGTATTTTAAATACAATAAGTTATTCAGATATATGTACGTATTAAAATATGTTTGAATGTATGTTATATGTCACGATTGCAGAACAATTTATATATATATACATATATATATATATATATATATATATAAGTACACATCTATATTATATTTAACTTTTAATAAATTAAGGTGTATAATTTTAAGCAGTTGAATGATGATGATGTGATGCGTTTGCGTAAAACAAAAAATACATAATATGTATGTATATTATGTATATATGTATATAAAAAAAAAAAATCACTCAACAGAATATACCAAAATTAACCATAGTTGAAGATTCTAATATTGTGAAATTTGAATTCACTAGAAATATGCAAAAAAAAAAAAAAATAAAAGAGAACAAAAATAAGAAGAAAAAAACATGAAGATGGTTAAGAAATCAATCTTCTTAAATTTGTTTTTTTTTTAGCTATAGTTGATGGTGTACAACTCTGGCAACAGTATATAAAAATATTGAATAAAAATTGGTGGTTAATTCTATTAGAAATAATGAAATTTTCCAATGAAAAATAAATTTATATACAATAGTAGTTAGTTACCTATAATATTATAATCTAATCATTTTGTTTTGTAAATTTTAGCTGGAAAAAAATCAAAATAAATCTTAATATACAAACATACATATATATGTATATATACATATTTTCGTAGAAATAATTTTCTAAATTTTCATTTTATTCCTGTTATTTTACGGTTTTTTTTGTTTTTTTTTTTTTTTTTTTTTTTGAAGAAATCCGTGAGAAATAATAGGTACATGTATTTATAGATTAAAAGAAAAAAAAAAAGAAAATTATATATAATACTGCCAATTGAAGCGTATACGCTTTAAATATAATTTTACTTTTTTTTTCTTATAAAAAAATATATATATGTACTTAAATTTATTATTTTTGATTTTAGCACTTTTTACCGACAATTGTAATGCCAACATAAAATAACATTTTCATAAATCACTAGATTAATTTTTTTATAAAACAAGTTATATATCTATAATAAAGAAAAGACAAATTATATATTTTATTTTTTTGTATATGTTGATTTGAAGATTTGAAGATTTTTTCAATTTTTATATTGGGTACAAAATGTAATTTTTTTTCTTTTTTTTTTTCAAAAGTTCTCTAATTTGATTTAATTTCAAAAATTAGGATTATTTAAAAATATTATATTATATTAAAACATAATTCTTGTATAATACAATAGATGGCGTAGAAATAAAAGAAACGGCTCATACTCTTGTACTATAGATACAGTCGAGTAATTAACGGCTTAGTGAAATTAATGAGTCGCTAAATCTGAAGTTTAGTCAAATATGAATAATAAATGACATAATGGATACCCTATGCTTCTTATATATGTGTGTCTTATAGGTCTTATAAGGAAAAAAAACAAAAAATATTATAAAAAATTAAAAACATTAGTCCGTTTGAAAAAAAAAAAATAATAATTATTAATGTTTCAATACTGATGCGTATAAAATATTACAGGATTATAATATATAGGTTGAAGTAATTTTTTGTTAGGTTAGGTTACCTTAGATACATTGCAGAATTAAATTGTTGTGAAATTGAATCTGTAAATAAAATACTTATCAAATTTAATTTTCAAAATAAACCTAACTGCATCTGCACCGTAAAAGATCTAACATAATAAACTGCATCTGCACCGTAAATCATCTAACATAATAAACTGAAACTGCACCGTAAAACATCTTCTATCCTAACACCCAATTATTTCTATGGATATTATATTAATATTTTATATTAATGTATAATGAGTTGCGGGACCTACGTGTAAGGGTAGATGTTTACTGCTCTACCAAACAAAAACAACCATACATTATATATTAAAATATTGTAACTTGTTATAATTAACTGATTTACGTAGTTACTATTAAGTTCCAAAATCAAATTTATTTCAAAACTTAAATAAAAAAATTGTTTTTGGTATTTATACATAAATTTAACATCCTATTGCTATCCTATACTAGAATTAACTTGGTTTCTAAACCAAATTACACAGTTATACAAACCACAATACATATTCAAGTATTTTATTAGAACATAAGTATATAAATAAATATATTTGCTAAGTTGTAATTTTTTGCATTGCAGATAATCTACAAATAATTTAACATTGCGTACAAAATAAATATAACTGAAAATGAAAAAAAAAAATAAGAGTAGATTCAGAATGGAAGTTCTGTTTTTGTCATTTTGTTTTCTGAAAAAATGTCAGAAAATTTCAAATATTTACACAAATTACATATTATTTAATTTTAAAGTAAAAGAAGTTCAAGAATTAGTCATTTATAGATTGAAATTTTAATTTTAATTTAATTTTTAATTATAATAATTTAATTCTTCAGGCACTCAAAATATCACTTTCTTAAATTTTGATTTTATTTCTATTTTTATACTTGACATTCATTAAAGTAAAGCATCGCCTATGCGTCATAAAGATATTAATCAAAATATTTTTTGAACAGCTACAACATGAAAAAGTGTAGTTACCTTTTGGCTTGTAAGTAACTTGTTAGTGATGATACAGGTTAAAATATTTATTACCAATAAATATTGTTTATTGTGTTATATAACATCAAATATTAAGTCTCAGAAAAGAATTTAAGAATTAACACCATTCTTAATAAACAGTTTTTTGATTGTTTGGAAATTGTTGACGTAACCTAAAGTTCTTTAATGCAATTTAAATATTTCAAATTTATTTTGTATTAAGAAAAATTTAAGTTTAGCTTTTAAAAATGTATTTCATATTAATTTCTTATATATTGAAAATTAACTGTGATCTACATTATGTACATATACACTTAAATTAAATAATAATCGTGATGTCACCATTAACTTAAAATTACAATTCCTTAAATGTTTTGTCTTATCAATTTTATTATATGGTGTAGAAGCCTGGATACTCAAAGTAGCTATGATAAACAAATTGGAAACATTTGAGATGTGGACTTATAGACGTCTGTTAAAGATATCTTGGACTAGATCCCGTATCCAATATGGAAGTTCTACAGAGGTTGCAGAAAGAAAGAGAATTACTTTTAATAATTAAAAAAAACAAAAAGTAACCTATTTTGGCCATATAATGCGAGGAACAAAATATGAATTACTACAGTTTATTGTCGAAGGCAGAATAGAAGGAAAACGACGAGTAGGAAGAAAGCAACTATCATGGGTCAGAAATATTAGGGAGTGAGCTGATTTGCGCACAATTGAAGACTTAATTCATTCAGCTACAAATAGAATGGAATGAACCAACATTGTAGCCACCTTAACATGAAATTAATACACCGACATCCAGCAGTCGGAAGGCATCAGAAGATGAAGAAGTACATAAATTAATTCGCTCAGGTTACAACGATTTGTTAAATTTTGTTTGCTGTGATCGATATTGAGTAACATCAAATGATTGTGTATGTTACTGTAATAATACAAACCTGTTGTATTATTATCCTGAACAAAAATTCGGTTATGCAAAAAATATTAATTAGCCTTATACAATTAACGGTTACCTTGCATAGATATGTAATTCCAACAACGTTGAAAAGGATCTTACTGCAACTCTTAATTATAATAGATTAAAAATCGAATTATTCGATAGGCAAGATATGCTGTTGCTAAATACGGGGTTGTTCTCTGAATTTGGGTCTGTTATGATTATTTTATTCTTTTCATGCAGTGTTTGAGAATTTTTTATTTTTTTTGTAAAAAAAAAGCTCACTCAAGTATTTAACACATAAATTTTCCACTCTTTTTTATTCTCTACATTTTATATGAAATTTTATTAGTTATTTGTTAGATTGGTTTACGCTGAGCTAATTTTTCTAAATATAAAATTAAAAAGAGCTCATTGTAATCTGCTATAGGTTTTAATTAATTGTTTTGAGTATAATTTTACATTAACAATGATTATGATTAAATTAATATCTAATTAATAAATACATGATGTGAATATGTTCGGTGTAATTTATTTACTGATTTTATTTCTAACTTTAACTTAATTACCCACTATACAATTTTTGAATCAATCTATAAATTAAAATCTTAAATAATTTTCTTTTAATTGCAATTAAAATATTTTTAATTAATGTTATTCGAGTGTATTTCAGAAATTTAAACATTTAAAATTAAAAATCTCTATATAGGTACAAGATTTTTCATTATTTATTTTTATGATATCATATTTTTAAAAATTTAATTAATAAATTTTTTTTTTTTTTTTTAAATTTATTAAAAAATCCACTTGGTTTTGTCATTTTTAACTTATGAGTAATAAAAAAAAAAACGAATTTTTTTAAAATATCAATTTAAACAAATTCAAAAAAAAAAAAACAAAAACAAAAATACAACATTCATTCATTTATTCAAAATGTTATAGGTTAAGTTTGTAATTGAAAAGTCATCCATGACTTCTCAGGCGTTTTAAATGGCTTCCTGAATAAATATGTAGTTTTTTTTTTTTTTTTTGTTCAATTTTAATTTTTCACTTTGTTTTTATTTTCTTTTATCACTTTTTAATCGAATCTAAAATGAAAACAATAATATTCTCATATAAAGATTTCAAACTTAGTGAATTTTTATATTGAGCCCCTCCTACTAAAAAATACTTACTAATGACCATTGCTACTAATTTTTATCAAAAAATAAAAATGTTAATAGAAAAGATATACAATATATGTATTATGAAATACGCAAGCCATTTCGCAAAATAAGAAAAGTAAAATGTTCGTAAATGCATATATTATATGAAACGAATAGTTTAAAGTTATTCCTGTCTATAATGATGTAATTTGGTCATTATAAACAATAATAGAATTTTTTTTTTTATTAATTCTCAAATGTTAAAAGCAAACTCTTCAAATATCGAGAAGAAAAGAAAAATTTAATTTAGGTAAATTTATTAGGGAAACACGATTGGTCGAATCGAAACCCCTTAATTTTTAAAAATAATTTTATACAATGAATGAGGTCCACTGATTTTTTAAGTATCACATAATTTTCGATAAAACAGAATTTCAATATATTTTATGTTATTAAACAGCTTACATTTCGACATTCTATAAGAGCTTTTGGATCATAATAAATTTACAATTGCTGTCCCTTTCTAAAATTTCTATAGTTTGCTGACTATATTAAAGTACATGAGAAACTGTTAATAAGTTTTAAATAGATTGCATATTATTAGAGTGAAAAATTCATTAACACATTACATTCCAACGACGAGTTCTTCTCAACATTTTCTTTCATACCAAATTTCAAAAATTAATTGGTTTACATCAAAACTTTTCAGGGAGCTCAATTGTAGATTCAAAATATCCTTTCAAATTTTCTTAATCATCCTATATATAATGTTAAATTTTTCTAAATTCCTTATCCGAAAAATCCTTTGCACATCCTTATCCCACAAAACCAAACTGTACATTTCTATTAATAGTCCTAACATAAGGTTTAATTTTAAACGGGATGATTTTGATTGGTCAAATTCCAGTACCAAACCTGATTGTAGTTCCTACATAACTCACTTGCAATTTCTCTGGGTAAATTTTTAAAGTTCTCCACCAAAATCTCGTAAAAAAAAAGCTATTAGTTTTTTTATTGCTATACTATTGAGACGGAAGTGCTCAATCAAAATAATATAATATTTTAAAATGTGTACGTATTATAGGTTCCAAAACTTGTATATTATTTTACTCTTACAGAAGAAAAACAAGAACTGACATCAAACAAAACTTATTCTTATACAATTTTGTTTAGAAGCCACATGGAAGGAGCCGTGACAGGTATACATTGCAAAATATCATAATAAAATTTAAGATTTGGTATATTCTATGAAAATATATTCTTTTATATGTATTACGTTTAACTATCGATTTTCAAACGATCTTCTAAGTATTATTTACAAAGATTCTTAAGAATCTAAAAAAAAATATTAAGCTGGTGCAGCTATCGTAAAGAGAAATAAATTACTTTAAAACTTTAAATAAAATAAATATTTTCAATTTGAGAATAATTTTATAACTGTAAGGGATATAAAACAAAAGCTTCAATCTTTAATTCCTAGATCCATTTATTCCATTATTATAACTACAAATTAAAAGTGCTCTACAACTTCCCTCTGTGAGAAAACTCTGAAAAATTACGTATACTTAATGTTAATCAAAATAAAGGACACAATTAAACAGACGAATACTTTACGCACGGCAACCTAACCCTAACCCTAAAACAAACAATATTATAAACTAAAAATTAATAACAGAACAAATGAAAAGAATAAAAAAGAAAATTTTGCAATCAATGGCAAAAAAAAAATAAAAATAAAAAATTTCGCACATTGGTAAAAACTAAAAAAATAAAACAAAAATAACAGAAATGTTACGGTTTGATAATCACTAATATACTTTAAAGGTCTAAAATTAATGTCTCTTTTCTTTTTCTGCAAAAGAAAAAAACAAAACCAAAAAAAAAAAAAATTAATAAATAAGAAACAGCCGCATTACAAATTAAAAAAGTTAAATATACCAGGTCGATTTTCATGTGTTTGTTTGTACGTATATATATTTTTATATGCGTGTACAATAAAGAAACGGAAAAGTAATGGAAAAATGGAAAAACTTTTTTAATTTTTTTTTTTTTTATTATTGAAACAAAATTTAAAGACTTGAGAACCTTTTCTTTTCTTTACTTTTCTGCAAAAAAAAAAAGAAAACATAAAAAATAAAAGAAAAAAATTCAGAATTACCAGGCTCTTAAAAAACTATTTTATTTTTATTCATTTAAAATTTTGTACAATTTAACTTTTTAATATTTTTTGTTTTTTATTCCTATAGACCTATTAACCATGTAATTTCATTTTAGTGGTTCTTAGGTGGTTCTTAGTAGTCCACCGGTGAAACTAAAAAAAAAAATGATTAAAAAAAAGATGATATGGTAACATGTAGAATTTTACAATTGTGACAAATAATAATCTGAAAATATATTCTATATTCTTAACATAAATTTTGTACAAACAAAAAACAAATGAAGTACAATTATTGTACTATAAAAGCATGTCTTGATAAACCATCCATCAGGGGCCTCGGTGGCCTAGTGGGTAAAAATGTATAAAATACGCTCTAAACACCTAGTGAGTGTGGGTTCGAAGCACACATACGTCGTAAGAGTTATTTCCACTTATGGCATGGTTAGCCATACCTGAACAGGAAAGGCTGTGTAATTTCCTGTCCACATTTATGTGGTAGAGAAATGCATTAAAAGAATAAAACCATCCATCACAAGTACATTAGCTGAAAAACTTTAAAATACCACATCATATTTTCTAATATGCTGCGACAGTGCTATATACGGCTTCAAAATTTTAATTTTGTATGTATGATTACTAACCAAAAATGTTCAATATCTATTCACAAAATTTACGAAAGAGGAGTAAATTACTTAATCAATATAAAGAAAATCAAACTAATGTTTGGAAAAATGCAGCCTTTATGCCGAAACTCACACTCTAAAAGTATTCCTCTCAAAAACTGCCTAAGTATACCCCTTGTAGACTATTTTGACAGGTAAAAATTATAAATGATACTGCCTAGAATATTACTATAGCGAGGAAAAAATTGTCATCTAAATGAAGAAGTAAAAATAGGAATGGATAACAGGCAGGAATAGTTTTAAAATGAAATCGACAAGATAACAGAAGTCCAACAAAATCTGGAAAAAAAAATTTATTGCAAGAACAACAATGAAAAAATGTCCCCTGGAAAAATGTTCATTTTAACAGGATTCGATGCAAACGTTTACTAAAGATTCTGTGTTCCAAAAAGAAATATGTATATTACTTACATGTTCATTGAATATTTGATTTTTACAGATTTGTCATCAGATTTTTTCAGATCAAAATCGTTCTCAGATTATTAATTTCTTTCCAATGTTTATTTCCTTCATTTATTAAAAATCACTAAAACGTTGTTGCAACCGCGTTAATCATTAAAAATATTCTAAATTAAAAGAATATAATTTGACAATTTTGCATATTTAAGACTTCCTGAAGTAAACCTTTTTAGATCGAAGTCAACATAGCTTAACAGAGTACAAAAACCATTTAACTCAGAAAAACTTCATGCTTCAAAATTGAAGAACGAACCCCAATAATTGCGATAAGTATAAAGAAAATGTATATTTAATATTAAGTACCTATATGGAAATATTATAAAAGAGGACTAAATTCAACCTAAACTGCAAATACCAAAGGAAACAAAAAAACAAAATAAATAAATAATAAAATTAAAATAATTATATAGTAAATTTTCTTTGAATTTTAAAGAATTACAAAATGAAAACTGAAATAATACGAAAAAAAAAAACAAAAAAGAAAAGAAATCATTATAATAAGAACTTTATCCTATAATAAAGTTAAAATTGTTTGGTTACACTTCACGCGCATCAAAGTTTATTTTATTCGCATTTTGATGTTTTTGTTTTTGTTTTTAATTTTTATTTTTTTTTTTTTTTTTTTATCATTTTTGGAAAATGTATTTTAAAAAATTTAAAAACTCTGAACCGAACACTAAACGAAAACTCTAGTTAAAACATTTTGTCTTTTTTTTTTTTTTTTGTTTTTTTTTTTTTTTTTTAATACATTCTTTAAATAATGTGTACAATTGTGTACCATCCTTTTAAATTATAACCATTATTATATTACTTGCAAATTTATTGTAGTGTACTTTTCTTTTTTTTTTTTTTTTTGTTGTTTTAATTTTATTTTATTTTTTTTTTTTTATTTTCTTTTTAAAATTAATAGTTTTGTTATTGTAAAAATGTTTGTATCATAAATTTATAACCGTCTTTTTAATGCACAATTTAAATCAAAATGACACAAAAAAAAAAAAAAAAAAAAAAATTTAAAAATTATTTCTAGTATAATTGTATGTATATATGTATGTAGTTCATATAATCATATATTCTTTAGTACAAATTAAAATTAAACTTTTCAAAAAAAAAAAAAAAATTAATTCAGAACGGCTTCAAAATCAAAAGTAATAATTTAATGCTCAAAACCATTGAATTTATTAAGTAATATTAAATACTCGTATTATATATATTTGAAAATATATAGGTATTAAGAATAGGTACATCTATATGTATATTGGAAGTAATTATAGGTGTAATAGAAAATAATAGATTTTTTACCTTATTTAATTAAAAGAAAACAAGGCAGAATGTAAGTTAAAGTTTTTTTTTAAAAAAGTATATTTCGAAAAGATAATAAAAACCGTTTAGAATTATAACTGATGCCAAAAATAAGTTCTAAGTTTTCTTAGAATTTTATATATAAGAAAAATTGTGAAAAATCAAGAGATATTAGGTTAAAATTGTATAAAACTGAGCTTAATCTCAAATATAACTTTATCAAACAAAACTACACCTGATCCTGAACTACTGGTTCTTGTTTGAAAAAGTTGTGTTTAAGCAGTAATTTGTGATATTTCCATATAAGATTTTTCTTTTCACAAAATTTCATTACTCTATCTAGACACGTTGTGAAGATATTATGAAGGAAGCAAAGTCTTACAAAATTTTCTTTTAACATTTCGGTAAATTTAAATACTAAATTTCCAAAAAATTCTGTATTTTTAATATTGAATCTATAAAGATTAAAATAGGATTTTTTCAATATTTGAGGGGCTGTAGCTTTGTAATGAGTTAGGGTATACATAAAAAAGTTGTTCTACGCGATAACCGACAGATGTAGGAACAGAATAAAACCAATAAAGAAATAAGGCATCATTAATTGTTTTATTAAACTTTATGATTAATAATTTAAATTTTATTTTATAAAATATCTTAGTCAAATAAAATATAAGTATTATGTTATTTTGATAAAAAAAAACAGATTCTTTTAAAAATTTTTAAAAACTAGGGTAATAAATTGGAACAATTTTTTTGATTTTAAATTGATTATAGCATTATGCTACTAATATACAAAGTGTTTATTAATTATCTACTTACCCAATATCTTTAAAATTAGAAAATCGTCAGCTTAATCCAGATAGAAAAAAGTTACCTTCTCATAACAGTATACAACGGTACAAAGCAGTCTAGTTAAATACACAACACTCTGTATATTAGTAACGACTCTGTATATTAGTATTTTTATATTTTGAATGATGCAAATCAATTTAATGGTTTTAAAATCAAAAAATTTGATCAAACTTATTACCCTGTCTAAAACCAAACAATACAAAAACATTTTTTACAAGTTTCTTAGGCTTTATAAAATAGGTTTTAGGTCAAGTTTTAATGTCTAAGTGCTTAACCTAAACAAAAACGTACGGCGTATATTTTCTGTCAAAATAATTTTAAACAGATGTATTCAAATGAGAATCACCGAAATACGCGACAGTAGAGTACGTTGTGTTTTTAAAATTTAAAAATTGACAACGCGTACAAAAAATTTGTTGTAGTTTTTTATTATTTTGATTATTGATATATTTGAAGAACTTTGAAGTGCTGTGAAGTCTTGTTTTTTTTTTTTTTAAATTGTATTTAGAAAATATAAATAAATTTTTATATTTTGATATCAATATTTTGCCATTCCTTTGAGGAGCATAGCACTAAGTCATTTATTATTCATATTTGACTAAGCTTCAGTTTCGTGAATCATTAATTTCATTAAGCCGTTGATTACTCAACTGTAGCTATTGTACAAGACTAAGACGTTTCTTTTTTATTTCTACGCCATCTACTATCTTATACAAGAATTATGGTTATGTTAATTATTTTATTATTATAAAGCTATTACAATATGTTATTAATTATAATTTATAGGACATAACTATATACTTATTTTTAATTTAATTATATTCTACTAATTAAAAAACTAAATGATCCAGCCGAGGTTTGAACCCGAGACCTTTCGTATGAAACGTCGGTGTCTTAACCATTACACCATTGGTTGGATATCAATATACAAAATTTGAAGTATATTGTCTGTATTTTACTTTTAAATAGATTTAGTCAAGATTTTTTTATTATTAGCTAAATAGTGAAAAGTTAATTGAATTGGTATCGGTTAATGAATGTTTGTGAAAGAAATCGCATATGAAATAAAAATATATAGAATATAAAGAAATAATTTGGGAAGAAATTGTTTCTAATAATGTTTTGAATTGTTCGTAATCCATATCGATTTGAAAAACAGTTTTGAATTTTTTAAAATATCCAACTCAGTATTGCAGTATTGCAGAAACTTTTAACCCATACTTTTCCCACGATTTTTAAGAGTTCTGTCTTGCTATTGCGCCTTTTGCGTAACAATCTATAATAACCATTACATCTTCTAGCATTTTAATATTGTAAAAATTTTTAATATGTAATTATTTGCAATTTATTATAAACTTTAAAAAACACTTGTAGTACTTATTACTTTTTTTTAAATAGTGACATATAATAATGATTTTTTTTTGACAAACAAATTATTATGCTACCGTACCAATTTCGGTGTACATCGACGTACCGACGTACAAAATTTGTCCGCAGTACGCTTTTATTTGGGTTGAGCACTAAAATAAAAAAAAGACAGAACTGTCAAACTGTCATAATGAAAAACCGAACTTCAGTTAGAAAAGAAAAAATATAATCTTACTGGGGCTTGTATAAAACTTTCTCAGCAAAAAAATTTGAAAACAGTCAGAGAGTTAAATGTAATAATAGTTCTTTAATATGGATGTAGTAAATGTCATGTTGTATCTATCTGCAATTTAAGTAAATATAAGCTAATTACTATGCCATTAATTTTAAGAAAATTAAAAATCAACATATAAAGTTTTAAGTAAGTACACAATACAGAGATGGGTGTATTTAAGTATACATATGAAGCTTTAAATATCTGGTAAAACATAGAACAGAAGTTATTAAAAGTTCAAAAATTTATGACCACGACCATGTATCTATCAAAAAACAAAACTTAAATGACAAACATTGATAGCATGAAAAAATACAAATAGCTATTCGTTAACATATAAGAATAATATGATAAATTCTTTTGATCAAGGATAATAACGAATTATGAAATTATGGAATACCTACAACAAGACTCTTTGATAATATTAACAACCATAAAACGAAGGGTAAACGGCGAAAAAAATAGTTTTTAGTATTTTTCGTATTAATAGTTAGATTAAAGTTTTATAATAAGAAAAAAAAATTAAATAATATGGAGTTAATATCAGATATGTATTTACAGTTAAGTAAATAAAAGAGTAATAATACCTTTATTTTTTCTGAATCATTACATAATAAAATGTTAAAATTAAAAAACTAAATTCGAATACTAATATCTAAGAATTATTTATTTACCTAGCTTAATATTTTTCAGTTCAGTTATGTGTATAAACGATAGACAAACATTTAATACTAACATTTCAATTCTTATAAGTTAAATCTATTTTCAAACGTCAATAATGTCAACGACGTTAGCGTCCGGTTTAGAGTTAGTTGAGTATATTTTCATAGAGTTAATAATTTAATATTTGTTTTGACATTCATAAGCGTCGTAAAAATGTCATTAACGTCGCTTATATCTCCAGTATATATTGTATACCAGTAAATTTTTAAAATCCGTACGAAACACTTAATTCAATTATTAATAACATTTTGTATACGTATATACAATCATACCCAAACATTTTATTAATTTTTATTATTCAGTCCGAACAAAAAGTTCGGATATTCTCACAATCAAAACGGAATTTTTAAATCTAAACATACTTAACTAATTTTTAAATTTTAGAAATTCTAGTAAAATTAATTTATAATAAATGTTTAATAATTTAAATAGAAATGTAATTTAAAAGCGTTTCTAGATAATAAGAAAAAATAAAAAGTGAAAAAAAAAAAAAAAAAGCAAAAAAAATAAAAATAAAATAATTCAATCGAAACTCCCTGTTGTTCTTTTTTTTTTTTTTTTTTATTAATGAATCGTTTTTATTGTCTGCCACATAGCTATTATGAAGTTGATTTACCACCATTATTGCCATCACTACCACCACTATCACCAATCAAATAAATGTCTGTAACAACAACAACAACAGAAACAACAAAAAGAACAAAACAACAACAACAACAATCACAATAAACTAAAGGGTAAGAAATCTAAGTGTACCTACTGAGTTAAGTAGTTTTCTGTGATGGCAGTTGTTATTTTTAATCCTTGTTTTTTTTTTCTTTTTTCTCTCTCTTTTTTGAAAAGGGAAAATGAAAAACAATAAAATAAAAATAAAAAGAAAATTAAGAAAATCCCAGCCATTATAAAGACAAAAAAAAAAAAAGAAAAATGACTAACAAAAGTCCAAAGAAAATAAAAACAAAAACCAAAAATTTTTTTTCCAATAAATTTTATAGGTAGGTATATATTTTTTTTTGTTTTGTAACTACATCATACTTAACAACCTAGTGATTTCTATTAATGAACATATAATATATATATATACATATATATTATATGCATATATATATACATATATATATTATATGCATATATCTATAGATATCATATTATATACAAACTTTTATGAGGGAAACAAGTACGTTTGTATAATTTATAAAATTCATATAATCTTATATCATATATAACATTTGATGTTTATATACATATATGTATATATATATATATTAAAACATATGTTTGTTAATACATATAATATAAATAAAAATATAGTTCTAGTAAAGTACTATATTGTAAAATTATGCCCATCCCATTTTTATACAATTTTTTGTACACTCAAAAAAATTTAATATAATCTGTATGGTTGTACGTACCTATTAAAACAATCATAAATGCGATTGTAAGTATGTATGTTTGTATATATATATGTAAACAAATAAAACAAAAAAAAAACATGCATGTTGCACAATATGGTCACACGCAAAGTAATTGTACCTCAATTTATACTTTTTGATGAATTTTTTTTTTTTTTTTGAATTTCTATAAAAATATAAAGATTTGCCAACACTATTATTATTAATACATGTATGTATGTACATATGTGACATATAGATATATATACCTACATACATATATATCGTATATGTCAAAAAAAAAAAAATTTTTTTTTCATGTACAGTTTGGGAGTAAGAAAACATTAATTAAAAAAAAAAATCCGTTATCATATTTTATCTTGTAACATGTATATACAATAAAACTATTAACACATATCCATATATAATATTAATATATATGTATGTATATACATATTATATTGTATAAAAATAAAAACAAATTTACATATGTAGCTATAAACATACAAATAAAAACCAAACAACCATAATTTTTTTTTTTTTTTTAGTTAACCATCATAGTTTTGTTTTGTTGTTGTTGTTTTTTTTTTTTTTTTTTTTTTTTACTATAGTAAGTTGTTCGTTATTATAATAAGAATAATAATAATAAATGCGCTCCGCCCTACATTCTCTCCCTTCATATATAAATAAAAAAAAAAACAAAATAAAATAAAAAAAACAAAACAAAAAAGTAATGTGAAAATTAAAATAATAAAAAAAAAAAAAACGAAAAATGAAAATGAAAGATTCATTTTAGTTATAATAAGAGTATAACTAACGTCGGGGTATAAAATATACTAACATACATATTATATACATTATATACATTTATATGCATATATAAAATAAAAGAAAATTGCACCTAAATACATAAGAACTGATAAAATAAAAAGCTAAGCACATACTATTTATATAATATAATATCTATGTACATAAGTATGTATGTACAATTAATATATATTCCATAATGGAATTTTATTTAAACAATTATATTTAGGGGTATAATATTATATATGTATATATATGCATATATAGTGCATATCGCCATTCGCAATATCTACATACAGATATGTATTATATTTATACATGTGTTCATACATATATAAAATTGCTTTTTTTTTTTTATACAATCGTAGGTATGTACATAATAACAAAATAACGTTATGTACATACTTATGTACAAATAAATATGTAACAAAATTAATATATAATTTTAAAAATGCAACAACATATAATAGGTACTAATAATTTGTAAAAATAAATATACATATGTACCTATGTGTGTACATATTTAAACATATATGTACATATATATATATATATATTATATTATATTGTGATAGTGTGAAATGAAAAGGGAAAATTTTAGGGGAGAAAAATGAACTCATTCTTTTGTTTTTTACCATTGTTTTTTTTTGTGAAATAAGTGAATAGAAAGTGAAAACAGTTATTATATACACAAATTTTATACATTTATATACTTTGTATATGTATATATATATACTAGTAAATTTAAAATAAAAAAACATTTTTTTTTTCATTTTTAGTTTAAAAAAAAATTTTTTTAAGTTTACTTTTGTACATATGTTTTATTGAATTGGTATAGATGTTATTTACATATATATACCTGTACTTATTATATAAATTATATATTATGTATTAATTATAATGGAAAATTTCCTTAGGAGTTTTCTATATATGTATAAGTAAAAAGGGAAAAATTTCCTTTGAGAAAATGATAAAATTAAAAAAGATTTGTTTAATGGGCTTAAGAGCACTGTTATATTATATAGGTTTGTTGTGTTTGTTGGTCAAATATAAATTTTATAAAATTTTTTTTTTCGAGGGTAGGTGGGAATTATCGAAAGACACTTTAGAGGAGTGGAACGAGCAGGAGTCCTCTATGTGAATGTGCGATTTCAACCCACTAAACACCACCTCCTTTTTGCGATCAAATAATTGACTATAGGACCTTCAGTACTCATGTACTTCCTGTTCAAGGAAAGCTAAGTTTTTAAATTAAAATATAAGTGAAATGGGTTTGAATGGAATTTTATTTAGTATACCTATTTGTTCATTCCATAATTTCAATTTAATAAATCAAAAATTTATGTATTTTATGTAAAATTTAATTATTATTTATTATGATTTAAATCATCATTTTTAGTTTCTTAAAGATTTTCTTTTTCTAATATCTATTACAATAAAATTAAACTTTGCCAGGAAATTCTAAATCAGTGTTCATTACATAATTTACTTTCCTTAGACCAAGTACTAAAGGACATTATTATTACTTTATTGTTTGGTTAAAAAGGGGAGATGATGTTTCGATAATTTTAGATTTTAAACCATTCAGTTGAAACCATTAAGAATAAATCATTTTTAAAGGAATACAATTTCTTCCACAATTAATATCGGAAATTTAGCCTGTAGCTCGTTTAACTGTCTAATATTATTCAAATTTTATACTTCAATTATAATCCTTACTTTTGTTTTTTAAAGGTCTAAAAATTGGACTTCAATTTTTCAGTATAGTTTTTTTATTACTATTATCTGACAGTTTTATTACTTTCATTTTTTGAAACATGGAAGTAGCCACAATATTTAATCAATATTATAGGAATTTCATTAAAAGATTGTACTGTTTTAAGAAGTTGTATAACAGTTATATTAAAAGTTTAAAACTTATAGAGTATATAAACAATTTATTTTCTAAGCATACAGAAATAAAACATATATCCAAAGTTTTTTTTTAGAAATTATTCGTTCAATAAATGTTTTTATTAAATATTAAATAGTAATAGAAAACAAATTACAGTATTTTTTTTTAATTTATTAAATTTACTTTGTATGTCCATCTAGTACAGCCCAAAAAATTAATTACATACTATAATTTTTTAATTTTAGCTTCCATTTATAAAAGCTAAAATCTATTACTAAACATTGTTTTAACTAATTTTTATTAAAATAAAAAAAAAAAAATCTATAAGTTGTTTTCAAAAAATGTTTGATGATCCAAAAACTTACATAATTTTTTAATGTTTTTTAATCTTTTATTAAAATTCATCTTGAAGCATACCTGAAAAATAAAAAAAAAATAATTTTAAGTAATTAATAAAAATATATTAAAATATTAATAAAATTATTATCTTATGTTATATTTATCATTAATGAATTAAGCAACTGTTCAATGATAGGATTTTTGTTAATTTATCTGAAAGTCTGAGGACCATTCATATTAATAATGATGGATTTTCGAGAATCTCAGGAATAACTTCGAGGGATAGTCAATTAAACCTTTTGGAATCGGCTTTGAATCGTACTTATACAGATATTTTAAGGTGCAGTGACAGAATCTCCCCGCAATTAAAATTCACATGCTTTATTTCCTTTATTTTATTTCTTTTCAAAAAAGAATTAAAAGCCCCCCGAAGAACACAAATGTTACTATCATGAGTCTGTATTCCATTTCACTGGATTTTTTTTTAATGTACTCAACTGTAAAAATTCAGAATCTCACATATATATAGATAACATATATAAATATTCCTGAAAAGATGGGAATCCTGATTTTATAATCAATTAAAAAATCTTTCCCAATTTAAGAATCATGGGAATCTTTAATATAGATATATATATATGCATAAATATTGTGGAAAAAAGGAATACCCCCAATTCAACTCTAAAATCCTTACTAATTATTTTTTTTACATACATATTACAACATCAAAAAATTTAAAATAGTGGGGTATCCAAACCACCGTTAAGCAAATGATTGAAGCTCTTGAACTTTAAAGTTCTTTCTAATCATATTTTTTTTTATATGTTCATATTTCAACATCAAAGAATTTAAAATAGTGCGGGCGACCGCCCCAAACCTCTTCCTCAAATTATTGAAGCTCTGATTTTGCAATCAACTCTAAAGTCATTCCTAATTATTTTTTACATACATTAGCCTTCATTACATATCTATTAAAATTTAGAATTTAGAACTCAATAAGAAAAAATCGGTATTAAGAAAATTAAAAAAAACAAAAGGATTTTACTTCACATTCGAATTAGAAACAAGACCTTTTCGAGAATTTATTACACTCCACCTAAAGGCTTTATTTATACCCCACCTAATTAATTGCTTTTAACTAAAGCAATTTAGTAAAGAAGTTCGTATTACTATTTACAAAAAGATTTATAGCATCCCACCTAATTAATTGTTTTTAACTAAGACAGTTCAGTAAAGAACAAAAACCAGTTCAAAACCGGTTTTCAATTATTTTACAGAAGGAAAAAAATATTATAAATTATATCAATTATACACTAAAATAGACTAAGACAGAGAGCATTTGCTCTAAAAATTCTTATACTCTCTTCTTTTAATACCAAAGTCTTAATTCTTTAGTACAGGTCTTAATTCTTTTTAATTCTCGACCTTAATTCAAGTTCAAAAAATAATTAAGGCCCATGACCGTTATTTTTAAAAGTTTCGCGATTAACCCCGCGGACATTCTGTAAACACACCATATTTTAAAGGTAAGTATAAGGTACCTTTAGTTATCTATTTCGAAAAAAAAACTATAACAAAAATTAAACTCTAATATCATGAATTCAATTTTAATTTCTAATAATTTATCGATTATTCATTTTTCATTTTATTAAATCACTGAAATTTATTGCATTATCATCATTTTTCAAATCGATTTTATGTCGCACAATTAATGTGTAGTATATAGGTAGGTAAGTATAGGTACATTTTGTAAGTCCATTGATTCAAATTTCAATTAAGTACAAATTCCATGAATTGAAAAATAAAACAAACGCAATTCACTTATATGACCTTCAATTATTATTATGCTGGCAATATCAAATTTAAAAACAATTTAGCCAAATATGAATAAAGCACCAATTTGTACTCCTTTTATTTGGTTTTCTTTTTAAAATGAAATATCTAATTAGATTTGCCGTAAGATACCTATTCTTTATAACCTTCATTATTATAAACCAAACAATAAAAAAACCCCCCCAAAAAAAAAAAAAAAACTAATTAAAAAAAATGCAGAAGAAAGAGAAGGAAATACAAAATTGAAGAAAAAAGTACCTAAATCTTAAAATCTAAAAACGCAAAAAAAAAATGCACAAAAATGATTAATTGACCGTTTTTTTTTGGTTTTTTTTTTATTTCTTCTTTTTTTTCATCTTAAAGCACCTTGAAAACAAAAAAAAAATCCAATTCTAAAAATATGCCATCATTTTGTTTTAATTAGAAATGTCTTAGCTAAATGTTGCACCAAAAAAAAAGTAAACTGTTGGGTTGTAGGTACATATGTACATACTTATGGAAAGGAAGGTAAAATGAATACGTATGAGATAGAATATTACATATATAAATCCATATACATATATGTACTCATTTATATATATATGCATATAATTTATATATGGAATGAATTTCCTTCCTTCCACTTCCATTTTATCTTATTGCAAGATAAAATCAAATTATTCAAATCAAAAGTTACAAACATACATGTTCATATACATATATATATTATCATATTATGTATTATTAATGATCACATGTATTTAAATTTAAAACATATCATATATAACACAGTAGTGGCCATTAAATTAAAATGTCTAATCATACTATCTACTTAAAAAAAAACGTTAAAGTTTAAATTAAAAATATTTAACTTGACTGAATTCTTTGAATTTTATCTTTTAGTTCTTATTTGATTGCATTTTCAGTTTGTAATTACAAGCTCGACAACGTTTTTTTTCTAATCCCAACGTTTGAAAATCCCGACTGTGGTAAAAAATCCCGACAATCCCGCCTTCAAGATATTTCTCAAAGGAAAAGAGAAAGAAAAAAATTGTACAGTACATAATTAAAGAGCTTAAAAAGCTTTTTCTAAATATGCTATAAAAGATATCGTAATACAGACTGTTTCGGAAGAAAATTGAGGTCGAAACAAAATTTATTTTTAAAAATCACTTTAAATCTGTATAACTTTGTAATTGCTAAACATATAAAGATTATATGTCTACAACAATAATCCGCATTGGCTTTATTCCCCTTCCGATTCGGAAATAATGCCGAAATCCCGAGTTTGAAGAATTCGGCTTTAAAACCGTTTTGAAAAGGAAATAAAAAGTCGAATCGATCTTATTTCCATTTTCCAAATATTTCATTTTTTTTAAATTTTGACATCATCAGTGATATATGAGGAATTTCTGTTTATTATGTATTCGAGTTGGATAAGAAATCCCTTTTTTCAGATATATAAATACTCTGCAAAAAGGGTCAATGCTGATGCTGTAACCAACTCTTTTTACCGGGTACAAAATGTGTTATTTAATTTTTTATTTATTATTTTGTTTATTTCTAATATAATTTCTAAGGACTTGAATATTTTTTTGATATTGACAGCTCCCACGAACGAGACTTCGATTCGGCTTTTGTCTTCGATTCCAGGAAATAAAGCCGCAGACATAAAGACAGCCCAGATTCGGCTTTATTTCCTGGGGCACTTTTACCGGTCATCGACGTGTAAATATAACGTGTGACATTTGACCACTAAAACGTAAATGTTTTTTCTTTTAAAGCGATCTTGTATTATTGTTTTGATATAGGTAAACTACCTATGCTGAAGTTTTCTATGTAAGTTTTCTTTGTTTATTTTTCATCTCCATTTGTTTTTCTAAGTTCCAAGAGAGGTTCTTAAATTTTAAATACAGAAACAGATTCAAATACAGAATTCAGATCATTAAAACAAAACCGTAAAACCCATTACCTATATTGCAATATTTTATTTTTTAAATGTTCACATTTAATTGACCACTACTGTAATTAAATAATTATCTAAATTTCATTAAAATAATAAAAATAAAAAAAAACTTCATTTTGTATTTTTCAAGGCCACCGATCCATCATACAAAAAAAAAAAAATAATACAATTCTATATAGAACAATTAGATATATTCATAAAAAAATACAAAAAAAAAATACATATTTATTATATATAGGTACAAATAATTTATTCACATAAGTTTTATAATACATATTATTATGGTTTTATAAATATTTATATGTATGTATATGTGCATATGTATAGTTAATAGTCGGGAACAAAAAATACAGTAAAACGATAAGAAATTGTATTGATAATTGCAATAACTTTCATTATGTACACAATATTATTATATTATATTATGGTTTATTACAATATACATATTATATACATAGTACATACATATTACATAGGTATACCATTTTGTGTGGAATGCTTTCGTCCCATAATAATTTAATAGAAATAATTTTTCTTTTAATCGGTAGGTATCATAATACATAAGTATGTACCTTATTATATAAATTAATATACCTATTTATATAAACTATAGCATGTACAGATGAGGAATTTTATATGTACATATGTACATAACATAAAAGTACATAAAAAAAAAAAAGAAGTCATAACGTCTGCACATTAAATTCGAACAAAAAAAAGCTTTTAATACATTTTTTTTTTTTATTGTTAGGTATGTATGTGTAGATTATCTATTTGGTATTAATACGTATCTAGTGATAGGTATACCGTTTGATACTCGATATTCTGAAAGTTTTTAAAAATTAAAAGAGATACCATAGGTTAGGTACTGATCGATTCGTCTGATAATTCTTTAGATTTATTTATTTATGTTTTTTTTTTATTATTGCATATTTCAAAAATAGCTTTGTAGCTCGTACAGAGTGTATACATTATTTATAAAACAAAAAAAAAATAATTTCTTTTTAACATAATTTAAGCTTAAGTGCAACCTAAAACCATATTTGGTAATAACTTAATAAAGTTATGATTAGTAGAAAAACACTCACTTATCAAAAAAAAAAAAAAGTTATTATTTCTTTATTTGCTTAGTTATTTATAAATAGTGGATACAATGGGGCCCTGATATTTTAGTTGTTATTTCATTATAATTTTTTAATATTCGAATGTAATATAACATCAACATCACTTAGGTGAAGATCAGACTTTCATATCTTTTTCTTGTATTTTTGTATTTTTGGTTTTCTTGTATTGTGTATTTCTGGTGTTCTATAATCCACATATTATGCACTTAGTGTCTTAGCATTGAGATTTGTATTAGATTTAATATTGTACTTTTGAATACTATGTGTATGTGTAAAATTTGCATCATATTTATCATATCATTTAGTGTTAATATGTTTAGTTGTTTATGAAATTGATTGATAGTACCTAGCAAGACCTAAATAAACAGGCCAAGAACTGAAAACACTTGAATGTAGTTGTGAGAGAATTGCAATCGATTCTCATGTATCGCGCGTATGAATAATTTCATAATTGATGTGAGTCTCGATTATAGCCATATAAGCGTGTACAAAATTTTAAAGTATGAAAGTAGTATAGACGTATTGAGGCAATTTATCTTTAGAAGCTTTTAAAATAAAAAATTTAAAGGATGACAATTTTTTTAAATACATATTTATGAATGAAAATATTATATTTCAAAATATTTTTCTTTAATGAATTATGTAAAAAAGATGCGACTTTAATTTTCTCTTTGGACAAAATTGAATAAAGTAAATGGTTTTTGTGTTATTTCAAGATTTATAGTCGGCCCCCTATTTTTTCCATAAGACTGCTTGTAAATTTGTTAAAAGCTGGCCCCTTATTAAGCTTTTACTCTCTGCACTTCATGGCCTGATAATTGATGTGAGTCTCGGTACCTAGTTAGCAGTTCTGTTTTATAAAGCAAAGAGATTTTTTAAAGCTTTTTATTTTCCGTAGAACTTCAATATGTATTTTTCTTGTAAGTGCAAGTGTTCTTGTAAGCATATGTTATCACACTGTGTAATAAACTATAGTAACTATAGTAAATTTGTAATTTGTAATTTGCTGGAACTATGAACCAAATTTTTTTGAGAACATCTGCACAATTTTTCTTGTGCGAGATAACCAGATCAGAAATGAAAACAGAATAAGTCCAAGCAAATTTCCTTGAATCACTAAGAATGAAAATGAAAGTAAGATTAGGACCCTTTTCCAAAAAAAAGTTTCTTTAATTTTTAAATTTACATACTTATTTCTAACATGCTTTATACAATTTTTGTATCTATTCTCGTTCTATTCTTTTTTTTGTTCATTACAGAATGTATGCATGCAATTTTAATTTTTTAATTCCTGTCATAGAGCATCGTACTATTTTATTCGATCATGAAGGATATCGCACTATTTCATGTAATCACCTAATTTATCATCTAAATCATTTTCTAAGCTTCTAATTTGGTACATGTAGGTACCTACTACATGCTTCTTTATGTATCCATCCCTAAATATCATCAAAGCATCGCATTAAAATTCTGTTATATTTTTAGGTACTCCAGGTACTGAGATTTCTGTTTTAAAATTGAGATTAAAAAACAATCTTTAATTCAAAGCTATTGAAAAAATCCATTTGTATAGCTTATGAACAGTTTTAATCATTATTTTAATCTAAATCGAGATCGATTCCATACTGTTTTTCTGAATTCTTTTGTTTTTCTAAATTACTCATTTTATCATACAATTAGGTACACATTCTTATTATTTAAATAAACATTCTATATTGTAAGTGTGTATGCGTGTTTAAATAAAACATTAGACAAAAAATTAATCTAAAGGAAATTAATTAATTAAAAACAAAAAAAAAAAAAATTCGTAATGCCTCCAAAAATTAAAATAAAAATGTTCAGTGTTAATCAAAGTACAGAGCAGTAACTGACATCTAAAAAGCTGATATAATCCATTCATTTTATTTTGGGTAGCCTTGAAAGCTTCATTTAAAAAAAAAACAGCAAAATGAAAAAAAACGTATAAAAATTTATTCAAAAAAAAAAAAAATTATATTATCAATGTCAGTGTCAAGAACAAACAAAGGCAAATTATTATTCATCGCTATAAAAACCAAGAAAAAAAATAAAATAAATAAAAAAATTTCATTCGCTAGAGAATTTAATAGATACAAGCATAATATACCTACAAAACATAACATCAAATCAAACATAATTACATCAACTTTTCAAAGCTTCAAACTATTAAAGCTTTCAATATTTATTTAAATTTCAATGCATTGCGTCGTCGCTTTAATCGGTTTCCACTTTCCAGCTGTTGAAATAAGCTCTTTGATATTGATCGAAACTTTTCAACAAATTTTATAAACAGTATAAAAATTAATGTACATATAAATTAATTATTTACTAATACTACTCACTCAGCGACGACTGCTGAGTGCTGAGTCTGTCCTACACAATATATTTTATATTTTATTCATACAAATGTATCTACTAACTAGTGACTACTCTACTCACTGCTGTGTTCATGTGAACTTGGAAAATCAAGCATTTTTAAAAGTTTTTAAAATAGTTGTGTTGTGACTTGCTTTGTGCTATGAAAAAAAAAAAAGAAATAAAAACAAATAGAAAAAATAAATATAATTATGTATGTATGAAAGTAAAGCTACATATGTATAATATCAGAAATATAATATTAGCTTAACAGCGCGTCGTTATTATATCATCAAAATTCTAAAAAAAAAAAAAATAAAAGCTTTTTTTTTGAATAATTTTTCTTTCAAACTATGTAGTGTGGGGAGCTGATTGCCGAACCGAATACATATGTAGTTCTTTTTTTTATTTAATTTATGTGCGATTGTGTGTTTTTTTTTTTTTTTGTAAACACGTAGGCAGACAAACATTTCAAATATAAATGTACAGTTTCCATGCGATCATATAAATTTTTATACAAAAGAAAGATGTGGACAACCTTTCTTTATTTTTGAACGGCAAATATATTTTTATTACAATTTGTATCTTTTTAATTTGTTCAGTTATATTCTATTTAGTATGTAATATTTATGACTTCTAATGGAAATTATGAGAGTCGACCGAAATCCCAAAAAAAAAAAATGATATAAAATTTCGATATTTTAAGAAGGACATTATGAAATGCAAGGATTTCCAAATAGATTTTGTACATTTGGTATTATTTTTTGAAATTTTTAATTTGGTATTTTGATTTTGAAATTTCAGGCCTAAACCGAATATTATACGTACTTATGCTATTATATTAGTAAGTATGTTATTTTAGTACCTATCCGAATGTAAAGTATATAATATGCTTATCAAACAAGCTAATTTGTTCAAAATGTATTTAAAAATGTGTACCTACATAGGTAAAAAAAATTTTGAAGTAATATTTTAAATAATCCATTTTATGTCAAAGAGTATTACGGAAAGAGTGATATTTTAAAAGTATAACAATCTGTAATAGCCAATAATACATAATAGCATTTCATTATCTAATATTGCTGATCATGAGTTTAATATATCAGTATGACATTTTAACTTAAAATGGTATAGGTAGGTATGGCACATATCAAAAATATTTCAATTCATAACTAAATATTATGATTATCCATTACTGATTTAAAGTATTGTTTAGATAAAATATCAATAATTTATTTATTTTTTTTTTTTTTTTTAGTAAAATTGATATAATTTACTTTAGTTGTCAACGCTTTCGCTTTATAACGTGTTCAACACAGGGGACCATAAAATATTATAAATCGATAGAAATAAACCGAATTAAATCGAAGAATTTTTAAAAAATGTTATAGATTCCTATATTTTAAAAAATACAGGCAAACTTAGATTTTTATAGTGTATGTGCGATAGCGCGATATTATAGTACATATACGCAATACGCATATCAGCTTCATAAATATGTATAAAAATGAAAAATACAATATATGCATATATTTGTAGGCATATTAATTAAGATTGAATAAATTCTTTTCGTAAGATTAAAAATTAATATAACCTAAAAAAATTTATGATTTGTAAAGTAAAAGTTTAAATTTAACCAAATATTTTTCCAAAAATTTCAAAATTTAATTAAAATGTTCGAGAAATTTAATATTAGGCTGAAATAGTTTAATTTGTTGGGGGCGCATGGGCTAAATTTTGAAAGTTTTACAAAAATCAATTTATCATTTTTAATATTTTCCTATAGCTGGAAATTATTTCACGAAAATTTTTTAGTTCAAATAAATCTGCAATATGTAAATATTATGTACGTATGTCATATTATGCATGTGTATGCATATGTATGTACATATTATGTATCTATTTGCAAATAAAATAGAAAATCTAAGCAATTTTAAAAAATATTTATTATACTGTATTTATGAACATTTTACTTATATGTACTTATAATAAAATATTGATTATAAATAATTTAAAATATTAATGAAAAAAAAAAAAAACAAAAATAAATAAATAGGTATGTACATATAATGTACATATAATGTATAATTATAAATATTTGTATAGAATAGAATACGATGAAGAAAAATTAGAGATTATAAAAATGTAAAAAATAGAAAAAAAAAAAAAAAGAATTTAACATAAATAATAATAAAAGTCGAAATTTATAATATAAACTTTTTAAAATATAGTTTATTTTATTATTATATTCCAATCACATAAAAGAGCTCCAACTCTATAGCTATAAAATCATTTTATAGTTTCAACTTTTCACAATATGGTGATCATCATAAAAAAAAAACAAAAAAAAAAATTTTTCTTTTATGAAATTATGTCACAATAAATGTTTTTTTTGTTTTTTTGTTTTTTTGTTAAAAGTATAGAATCTTATTAAATGTATTCTTAATTATATTTAAAAAAAAACAAAAAAAAAAAACTATAGGTATGTGGATGATGAATAACTGATATTAAATGAGATAACTTTTATTTATTATTTAATGAGTGTGTAGTTAAATAATAAATATTTTATATTATTATCTCTATATGTAACTAATAAGTAATAACTATTTATGATTTTTTTTTTTAACATCCTCTTTTTTTTTTTTTTTAAGTTGTAGGTATGTAATGACGGAATTGAATAAAAGCCAATTAAAATTAACCAAAGTAAGCGCAGTTTTGAAATAATGTAGTCATAAAATAAATTTGACACAATTCAACGAAAGAAATAGAATTATGTATTAAGATTGCCATCAGTAGTGAAAATTTCTGAAAAATATAGAATTCTTGAAAATGTACATATGTATAGAATTTTAAAAAGACGGGTAGGTATATATATTTTTTTTTGTGTTAACTAGACTTACTAGACTTAGTTACTACTTTTGTTAACTAGATTCGATGAAAAACGTTGAAAATCATTCAGGGGTATTGTACGAGGTTTTTCTGGATAATGTTATATTTAAAACAACCTTATGTTTAAAAATCTACCCATTTGAAAATAAAACTACCTAGGTATGTATATAATAGGATGAGTTCTTTAATGTGTACTGTTTACGTGTACCGTTTGGTTTGGAGATAATGGATATGAAAATAATGATTTTATGAATATATAGGAGCTCTATAGTTTAGAGTTCTTCTTCGAATGCGCTCGATTGTATATAAACGATAGCTATGGCTTTGGTATGATTATAACGTTTGGAAGATTTGAATTTTTAATTTACTGCGAATAACTAACTAAATACGTTCAAAGTAAAGTAATATTAGAAGTTTATTACTAAGTTTATTTTTACATTTACAATATTTACTTACACACTTCAAATGTTTACTGTGTGTCTGTGTTTAGTTACACTAAAATTAGACAATATTTAAGTATTTTACGAAATGTAAGAGGTACATAAGTACATAGTAATTACATAATATCATAGACATAGTCTGAAAAAGTTATTCCTTTAAGACGTTTTTTAAAAAATTTTCAATTTTTGTAGGTACATGAAAATTCGACTTAAAAATTCATTACCTCTAATACTTTTTAACTTTATTAAAAAATACAGTAAACGTTTTTTATGTTACAAATTTCATTTACAATATTTAATTTTTGATAACATCCTAACAAAAATTAATATTATAAAATATCACAATTATATAAACCTGCTTTCAAGTAGTCGTAAGGAAAATAAGTTTTTAAACGTCCAACTAGTATTTAACCTCACAGATAATAGTGGAAACAAGCCTAACAATAATGTTTTTAATTGTTAAAGTCGCTATTTAGTAAGTGGATGTCGTAAAAATATATAGGAATCGACAGAGAGCATTTTTAAAGTAAAGATATCTCAAGCGGAATTTTTATGTATTAAAGGAAAAGATATATAATAGAAACTGCAGAGTTTTTTTGTTTTTAGATGAAATTTTGTTCATATCTGTAAACTGAGAAAATAAAAAGTTCAGAAGTGGAAAAGAAAAAATATTAATATCAATAAATATAAAAGATCGGATGGCAGAACCGTGAAAATTTTTTAAGTAAAGCTCACCTATATCGGAATCTTCCTCAAACGGTAGTAAGTTCCCGATCTTTTGAAATGAGTATATTTTATATTATATATTCTATTTTTATTACTTAAAATTTCTTCCCTTTTTAAAGAAATTTTGATTCGCCTTATGAAATTAACACAGCCTGAAATTTCACAGTCTGAAATTTTTAACCTCAAAGTTAGCTGAACATCTTTGAAAAACGTTTAAAAGGAGCAGTACAAACGCCATTCCTCTATTAACTTGGGGAGTTTAACCCACTAAATAACACCTCTATTTTGGACCAAACAATAGGTTATGAGACCTTTAATACTATTGTACTGTTTGGGCAAAAGTGGAAGTCTGCTATGGAGTTTAAATACGTTTAAGGTATACATAGGAATATGATGAACAAAGTTTGCACTTAAATCTATCTAAATTAAAAACATAATCATTCCCAATTTTAGGGATTACTTGAGATGGTAGATAATTTCACATTCATGATAGTCACAAACGAATTGCCATATGCTGAATCATTCCATCTGGGGATTTGAACTTTATGAAGGTGGGCAACGGAGACTCTCCTTGTTTCTCTTTGAAAAGCTTTAAGTGAAGACATTAAACTTTCCATTTGGAGTTCCCCCTCCTACTATAGGAAGGATAGTACCGTCTCTTACTAGATATTTGTAAAACAAAGTAAGAGAGAGTACTAAATTTCGGAGACTCAGTGGAGAGAGCGCTGAAGTGACATTGGAATCGCTTATAAAACAAATTGCTCTATTTTGCACTTTATCGAAAAATTCCAAAACCGTTTTAAAGGCTTAGAAGTATAAGGAAATAAAATTTAAAAACAGTCAAAGAATTGTATTAACATTATTTTGAACACTATAAATAATATAATCTTTATAACACTATTAATATATATTTGTATTCCCCAATTTTTATGATTTCCAAAAATTTAAGAAACTCAACTTTTTCTTTTAAATTCCTCATTTACTTAATTCTACTGCTTGAGCAATAAACATGTCCCTTCCCAATTCCTAACACTTTTCATTTCTCACTTCTCAACCATTATATTGCGTAAGCAGATATGATATTGGATATCTCTTATTTTAGTGGTACTAATACGAGGAAATGTAGGTTTAGTGAGTAAGAATCTTAAACTATACCAAGGCGATATTTGAGCTCTTTTAAAGATTTTCATCTCCCATTACGAAAAATCATTAAATAATCAAAATAATAAATAAAAATAAGCAATTAGCTGTGTTATACAAATAAGTAAATCTCTTTGAAAATAATCCTTAAACAACTCTATTTTTAAATAGTAGGTGTAATACGTTAGAATCTTCTAATATTATATTCTTATCAGTTATCAATAACTAAAGTCAAATATTAACTATTAAGTATGATGGCATGACACATTAAGTAGAAAAACTGATCCAAAATTAAATAACTCATTAGGTTGAGCTGGTTGACAATACGAAATTAAAAATTAAGTATGTAATTTAACATGTAAGTCATACTGCATGCATACAAGCATAGATACAAATTGGTATGGTCGTATGGTACCTAGAAAGATTTATTTTCTGAAATCTATGGGAACACTTAAATTTTTACTTGTATAAGAGATATACCTATGTATGCACGTGTAATTTTTTAATTAATAACTAGGTAGGTACATATGTATATAATTATTACACTAAGCAAGTATGTATGTATGTATGTATCTTCATACATGCATGCAAGTATGTATCTTCATACATGCATATGTACATATGAACATTATGGAAATAATAAACTCTAAAAGATAAAATAGGTAGGTAACTACTTCAAAAAAATTTATTTCAATTAAATTCATTAAAAAATTATTAAAAAAAAAATTGCGAATTTCTGGCCTACTTTTACGCATACAAACTCATTTAAAAAAAAAATTTTTTTTTTTTAAATTAAAAATTTAACTTTTTCTATTTCCAAATATTACTGTAAATTAAGTTTTTTTTTTTTGCTTTTATTCATACTAATGTATATACATATGTATGTATGTACGTATGTACATACTACATACCTAGTATAGTTATATCAATGTGTATATACATATATGTACATAAGTATTATTGTCTGTAAACGATAGGCTTTGTATACAAATACTTATCTAAATAGAACTTAAACCAACATAATTAAGCATGAATGATATGAACATACATATGTATGCGTGCATGTTTAAGCATTCAAATAATATAATATAATTTACAAAAAATACTGAAATAGAAATAACTTGAGAAAAACAAGAATATCATTGCTCTTGATAATCAAAAAAAAAAAAAAACCTATTGCCAAAAATAAATTTGTTAACAAAAGCAAAAACAAAAAATAAAAAAAATTGCGAAAAATTAACAAAAAAAAGCCTCTAAATACACATACAATAACTTCCCATACGCACACAAACATATATGTATGCATGCGTACACACATATTTTATTTTCACTTTATCTAAAAGATACGTTAAAAAAATTTTTCGCGTTTTTTTTTTATTTTCTTTTTTTTTTTGTTGTTTCATTTAGTTTTATTTTAAATAGCGGCAACCGGCACCTCTTGTTTATTTTTTTTTTTATATTAAAAAAAAAAAAAAAAAGAAATAAGAAAAAGCTGTGAAAGCTTTATCATAAAAAGGCTAGACACACACACACACTATTTTTTTTTTTTTTTTAAATATAAAAAAGGCAATATTATAAATACACCCTATCAGTAAATTATTGAAACAGCAAAAAAAAAATGTTTCTTTTTTTTTTTTTTTGGATTTTCTAAAATATGGGCGATCCATTTTGAATACATTTGTATAAATTTGGTAATTATGAAAAGTTTATGTTTCAAATGTTGTTTATAAATATGTTAAAAAAAAAATAAAAATAAGTTTATTTGTAAACATCTTTTTCATACTTAGCTAAGTTAGTCATACTTACATAATTATTTACATAATGATATCTTATACGCTTTTTAATGTTTATGAAAATTTTATAGTCCTAACATTGTGCATACATATGTATGTATGTATGTAGTTTTTATAAAGAAATTTAACATAGGTAGTTACAAATTTTATTACAATTTTACTTTACATAACATTTTAAAATCTGCATTTTAAGAAAAAAAAAAAGAATAACCTTTCACTTGTACTACATCCAAATACATATTGACATACATATGTATGTATGTATATATAGTTTCGCAAAATATCTTTTTATATTGAATGAACAAATTGTTAATAGATTTCATTCGATTTATATACTTTCATAGTATACATATGTATGTACATACATATGTACATTAATATCTTTCAATAAAAATAAAATTTGTCATTTAAAAATTGTGTTCCATTTGAAAATTTACTTTGAATTCTGTTGTAGTACATACATACATATATACATACTTAAAAACCTTATTTTTTTTACACGACCCTGTGGAAGAAATTTATTTTCACTTCTTTTGAGTTTCATTGTTATATTTTTGTTAATTCTCTTTTTTATCGATAGATACTTACATATGTATCTTTCAGATAAAAATATTTTCTTTGTTGCAATACAATTAATAAGGCATTATTAAAAAATTCCAATGCAACACAACCAAAAAGGCTTAAATGCTAATTAGAAGACTATAAATTTTTCTAAAGTCTAATTATTAAACTGGCCATAGAAATATCAGTAAAATATGGAACTAAAAGGCATATTAGGAATATTTCCTAACGACATAAACTATTTAAATATTTTTTTTTGTTATAGAATTCCGTTTAAATTGAACAGAATTGATTAGAATTTATGCCGGCTATTGAATTATTTGTTAAACAGTATATTTTCTTTTCATAAGATTGTAGATTGTTATTTAAGGAATATAAAAGAAACTGCGACCTTTTGATGTAGATCTATTGCAGTTCTCCTGTTACTACGTGTTGTGGACTTTTCCGTCAATTATAACACTTTTGGCATTTCTGCAGCCTCTAAGAAAGTATGTGACTTATTACTTGCTTCATTTTCGGCAAAACAATATGCTCCTGGATACATGTATCTTGCTCGATGTAAAGCTTCGCCGTTTTTAAGCATGTGATCTGCAGTCTCTTCTTCTTCTTCTTCTTCTTCTTGACAGAATCTGCATGTACGGTCGTTTTCTATTTCAATTTTCTTTAAATGTCACTTTAGACGACAGTGTCCCGTGACAAACTTTCTCTGTCCCAACGGGAATGAAAAATTTCATAAGAGTTTTATTATTTTTTGATATCAATATATTTATTTTATTATTATTATTATTTATCGAATACAATTTCGCTATCGGCTTTGTATTTGTTTTATATAATATATTTATATATGTATAGAAATTTTTTTATTTTTTAGTATTTAAAAGAAAAATTAAAATTTTCTCACAAAAAATTTCTAGCTGTTGATAGAAACAAATTTAATACCTCTTTTTAAATTTACAACAATATAAATTAAATGTAAACATAATCACAAAATCAGAAATTTGATCTCACTTTGGTCTTAAACGTTTTTTCTGCCGAAAAGTGGAGACATCATCATAAATTATAATGTAAATTGAGTAGTATTGAAGGGAATTGAAAAGAAATTGAACGAAAATTCTATCATAATTCTGTCTAGTATATGCAATCAGCTTTATTACTGTCTAGATTCTAGAAGTTCGTTTTAGTTAAAACTCTTCTTTTTACTTAAATTTTGAAAAAGTTCAAGTAAAATACTTTATCGTTCGTAATTCGTAAATAATTATCCCCCTAATTGCCATACTTCTTCATTTTTATGTCACGTCATTTACATATCATTTAATTTAGCTAAAAACTACAATGAAATATAAAGTGTTACCAACTTTAGGTGGAAAGTACCCTGTTCCCCCTTACTTAGTTTTTAGGTAATATCTAAAGAAAAATGCATTTGGTAACAATAAAATGAAAAAAATTTGATAAGTTTAATTATTTTATTATAGCTGAAATAATTAGAAACTTATTTAAAGAGGTAATTAAGCTAAAACATCTGCGTATTGTATAAGAAATAACCAAAGAAGAGAAAATCTTTTATATACATATGTACATATATTCCCAATTCTAGTTGCAATTACATAATTTTGAAGTTACTATGTTCATTTCACCTTTTATTCTTCTCCCTGCTATAAGGAAATAGAGTATCATTTTATCGCTTAATATTTACATATGTATATTCGATTAACCTTGAATTTCTTGAAGCTAATTGTACCTAAAACAATTTGATTATGAAACACAACGATTTCATACTTTTCATTTAACTATTTGTGCGCCATCTATTGTTTTATACAATAATTACTTTTATATTATAACAAATATAACCAGAAAAGATACTTTACTAGATTTGTTTTTTTTGTACCCTTATTTTTACACTTTGCATCATTTTTATATTTTTTGTAGTAAAAAAAATTTAATTTTAATCTTTTAGCATTCTTTCGGCGTTGTCAAAACTCCATACAACAATGTTGCCAAAATGTTGTAACAATAATTAATTATTTTTTTTAATTTAAATTTAATTTCACTATTCTCAGATTGAATTTTACTTTACAGTTTAAAGGAACTGAATTAAATTTGTATGTGCATGTGTAAACACTAAACAGTGTTAGATACAAAAAAAAAATTACCATGAAAACTAGCAAGAAATCTTTTTAATTAAAAAATTAAATGTTTATTTTATTTTTCTAATACTAAAAAAAAAAAAAATAAATATATAAATCATAAAATGAAAAAAAAAAGAAGATACCAGAAACGCAAAAAAAAAAGCAATATGTAAGCCAAGGTCTTTTAATTGTAACGCATTTTATCGCACAAAAATACATACTTTTATATCTGCGCATACTTATGAATTGTAATGTGTGTTAATATTTTGCGTAAAATATACTAACATAAGTAATACCTACTTAAGATAATCTTATATGAAATTACAAGCTTTTTTTTTTATAAATAAAACACTTCATATTAATTTAATGATCACATTTTTTACCTATGTATTAAAAATAGTCCATGAAATGATCAGCTGATTTTGATGACGTTTAAATAATTTATTATGCGTTAATATGCGTTAAAATGCGAAAATGTGCGTTGGCATTCGCAAAATTTTTATAACGGTGTGTGAGCGTTTCTATTTTTTTTTTTATTATAAAACTTAAAAAATGCTCAAAATAAATGTTTTTTTTTTTTTTTTTGTCATTGACAAGAGCTGTATAATAGTTGTTGGTTTTGTTGTTGTTTTTTTTTTTTTTTGTGCAAATTATGTGTGTAGGCCTACACTCAAATTTTAAATATAATTTTTGTTGTGGTTGTTTTCGCTTTTTCTATGATATTTATTCAGATTTTTATTTTATGTGGTTTGGTTTGATATCGCGAATTTGTGATCGTTAACAATAGTTAAAATCTAGGTCAGTAAAAGATCAATAACTTGTAAGTAGGTTAGTTGGTTTTTTTTTCCGGGTTCTATTGGTTGTTGTTATTTTTCAATGTGTTTTGTATTTTTTTTTGATTTTTAAGCTTTTTGATAGGTTGTTATTTTCTTGTACATTTTTTGTGCGAATTATTTTTTTTTTTTTTTTGCAATTTTGTATTTTTGTTTTGTTGATTTGAATGCGTGAAATTAAATTTTTATTTTGCTATAGTTTGTGGTTTTTAAATATTTTTTTTTTTAAGTTTTTTTTTCTATTTCTTTCATTTTTTATTTTGAAGAAAAATGATAATATATCTGTGGATTGATGTTAAATTGATACTTCGTTTATATAGTATTCAATTAGTTTAATTAATGAAAATTTTAGATTATAATGACGTGACAGTTTAAATTCTAACAAGATTTAAAGATATTATGAACTCTTAAAATTTTTTTTTGGGTCATATCTGCAGTTCATTAAGTCTGGATTCTTAGGTTTTAGACAGAAATACAATGAAATTCATAATAGGTATAACTATCTAATATGAGGCAAACATTATTTTACATCTTAAAAATTTAACAGGATATTTATTATTCTTATGGAAAAAGTATCATCAATGAATAATAAAGTAGCTGGAGTATCATCAATGAATAATAAAGTAGCTAAAGTAGTATACCTATAGTTACAAAAAGATATTTTTGAATGTAATTAAAATTTTTTTGATTTGAACCAATTTAGGCAAAGTTTCTTTAAATTCGAAGTGATTATGTTTCTAGAAGAGGGTTAATTTATACAATCATAATTTGGAGAAAAATATAAACTGGAGTTAAGGTATACTTAATCAGACTATTAACTGCGGTTATTTTAGGTACAGGAACTTACTTATTTTAGGAACCTATTTTAACTTATTTTAGGAACAGGAACTTTTTGGAACTTTCAGTAGGAACTTTTCGGAAACATGAATATAAAAATAAATCAATCCTGAACAAACTCTTAATGTCATCACATATTCAAAGCTCGTAATATAGGTGGTGAACAGTGAACCTAATTATAATAATAAGAAACTATCTATGCACATTGTTTAAAAAAAGAAAAAAGCATGGGTACCTAAATATGTAATAAGTTTTCGGTTCGTTTACTTTAATATAAATTTCTAATATAAAGAAAGAAATTATTATTATATAAACTCTTCAATATGCGAGTCAACATTTTCTTTTCAATTTTGCCTCCAACAATAAGTACATATTTTCCTTTTTTAAGAATCTATTCTGTACTGCACAAATAGTTAAGAGTGTCCACCGAAATTGTACTGCATATAATCATGTTATAATGGCAAAATCAAAGCTCATCTTATTATATTAGCTATGGAGGAGAGTTGAGTTTACAGCGTAAATAACTCACATATTCAGAGATAGGGTAAGAATTGGATTTCTTGATATCTTTTGATAAGATGCATTTTTTTTTTGCTAAAAAACTATGATGATCTTATACTGGCAATGAAAAAAGGTCAGTTTATTGGAAAAATATATGAATATATTCATATAGAGAGTAAGGAAGTATGGTATTTCTTTGATGTCTTTTGATGTCTTTTGACAATACGTATTACTTTTTTGCACTGGAAATAACTATTCCCTTTAAATTCTCTTAGACTAGCAATGAAAAAAGGTGGGTCTATTGGAAAAGTATCTTATATATCATTACATAATTAACTAGGTATTCCTTTTTCAAGTAGTTCCAATGTTTCATTTTTCAAAATTCTTATTTAATTAATGTTTAAGAAGCGTAGGATAATCTTGGACGTGAGTAGTCTGATCAAACATAAATATTTTTTTTTTTTTTTAATTTTAATAGAAAATTGTGTCAAAAGTAGATAACACTTTGTTGTAAAATCAAATAAAAGAAAGAAACAAAAAAAAAAAATTAGATTTTTATAACAATGTGACCCTAAATTTATTATATTAATTTTTTTTGTTTTTTTTTAATTCGGGAATTGTGGCATTTCAATTTCTTTTATATATTTCAGAAAAAATTTTACTTTAAAAGGAACAGAAAAAAAAAACAAAAAAACTGGTTTATCTTTATGGCATGGCAGTGAAATTGAGAAAAGATTTATAATAGTGATTTCTTATGTGTATCAAAAACAAATTTTTTTTTTTCTTCATATCTTGTTAACAATATCTAATAGATGGTACTATGTTTAATGTTTAAACAAAAATTTTATTATTTAAATTTATTTTCTATATGTTTCTTTTGTTCTTTCTAACCAAAATTTTTTTTCTGTTTTTGTCATTTTAACAAACATTGTCATCCGCAATCATTGTTTTATGCATTGAATATTAATTTTATTTAAAATATTCGTAACACAAAATAATATTAGCACTTTTTAACACTGTTTTAAATTATTTTGTGATATCCATAATAATTAGAAAAATTATTATAAAAATTGGCTTTCTTCTTTTCTATTTCTATTTAAAAAACTAGGAAGAGTGCAGTATAGTAGACTGTGTCAACTCTGGGATATCAGTATGAACGTAATATATCCTGTTTGTATATAACTTGATCATCTTTTAAACAATTTCAGATGTTCTATAGTACCGACGTTATAACTACCGAAATATATTTATGTAAATTGTGGAGTTCTATGATAGCTACCAAAATCTATTGCACTAGCACAACCAAATTTTACAGAAGTTGTTGTCATAAAACTTTTTCATCATTTGCAAGATTTCAGACGCTTATCTTTAATAAATTCCAAGAGGTGCAAGAAGCTTGAACCGTCGTCTCCAGACCAACCAAAATTTACAAAAGTTTTTGGCATGTAACTCGACACCTCTTCACAAAATTGCATGTAACTCAACACCTCCCAATTTTTGAGATACCTAGCTTTAATAGACACTAAGTTATTTACATTTAAAAATAGAAGTTATATGGCAGCTACCCGAACCTGTCGCTCCAGCACAACCCAATTTTACAGCTGTTGTTGACCTACAACTAGACATGATTTTGCAAAATTTGAGACATCTGGCTTCAATAGATACTGAGTTATTTCCATATAAAGAAAGAAGTTGTATGGCAGCTACTCGAACCCGGCGACCAAAAAATCTGGATTTAAATAGCAAAACTAACAATTTTGCAAAAGTAACGTAAAAAATTTCTTAGCCTTCTAGCTCTTTTATTTTTTGAGCTATATTGCGGACGGACAAACGGACGGACGTACATGGCTTAATCGACTCAGAATTCGATTCTGAGACGATCCATACCTTTGACACTATATCTAGCTCAACTCCTTTAAGGTGTCACAAACGTAGTGGCAAATTTATTATACCTTTGAACATAGTTAATACGGCTATAATTACGTTCTGGCAATACTGATTGTGTCATTAAATTGATGATGGTATCATTAAATTGAAGAACGATTACTTTAAATTTAATTGGCTACGAATTAAAAGATCTTAAAAGATCTGAATTTGCAGTGGTTATATGCGCGGTATATGTACGTATAATATAAAATTTCATCCAAAAAAAGAAGAAAATTAATGAATAATAAATTTTAAGAAGAACGTGGCATTTAAGTCACGTATAACTGTAAAAGAAAGGTTATATTTAATATGTAAATATTCAGATATAAGATTTTTTTTTTTTATATATAGGTACATAAGTTAAAAGCGTATAATTTTTAATTTTTTTCTAATGAACCATAGAGTTTTATATATATAAGTACATATATAAAAATAACGAAGAAAAAGGTTTTGTATAGAAGAGTTTGAGTTATAAGAGAAGGTAAAATTAATTATGGTAAATGAATCAAATTTATTTTGACCGTTTTATTGTCAAATATATCAATACAAAAAAAAAATACATTTTTTTTTTATTGATAAAAATAAGTTTTTACGTGTTTTTGTACGAATCTAGGTGTATCAGACATTTTGTATTGTAAAAACCACAGTTTTTGATTATAACAACTTAAGATAAGACAATATGATTTAAGTTGTTATTTTTCGTTTTCGCTTTCACTGCTTTTTCAAAACATATAAATATAATACAGAGTAAGACGGAAATTATAAAATTAATGGAAACTATGGTCTTAAAATAAAATACTTATATGAAGATAAATCTAATGATGGAGAATTCATGATTTTTAAATATCTTTAACTTTGTATACCAAAATGGATCAAATATCTTTTAATTCGATAATTGAAAAAGCTAACACCAACCAAATTTGTCTATTTAAAATTTTAAGAAGAAAATGTATCAATAAATATTCTAAACTTTGAACTTTCTTATATATGAAGCTCGAAAAGAAAGGAAAGTAAAACATGTCCATTTAAAAAAGAAATAAGTCGATATACATAAATTTTAAGTACATAACGCAGGTGTGCAAAAAAATATAAACATGAGTAAGGCGGTAAAAATGAATCAAATTCATAACTATATATCGCAAGAAGAACAAGTCAACGAGTTCCACTACTTAAACATATTGTCAACCGATGGCAATAAAAAGTAAATGTAAATAACAGATGATGGAATTGTATTGAAAAAGAACTAAATTGGCAATAGAGCAAAGATTAAAATTTTAAACGCATGTACCTTGTACGTTTGACTCAACGTTGACATATTAAAAACTTGTTTATAAACGAGATGGAGTTGGGCCTAAACACCATGGAACATAATCAGTATTTACAAAAATATTGCTTGAATATTTTGAAAATTTTATTTTTGCAGTTATTGGATTCAACTACTTATGTGTAATTAATTAAAATATATGAAGACTCATAGGTAAGTAGTTTATTCTCAGGCAAAAATGAAGAAAGAAGTGAAAATGGGAATTTCATGTCATTCGAAAATATTAAAAAACAAGGCAGAATATAAACCAACAGTTTTTAAAAGCGAACATTTCCAAAAGATAATACTAATAGATAATTGTACTAAAATTTGAAAATTTCATATAAAAAAAAAAGGTGAAAATAGGATTTTTTTGCAATTTTCAGGAGCTGTAAATTCATAACCTTATATAACTAAGAAGAACCGTTAACACATGTAAAAATATATTACTGAAGCTTTAATTTTTATGTTTTGCCGAAGAAAAATTTGTACAGGTGCCTAAGTAACAGATGTCGGTGTCGGTAATAGCTTATAAACAGGGGGCGGTCCAAAAAAATGTTCTGAGGAAACTTCTCCTAATGCTAAAAGTTCTTTCTTACTTCAAAATTTAAAGTCGCTATTTAAAAGCGTGCCGGAGTTATTAAGATAGAAAAATCATGCAAAATTTGGTTTTCACATAACGGTAAATTTAAATACTAAATTAAAAAAAAATTGTAGAATTTTTATATTGATTTATAAAGGTAAAAAAAAATTTCTGTCGAAAGACTCTCTCAGATTGAAAATATATTAAGTAAAACATGAGATATACGTATTTAAAAATAGGGCTTTTTCAATGTTGGAGGAGCTGCAGTGCCGTAATGGGTGGGGCTACATAAAAAAGTTGTTCTACAACATGAATTCTTTTATGTGTCCTACCCATGCTTAAAATTGTTTTTCTCTATCTTTAACGGTGTAGAAGTTTTTTTAAACAAAAGGACAAACGGACGGACAGAATGACACATATTAAGCATATTTTTCAATTTTTTTTTTGAAAATGTGCTAAAAAACAAAAATCACATAACCTTGAAATTATGTAATGGTAAGATATTAGAAAACGTGGTCGTACGAGTAATATCCGAAATTACAAGATAGGAAAATGTGAAAACAACAGCAGACAATTAAGTAGGATAGAAAAGTTTAGTATTTCTTCCCTAGTTACGTGGTTTACATAACTGATCTCTAGAAATCTAACTTGTAGATAGCTCAAATAGAACAAATAAAGTATCATATAATTTTCTCGTATTTTTAGTTTTCAACTATGTTTTTCAACTACGCTGTAGATTTCAAAAACAAAATTAGTTCTTCAATTTTGTTTTGTATAACTGGTCTGGTAGAAACGTCAATTTTAGGTTCAGTTCGAATAAATTACATTAAAATTTTAAATTAATGTAAGATAGAGATTTAGATAAATAATAAAAATTAAAAAAAAATTTTTTTTATCAATTAACAAAATTTATCAAAACAGTTTAATAAAAAATTTAATTTTGACTTAAGGTAAAATAATAATTGACAGACATTAAGGGTAACTTAAATCATTTAAAAAATTAAACTTAGAGTGTGTACTTTATAATGACGTCTGTCATTTACATTATTATATGATTCAAAAGTTATTTATTTAAAAAAAAAATGTTTTTTTTATTAAACTCTGCACTTGAAAATAAATTGTTTTCTGTTTTTTTTTTTCACTTTCTTTCAAACGCCATTTGATTTTTTTTTTTTTTATTGAAGCCATTAAAAATAATTCGAAAAAATGTGTTTTCGATATTTTTTTTTGTTTTGTTTGTTCCCAGTTCCTATTTTTCTTAGGAAATGTAAAAATTGTATTTTATAGCACTTGTGACTAATGTGTCTGTTTGATAGCGCATATGTTTTGCAATGTTAAATCATAATCAAAACGTAAACATGACAAATCACTGTATTAAACGTTAATGCCTCTTATATTTTTGTTCCAGTTAACTAAAATTTATTCTTTCCGAAATGTATCGCATTATAAATGGATATGTCAGTTAAAAAAATAACATAACTAAAAGAGAATTTCATAGTTGAATAATGGTCAGAATGTATAATAGAAAATTTAATAGAAATTTTGTATAATATAAAAACAAAAAAATAACTAATGAATGATTTGAGATATATTAAATACCTTATTTATATTGTGGGAATTAATATATGTAGATAGAAAGGCGCTGCAGATGCAGTTTAGGTTCGTTGTGATATGTTAAATTAGTATTTCTCCTAATAAAAACATTGAGAACTTATTACAAAACGGTATCCACTTCCGGTAAATCGAAAAGGGTATTAAAGAAGAATCCCTCCAGAAACTTTTTCTTTTTTAAAACAAGATCCCGAACATATACATAATAGGTAAAAGATTTATTCTTCTTCCTCTTCATCTTAACTTAACTCAGATATTGGAAAAAACTAATAAAAATCGGAATATTTCTTACTGGAAGAACTCCGACATGCAAAAAAAAAAAAATTTTCTTTTTTACTAGGGTCGATAGAAAACTTCAAAAGTCACCGAGAAGAAATGTGATATTAAAACTATATAAAACTATTCTTCCGGATAGTTTTCAACTTTAATCAACCAAAACCGCTCCCATTATAAACCAAACTTTAGATTGGGACTTTTGATTGAAATGTACAGTTTAGTTTACGAGATAGGGATGTGGGAGAGATTATTGGGGAAAAGTGATTTAGGAAAAATTTAGGATTATGAAGGATGAATAAGGTAATTTTGAGGGACATTTTCAAGAAAGATCTTAATTAAAAGAAAGGGATATTTTGAAGAAAGATCTTCTTAAACTTTACTAAATCGAACACATATGAGTTAGAACTTTGAAGAACACATGTGATGGCATGTGTTTTCACAAACGCGACATCCGCATGACAAACGAATTTATAAGAGCCGTGTTACACCATTTTGGAAGTGCTACAGTACAGTAGGATCGCATTTGAACATTTTCCAGTTTTGAAAACTTAGTATTACATAATATATCTAACTTTTAAGTTTTCATATTTTATAGCTACTATTATGTTATCATTTAAACTTAGCTTCCGTTATATATAGAACATTTTAGATAAGAGGTAATGAAAGAAATTTTTCTACATTAAAAAGCCGTTAAAATATATGATTATAAAAAAGTACTTTAGAATTCGAAACCCATATACCTCGGAGTCTATTTTAAAACTTCTTCAGTTACAGAACCTTTTTTTTACCTTTAACTGCTGAGTACATATATAATTTTAGAATAATTATATTTTTAGGAAAATGTTTTAAGTTATAAGACTTTAAATTTTAAAAAACGTAAGTTAACTTTAAATTTTAAAAAACCAAAATGGAAATTAAAATCTTCAAAGTGAAGATAGATTTAAAAAAACTTAAATGCCACAACTTTTTGTGACATATGATTCACTATTCATCTATCCTTTTACGCTATAAAAAGCACTTTCACTCAGGTCACTTTTTAACATGTCATTTTTAACATTAATTTTCAAATTTCTTTGTATTAAATTACAAAAATATAAAATTAATGTTATATAAAGTTATTTAGTTATTTTTTGTACAGTGCTCCGTTATTAATTCGTAATAAAAAATTACAATGTATAAATTACTTAAATATTATGCTAATATACAATCATTAATTCATTGTGCAATTTTAAAAGAATATTACGCATTTAGTTTTTATTCTATTTTATAAATTAAAAAAAAAAAAAATGAATTTATGAAATAAATAAATAAAAAGATATAATTGCGTGGTAAGTATACATATAATTAATACGATATTTTTTTTTCCCCCGGTTTATATTGAAAGTATCTACTAATTATGAATATAATAAAGCAAAGAAATAACAGCAAAACAACAACAAAAAAAAAAAAAAACCTACAAACGAAAACTAAATGAGATCTCCTTCAACCTTAATTACTGCCATCGCAATTCGAATTGTTTTTGTTTTTACTTTTTACCTGGTTACCTGGTTATTTATACTTTTATTTTACATTATTTTTTTTTTGTTTTTGTTATTCTGATGGCGTTTTTGTCAATAAAGATACTTTGTTTTTGTTTTTTTTTATTATTAGGTACTATAGATACATTCTATAGATACTTTTTTTTTTGTTATGTATTTTGTTATTAAAAAAAAAAAACAAAAACAAAAAAAAAAAATATGAGATCTTTATCATACCTTAATGCCTATAATTTGACAAAAAAAAAACAAAAACAACAAAAAAAAAAGAAATAAGTCATGAAATTGCATTACAAACAGGCTTCAAAGTTTATTCCATAATAATAATAATAAATGCATGCATTTATTAATTGTGTCAGTTGTATTTGTTGAAATAAAATAACAAAGCAAAAAAAAAAAAAAACAGAAAAAAAAAAAATCAGCATTACGTTACAAAAACATTATAGAATAGAATGATGTAAGCGGAAATTATCTAGATATATACTAATAATTTTGCTATTTTTAATTTTTTTTTTGTGTGCAAATATAAACGCATTTTCATTGAAATTATTGTTAAAGTAACACATTAACTATATGTAATTAACTATATAAAACTTTTTAAGGTGTTTTTAACATGGCAAATATTTGATTTTATATACAATAGGGGAAAATATTTATGGTTTTTGTTTTTTGTGTAAATACTAATACTAAAATCTGCTACAGTCGATCTGCCTTCAATTATTACATCATGCAAATGAGGTATTATTCTACTGCATGTTGTAACTATTGATGACTTCATCACTAAATAGTAATAATAATAATAATCCTAGGTGAATTTAATCTTTCTTTACTGTCCTACTCCACAATTTAAAGTTTCTGCATCTTTATCCTACCCTTTCTTATTCAAATTCCCAAACCAAAACTACTTTGTTAGCCGTTAGAGATTTCACCCCATTATATTGACCAAACCGAGAGGCGGATTTAGTTATTAAAAATCGACCATTACTAAAGGGGTATTCTTGGTGAAATTGGAAGATTTCTACCTCCGTTAAGAAAAGAATGATACTTTTTCTTATTCGCTTTAGGTTTACGTTGTTGTAAACCTTTTTTTTTTCCTATACCACAATCTATTGTTTATTTTTGGTGATACTTTCTTGCTTTATATTACTCATTCTGTGGTATAAAATAATTAGTTGATCTGGCTATTATCAATATCCATTTTAATATTATTTTCACATTATAAGTTGTATTTATATAAAACTAGAATTTATATATAAACTATATAACAATATTGTGACACTGTTAATGATGAATGACAGTTAATGATTTATTCAAATTTTCTTTTTATCTGTTTTTTTTTTTTTTTAAGTTCTTCTATAGACTTATTTTTCCTATACAAAGATTTATCGGAGATGGAATATCGATATAAAGCAATACATGGAAGTGATCATAAATAAATGGAAAAGTTTTCTTATCTATATCGTTTTGAGTTCCGGATATTCAGAGAAATAATATTAAACAAATTGCTTTAAAAAAAAAAAAACTCTGAAGTCGATTCCTCTGAGTTTTTGAGAATGGGATGGGACATAAGAATTGTTTTTATTTTTTTTTTTAATTTTTAGGGTTATTTATAAGATTTTTTTCTGTTATTTCATAATTTTTATAAAAAATTTAAATATATTTTTAAAGTGGCTCTATACATATTCAATTTATCGGGACAAGTCCGAAAGGTATAATGAAAAAAAGAAAAATTCTTTTTTTTTTAAATGCTTTGAGTATATGAAGTGTAGCTATTTACTTAATTTTTTTTTTCTCTTTTTCACTCTTCTCATTTGCACTTATAAGGAGCTAAGGACATCCACTTAGTCATTTATTATTCACATGTAACTAAGCTTCAGTTTCTGGAATAATTAGTTTCCCTCGACTGTAAGCTAGGTGGATTACTCCACTGACTTCAATTATAAGGATACATTTAAATATATGTTCTTTAGGTTTTGTAAGTTCAATATACTACATCCGATATCCTATTAATTTCTAAAATAAATAAATATTAATTTTAAAGTATTTTTTATTAAATACTTGACTGTTAAGTTTATGATTATTCATATAAGTCTTCAAATTAAAATTAATATATATTGAAATAAATTTCCATGTAATATTAGTCCTAATAATATCATGTATAAAACAAATAATCATAAAAAAAAAACACATGCTGTTTTAATGATATTTTCTATTAACATATACGTAAACATTATAATGCGCTTTTCAACAATAGAATTTCAAAAATAAATCTACACACAATAAAAATCATAGTTGCGTATTATAATATGTACATATTATTTAAGTCAAGATATTTTTACACGCAGATATAATTTTTAAATCTTTAGATTTAGATTTAAATCTCAGATTTACAGTATGAGAGCTCGTAAGTATTTACTTTTATAATAATGTGGAACAAATTTCATAATGTGGAACACATATTAAGATATAATTTAACATCATATTAAAAAATAATTATACTGAATTGCATTCTTTTATTAAAAGTCCAATATTCTATTGTGATTTTTTTTCTTTTATGTGGGATTGAATTTAAAGTTTAAAAATTTTAAGCATGAAAGGTAGACTATAAAAAAATAGAATCATTTAAATAAGAATTATGATCTTTCCAGTTTGAATCTTGAATAGGATTTATTGTATAAAAATTATAGAAGTCATATTGGTTATCTAAAGTTTAATTTTTATTACTGTCCTCTAGAAGTCATAATTTTGCTTTGGTGTTTCTATTAATAAAATTTTTATTATTATTATTCGCTTATTATTATTCGTATACAGCTTCAATCGTGAGCTTTTATCTACTTTTTGATAAAAGGATGATTAAAAGTAGAAATAAGATATCATTATTGTGCGGAAGAGAGGACGAGACATATGAGGATCACTTTGCATTACGCTATTTGAGAAGAAGTGGTATATAGGAAAAATATTTAAAGACGAAATCAAATATTTTATTTCAAATTTATTTTATTACCAAAATATTATATATAAATATCTTTTCATATTGTTTAAAAGTTTACAGTGTTTAGAGATTACAGATTAATTAGATCTATATACAACTTTAATATTTTCAATTTAGTTGTTAATGTTAATATGCTTATTGTAAACAAATTGAAAAATCTTAGCTCTGTGATGTTTCTAAAACTAAGTCTTACTACTAACTCTTATCCTAACTTAATTAATTAAGACTATATAAGCACTCATTATAATAACATATGGTTTAATAGATTTTTTCGCTTTTTTGGTTTTTTTAGTATTCGTTATCACCGAGTTTTTTCTATCAAGACATTTCGAACACCGTACATCTGTTGAAAAGTTTTTCAATCATAATATTTATATTATCATTTAATAAAGGAGTCATGAAATTTTAATGAAAAGCCATAGAATAAGAAGTTGAGTATTTATTTTAGTATTTTGTTCTGTGGTACTATTTGGGACTTATGTAAATGGCAACTGGCAAAATCGTCAATATATTGTTTATTAACAAGCATATAATAAAACTGCTGTAAAAATTTTACTTTCATAATACTTGGATTATTTTTCTGAGAGAGCAAAGGATCAATAATATAATAAAAGTATGTAAAATATACGTCTCACTTTATTAAATTTACATCAATAGTTTTATTCAAATGTCCTCTAAATGTTACTTTTGGATCTAAGTATATGCAGTAACCTATGAACCGATTGTGAGAAACAAACAAATATTCAAAACGTTCAAATTTTACAAAATAAAATATTGCGTAACTTGATGTATACAAAATTTCGATTTAGGAATCTAGAAATTTCTAATGTAAGCGAAGGAAGAAAAAAATATATGTACTAAAACATAAGATCCATTTAGAAGGGCATATACTCGTAAATGTAGAAGCATTAAAACTCCTACATTTTGAAAATAACAATAGAAGAGTTAAAAGAACTAGACCACTAGATTTAGCGATAAACGCGGATCGCCTTGACATAGATCTGCAATCGCAATAGATCTATATATATAAGAGTTAACACAAAATGAATGGTTAGTCTTTAAGATTAGTTTCAATATTTTAAGACGGGCTGGTATGTTTAGCAAAGGGAAGAACAAAAATGAATGGAATATAACATGGTTTGCTCTTATTTGTCAAAATTATTCTACTGAGATTTTGAACATATTAATCATTATTTTCCTTTTGCAGAAATATACTGATAATGATTTATCGTACACTAACAAATCAATCAGGTCCGAACAAATTTATCTTTACAAAGCGTTTCTTAAATAAATCACAGCACATTCTATTTTATTTCAATTATTTGAAATTTAGAAGTGAGAAAAGATTTAAAATATTTTTCAATTACTTAAGTTTTTATTACATGAAAGAACCACCATTACACCTAATAAAACATGTATTATAGTATCTGAAGTTTATACTATGGAAATTTAATCAGTGAAATATATTATAAGATAAGATAAACATGAAAAATTTTAATGTTTTATTAACGCATGAGCTCTTCTTCTTTGAAACAAAAATACAAAAAAAAAAAACAAAAATTATAGATCTTGTCAGTAAAAATATGACACCAAAACAAAGCAAAAAAATAAATAAAAAATAAAAAATAAAAATCTTTGAATATTCATTCAGATTCACTTTTTAGACTTCAAAATTATAATATTAAGAAATATAACGTGTTATTTCTACTGTTTTACAATTGTAATGTGATTTTTAATTATTTAAAATTTGAATTAAAACACGCAATTTTTTTTTTCATTCCATTTCCATTTAAGATAATGTAAAATGAAAAAAAAAATTTCTAATTTTTCGAAATCTGTCAAGTTTTTGATTGAAATAATTTTTTATTGCAGAAATAAAGTCTTTTAGATAATATTTTTAAATTGTTAGTTATAGCTTTTCTATGATTCAATTTTAAAAGTAATAATCTTTAATTAGCTAAAGTTATTTTCCAAGAACAGTCGATCAAAAACATGTTAACAAAAACATGTTAATGCATTCCAATGTACCGTACATTAGTTTTTTAAGCGATTCTTAAGATTTTATTTAAATAAACCCGGTGCCATTAATTAACTGTTTGACTTGCATTATCTCGAAGTTTGAAATTTTTCTCTTGATAGGGCTATAGTTATTTCTTCCGTTCGAAATATTTTTAAGAACGGTTGAAAAAGATTTTCGTCTTTAGGGGTGAATTTATAATATTTCATTATATTTATAATACATGTCCTTTGTTTTGATGTAGTCACTTTTCTTTACGCATTAAATTTCCACCGATTCATCTTTAAAATAAAACAATGCATATTCTCATTATTTAGAATTTATTTAGTGATTTGTTTAGAATATAGACCTCAATGTTTTATATTGAGTAGTGTAGATTATGATTCCCAGTGGTTTTATACTTTTTGCTATTATGGTTTGTTCCTTAACCTCCGTTTTTTTTTTTTTTGGCTAATTCTCTTTCTCTTGTTTGCGCCGCTTTCTTTGCTCTAACTGTTTCCTTTAATGTTGGGAGATCAGTGGTCAATTATTAGGTACTCAAAAATCTTTTCAAATAAAATTTTCGTTCTAAAATTTAACATTTTATATGGTAAATCTTCAATATTTAAAATTTACATTTTATAAGTAGATAATATGCAATCTTTTTTAAACCTATGTATGTCATATACTTTAAAAATTTTATTTGTTTTTCGTTTCATTTCGCTTGATTAATCAATTGAAGAAAAAAAATAAATAAATTTTGGTTGGTTGATTAAAATATTTCAAACTCTGATTAAATTTTAAATTTCCTTAATACATAAATTGTAAGGCAATTTAAAGTATTTTTTAACATCTTTGATTTCTACACCATATTATTATTACTTTGGCTCTAAAATAATTCATTCAAAATTTCAAATTTTATTAAAATCGAACGTACATATAATTTTAGACCTATTTTCTACTTAGCTGTTCAATAACACTAATACATACATGCAATTGTTAATTTGTTTTTTTTTTTTTCTTGATTCATTATTTTGTTGTATTTTTTCATTTTTTTTTGTTTTTGCGTTAAAATATTCGCAAAATAGTTCATTACCCTCAAATGCGAAAAAAAAAAAAAATTAGCGGTATAACAATAGATCTTGATCGCGGCACATTATAGTAATAGTATATTTTTTCCTTTCTTTTTTTCTTATTTTCTATTTTTATTGTTTTTTTATTTTTCTTTTTTCCATTAGTTTTATGCCTGCTACCAGCTGTGGAATATAGATAAGTTTTTTTTGTTTTTGTGTTTTTTTTTACTGAAAGAGCACAACACTCAAACGCGTAATCTTTAAAAGAACTTCACCACGCAATACACATACACATTTAAAGAAAAAAATAAATGAACAGCTAAAGTAAACAGAAAATACCAACAATTTCAAAAAAAAAAAAAAAAAACAACGAACATTAAATTGGAACAAGAGAAGAATATAGAAAAAAAAAAATGAAAGCTATAAAAAACATGAAAAGATAAAAAACTGAACGAACAAAGTAAAATATCAAAAAAAAAAAAAATCAACTAAATAAACAAAAATCGTGCGTAACGCACCGTATATTAATTTTTTTTTTTTTGTATACTAATTCATAAATTTTATTTTTTTTTTGATTTTTGAAAGAAGATATGTACTTTAAATTATTTCCAAGTGACTGTCAGTCGATTAATGATGCTCAAATTAGATATTTCGTTAAATAAGGCTTTTGTGAAGAATTGAAGAATGGCTACATCTTGAATAATCAACTTAAAATTTTAAGTTTGACAACTGAAAGAACTATAATCTTTTCAAATCAAAAATTTACTTTAAGATTGTCAAGCTGGATTTGACGTTTGACGACTTCAAACATTTTCATTGTACTCTTCGCTAAGTGGATAAATTTAAAGTAACTTTAAAATTTAAAATTTCCAAACTGCATAATATATTTATAGTTTTAGATAAATTTATCTTTAAAATAATATTTAAATAATATTTTCTATAAACAACCTAATCATTAACTTGATTGTAAACCATTTCTATGTAAGTCGTCCCACGACTAACCCAAATATTAGCTACGACATTTTTAAAATTATGAATATCAAAGTAGGTATTTCAGTACCTCTTTCTACACCTAAAAACAATTTGGTTATTACACCATTATTATAAATATTAAACGCTGAATTGAATTGAATTCAAATTAATTATTGACGATCAGTATAACCAAAATCAAATTGATCATATTATTTAAAAAAAATAAAATAAAATGCGTAAGTGCGTTTATATTTAGGCAATTTTCATTACAATAAAATTTTTTTACTTATCTATTTCAACCTTGGGTTCTGTCAATAACCTTTTAGGTTATTGACTTCTAGCATAGTTTTTTTTTTTTTTTTTTCTGTGCTATTTGAGGGAAGTCTATGATGATTATTAAAATATTTTTTAGTAAGGCAGAAACAAAAAAAAAAAAAACAACAAAAAAAAGTAAAAAAAAAAATTTGCGAATATCAGTGAAAAATTATGGGTTAAAAGAGAATTTTGGCAAATTATTGAAATAGGAGTCCAAAAAAAAAATATATACATTAGAATAGGCCTAATACAATGAAAAAAAAAGAAAAAAAAGAAAGAAAGAGAATAAAAAAAAAAAATTGCAAAATAAATAAATAAATTGCGTAAAGTATGTTAAGAGAATATAAATATGCGTGAATAAATCTCGGATTTTTTTTTTTTTTTGTGTTTTGCTTTTGTACTTGTTTTAGTATTTTTGCGAAAATTATTATGTGATGGTATTTTTTTTTAGAGAAGTGGTTGTTCCGAAATTATAGTCTTTTAGTTAGTCAGTGCCAATGAAACTTGGTATTTGATTGTGAGATTATTAGAATTTGTTTTGTTGGAAGTATTTGACAATTTAATGATAAACGTAAGGTTGATTCACTTTAATGTTTTTGGCTTAGTGGTAGTAATGGAGATACATATGCTCGCTAAAAATTTAGCATAAAAAATTCGCAACAAAAAAATGAATGTGAAATTTTTGTTTATTTGTTTTTTGAAAGGCCAATGAACTTTAAATTTTTTTTTGCAACATCTTAAAAAAAAAAAATTATGTGTAAAAGTGTGTATATTGGTGTTAAGGTTTCTCTTGATTTTAAATAAAATCTGATAATAATAATTCTCTTATTTTACTTATATATGTTAAATTGACTTCCTATTTAAGAGAAAATATTTATACCTATGTTGAGAAAAGGTTATTAAAGTATTGTTTGCGTAATTCGTTCTTTGGTATAGGCTTTTGTGATTGTATGTACATATATTAAGTCAAATAAATTCTTTTAGATTTTTATCAGGTTGTAAAGAAAAAAGCGCGAAACAGTTTTTCTAGGTGAAAAAAAAAAATGTTGCTATTTTTGTGTATACATAATATGTATATAAAAATTTCAAAGTTTATTGAGCCTATTTTTTGTATTTTTAGAAATTTTTTGTTACATTTTCGTACATAGATTATCATATTTCAGTTTTTATATTAATTTTGATTGTTGAAAAGAATTTTTTATATAATATCTATTTATTTGGAATTTTATCAGAATCAATTTAGTAAAAATGAATAAAAATTCATATAAATATTATAAATAAATTTTATCTATCTATTAATTTGATAATTCCTCAATCACATTATAAGATCCAATAAATATGTAGTTCTATTCATTATTACGGTAATGTTGACGTTTTAGTGAGTAGATTTGATTGTTAAAAGGGTGAAATGCTAAATAAACACTCAAGTCAAATATGGGTTTGCTACATTATCTTTTACGTTAAAATCTAATGCGACAAAATCTTGCATACAAAATATCTTGCTTTCGAAAATCTTTTAAAACCAAATATTTTTTTCAAAATCTACTAGTACAAATTCTAGCATATAATTCAGAATGTCACATATTCTTATATATAAAAATTGTGGAAAAAGTGGCAAATCTGCTTTTGAATCCAATTCTAAAATCCCTCCTAACTCAGAATCTCACATATACATATATATAAATTTTCTAGAAAAAGCGTATTAACGCTGCTTTTGAATCCAACTCTAAAATCCTCCTTAACTATTTGTTTATACATACTTTAAAAACAAAACCAGAATCTATTCCTTTAAAAATATATTACAAGATTTTGTCCGTGAAAAATTTTGTAATGCAAGATTTTAGAAAGATAGATTTTGTAATGCAAGATAAAAAAAAAAGCAAGATTTTGTTGCAGGTTGATTTTGGCATGCAGGATGGTGACCCGCTCTCGTCAAATATCTTTAACTGAAAGGCAATAAGTACTTGTAGCAATAATAAAATTTTTCAATTTAAAGAAATGTTTAGGATATGATAAAAATAACTTTATTTTCTTAATAAATCTAATTTATATTAATGTGTAGTTTAATATTACTTAATTTTGCCTCAATTAACCAGGGCAAGACCTACCTGAAGAAATATTTAATTAAAACAGAAAGAAAGGTGAAGGTGTGAGTGAAAGGTGAAGGTGAAGGTGAAACAGAAAAAATGTAATAGGTGAAGAGTTGAACCTATTACATTTTGAATAAAAGCTATTCAATTTAACTGACTTCTATTACCAAAGCCAACATAAATATTAATTTATCAGACAATGATTTAATATAAGAATAAACAAATAAAAACATATTGATGAATCTTTTATGTTTTATAAACCCTTATGTAAAAGATTTTTACATACACATCCTTATTATGAATATTACGACAGCAAAATACTCGCAAAAATTCCGAAATTAAAGCCCCCGAAATAAATATTCTGAAATTAAAAGCTCTTTTTACCCTTCCTAACGTAATTCATATCACAAATATTTCCGATTTGAAAAAATGTTCTTTCTATGAAAGGAGATTCCAAAGGATATTTGTTTTTATCTTTGGAAATATAAATGAAAAATCTAAATTGAACCTAAAGTTTTCCTTTAAAACTGTACTTGTATATTTTTTTCTATTAAAATTATAATATCAATAGATTTTATTTTAGAGTTGATTTTGAGAATGAAGTGTTAAATATGTTAATAAGGTACCAGAATTGGTTATTTTGACAAGACTGGTTTTTTATATAATTTAAAAAGAAAATAAGTAAAAATACATTTATTTGAAAATATTGCAGCAAAATAATGGAAACTAAGATCAGTAAAATACGAAAGCGTATATTTCAAAATCTCACGTGATTAAAAATCTTCTGTTTTTCTGGAAAAACAGAGAAATTTTAAATCGCGAAATTTTGAGAACTACATTTTGAAACATGAATTTTCGTAGTCAGCCCAATAAGTTGCACTGGTAAACGCTACAACTGCCATCGTTTGAGTGAACTATAATATCTTGTGAATACAGTTAATTCCTATAATTCAAGAATTGATTGAAAAATCATGCAATCAAAAGTGCATGATTATAAGTAGAAGAAAAATAAGTACAACTAATAAAATTTTAAATACTGTCATATAGGAGAGAGTACTAAGTTTGAAAATTTGTCGCCTCCATGCAAAAAATTCCAAAAAGAAATAAGAAGAACTGCTGCTAAAGAAGAACTCCTGCTATACATCCCTATATTATGTATTTAGTTCAAATTTTTGAAATCAAGCTTCATCTCCTAAATTTAACTTCTCTTGGTCAGATAGGGCATAAGTACTAAATGTCAACATAATTATAATCTATTCTTCATAAAATTTTGATAAAATTGCTTACCAAAACTTTTTTAAAAGATACTAATGTTGTCATGTTATCATATCTATGTATCAAATCTCTTAAAAAATTTAATACTTATTAAGGAAATAAGTATAACCTTAAAGGAGGTATGGTTTTTTAGAAAAAAAAAAAAAAAAAATGTATATAATTTTTAGTCGAAAAAAAAGAGTTGGGGTTTAGTGGGTTAAATTTCATGTACTTACTCGTGTTCGTTCAACTTCTCTATAGTTTCTTCCGACGATTCTCACCTATCCTCACACAAAGAAAACAAAACAAAACAAAACAAATCGTTAAAGCTCAGAGTAGAAGAATAATGATGAAAAAATTTTAAAGAATGTTTCGGAAAAAAAAAAAAATTCTGACTCCTACAACAAAAAGATATTTACATGTTATCGTAAAAAAAAAATTTTAAAAACGCTTATTAATATATTGGTAGTAGAAGAAGAAAAATTGTATTGGTGTAATTCCATAAAAATGTTAATTTAATAATTAATCAATGACTTAACAAATACTAATTATATATTAAATTAAACCTGAATCCAGCCAAAAAAAAATTAACAAAATTAATAAACTTTGTTAACATGTGAATATTTTATCCTAAGCAGGGATAAAGTGAAAAAAAAAACTAAAAATTTATAAAATTAAAGAAAAAAGACAAAAAAATATTAAAAACTTTAAAAATCAAAGTCTAATCAATCAAAATTTTCTTGTCTACTCTTTTAGTGCAAATATGTACATATATATAAGTATATCTCGTATTTATGTATACTGTGAAATTCTTAAGTTTTTTAAATAATATTTTAATTTTTTCTTTTTTAATTTCAATTGTCATAAAGAACAAAAGATTAAATTAATTGCAGATGTTGCCAACTAATGAAAAATTTCAGTTAAAAAAAAAAAATAAATAAATATAATAAAAAATTAATCAATAGAATACAAAAAAAAACAAAAAAAATAAAAAAAAATTTAAAATTTAAAATGAATTCTAATGCAAGATTAAAATGCTAGGTAAGTTTTTTATTTTTAAAAATCACAAAACCATAAAAAAAAAAAAAATAAAAACAGCAAATATCTTGAAATTTCAAGGCCAAGGCCAAGGTAATCATTTTTGACATATAAGAATTCGTTTTTAAATAAAAAAAACAAAAATAAAATTTTTTCTCAATTTTTGTTTTTTAATTATCAAATATTTACTCCATAAAAAAAGAAAAAGAAGAAAAAAAAAACTACAAACAAATTAATGGAAGTCAGTTGTGCTGTGACTTTTAAAAGCACGTCAAATATAAGTGTGAATTTAATGATAGTATCGTAATATAATATCGCATCATTAATACAACAGGTCTATTTTTTTTTTTTTTTTTAATGCTTTATTATTATTATTTAAATTATTGTCATTTTTTTATTTATTCATAAAATATGACTTACAGTTTACAATAAATGTATTTAAAAACGCAAAATATAAAAATGGAAATCAATTCTTTTAAAGCTTCATTCTTGCATATCTTTGTACACAATGTTGTATTTAAAAAGAACCCGGTATAAATACTTGTACTAAATACCACAAAATACATATATAATGCATATGAATAATTAATTGTTTTAATATGTATTTGTATTTAATATGTATTTGTATTTGTATTTTCTTTTTTTTTTTTTTGTTTGGTTTACTTTTGACATTAGTAAAATTTAATTAAAAGCAGGTGATCAGTCAAAAAAAAAGTTCTTTTAACTCTGTTACAACTAAGAGCAAAAGTATAGGTAAAATATGCTTATAGAATACGGTTAAAAATGTAATAATTATTTTATAATTTTAAAAGTAAACTTTCTTATATATATCGAATATCTAAAAAGGATTTTATTGATTGAATTTTTTTTAACCTTAAAAATTACTACAAAAAAACAGGAATTATGTAAATTATATCGATGTTAGAATAGAATTTTAAATTCTTTGAAATTTTTTAGAGGCTTAGGTAATTGAAATGCTAATATATACATAATGTTCCGAAATACAGGATGGGCCAACTTGAACTGACTGATTTGAAATGCTCCATTTTTTTTTTTATTTTTAAAGTAAGTATTTTATTTTACTTTTTTTTTGCAGATAATAAAGAATTTTATAATGTCATCATACCACAATGGCAACAATACGCCAATAGATTAATTTTGCTTATGAGCCATGAAGCACATTTTCTTTTTAAATGGATACCTATGTCAATGAAAAGAACTGCCGAATTTATAGTACAAAGAATCCGAGAAATGTGCATCAGCGACAATTATACCATCTCAGATGCACTGTTTGATGTGGATAGATTATGAGTGATAGATTTATCGGTTCATATTATTCCGAAAATGAAACTGAGCATCCAGTAACCGTCTCTGGACAGTATACCTACCGGACCATGTTGAAAAATTTTTTATGTTCGGTAGTTCTCAATAATCATGACATATGATTCCAGCTAATACAGCGAGTGAGACAATGGCGATTCTGCGAGAACCAAATGTGATTCTTTCGACAATATTTCAAAGACTCCTAATTTCGCATGGCTCGAAATTAGGAGTCTTAAACCTCGTTTCCCAGATTTAACTGCCCCTGATTTTTTTTTGTGAAGTTTGTTGAAGGAACAGGTTTACGCCAACAAACCAGAAAACTAAAAAAAATTAATAATACATACTTTCATTTAAAAAAAAAAAACTTTGATTATTGATTTTGATTTTGTCATATCAAAATCCAATAGTTATAATTTATATCGTAAAACTTTATGTCGGAATACTCTATACCGTAATATAAAATAAATGAATAAATAATTTTTATATCAGATAACATGTTAGTTACACATAGTCTTTTAGAATAATCAAGTAATAAATGATTTAAATGAAAATAACAATTTAATATGAATAAACTTAAAGGATGTCTTATGATTTTTATAAGGATAAAAAAAAACAATACTTTAGCCTTATGACACGTTTATAGTTTAGTCAAGCCTAAAATTTACATAATAAGATGTATTCTGTTGAATGAACATTTTAAGGCACTAGTATGGTATACCTAAAAGTATAAATTTAAAACATAAACAATAAATTAATTTGTTAAACTAGATTATGACACTTGTTCTATTGAATTAAAATCAATAATGCTCCTCTACAAACACTTCCAGTGCAACACTAGGAAGACTTTAAGTGATCATTTCTACGCTTTGGAAATCCTTAAATGGTTTAAAACTAGTTATGGAAACTCATTTATTGTGAGAACTGCTAAAATGTGAGAGATGCCTCCAACCCATGTGTTCCCCTCTGATGAAAATGCGCCATTTTACAATTTACATCTTTTGAAAAAAAATCTGTACATGTTCGTCTCTAATTTGCCTTCCAATTCACCCCTTACCCCCCATTTCGCTCCAAATCCTTTTCCCTTTATCCAAACCAAGATTTTATTATCGCCATAAATAATAATCATGTATTGCTTTTGAATAATACTTAATCAGTTCACATACTGTTCTAAGCACAATTTACATACATACTTTTCTGTTAATAATAACAGATAATACCGGTACAAACATAATAAGTTTCAAATCTATATGTACATATACTTATTCTTAAACAGCTGATCAAATTTATAATTTTTCAATTGACAGTCAAAATATCAAAAGAAAAAATATACCAGAAAGAATAAATGTAAAAATGCTTTCTAATTAACTTTCTGTGTAAATTCAGATTTATTCAAAATAAAAAATTATTTTTGTCTCTCTCTAAACTATAATTTTTTACCACTATAATTTTTTATGACATGGCATCATTTATGTATATCTTAAAATCGATTTAGCTATATACAAAATACAAAATTTTATTTATTAGTTTTTTTATGGAGAAAAATCATCGGTTCAACATTTTAAATTTAAGAAAATTTATATCAAACATTAAAGTTTGACAATTTTTTTATGCGTCCATTTTAAAATATGTTAGAAAGAGAAGAAATAAAAAAAAAATAAGAAAAAATAAAAAAAAAGAAAAAAACAACGCCTAAAGTTAACAAAGCAAAAAAAAAAAACGAGTAAGAGGAATTAAAACGGAAAATCTACTAAATCACAAAAATTTGTCAATTCTTTTTTGTTACAGTGACCATAAAAACTTTTGTTAATTTTTTTTTAAATCAGTTTTTTAATCCAATTTTATTCATTACTCCGTTTTTTGTTATGGGAAAAAAATTTATAAAATTAATTTTAAATTATGATTATGATGATAAAATTAAAAAGATCACATTAAATGGTAGTAGTTTTTATTTTTAAAAATGGTTTGAGACATAATCGAAAATAAATGTTAATATAAAAATGAAATATCAATAAAAAAAAAAATATATAGTTGACGACAGTCAAAGTCTATCATTTCAATTTATTGCAAATGAAATCGACTTTAATTGAAAGCCAATTCAAATTTTGTTCTTGCGACATTACCTTAGTATTCACCTTTCTAGTATTATTAAAACACTTTAATCTAAAGTAAATCTTATACAACACGAGTGGGGTAATATAATATCTAATACAAAAAATAATCGTCTCCTAACTAATCTAATAACTGTTTATTATTAATTAATACATAAGAACCGTTATTACTGCATCATATGAGAGGGTTTAAAATTCTATTAAAATAAACAACGTTAGAGACGGTTTTTAATCAATAATCATTAAAAATATTATTTGGAAAGATTAGCATCTCATGTAAAACTAGAAAAGTTAAAAGGTAATAATTGAGTTTATGTTTGTAAATATTCAAAAGATTACTGTGTCTAATAAAAATTGTTTATATTCTACACCTTTTTAAAATAATATAAAATTTTAGTATATACGAAAATACGAATTTTTCAAATTGTCCAGATTCGCTTTAACAAAATTTTATTTTAAAAGTTCACATCCCCGTTATTTTTTCTAAAATAATGCCCTAACCTTACAAAACCACTCTATAATTTCTTTTCATAACCAATAAATTTTGTATATTTGGTCATCTGTTTTAACGGTTTTAACAACTATTTTTATTAGTTTTTTATTTTTTACTCACAATAATAACAAATTATTAATTTTTTGCAAAAAAAACAAAAAACAGTTTGTTGCTAACATTTATTTTTTGGTAGAAAGAGAAAAAAAAATTTTCTTAGGTCAGTTGTCACAATAAAACAAATACAAAAAAAAAAAAAGAAAAGAAATGATAACAGTGGCCTAATGAAAAACGGCAACATCAAAATTATACAAAAAAAAATTAAATAACAAGAAAGATAACTTAAACCTTTCTTTTATAATATGTACAGATGATACATATATATACATACTATATATGAGTTGCATTACTTAAAAAAAAATTTTTCGTTTAAAAAACTTTCACCTCTTTTTTGTTTGATTAATGTTTTACTATTATATAGAATTTTTTTTTTTTTTATATTACAATTTTAATAGTTAAGTTGAACTTAACCTTCAACATTCTAATATTAATTAGCATAATAAACATATTATAATTTCACAAACATAATTTACCATTTCGTATCTTTTTGCTTATCTTCTTCAAATTAAAAATAAGAAAAAAAATTAATCAATGTCCTTAATATGATGACAAAATTTAAAGTTTTCTATAATAACAAAAAGGACAATTTATGTTATATTTTCTTGAGACCTGTTCCGCTAGGATATGCTCATAATACTATTATTAATTTTGTATAGTTGTATTATTTAATTCTGTGTGGGGTATGAAGTTCAGTTCAGTCCAGTTCAGTCTGCTTCAGTTCTGCTCCATTGATCAACTGCATTTATTGATAAAATATAACGGTATAGGTAGAAGTATGTTATGCTTCGTACATAATTTTTTTAATCATAGATAATTTTATGATGTTTTCTAAAACTTAAAAATAAAAGAACAATAAGATCTAGAATACATGTTATTATAATCTCAAATCCAATCTGATTAGATCGACAAAAAAACATTTTGCTTTCTATTTGGTTGCCAATGTCTTAGAGTTCAGGACCTTAATATTACTGTGCCGTTTTTTCTTTTTATACCTTGATTACAATACGAAAATAAAAGTTGTATAGTACATATACATATACAGTTATACAAAAGCTAATTTTGTTTCAAAATTAAAATTTGGTAATAGCAAATTATGGTTACATATTATAAGTACCACAATAAGATAATAATAAAATTTAATGAGAAGGAAATTATTCTGTCAACAACTATAACTGACAGCGGCACATCTTGTCAAAAAATACACTCTACTAAACTGAGCTAAGCTAACCATTCCAATATGACTGTAATACCTATTATACTAGTATAGCTGAACTAAGCTAACCATTCCTAAATGACTATTATTTTAAAAAGGGGGTCATTATTTAAATTTTGTATTTTTTGTTTTTCGATATACAGTCGAGAACGGATAAATGCACATCAACCAGGCAAATAAGCACATCAACCAGTCAAACTTGTGCAGTTATGAGATATTTGCAATTATACGTAAGTGCAAATATATTACTTACGTTATTCATTTTGCGTATAGGACATACTTTTATTTACCAAAAACTCCAATTTTATTAATTAATTAATGTAAACTTAAAAAGAGACAGGAAATCATTTTTCAAAAGTGATTTTATTAATTTTATTACTAATGTTAAAAATCTTTAAAAAAAAACATTGATCCCAATCGCAAATCAAAAATTAGTAGATACATTTACATACATATATACCTTTATAGATTAACCTTGAAATTGAATGTCTGCGATTCTTATTTTTTTTTTCATTTTTATAGTTTCCTTCTTTTAAAATCAGTTAGAGTCTTTCTGGCCAGACTTCGCATTACGGCAAAATTCTTTCAAAATTCTATTTTATAATCGGTTGTATTTCTATGTATCTTCAGTGCCGAAAATATCCCTTATATAGCATAACTAAAAGTCACACCTTATATGTAAAAAAAATAAAATTCTTTTTAAAAATCCAACATTTTCTTTCAAAAGACCAATCGTCAAAAAAAAAAACAAAAAAAATATACCCAGCATGAAATTCTCTGTCATCCGATCAATTTGTCTCCATTCATTCCAGCAAAAAGAAGAAGAAAAAAAATAAAAAGAAAAATAAATTCAAAAAAGAAGAACAAAAATAAAACGAAATTATATGGAATTAAAATATTTAAGATATTTTAAATTATTTTATAATATAAAAAAAAACAACAACAATAATAAACATCAATATCAGCATCCAGTCAGTCACAACACAACAGAATTTAAAATAACAACAAAATCAGAAGATAATAAAAAATTAAGTCAAATTCATCTGAAAAAAGAAGAAAAGTTCTAAAAAATAAAAAAATTGTGCAACACAAGCAATATTGGTCATGAAAATTACGTAATCAATGCGCAACAAAAAATAATATAATATAAAATAACCAAAACGAAATACTAAAAGAGGATTCACGATAAGGTTATGTCCGTTGATCTTGTTTACGTGATTTAATGTTGAATTTAACTTAAAGATACAATATACTTATTTTTGATATTTTTTTTTTTTTGTTTTTATTATTCAATTTTTATTTTGTTTCGTTTTAATTTCTTTTTTTCTTTTTCTTTTCTTTTCTTAATTTGATTGCTTATTGCAGTCATTTCAAATTCTATGTTTAAAATGTTTATTACATTTCATGTGTGTTGGTAAAAGTTTTTTATATGCAAAATATAGCAATTGCGATCCATTCTGAATCAAATAGAGTGATTATATAATCAAATAAAAATATTTTTTTTAATACATACAAAAGAACTGAAAAATCGTGAAACAAGTATAGAAAATAAGAAAATAAGGTTCAATAAAATATTCAAAATATTTTTAGAATATTTAGAAAATTTTTTTTATGTAAATTTTTTTTGCGTTACCGCTTTAAAAGCTTCTTTTACATATTACCAAGTATAGTTTGATATTTAATTTACAGTCTATTTGTAATTTTTCTACATCTGTGAAATTTCCAATTGAATAAATAATTCTACAGGTAATTCTACTTTATCATAATCACATGTACTTTAACCTGTAGAAGGTTGTAATGACTTAACAGCATCAATGAAAAAATAAAATATTATGTACAAAACAAATACTGTGATTGTGGCTTTTATAGATTATACAAAAAATTTGGTCAAAAATGAAAGACGAAGGGTCCTTGATGGTCTAGTGGGTAAGAGCGTTATAGAAAACGTTATAAACTCCGAGGGGGTGCTGATTCGAAACTCACACACGCCGTAAAAATAATTCTCCCTTACCTCATTTACAGCTTTATTTACAGAATAATTCCCCCTTACCATATTTCCTAAAGTATGTGAACAGAAAGACTTATATTAGGCTTTTATAGAAAATCTTTGCTATAGTTTTTGGATATAAATTAGCAAAACTAACCCAGATTAGAGAAATCTATTAATTTTTATTGTTAAAAAATAAAATACACATACACTTTTAAGATTGTCTTAAATTTTTTTGAAGTCTAATGAATCTACTATATAAATAGTGAAACTTAACTGGTAATAAAGTTGATACGTAATTTCATGATGGAAGTTTGTAGGGGTATTTAAGAGGATATACCATGCTGGTTTTTTTTGGTTTCTAAGCGTAATATTTAAGCCTCGAAGGATTCGAAAACAAAACGTTTACAAAACTTTTTATGTTAATACTAAATTTCATAATCATCAAAATTTCTATCTTATCTTTATTAAGAGAACTAAAACCTTTATGTTTATATAGCATTCCCTTTATTTAATTTGAATTTCATTAAATGTTTCATGGAGTGCATGCATTGACAAAATAAATACGAGTCATCCTTTACTGTAGTCGTCCATTCATTACTCATTCATTACTGTAGTCGTCCTTTACAAAATATTTTATTAAGTTTATTTAATTAAAATCAATCTTGTTTTATAACAGCTGAGCTCTTTTCTGAAGGAATAAAGCGATTAATATTTTTACTTCTCCTATAATGAGAAATAACAAGTGTAACAGATACCCATCTCTACTTTGTAGAACTAATAAGATGTCCTAGCAATTTATTTGCCAGAACATGTGTTCTATAAAGTTGTTAATTCGTATTTGTAGGACATACCAAGCTCCATAATCCTTGAATTTACCAAACTCGAAACAAGTACCAGTCTTCAATTTTTTATTACTTCATTTCTCTATTTTTATAAATAACAAAATGGTTTTTAATTCAATACTAAGTATGAATTTTAGTACCTCAATAGAGGAAGCCTTAATATATGCCAAAAATAGAATAGGTTGAACTGTCTGTTTAGTTTTTCAAAATTGATGCCTTATTTCGATGCCTTATACACCACTGACCAACAGCAAAATAATAAGAAGCTTAACTAAACATTTTGAAAATCTCCTTAAGATATAAATTAGCTAATATAGAATTTAATAGTAAGTAGATTGATATTGTACTTTTTTTTTTTTTGCAGAAAGAAACGACCAGACAACAAGATCGACAAAAAACTGAATATTATAAGTACATACCTACTTTTTTTTTTTTGTTTTGGGGAGCATACCAAAAAATATTTATGCGTTTTTAAATGAAGTCGTTTTTAGAATATTAAATTTGTATATATACGTATATGTATGTAGATAACAGTATCAACAATAACAAGATTGGTAACAAAAAAAAAAAAGAATAAAAAGAATGCAACTTAAATTGGTGTTTTATTAATCCTTTAGGGTACACACTAAATACCTACCAATTTAAAATTTACAAGCAATGAAAGAAAATCGTGAATTAAATCAAAGTAAAAATTTTTCTTTGTTTTGATGGTGAGTAAGAGTAGCCTAAATGGAATGAATGGTTGTAATTATGACCAAAAGAAAAAAAAACCTATATAAAAATTTGCAACAAAAAAAAAATGGAAAAAGATAAAAAAAAAAATAATAAAAAATGAAAACGTCATCAATTATTAATAAAAGAGAAAAAAAAAAAACCATAAGATAAAATGAAAAACAAAAAACAAAATTGAAATTGGACGTGGTTTTAGTTCAAGACCTAAGACAAGAAAATAAAATAATGAAATTTGTAATAAAACAAAATCAAAAAAAAAAAAAAATACATTTTCAAATTTTTAAAAAACGTTTAAAAAATTTTGCTTTTATTTTTTTTTTAATCGCGTGAAATGAATGAAGTTTTCTTTAAGAAAAAAAAAAACTTACACCTTTCAAAAGTTCAGAGAAATTTTTACTTTAAAAAAAAAAAAAATTTATTTTTCGTTTTAAATAGGTTTTAAAATTTTATATTTTACTTCTTTTTTGATCATTTTGTTCGCTAATAGGTTAAAAATAAATTTTTGAAAGTTTTAAATAAAAATCTAAATGAGATGCGTTCATCATTTTCAAAGGAGAAAATTGGGGTTCAAATTGGAGAAATTGGAACTTTAGTCCTCTTCTGCTCGACAACTGAATGTCATAATCATCAAAATTGTTACATTATCTTTATTAAAAGAACTAAAGCCTTTATGCTTATACTAATTCTTGTATTTAATTTGAGGATCATTAAATGTCGGAATGCAATGCATGCGACTGACAAAACAAATCTGTTGTCATAAATCAATGTCTTTGCTAATTCATTAACGTGCCGCTCTTTTGTTAAACTAATGCAAAATAATTTATAAAACTAATTGGTTTAAAACATTTTTCCAACCTTGTTTTATAGGAGTATACCCCTGTTCTAATGAAAAAAATCAGCTAATACATTCATGTCTCTTCTAATGAATAATAAGGATGGCAACAGATCCTCATCTCTTAACCGTAGAACTATTTAGACAGCTTAATAATTTATTTGCCAGAACATGTGTTCCATAAAATAGATAATTCATATATATGTACGACATACCATGCTCCATAGTTCCTGAACTTGCCAAACACAATTTCCTAAGCATCCTTTCTACATCCTAACATAGAATGTTTTACCTTACCAGTATATTTTTATTAAAGACGTATAAAATTTGATTGCAAAGGGGTTGGCTTAAAGCTTACTCAGATAAACCTCGTGCAGATTCTCTGTGTAACTTTCGATCTTTTCCACAGACCCCAGGAAAAAGAAATAAAATAGGTCACATTATTTTTCAATATGCTTTTGTTTTTTCTATGCCCGTTTTCTTACATAATATATGCTGCAAATAATTTTATATTTTTTATTTCTCTTCACATGTTTAATTTTTAATGCAATCTAGTATCCTTTAGTTTTACAAAACATCTACAGTTTCATTTGCTGTTGAATTAATTTTTTTTTTTTTTTTGAAACAAAATATCAGATATGGTTAGTTGGCGTTTTAACTTTATTTGTCAGTTAAAATGAAGAGTTAATTATTGCAAAACATAATTTTTTATTAAACAATTTGTAAAAAAAAATTTTTTTTTTTTGTAAAAACGAAAAGAAAAATTTTAAAATTTGACCTAAGGGTATTAACAGGTTTATGAAAAGTAGATACTTCTTTAAATATTTAAAGTTAACTATATACCTATAGTTAATTTACTAATTATCTTTGTTTAAAAATGACAAAAAAAAAATATTTGTTAAATTTTTATTTATAAAAAGATAATAGTATCTAATTAGTTGTTGTTTTTTATTTTGTTGACCTAATTTGAGTATCCCAACTTAAAAAAAAACAAAAAATTTACATTTTTTTTGTTGCAATTGCATTAAATTTGCATTATCTGCAATTAAATAGCAATCGATTTAAGTTTTAATTAGCTCTCATTATATCCGTACGAACGTACTTCTAAGGATATTATAAATTTCCAACTACGATTGTGACAAAGTATGTATATTTTTGCTCAGAATCGAATTTTATGAATCGATTTAGCCATGTACATCCGTCCGTCCATCCGTCAGCATTAATTGTTGATTATAACTCAAAAAATAAAGAAGCTGGGATTTTAAAATTTTAATCATTTCACTATTGAAATTGAGCAAGTTTGACCAGCGGATTCGAGTAGCTATCATACAACTTCCATTTTTTTGTATGAAAATAACACAATGCCTATTGAAGCTGTCAATATCTGTCCTGAATATGATAAGTCTTATATCGAAGATTTTTGCAAAATTTTCTTGATCAGGAGCAGTTGTCATACAACTCCAAGCCTAACATACATATCTCGGTAAATAATTAAGTCAGATTTTTTAGTAGCATCATAATTTATATGTTTTTACAGGTATTTCAGAGTTGACACGGTCAACTATACATTTTTCATCGTGTTTTTAAAAAGTGTTTTTTTTTTTTTGTATATTTGGTTTTAATTCTTGTCCCTAGTGCTTTTCAAATTATTAGCGTTTAGTATAGATTTTATAAAAACAAAAATCTGGGAGAAAAATTAAAAAAAAAAAAATTTTTTGAAAGCACGGTTTGGAAAAGTTTTCCTTCAGATTTTGGAGAATTTGCATGTGCTTTTAGAAAATTAACCCTTTACTCTATGCAAACGCCTAAGCAAACTGTAAATGGACTCTAAGTCAGCTCCTGTTAATGTATGAATCTACATACATATTAAATATCTAATATTTAATTATTATAATACTTTAAATTGATTAAAAGTTTTCTTTCTATAATAATGAAATGGTGAACTTAAATGCGTTTGGATTGTTTTATGATTTCAGTAATGAGTGATTGATCAACAATATTCTTTATTTTTATTTTAGAAAAACTTTTTATTACAAAAATTATTTCCTTTCATCATAATATAATATCTAGTGTCTAACACAGTTTTCTATACTTTTATGCATTTTTAGATGTTAACTTTTAAACGTTAACGTATACATATTTTTTGAAACTAGAGTTTTTCATATGAAACAATTTCATTTTTAAAAAGGAACTAAACTTTTCTTTTATGACTTGACACTCAAATTAGACTAATAAAATTTAATACGGGAAGAATGTTTTATATACTTCCATATAAACATTATATGAACACTTAAAGGAAATCTATGTGATGAACATTTTCGCAATTAAAGTAAAAAAAAAAAAAAAATGTGTCATGAAAATAAGAAGCATATTTTAACTATTGTATATCCGCCTATTTTGATATTTATTTGTGGATTATTTATTTTAAAAACAAAGTTATACACCTATAAATTTAAACCTTTCTTTACTTTTATAATTTATATCAAATAACAGTTACTTAACAGCTCTTATACCAATCCATCAGATCTTATACCAAAAATTAACTAGATCATAAAAATTTTCATCTAAATGTATAATAAAAACGATTCAAGGTAAATTTACTAATACAAATAAATTTTAATCTTAAAGTTCAACAGTTATAATCTGTTATATACTTATATATATATATATATAGGTAAAATTTGGTATATATAGGAAAAAAAAATAAAGCACTTTCATCTATTAAAATTGATTTTTTATTTTGTACTTTTGTTTCTTTTTTTTTTTTTGTTATTCAAATAATTCCTCATTGTCTTATTAATTACAGCCACCTTTAAGTGCGTTAATAACGATTTCCGGTCATTTTATTTTTTTATTCCGTCGTTTTTTAATGTATTTTGAAAGTATAGGAAAAAAAAATTAACAGTGATATGGTAAAATTATTGTGTAATAATAATATGACTTAACAATATTTATAAATACCTAATAGTAAGGTATAACCATATTATAAAAAATCTTGATCAATAAATGGGTATAGTTTTCGAATCTTTAGTGTCTAAAATTGCAGTAGTTGAAAGAAAATTATATCAATCAATTCAAAAAAAAAAAAACAAAACAGTTCACCAAAGTTGACTAAAGTTTATTGAATTTAAAAATGGGTGAACATAAAATTAGAATTGAAATTTAAAAAAATTAAGAAACTGGATAAAGTTTCAGTTTTAAACTGAAGTATCTCTGTGATTTTAAGACACTTACTTAAGTTTCTATAGAAAAGAAAGAAAGTTTGAAGTAAAAAAATGTGAGGCAGTAAGATTTAGTTAGAAAAATTAATTAAATAAATTTTCTATTTTAGAAGTAAAATAACAAAAAATATTTCTTATTTGAGTTTAATGGCAGCAACTAAAATTTTATATAGATAATAAATAGAACACACTCTTAATAAGTGCCTTTCATACTAAAATTAAGACTTATATATTAATTTAATTATTTAAAAAAGAAATTTGTCGACTAATAAATGAATGAAACGACTAATAAATTTGAAACGACTGGGTACAGCTACTTATTTTTTCGAAAAAGAAAGAAGTTTTAATATAAATTAAAACCATATTTATTAATATCCAGAGGAGTTCTAATATTTAAGAAGTTGATTTTAACAATAAACTTAATAAATCCAGGATAGCATTCGGACGATTATATCCAGTATGGAGGCAGAATACTTAAATTAGCAGGAAAACAAAATCTTCAATGTTTGTGTAAAACATTTATTATTTAGTTAAACATGGATGATATCCAACACCTTTATCCAGTAACTACAGATGTTCAATAACTCCTGTCTACACATCATATGCGCAGAATATTCTGATCTACCATAATAAGTAACGAAGATCTATGCAGATTTATAGGGGAAAGGAACCTATACTGAGACAACAAATAAAGGAAAAATTGAGGTAGATAGGTCACACGCTAACGAAAAATCACAAAAATATAAGCCGCATGCCTTAGTGCTGAATCCCCAAGAAAGTAGAAGACAAAAGAGTCCAAACAAGACATGAAGACCCACTATAATAGTAACGTTATTCATTAATTTATGCCAACTCCATAAAATATACCAAATGGAAGCCCTCTCCTCTTCAAAAAAAAAAAAAATAATTAAAACAAAGATCAAGAAGTGAAAAAGATTCAATTAATCACAAAATTTATTACACACATCGTACTTTCAACTTCTGTTCAAATCCGTTATTCTTAAAATATACTTGATTTAAATCTAAACTAAAGAAAAAACGAAAAACAAATTAAATTAAGGTACGAAAACTAAACAAAAAAAAAAAAAAAATAGATATAATAACTGTAAAGCCTAAAAAAAAACATTACGATCAGTAATAAAGTTAAGGTTACAAGAAAATATAAAAAAAAATAAATAAAATATAAAAAAATATATAAAATATAGCTATAATAAAAATAGATAAATAAATAATAAAAAAATAAAAAAAAAAATAACTTACAAATAATAATAATTTACATTAATTGACAACTTTTTCTTTTCTCAAAAAAAAAAAATTAAAATTAAAATAAAAAATGCACTTTTATTGAATAAAGTGAATGATTTAATAAAAAAACAAATAATAAAAATACACATGAAATAAAATAAATAAATAATTAAATAAATAAAAGAAATAATAATAATAATAATTTATTAAATATCATTAAAAAAAATATCTATATATACAATCATCATATAGAATTAAAAATGTCAACACATTATGTGTATTTTTGTGTAATAAAAATTTATAAAATGACAGATTAATGACATCGCTTTGCAATTTTAACGTGCGTAAGTAGGGTATACATACATGTACATTTATTGTATACAATGAACACATTAAAGTTATTCGTTCCTATATAGTCTTATTGGTAATAAAAAATGGTTTAATTTTCTTATAAAAAAAAAAGAAAAAGAAAATATGTATTTAAATATGTGTCCCATATAATGAAAATTCAGGAAATTCATAAAAAAAATTAAAATTTTTTTGTAAGTAAAATTTTTAGTTTACTATAATTAATGTGAAAAATTATTAAATTAATTTATTTTTTTCTCTTGTTATACATAGTTTTATTTTATACATTCTCAGGATTATGATTTCAATAGGCTTACAAAATAAAAAAGTGAATGTAAGATAAAATATACAAAGTTAAAAATAAAAAAAAAGATATTTTTTTAGTGAATTAAAATTTTTTGAATTGATTGTAATTTGATTGTTTTTGTATCAAAAATTATATCTGGGAAATTGTTAAAAATAAATCATATGACATAAAAATATGAATTGAAAAATATTTGGAAGAAAACAAAAAAAAAAACATATTTTAAACAATTCAGCAGTACACCTATGTAAGAGAAAAAGTATTAAAATGTGCTGCACATTTTAATAAAACGGGCATTAGAATTTGTAATTACTTTAGTACCAAAATTTAAAATTTTGTTTTTTAGGATTTTATGTAAGAAAAAGTTATAACAGACACTTTAATTTTAAGAAAATCCTATATAAGTATAACTAAAACAAAAAATCATCAACGCATGTAAAATTATAATATTGGAGCTTTAATATCTTATAAATGGCTGTACGAGGCTCTAGTGAGTCTATTTTCCGGCTGTCTTCAGATAGTTTCTCTATTGGTATTTACCCTGGAAAGCTGTTCTCCATAAAACAGCTGAATCCTGTTCCACTCCTTCTTTCCATCTTAATTTTGATCTGCTTCTGCTACATATCACCAGATGGGTTGGATTCATAAACCATTCTCACCAGACAATTTTTTTTTTCCTTCTTACAACATGTCCTATAGCCAACGTAGTCTTTCTATTTTTATTTGACTAAGTTTATATTGTCGTAGACTGCATATCTACAGTTCCTTGTTATATTTATGTCTTCAGTACCCATTTATATTTATAGAACTAAAAATCTTTTATAAGATTTTTCTTTCTTTTTGGTTTTTTTTTTACATCTTAAGTACTTACAACAAATTTGCACAGCTATACAAAAATAGTGAACCTTCAGTTTTCAACCCGTATTAGATTTTAAACGGGGCGGAATCATATGTTTCTTCCTTCTGTACTAAAAATTTAAACATTTTGACTAAAACTGTTAGAGATATATTCGGAGGAATCAAAATTTTATAAAATTTAGTTTTCACATAACGGTAAATTTAAATACCAAATTGCAAAATATTATGTATTTTGAATATATAGGAATTTAAAGATTAAAATATTTTCTGTGGTTTGAAGTTTTTAGATAGAAAAAATATTTAGTAGAACTTGAAATATAAAATATTTATAAATAGGGTTTTTTTTCTAATTTTGAAGGGATGCAGTTCCGTTATGGGTGAAACATAAAAACAGTTTTTTCAGTAGTAATTTGTTAATATTTAAAAAATATATATATAAAAATATTGTTATCTATGGTTAAAATTTCACTGTCCCAGTTTTAAAGAGGGTGTAGTGGTGAAAAAGAAGACGGACAGATTGAAATCAATAACCAAAGTTTTTAAAATAATTTTTAAAAAATGTGCTAAAAATATCATTAAAATTATGTAGTTGTTTAGATACATTATATTCAATTCATTTAAAACAATGTTTTTTAAAATTATGATTATGAAATCTTTATACCGTTAATGTTTGTATCATAAAAACTGTCAAACTCCTACGTGCCAATCCTTTAATAATTTAATTTTGATCAGTAGTTCGGTCAAATATTTAAAACTAAAAGCACTCCACACTATTTAAGAATAAAAAAGAAACGAAAGTACTTAAGTACATCGATATTGGCTAAATGGGTGGATTCAAATCAAATAAGGTAAATTTTATTGAAAAAATTACTTAGGGATTTTATTGATTCCCTTCTTTTAAATTTGTTTTAATTTATCATGTATGTAATATGTATGTATTCCAAGCTTTATCAGTTTGGTAGAAATTTTTGAATGATAGCGGAACATTTTTAATAATTTAATTATCTGCTTTATGTTATCTATTTTATTTTGTATAGATAAAGATATTGAACTATTTTGTATAAGATTCCTAATAAATATTAAAAAAAATTTGCTACAGCTTTTCTAGCTGATGCTAGAAGTGATAAATAGTTAAAACTTAAGTGTTGCAAATCAAAAAAAAAATTTTTATAATAACTTAGGTATATTAACCGTAATCGCTAACCTCATAAAAAATTTCTTCTCAACAACATCTCTTTTCATTTTGACCAGGCAGTACATGAGTACTAAAGGTCGTATTACCTATTGTTTAGTATATATTATAAAAACGAAGGTGGTGTTTAGTGGGTTAAAGTCCCATACACTCATAGAGGATTCGTGCTCTTTTTCACTCCTCTATAGTGTCTTTCGATGATTTCCACTAACTCTTGCAAAAAAAAAAGCAAAAAAATAAGTTCTAAACTTCTTTTCTCTTTAATCCTTTATCTAATTATCCTTTCTTTCTTGAGATCTTGAGAGAAAAACAAATCTTATACCATCAGACTCTAAAAAATATAAACAAAGAGAGATGAATAATTTAATTGATTATAACTATACCAATGCCCAGATATATTACAGGATAGTAACAATATAGACATATAATTAAAATATTATTAAATATTTTTTTGCTTGGATAAAATAACATGACCGGAAGAGATTCCAAAAGAAAAACCAAAAAAAATAAAAATTTACTATTTAAATAAAATATATATGTATGTATATGTATATAAATTGAATTATTTGACTTACCTTAAACTAGAACACTCGCCAGTCGGGCGTTACCCGTCCAGCAATCCATAAGATAAATATTTTGTTTGGCCTTAAAATGCCAAGATCCACTTAGAATGGGACAGAGCACGGTTTTTTTTTTAAATACAAAATTAATGTTGTTAAATATTTTTCTTTTCAAAATGGCCTTCTTTTTCTTTAGAAAATTTCAATTGTATTTTAATAATGTTGTATTATCTTTCTTTTTTTTATAATTTATTTTCAATTACGCAATAGTAGTAGTGGTAAATTAGTTAAATCCCGTTATATATATATATTTTTTCTTGTTTATATTCGCTTATTAATTTTATTTTCTATTTGTTTTTTTTTATTTATACCGTATATTTATTTAGTTGATCGAATTTTTATTGAATCCACTTCGTTCTTAAAAAAAATTCCTGAAATTATAGGAAAAAAAAATAAAATTTAATAAATTAATAATTTTTGATGGTGTTAAAAAAAAAAAAAATATGTTTAAAAATAAAATATTTAAAAAAAAAAAAAAAAAAAAAAAAAATACATAAAATACTATTAAATTTCTTAGAAAAAATTTTTTTAGAAGCGTTAAATTTTATTTGTGTTTTTTTGTTTTATTTTTGTTTTTCTTAAAAGCGAAAAAAAAAATCATTTGGTGGTTTCATGTTACAACTTTTTAATTGGAAAATTTATTGCAATTGTACTTAATATGTAAAAACAAAACAAAAAAAAAAAAAATATATAACTATACTTATATATGTATATAAAAAATTGTGCATTCTATAGGAATGCCATGTGGATTTTTTTACTCGTAATTAGAGTTAAAAATTACTTGCCTACACATGTTAATTGGCCACCAACACAACATAATACAACTATTGTCGCGATCACCAGAAATTTAATTCGAAGAAAAATTTTTAACAAAAAAACAAACAACAAATTTGTACTACACATTTTTTTTTTTATTATTAAACATTTGAAAACATTGTTAAATTTGATATTGTTACAAATTTTTTTTTTTGGTTTTATTTTTATTTTTTTTATTTTTTTGTACATAAAATATTACAATAATTTGATTAATAGGTAATTTACATTTTTCAGATCATGTAAAGAATTTTAATTTTGACCAATTGGAAAATGCAAAAAAAAATTCTATAGTTTTATATTGAAAGAAAATTGATAAGTAGCATTACAATATAAATTAGTCAGAAGAATTTGAAATATTTTTAAGTTTAGTTAATTAGAATATGAATTTAAATTTTTAAGAATCAAATAATTAATGATTTAGATATAAACAGTACCTTAAAGCAAAATAAAAACTAGATATTGAATTGTAATTTTGTGATACATGAAAATTATAGGTACAGTACACTTTGATAAATTATTGGCAACTTTCACTTGGCAATTTGCTGGACATTTGATCAATAAATATTTCGCAAAAAAAAAAATACTTAACATTTGGATATTTGGCAACTTTTATTTATGCATGCTCTCAGCGCTGTTCCAAATGTTAAAAACCCGCGCGCTTTTATTCCTTTTGAATTCAAAATAAGATCCACACAATTTACTGAACATTTGATCATTAAATATTTCGCAAAAAAAAAAAATACTTAACATTTGGATATTTGGCAACTTTTATTTATGCATGCTCTCAGCGCTGTTCCAAATGTTAAAAACCCGCGCGCTTTTATTCCTTTTGAATTCAAAATAAGATCCACACAATTTACTGGACATTTGATCAATAAATATTTCGCAAAAAATAATACTTAACATTTGGACATTTGGTAACTTTTATTTATGCATGCTCTCAGCACTGTTCCAAATGTTAAAAACCCGCGCGCTTTTATTCCTTTTGAATTCGAAATAAGATAAATAACATTCACGCTATTTACTGGACATTTGATCAATAAATATTTCGCAAAAAAAATACTTAACATTTGGACATTTGGTAACTTTTATTTATGCAGGCTCTCAGTGCTGTTCCAAATGTTAAAAACCCGCGCGCTTTTATTCCTTGTGAATTCGAAATAAGATAAATAACATTCACGCTATTTACTGGACATTTGATCAATAAATATTTCGCAAAAAAAATACTTAACATTTGGACATTTGGTAACTTTTATTTATGCAGGCTCTCAGCGCTGTTTCAAATGTTAAAAACCCGCCCGTTTTTATTCCTTTTAAATTCGAAATAAGATCCACACTATTTTTTTGGTGTTAAAAGATGATACTAATAGAATATGTAAAGCCAGCACTCTCTAACACTATTTTAGTATAATTGGTATAATCCACAATATTTTTTTCATTCTGTAAAATAATTAAAACCCGGTTTTGATTTAATTTTTAATAAGAACTTTTGTTCTTTACCTTAACAGTAAATTAAAGCTATAAGGCCTTCTGTAATAAAATCTTTATGGCTTTATTTAACATTTCAATGAGATTTGAGTATTAAAATCTTTTGCTATTGAATTCTGAATTGAATTCTAAATTTCAATATGTAAATATAATGGGGACTAATGTATGTGAAAAAATAATTATGAAGGACTTTAGAGTTGGTTACAAAATCAGATTTTCAATCATTTGTTTAGCGGGAATTTGGAGTGGCAGTCCCCATTATTTTAAATTCTTTGATGTTGTAATATGTATGTAAAAAATATAATTAGACAAGATTTTAGAGTTGGGATTCAAAATCAGGATATTCCACTTTTCCAGAATATTTTTATATATATACATTTATATAAATATGCCAGATTCATAAATTCGGCGAGATTTTATAGTTGATTACAAAATCAGGATTTTTCTATTTTCCTGTATATTTCTATATATATATATATATATATATATATATGTGTACATGCAAAATTCTGGATTGAATGAGATTTCATAGTTGGGTACAATAAAATAAAATCCAATGAAATCAAATACTGTCTTATGATAGTAACCTTTGTGTTATTCTATGGACTATATTGATAATTCTTTTTCGAAATGGACTTAAAGCCAACCATCTAGTGGAATTAAGACCCGTGGCCTTTAATTCTTTTTTGAAGAGCCACGGGCGTTAATTCCAAAACTAAAGGAATTAAAACGTCATTGCATCATTTTAAACTAAATAAATCTAACTTCAAAAATAAAATGTACACATCTGGAAAACGAAGCATTTTTCAAACTTTTATAAATAAAATCATTTAGCAATTTAACAAAAAATCGAAAAAATAATGTTAGGAAGTAAGAACGAAATGTTAAATGTTAAAATTCTGTTAATTTTCTAACTTTACATGATTTGTACGTTTTCGATATGCGATATCTTTTTCTCAGGTTCTCCAAAAATTATATATGTATCAGTTTACAATATTTTTTAACCAACAAATTAAGAAATTTATAAGGAAAATTAAGAAAATTGAGCCTATACTGACTATACTGAATGAAATTTTGACCTTAGATAGAATTTTAAAAGAATGTTTAAAAAACTTTAAAATTCAATTATCTTAATAACCGTTAGTTCCAATTATTTTTGGATTAATGTTTGGATTAATTATCAAACTTTAAATAAAATTATCTGAATTTTTCTGCTTTTCTACCTGAATAATTTTTATATTTTGTACCACACCTATAATTTTCCATTCACATTAGTTTCCTTATTCCAAATACCAAAATCCTTCCTTTTGTATTTTCTATTATAGTTCTCCTTTTATTGTAGAACACTGTCTAAATATAACAAAAGAATGAAATGAAAATCAATTAATAAATAAGGAACTTATATAATATAGATTGCAATTTTCACTTTTAATATACATGTTTGTACAACATAATTCAAAAATCATTTAAATTTTCTTAAATAACATATATTGTTTTTTAAATTATAGGTATGTTTCTTTTTTGAAAATGTTGCCTCCATTTAAAGCCAAGTTGAAAATATTTCTTTTATTATCTATAAAGTTTTCTTCACCAGCTTCTCTCAAATCTTACTTGTAAGTTAGGAATTAAACGTCAAATTAATTTTTTTCATCTGTCATGTTACCTATATTCTTTAAATTAATAAATAATTTTACATTTTACTTAAAATTTGACGAAGAAAAATTATTACATACTTAATTTAATATTTTATTTGAAATTTTTCATTTAGTTAATAGAAATCAATATTTCTTTTTCAAACAATATCCATTAATATTATATAAATCAAAATTAGAAATTCTATTAAAAATCTAAAATTTTCGATTTTTTAATAAAACAAAAAATAATTTATTCAACATTTCACATATTATAAAAAACATTTATTAAAGATTTCATGTCAATTAAAATCACAATAAGAAAATACCTTCATCCATATTGCATATTTTAAGGCGTAACTAAAATTTAAAATAAAAAAATTAAGTAATGAAATTGTTTTAATTTATAATAAAAAACAAACCTTATAAAAAATTTTTTAATAAAAAAAAAAAAACTATTTTCGTGTTGTTATGGTAGAAATGTTTTTTTTTTTTTTTTTTTTTTGTATAATTAATTTTAATTGAATCACATGCAATATTAAAACTTCAGTACCTTTTATACAATATAAAAAAAAAAAATAATTTTCTTCTGTTATCATCATAAAAAACAACAAATTCAATTGCATATGTATATATATGGATGTATGTATGTATTTGTAATTGAATTATTATTCAAAGACCCTATTTATATATCATTATATTTTGTTAAAATTAGAACTTAAAAAATAAATTTTTTTTTTTTTTTTAAACTAGTAACATCATTCCGAGTTCGGACTATGAAATCTTAAATATTAATTTAGTATACATATGCATGACATAAAAAAAATAAAAAACTAAATAATACAGTTACAGTTACCAAAAAAAAAAAAAAACTTATATAGCTATATAAAAAAAATAAAATTAAAGTGTGTTTACTTTCCCTTACAAAAAAAAAAAAAAACAAATAAATACGTGTATTATATGTAATTATTAATAATCGTACGTGTGCTGGACTTTATTTTTTTTTTTTTTTATTTCTTTTAATTTCGCCGCAATATAAAATGTATGCATGCATTAGCATAATATCATTGTATATGTGTACTTTATACTTACTATAAACTTACAATAATTATTTAAAAGGATTAAAAATAATATTGTAAGAAAAATTAAAAAAAAAAAGGAATGAAAAATCCTTTTTTTACACTATTCTCTCCTTCTCTTACGTGAGAGAATTCTTTGTTTTTTGTTTTTTTTTTGTTTTTATAGTAAATTAAATACATAATATATGTACATATATACGAGCATATATAATATTATGTAGTAATATTTGTTAGTATAATTAAAGTAAATAAATATATCGATACATTTTGTGTGTATGAAGAGGTTGGTTGACGACACAATAATACAAGAAAAAGAGAAAACATCACAAAAAAAAAAAAAACCACAGTTAGATGTAAAAAGGAGTAAAAATGTTACTTCTTTTAAAAGTATAAGCAATAAAAAAAAAAGAGAAGAAATTAAAACAAGTCCTTAATTATAAAATGTTCAGATCTTTACTTTTAAATTTTTTGTTTTAGTTTTGATCTGGTTTTTTTTCTTTTTATTTGTTTTGTTCAGTTTTAGAAAAACAGATGAGAATTAAAAGCAAAAAAAAAAAAAAATTTTAGAATTAAAACTCATTAAAATGTGAGCATATATTATGTAAGTGGTACAAGTCTTCTTATAGCTGACGGTATAGATATTACATGGTTTTAAAATATACTTATGGTAAATGTGAGTAATTGTGACATAGTGGGTATTTGTGATCATTTGACTTTATATAACCAGAACTAGTATGTTTCTTTTTTAAAATTTTTAATTTTACTACTAAAACATACGCCTGATGTCTCTTAATAATTTTTGTCCTTTTTTTTAAAAGTTAATGACATTCTTGACGGTTAAATTAATAAATTTATAGTGCACTTCTGTCAATTCTATCAGTTTTCATATTTTTTAAGTATTTGATGTGTGAAGTTAAGTAAAATTAGTTTTTTTTTTCAAAACCCGTAAGTATTTAAAAATCTTAAAAATAAAAACTGTCACAAATACAGGCATAATAATTTCTGGAATTTGTTGAAGTGAGTATTTGTGATCGCATGTCCGAATTACAGTTCAATAATGCTTCCCTTTTTACCAACCGTATACATTAATGTATAAGGTAGGTATTGTTTTCATGCTAAAAATTTGTACCCAAGATTTTCGCAAAAATGCACTACTCCGGTGTGAAGAAGGCTGTAAAAAAATTTTCAACATGATGTCCGTCTGAGTGTGTGTGTGTGGGTGCGTGTGTGGGTATGTCTGTGGGCACGTGTACAGCTTAAACGACTGAGCGGAATTTTTTGAAATTTCATATTTAAGGTTTTGACGTAAATATCTCGGATCGATAAGCTTTTGGAGCAAATCGGACAACCGCAAGTGGTAGTTTACTAGTGTACTTTTTACGTTTTTTACGAATATTTCGTAACAGAAAAATTTTGTGAGAAAAATTATTAAGAAAAAGTTGGCACACAAGTAAAGAGGAACAACTTTGCCATAGAACATTTTTTGATCCAACTAACTTTAACTTTTATTTAATTTTTTTTCTAAGTGCAAATTTCATACGTAACCACTCCATATGAATTTATATGAACAATTTTTTTTATATCTCTAAAAATTTTTATACATACATATGTATGTACTTATATCTATGCCAATGCATATTATTCATTTGTTGATGACATAAAATTAAAACGGTAAAAAAAAAAAGCAGATTTAATATTAATCTTATGTTTGTTTTGTATTTGTTTACAGTTTTTATTATTTTTTACTTTTAATATTATTTTTTGAATGAAAAAAAAATCATGTATCTACATTACAATAATAATAATAATAAATGGATGTATGAATGAATGTACATATATTTTTACGATTTCATTGCATATAATTATTTTTATTGAATAAAACAAAATGTTATTAAATTATTAGAAGTTATTTTGCTTTGATATAAATTATTATGTAAAAAATCTATAAATTTTGGCATTGTACTTTTTGTGTAGTGGCGGTCGGTTCTGTGGTGGAGGCAGCTGATTTTTTTTTAATATTTGAGCCTAAATGCATTTTAATTTTTTTTCTTTTCTGTGCATATTTGAAAATAAGAAAGATATTAGAATTTAAAAATGTATTTGTGACATTTTTTTTTGCATATATAAGCAGTCAAATATATTAAAATAATACGATCACAATTATACTCTTAAATACTGTTCGTAATAGGTACAATGTATCTCCGCTTTAGATATTTAGTAGCGCAATCATTTTTATTAAAATAAATTAAAAAAATCTTTGTGTTAATTCAAAATAATTAAAAAAAACTATTTTAAATTATACAGAGAATAATAATTAGTATTGCGACCAGACATATTGAGATTTAAAAAATAGGTGAGTGCTGTAACTTTTAACAATGACCGAATTACAAGTACTTAAGTTACAAATACAATCTTATGTTTTGTATCAATTGTATGTTTTAAGGATCACATCTGAATGATTGTGGTTTTTTATGTTTTTTTTTTCTATTAAGGATGAATTTTTTGTTATTTTTTTAAATAAAATGTGACCATTTAATTATTTTTGTTTTCCTTTTTTAATTCGTAAGTAGCTTTTAAGAATTAAATTTGGATAGTTTGTGATTTAAGGCAAATTTTCATGGAGAAAATTTCATCCGATATCGGATATTTAGAAAGAGTAAAATATACTTAATACTACCAATAGGAAAGAGGGAGAAAAATAATGAATTCAAATGTCATTCAAGTGTGTCACAAATACCTTCAAAACAGAATTTTAGAATAAATTTTATTAATTGTAATTTTTTAAATATTTTTAATTATGAATATTCTAAAAATAAGTTCTAGACTGATAATAATATTATTTAATTGAATTGATGAAAGTATTTTCAGTTATTATTTTTTTACTCTTTTCCAAAGTAAAAAAAAAATATTGAAAATGTAACAAATACAATGTGAAACTGTCACAAATTTATCTTATGTATGTATAGTAAATAAAAGTATCAAAATTATCATATTACCGGTTTAGTATATTAGATATAAAACTTCCTTAGAAAGTCTGGAATGAGGACGTTTTAGATAAGTCAAGCTATAAAACAAAGAAATAATATACAAATTATTTTCGACTTTTATTACGGCTATTCAAATTAATATAATATTTTCTCAATATAATATTATGGTTTCTTAAGTATTTGTAGATTTTAAGGCACATTCAAGCAAGCCGTTAAAATAAAATATATTGCAAAATTATATATAATTGATAATTATTACATGTTATCCGATTATTATTAATAATAATTTAGTTTTCTCATCAGGATATTATACCTGATATATATATACAAACAATTTTAAACAATTACCTTTAATAGTTGATAATTAAAAGCCTTCCTTATAGCCTTCACCTAATCAATTTATTAAGGTCAAGATTTTACGATCAAAAATAAAAATCTTGCGCGGTATATTTTGAAAACACAATTTCCTTACATTTTGTATCAGAATGTTAAACACGTTGTGTTCCACTCGAACATAAAAAAAATTTGAGTGAAATCCTGGGTGCCTAAAATTTTGTTCTCACTGATATACATACTCACATTATGTTCCACCGTTGAATTCTGTTTTCCGTTACACCGTTGAATAATATTTCACCGATGAACATTTTTACAGGCAAAAACAAGTACATTAAATTGATTCGAGATTTTGAAAATATTCAGCAATGTTCAACGGTAATACACGTGAGATTTAACGTAAGTTTAGTTTTATGTTCACCGATAAACCCGGTATTTAGGAACATTTGAATGATGTTCATCGGTTATACACATGGAAATCAACGTGGACGACTTCAGATTAATTTACTAGATTTCACTAATCATTATAAATATTTATCTAAAAAAATTAGTTATTCAATATTATTAAACTTATTGAGACAAAAGACACGGTTATTATTAATAATTTTTATAGTTATGATACAATACCGTTTTCAGTAAAATAAGATTGATCTGCCATATATTTTTTTCTATACTTAAAGTTTTTTCTGATTTAACAACTTAATTTTTATGACTATATCCATCCGTCGAATGTTGTGAATCACAACATTTGCTATAATTGATTGCTTTATCAGTTTTTCATTGATTCAAATTTCTATTTACAGCTTTAGAAAGTTGATGTTTGTGCACTTTCTATAATGGAATGCTATTGGCCTTTGAACCAATGGTGATGATAAAATATATTTTTATTGTATTATTACTTTTATTGAGTTTGATTCATTTCTGTCTTGACTAATGATAACAGTATGTTCTAATTAATAGCAGTTTAATATAGACATAAATTAACCTTGCTAAGTGTATATATAGTGTATACAACGAAACTCGGTACTAATGACACGCTAGAAAATTGTCTAAAAATTAAATCCATAACACTGAGTTCTTATTGACTGATTTTTTCAGCTGTTAGTAATAATATTCCAAAAATGTTCAACATTTTTATTACAATTTCCAATACACGTATTAAAAAAAATACATACGACATATTCGAATGTAAAGTATACGAATGTAAGCAAAATGCTTTTCTACCAAAGTCAATTTAAATTTTATTTTTCTTTTTTAAGAACATTTTATATTGCTTTGTACCCAAGTTTATGTCTTACTGTAAACTGTTTCTAAAAATATTAAGCAAAACCCAAAAAAAAAATAAAAGGATCTTATATTAACACCGATAATTATTGAAAAAAAAAAACCATTTCAGATTTTTTTTCGGGTTGTTGTAAAAACTAACAAACATGAAAAAAAAAAACAAAAAACAAAAAAACCTCAAAATTCTCATTAAAAAGTCTTTGCCCTTTACAAAAATTCAATACATATATACATTAATACAAATATATTTTTAAAATATGTATATACTTTAAAATTAATATCTTGAAAAATGTATTATTAATAAATGATTTTTTTTTTCTACTTCTTTTTCTTTGCTTTTGTTTTAACTTGACATTGAATATCTGAAGTAACTTGACAACAATACCTACCACCCCAGTTTACATTATTTAATATTTAGTTTTCGTTTTTTTTTTTTTTTTTTTTTTTGCGGTTATATTTAATCTTAAATGCATCCATCTATAGAATTTCAAAGAATGTACATATATATGCATATATAGAAAACGCAACGCATTTACAAATACATTTTAAAAGTGATGCGATACGATGAGATGCGATCTGATGCGATACTCAAACAAATTATATGACTGCAATATTGCAAGTGATTCAATTGATGATTTTTTTTCTTTCTGAATACAAATTGTACTCATTAAAGTGATTGCCAAAAAAAAAAAAAAAAAACGAAAAAACATAGAACTATAAGTTTATATGACGACAAGGGGGTCTGTCTTAAAATATTGTTTTATTATTGTCATCATATTGGAAAAGAAAAAAAAAAAAAAAAATTTTTTTTTTCAAAGCTACATATCCGGTTACCTATAATAATACATAATGCATTATATATATATAATGCATATTTTATTTTCTATATATATATATATTATGTATATATTTTTTATTTTCTTCTTGTTTTTGTTATTTTGTCCCTACTTACCCTGTTTGATATTTTTACAGTTAAATTTTAAAATTTGAACCAGTCTGGCGCAAAAAAACAAACAAAAAAAATGTTCAAGTGAAAATTTATCAAAAAAAAAAAAAAAATTAAAAATTCCGCCGAATTTGCTGAAAGATGCAAAAACTACAAACAAAAAAAAATTTTTTTTTTTTATTTGTTACTTGTGCATTTCTAGCGTGTTTTTTTTGTATTAAAACTTTATATGTACTTAGAATATGATTTGTATGATGAATTATTGTTTATATATATTTTTATTTTGTATTAATGTGTAATGTGCAAGATTAATATGCATACTAATATTTATTATGTTTTATAACGGCACAACACCTTATTGCAAAGTAGGTGGTAGTAAATTTAAAATGCAAGATAATTATATTTGAGAGGATTCATAGATGATCTTAAAAATAATATGTAATGTAATATAATCTATAAGGCATAATAATAAAATAATATGCGTAGGCTTTAGAAAATTGTAAACAATTTGTGAGAATTTTTTTTTTTGTTTTTTTTAATTTTGCATCTTATAAGATATGATGAAACGATTTAACTAAAAAAAAAAATAATTAAATAAATGCTTTGTATTTATTTGTAATAATTAAATAATGCTTTGTAAAATATTTAAAATAATAAAAGAGTAAAATATTGTTTTATGTGTTAGTTCAAAATGATGAAGTTATATATATTTTTTTTTGGTTTCCCTTTTTTTTTTTGAAGTCTGAGCTTTTTGAAAATTTCATTGAAATGCAAATTCGTAGAACTAAAAGGAGATCGAACTACTATATTCTTAGATATCCAACAAGATCAGTGGCATGCCAGGCATTGGAATGAAACCGTCAAAGCAGAAGAACTGTGCGGGAAAGTCTAAAGTGATTTGAAGAAGAAGTGTCCAAAGTAACATAGTGCGAAGTAGAAAGTTTTGGACAGAAATTAAAAGAATAGCCAAAACAGAGGAAATTGAAGCGGATTTGTGATAGCGCTTGGTTCCCTATAATAATAAGAAGGAGAAAAAAAAAACTGAAGCTTAGTGAAATTTAAATAATAGGAGACTTGGTATATATACTAAATACTTACTTCTTAAAAAAAGAAAAAGAATTATTTTTATATTTTAGACATTTGTTATTTTTGCAAAATACGTTTATTCAAACTGGTGTAGTATAAATTGCTTTGTAAACTTTAAGATCTATAAATTTGAAACCTGTAGTACCTTAAACCAAAAAATATTTTTGTTTTAATTTGATAAAGGAGAAAATTATCTGCAGATAATAATTCAATAAGGAATAACAACTGTAGCTGCGTTCAATTATGTATTACTTCATGAAGGAAGGTGTTATATACTACTGAATGTTGTAACTGTTGATGACTATCGTCACTGATAGCAAAGTAATAATAATAATAGACGGATTCATTGCTCCCTTAGAGTTTCACTCCCCAATTCAAAGTTTTCGTATCTCTTTAATATCCATTTCCATTCCTATTCACTAGCCTAGAGTTGTTAATTAGGTAGATTTTTATACAATTATAATGATTAAAGGTGGAAGTGAGTTTACTCAGTAAGAATCTGACACTACAAAAGAGTTATTCTTGGTGTCTTTGAAAGATTCGTTTACGAAAAGAAAAATCTCCAATTAACATTATATATTCGTGAAAATTTCTTTTTATAATCAGGTGTCAAATAAAAAGCTTTTTTTTCGAATCCGAAAAGATCCGGTTTCTGATTTTTATAAAATTCTCTGTAACAGTAGTTTAGAATCAAAAAATTATTTCTTATTTGAACTCGATTCCCGGATATGTCATTTTCGGTGGCGGCGACCTTTTATTGTTTTTTTTTTTCAAACAGAAAATAATTTTAGTTCTAAAGTATGGTATCACAAAATTTCATAGAAATTAGGCATGAGATATCACAGGGAGATCTTTCTTGCCAGTTTTTAGTAATCTAAATTGAAAGTATAAAAAATTCTATAAATAACATATGAAAATTACACCACCAACATATTAAAACTAAAAAATATATAATGCCGTCGGAAACATAAATAAAAATATGAGATATACTATAAAAACCATATCAGTTCGAATATGATGATATAACGTGATTCGGTCACTTGTTGATGGAAGATTTTTATATCCGGCTTTTAAGAGTGCTAAACAAAACGAAATCCTTTTAAGTTTTTTTGTATTGCTTAATTAAAAAGATATTACATGATAATATATAATATATAGACATATAAGTAGAGATACATATATATAGGCATATAAACTTAAAGAATGCGTGTCTAAGTAGACTTTCTTAGAATCTTTGTAGAAAGAAAGAAGAAAATGGAAAAAATCTTTTAAGTTTTCCGAAAAAAATTTAAATAAAAATTTGAATACTGTATTTTAGTGATGTTATTATTAAATTATAGAGAGTCCTAATACAGAAGTCAGTATATTATTTTAAATTACCATTTTGATCAGTATATTATTTACAATTGTATAAAATGTAATTTATATGAAATTTAAAGGCAGCGCAAACAAGAAATGAAGTAAAAATTTCCATTTTAATATCTGCCTTACCATTTATATATTTGGATCTAAATATCTGTTAGAATTATCCTGGCTTATTGTGATTTTCTTCTTTACAAAAACATTAAGTGTTTAAAAATAACTTTACTTAAAAATTATTATAGCATGGAAATTCTCAACTCGTATTTAAAAAAATTCCAAGATAGAAAAAATACAAGACTTCAGAAGGAAAGTAATAATCTACAAGGAACCTTTACGTATTCTATTCTATATCAACACACAAGAAAAAAAACTTTTCTTTTCTAAACATATACATCAGATATAAGATTTTGAAAAATATCGAAAAACTTAAGGAAGACAAAGAAATAAACAATAAAGATGATAACCTAGTGCTCACTTCGCCTCTCGCTTCTAGCGTCATTCCTAGCGCCGCTTATTTAAATAAAATGATGACCCAATGTTAGCGTCGTTTTTTTGAAAAAAATTAAATTGTGTATGTAAAAATTATGAAAATCATATTGTCAATGACAACCAACAAAATATAAAAAAAAAAAAAGATTGTCAACACGACTCTACGTTGCGCTCTACTCTAGCATCGTTTCGTTGCGGCGCGTTACATTTGATCAAGTCGTATTTAAATTAATGTATTTTATTTAAACGTCAAACCGACGCAAGCATTGGGTCTTCACCTTAATTAATTCTCGTTGAATATATATGTAAGTTCCAACAATAGACTTAAAAACTCTTTAATTCTAATAAACAGCTCTGGACAAGAATTAAGAAAGTTAAGAGAAATAAAAGGGAATAAGGAAAGGATTTAGAAGAAACATATGAGAGATGATATTAAGGTGTTGATGTTGATGCATGTTTGTTGTATTATGAAAATTAATTAAAAAAATTATTGTTTAGAGTTTGATTTGAAAATATCAATGATTAAAAACGTATGTTAGTTCAATATACAGTAAATACTTATCATTTAAAAGAATAGAGCCTAATTTAGGCTAATTGATGTGTAAATTAATTTCATGGGTTATTATTATAAAAAAATATAACTAAATTCTTCTTTTTATTAACAAAAAAATTAATTTAATTTATATTTCATATAAGATGAATATATTTACAGATCAGTCACCATGTAAATGATGTCATATTCATCAAACACCCATTAAAAATTCTTAATATATAAAATTTTTAACAAAGAATTTTACAATTTAAAAGTGCATATAATTTAAAAATAATGAATTGTATAAATATATATATACAAACATAATATAAATCATTTTTTTTTTAAATATTATAGTAATTATTATTTAAATAATTCATATTTATTATATAAAACTAAACTATATATGTTATAATATAATAAATATATAAATAAAAATGAAAGCCTAAAGGTAACTAATTTAAAATGCAAGCAATATGGATTTAACAAAAGTCTACATTTTTATAATAAACCTACAAAATGAACACTAAAACTATTTGTTATAATTTTTTTCTTTGATTTATTTTATTGAAAAAAAAAAATAAAATAAAAAAAAAAACAATAAAATACCCTTTAGTGACCTATAAATACCTATAAAGTAAGCTAAAAATTCTATTATATAAATTAACCATTGGTTTTTTTTTTTTTTTTTTTTATTAGCTCACTTATATAATATATAGTTAATATATTTGTATATCCATGTATGTTATATACTATTATAATATAAATTGAAATTAACAATCTAATAAACAAGTCTGTTAAAAACTAAGTAATAATTTTTTATTTTTTTTATTTTTGTTTTTAAATTCATCTAGAGATAACTCTTTAAAGAAATCCATCAGATTCATCTTATGTTTATCTTTAAAAATACAAAAAATAAAAGAGTTCAAGAACTCTTTAATTGCATACGTCTAAACTATTTTTTGTGAAAAACAGTTGTCATCATTAAAAAATGGTTAATTGTATATGATATGAAAATTATTTTAACATAGCTCATAAAATAAGAAAATATACAGCAGATATATCATCAAAGTTCAAACAGTACCTATTAGATTAATCGAAACTGTTAGGTAATATGTTCTTCGACTATTAATACTTGCGATATGGTCAAACAAATTAGACTTGTATTAAATCTTAAACAATATACAGAAATCTAGAGTCTTATCACTAAATCACTGCAATACTGATAATATAAAAGAAATTCAAACGGGAGACTATCTGATACATTCCAGAAAGTTAGGATGTCCTTCATATGAGTTTTGTCATACAAAGATAAAGAGGAATCAATCTTTATTAATTTTACTTTATCTTTTGTGTGAATGTTAGGTTCTTGGTGTAAGCCCTCACAAACAATTTTCTGAGGGAAATTCTTCGATCTGATGCTGGTCGACTTAATCGATTTAAACAGAGCTTTGTAATAAGTATCGAATATGGTTTAATTAGGAGGAAAACTGATTCAGGGTACCCCAACGAGCCTAAGCTGCACTAAATGTGTATCTGCAGGCCTTCTCTACCTATACTTATCTACCTATATAAACTAAAAAAAAATGCTGCAACATGTATAAAAAATAATCGAATATAGGTTTAATATTATTAGAAATTTAAAAATCCTGAGACACCTAAAACTGTGTTGGTCTACAGATTAAGTGTATTATTATTATGTATAAACCTTTGAGAAATGATATGGTACGATAATCTTTTATTTAAATTAAGTGGAATATCTTGAACAACAATATTTTCTTCTTAATTTTTATTTGATAAAATTAACTTTGTATTTAATATGTAATTGTTTCTTTCTATACTCCCAGTTCTGACTAAGAAATTGAGAAATGATTTTTAGAGATTTGTTTTATTGTTTGTAATTACTTAATGAACTTTAAGCTTCATGCTTCATGTAAAACAACTAAATCTGAATTAAGTTCTAAAGAAACCCATATAAACTTTTCTAATCATCATAAAAACGTTTTATGAAATTTAATTAGGATGATTATAATGATCTGTTCATTAGAAGTTTTTACCGTTATTTAAGAAGAATTTTCGCAGAAACTTTTTTCTTTTTAAAAGCCGAACATTCATACAAAAAATATATTCTTGAAAATTTCTAACATAAAGTGTCAATTTTAGGAATAATTATTACTTATATATAGAATTTATTATTTTGTAATTTGTAGAAGTTGAACAATGGAGTTTGTAAAAGTACTTTAGTAAAAGTATTTTAAATAGTACCTTATTATTAAGATTTTTAAACCTCATTTTTTCTAAACATTTAATTTAAAATATTATTTTTTTATACTTATACTGATTTTATTTTTATGATCAACACTGTATATATTTTTTATAAAAGTAATGTGTTAATTAACTATGGCATATTTATTCTCATTAGGCTCAAACAATTTGGTTGGTTACCTGTAGGCTGTAAAACTATTAAAATAAATCTATTTAAAGTACTCACATTATGGATAATAACAATTTTAAATTTTAGTTCAACATAGCAAAAAAAAAAAAAAATATATATTAACAATTTATTTACCTTTAATTCTTAAAATTAAAAACAAAAAAAATAGCAAAAAAAAAAAAGAAACAATTTATATATATTTATATACCTATTGAAATATTTAACTAATGCAACATGCCATTTTTCCATTGAATGGTCAGAATAATTTTCAACCTAAACAAGAGAATTGTTATTATTTTTTTTTTTTTTTTTGTAAGAAAAGAGTAAAGGAAGAAGAAAATAAAGATTAAACACCTTATGTTTGGTTTGGTTTGAAACTGATAATTGTTAGATTTGAGGCATCATCATCATCATCATCATCAAATGTTTTAGAACAAACAACAGCAACATAAAACAACAAACTAAATAAATATAATTATATTTATATAATATAGGTACCTATATATATATATATCACTAAATGTTTATATATATATATATATATATAATTATTGAATATATGTTTATAAATAATTTATAATAATTATACTTATAATAAATCGAAAAAAAAAAAGAATGAGCAAAACAGGAAAAAAAAAAAAAAAACATTAGAACATAACTTTTGTGTAAATTAAATTGCATAATAAAAATTGAGAAAATATGTGAACGGAAAAGAAAAACATAATAAAAAAACATAAAATAATCAAACATCAAATAGTTAATACGCGACGAAGTAAAAAAAAAAAATAAAACAAAAAAAAAAAACCAGGTGAATGATTTAATAAGGTGAGATATATTAATAATATTTTTTTTTTTTCTTTGTATTACTGTACAATTTATTTGCCTGTCACTGTCCACACAAATTAACTTCAGTTTTTATAGTATATTTTCTAATATTTAGTATTAGACTTCTAGTACAATTCACTCTCTCTGTCGCTTCCTCTCTTTCTGTTTATGTATTTAGCCTACAACCTATAATAATCATGTCGGGAATCATATTTGGTTTCAATTAAAACTTTTTTAAAGACTTATTAAAAGATAACGGTAAATCCCCTTAACTTTAAAGTTTATGTTTTTCGATAAGAAATTAACTTTACCTTTATACTTATGCATTACAAAGAAAATATTTAATTTTCAAATTAAATTTCAGTTTAGTTGGATAAAAAAGAAATTAAAATGTTGGTGAAAATGTAAAGGACACTAATATTAAGATATTAAGTTTACATTTATTGCAGACTTGTACAACATACAGTCTTTAAATTTCTAGAGTTTCAAAAAGAATTATAATTAGTTATACCGCAAGAAGTAAAATTTAATTAAAGAACAAAAAAAATTTTTTTAATAGAAATATAAAAGATCACAGTTGTGATCAATGATCAAGTTGAATAGCAATAAACATATTAAACATATTGTTATGAAAAAAAAACTTTATAGGTTAAAGAACAAAAAATACGCTAAAGAAATATATATATATATTTTTTTTAAGTTTTAAAACGGATCTATTTGTTTAAGATGTTTTAGATGTTAAATTTCATTCTGAAACGTATACCATTTATGGAACAAATAATTGATATCTATTACATTCAAACTACCGCAATAATTTGCGTTTTATGAAGCAGAAATTTTTAAGTTATGAGTATAAGCTGCTCAATAGCTGTTATTATGAGTAAACTGATAACTGTCCTGAAACCTGTACCTAATTTAATTCTGAAACCTATCATTTACAGATCAAATATTTTTGTATGAAGGAAATTTAATTTCTTTTAAAGGATAAAAAAAAACTTTATTGGCAATTAATTTTACGTTATAAATTTATACTTTTAATTTAATAAAATATTAAAAAGTTACAAAAAAAAAAAAAAAAAAACTAAAATAAAATATTTGTATATTATCAAAATCATTAAACATGATAATAACATTTATTTAATTCACTTAGTTTTAATTCAACTAATTTACAATTTTATCAGAAAAATTTACCATTTATAAATTGTTTAATAGTGAAAACATGTTTAAAACATAATTGATTCTATTTTTATTTAATTTTTTTTTTTGTTTTTCTTTTTTTTTTAAATGGTGTATAGGTTTATTATCTTTAACTATATATACTAATGGTAATTCCTTCACTTCATCTTACATTTTCATTATGTATCAAATCAAAAAAACAAGAAAAAAAAATTAAATAAAAGAAATAATTTAATAGAAAATGTTTAGAATATTTCAAAAAAAAAAAAACAAAAAAAACAAAAACTAAAACAAAAAAAAAAATTTCAAAAAAAAAAAATATAAATAATACGAAACAGTTGAAGTGAAGCTGCTATTAAAAGTAATTATAAAAAAAAAAAACAAAAAAAAAAAAAAATAATAAAATAATATAATATTTAATATTAAAAATATTAGATATACAACAATGTAGTTGAAAAATATAATTTATTAAAGTCAAGTCAGAATTAATTATAAATTAATGTTTGTATTAAATTAATTTTAATAAAGTGATCATTTTTTTTTGTTTTTTCCTTTTTAAAATATGTTTAGAATCGTATATCGTAGGATCGCACGTAAATAAAATGTCTTAACTTTAATAAAAAATGTACTACACTTATATTAAACAACTTGTCAGAATGGTATTTAAAAAATGTATAAAGTTTATAGAGTTGTACTTTTAAAGAATTTCAATACAAAATTTTATTAAAATAATTTATTTATTTACTTATATTAGGGGAATGTTACAACAATTTATTTATAAAAATTAATTCTTTTAAAATTTGCATATTTATTGTAAAGTTATAGAAAAATCTTAAAAGAAAATTATTCATAATTTTGACATTGCGCATCATAAAAAAGTGAAAACTTTACATACTTATTGTAACTTTTGACATAAATAATGTAAAAAAAAAAAAAATAAATAATTTTACGCATGCGTTCTTTTCAATAAAATAATGTTAAAATAATTTTGATAAAGTAATTAATCATTTACGTCACTCTACCTTCATTAGCAATTTGCAATATGTACGTACAGATATATATACATATATACATATATATAGGTAACACTCGATTAACGTGGCACTTTAATAATGCGATTTTACTTTTACGCTGAGAAAAATTTACAACCTATTTTAAATAGTGCGATAAAGGCTTGGGTTTTAAGCGAAAAAATTTGGTTTTTCTTTTTTTGCCTAAAATTCTAGAAAAGATAATCTATAATACATATAGGTAGTATATGCATATTTTATAATCTCTTGTGTAACCATACACAAATAATATATGTAAGTTATAACCAGAATCAAAAACATATATACATACAATTATAGACAAAAAACATATGTGAAAGTTACACCATGCTCAACTGTTAACTTATTGTTGACTTATCTGAAATCAATATAAAATTGTACAACGTGTACATTGTGTTAAGAGGTGAAGTTGCGTTACTTTGAGAAAACTTAATAACTAACGATCTGTAACTGAAGAAGATTTAGTTCTCATGATTGAAAACACAAATTGAAATTCATCTGAAGGCGAAATGGAAGAATAGTTTATTAAAACATTTTCCGCAAAAATCTTGAATGAGACATTAACTTGAGCCCGTAAACTTTAAAGTTTTATTAGAGAAAACAATCGAGACATCTCTAGAAGTAAACATCTCTAAAATTTCAATTTTAACTCCATAGTTATGGTTACAAGAATTAATTATGGTAACAAGAATAGTTACAAGAGTTACAAGAATTAAATAAGAAGCTTCATCAAAATAAAAAAAAATAGCTGATTCCCAATTTTAATGCACACGAACCAAAACCGACACCAGCTGACGCCATTTGATTAACTAACGCCAATTATGAAAGTTCAATTATGCCTCCAAAACGGCAGCTTTAAAGCTGAGATTGTTAAGTTGTAGAAAAATAATAAGTTCCGGGAATCAAGATTTTTTTTTTTTGGTTTCTCTTTTTTTTTTTTTTTTTTTGTGTTAAAAATTTATATTGAATTCTTTATGTTTTTATTATTGTTATCATTTTCATTTTAAGAACTATAAATAAAAATAAAAAATATTTTGTGGAACCAATTGACCTTTTTTATATGGATTTCATGTCTTGAATAGCGCGGTTTTGATTTATGCGTAGTTTTTTAGGAACGAATCTTCCGCGTTAATCGAGGGTTACCTATATATAAATATATATATATATATATATATATACATAAAATTTTAGAATTCTAGCAAAAAGATAACGTTCAACATAAGAACAATCCAGAAATCATTTTATTAAATATAATTTTTGAACAAAGTGTAATTTAAAACGAAAAGTTTTTAAAGGCGCACATTTCCCAAAAAACAATAAAAACTATTTAGAATATTGTGACTTGCATTAAATTTTTGAAATTTGTCTTAGAATTTATATGTATATAAAATGTTTATAAGTAAAAGTTTTAAAGAGAAATTTGGAAAATTGTGAAAAATCAAAAAATATACTTTACTTCAATTTTCAGGGTAAAGTTAAGTATAGCTGACAATTGTAACAGTACGATAATTGTAAAAATATATTTTGTATTAGTTAAAAATTTTTGTGTTTTACTTTGAAAATAAATTGTTCAGATGTCTATTATAGATGTCAGCATTAAACTTGTAATAGTTCGTAAACAGGGGTTTTATAAAAAAAAAAAAATATTATTGAAATAATTTATACTAATTTTTATACTAGATTTTTGTATCGGTACGATAAGGATCGGGTATATTGAAATTGCACCTGCGTTTGTAACACCTCGAAATAAATAATCTAGATATACCTTCAAAGGTATGAACCAGATCAGAATCAAATTCTGAGTCGATTTAGCTTTGTCCATCCGTCCGTTATTAATATATGTACATACATTTGCCGATAAGTTTTGGATTAATAATCGTTAAGTTGAAGGTTAGAATCTGCTTTTGAAAAATGTATAAACATATAGTTTGAATATATGTACATATGTACAAACCATAGTTCTAAAAATAATAAAATTCACCCAAATTATTTTAAAATACTGAAAAATTAAAAAAATAATATTATAAGCACGTGACAGACATACTAATGGATTCGTAGGTATCTAAGAGTTGACAAAGGCAACTGTATTCTTCCTGGTTTTTTCTATTTTTTATATACTAGATTTCGAAAAGCGTGGCAGAGTTATTTTGCAAAAAATTTGATATCAGATAACAATAAATACCAAATTGTTAAAAATTATATAATATTGATATTGATTTATAAAAAAGAAATACAAAAAAAATTCTGTCTCTTGGTGATTTTAGACTGCAAAAATGTAAAGGAAACCCTAAAATATGTTATACATTTAAAAATATGCTTTTTTAATCTTTGAGGTGGTGTAACTTGGTAATGGCATGTCCAGGATATATAAAAAATTATTATTTTACAAAATTAATGTTTTTAACAGATCTGTATCTGTATGTTTAAAATTTCATTGTTATATTGTAAACTGGGTAGAAGTTTTGTAAACAGACGAACGAACAGAGTTAAACTAATAAGCAAATTTTAGTTTAACTCTGTTCGTTCGGTTAGAAATTTGCCTATATAATTAATCTGTAAAACCACAATAAATCTAAAAATGTATAATAATGATTTAAACACCAAGGAAATGTGGGTTCGAATTCCATCACACATCGTAAAAATTACCCCTTACCACAGTTACAGCCACAGCTTTAAAGGAAAGACTATACCAAATTTCATTTCACGAGGATCAAATACAACATATTTCTCGAGAATTCAAAATATTGCCACTTGTCTTATATAGTTTTTCTTCTGATATTTAAATTTACAAATCTAAAATGATATGAAGCAAGTAATTGTAAAAATCAAAGGTTTTCAAAAAAGCACATTTTCAAAATTAAAAAATATTCGATAATAAGCCTACTATAGAGTAAAGAGTAGATATATTGGAAAATCAAATCACACTTTTGTAAGGTAACCCTATATAATTAAGAAAAATTAGTTTTTTTTATACCCTCTTACCTACTAGGCAACCGTGAACCTGGACTTGTTTTTTTAACAAAATACATACATATACTAAATTGGTTCGGTTTCATTGAGATTTATATTGTGATCTTATGGAGATCATAATTTTAATATACATAATGGTATCATTAAATTGTCTTGTAAATTTATAACTAAAAAATAAATAAAAATTCGTAAATTAACCAATTTAAAAGTTAAACGCTATCAATATCTCAAAAATTTATTGCACAAAATTTTACTTAATATGCAATTTCACACCTACTACAACTATTAATAGTACACGGATTATTAAATTTACTTTTATAAGGTAAAATTTTTTGTTATTGTAAACATTTTAATTAATTTTTATAATAAAATTTAAAAAGAAATCCATTTTAATTTGCCATTTTCTGCATTTTACATACATACATACCTATAAGATACAAATAATGTTTAGAAATGATTGAATTAAAAAAAAAAAAATATCATGTATTTAATGGATACATACATATTATGATGATGGACAAATCTCCTGGGTCGTTGAAATTGGTTCAATGCTATTATTATTTTTTTTTTTTTTTTACATTAAATCTTAAATTTTTTGAAATTTTAAAATTTAATGCTATGGAAGAATTAATAATATAACTATGCATGTATATATAATAATAATTGTAGTTTTCATGATTTCAATTGTAATTAAAAAACTAAAGTTTAGGTTTTAACATGTACATATATATATATATATATGTATACCTACATATAATGTATTGGCATGTTTTGCATTAAATTTTAAGATTTAGTTACATGAGAAACGTTTCAATCAAAGAACAAAAAAAAAAAAAACACAGAAAAAAATTATTGACGATCAGTCATCAAAATTCATCCATCCATCCATCAATTCAGATTTTGTTTTGTTTTTTTTTTTTTTTGCATCTCTTCTGTTTATTGTGAATTTGATTATAATTTTCTTTCTTTTTCTAAATAATAAATTAGAAGAAAAATTAAGTAACAGAAGCAGTATATTGGTTATACCGTCAAGTTACACTACATGTAGTCAATATTAAAATTGAACAAAACTTTTTAACTTTAAATCGCTTTCGAATCGATTTAAATCGTATTCGATTTAAAGCGTCCATTAAATAAAAATATTAAAAAGTGTACATATTTTGTAATTTTTTTTTTTTTTTAATTTCACCTTAAAAAAATTATGTTTTTTTTATTAGTTTTGTTAAAATTATTCATTTTTTTTGGTAATGTATGTATTTTGTTTTTTATATCTTAATTAGTTTTTAAATGGATTTTCTAAATAACAGTCATTCAATTGTGGATTTTTTTTTTTTTTTGAAATGAAATATGCATGAGGTCTAGTGAAAACAATGCATATATATGCAACAAATAAATAAAATGCAATAATATGAAGCTAACTGATTTGCTATTTTTTTTTGTCAGTGTGGTGAATTAGTTTAATTAGTACCGTTCTATAGGTAATATAAATTTCCTTTAAGCTTAATTTTAATGAACATATTGAAGAAATTTTTTTGAAGTTTCTAAGATGACTTTAAACTAAATTTTTCTAGATGTGTAATCTAAATGTGTGCCTGTTTAATATGGCTCAAGTATACAAAAGAAATAAACATGAAAGAAATATTAAGTTCCTTTAGTTAAATTTAGGTATAGGTTGGTAGAAAGGGATTAGAAATGTACACTTAGATCAATTTAGGCCCGTAATGATATCCTAAATCTGTTTTCCTCTTAATCAAACCACTGAAATCTTATTCCAAAACGCAGTAAATCGATTAAATCCACTTTGGAGAAATTGAAAACGTTATTTAAAAAGAATTTCGCCAGAAGCTTTCTTCTTTTTAGCGCGAGAGCTGGGAAACAGCCTATTTTTCATCAATTTCATTGGTTTTGATTTGATGTATATCTATGAGCAGTATTGTAGAATATAAGTATAGGTTGATATAGTTAAAGAGGAGCAATATATGCACACTTAAGCCAATTTAGGCCCGTTGTGATAAGTACCCTGAATCAGTTTCCCTAGTAAATAATTAAACCATTGGGAGCTTATTACAAGGCGCTGTAAATCGATTAAATCCATTTTCGAGAGATTGGATAGGTTACTTAAAAAGAATTTCCCCGAAACTTGCTTCTTTTTAGAGTAAGAAGTGGGCATTCGCAAAACAGCTAAGATTCAATCCTTTTCTTCTTTATATTTTTGTAGCTTCTTCAAAAGTTATATGAGGGAAGTTCTTCATAGCATGTCTGTCGACCGTAAAATGTCACTTAAGTTGTGAACTTTACTCATTGAAAACAAAATGATATCCAAACTTGTTCACGGTGCTTGTAAGAAATGGTTTTTTATAAAAAAAAAAAGTAACAAGATGTCATTTAGTAAAATTTGAATTACGAAGTTCAACCAAATAATACTTTTAAAGATGCATATGCAAGAAGGAAAAAAAAAACGCTCCAATTACATTACGTTATTGAACCTATACATTTGTATAACAAAACATAAATATCAAAAATGTTCAAAGAATGAAGAGATCTAGAGACTAGAGTAATTCTAACAGATGATATGAAATTCCTATAACAGAAGATTGAAATAACATTATTTATTAATTTTATACAATGTTAATAAAAAAACAAAAAAAAAAAAAGAAATTCTTTGTAGATGGTATGATGTTTTCACCACCTACGAATTTTTCATTATAAAAATGTTTGCAAACATTTTATTGTGACCCCAATTCGATTTTAGAAACATATTTTTTTTTTTTTTGGTTTTAAATTTGTTCTAAAAACTTTCATTCAATCAAAAAAAAAAAAAGCAAATTTTGTTTTTGTTTTTTTTTTTTTTAATTAATTTTCTGACATAATTTTTTGATCAGCATGATGTTTAAAGCCATTTTAATACGTTTTGTTTTTTCTGTTATATTTTCTTTAAATTAATTCTAGATCGCAAATATTTATTTAATAACTCATTAAATCACTCATTTCAAAAAACAAAGAAAGTTTATTTGTGTAGGAACGTTTAAAAACTGTTTTGAATATTTAAGTGAAAGAGTAAGTTAAGTTATTAAATCACTTAGATTCTTGAGTTAATTTTCATTTCAGCCATCTATGTTTTTTTAATTATATGGTATTGGTTTTGGAAACACTTAAATAATTGGTGAAAAATCAATACATGTTATTTTTAATTCATTATTATATAAATTTTTTTCCTGTCTTTTAAAGTTATGTTCAAAGATTTTTCAAATAATAAGAATAGTACTTACTTATTATACTATTTAATAAAAATATTTCTTCTCTCTTTTAATATTAATATATATATATAATTTTAGGTTTTCCTTAAAAATCTTATAAGGAAAAATTAATTAAGACTTACTCCACGCTTTTTTTATTAATATGATTTTCATTTTTGACCGCATTACTTGAACGCAGTAGTGGGTTAAGAGTAGCTCCCTTTTGATGTATTTAGATTCATATGCCAAAGTAAGTACACATTAATTGTGATACCATCTATAGTAAATTGATTAAATCAATATCAACTATAAGTCTCATCGTTTATTAAAAACTCACATTCGATCAACATTCACTCAACATTCGATCTCAATCGTTTATTAAAAACTCACACATTCACACACTTCTATTGAATATAACCACGACAGACAATAAATAAAATATTAGTTTTCTTTTGTTATTGTTATTGCTTTCCTTAGGAATGATTTGAAAAAAATTTTCATTTACTGATTGTCTATAACTCAATATTATATTATAGCAACTTCTATTAGAAAATTTCATGACTTTATATAGACAAAAGTTTTTTTTTTTAATTTACGTAAATTTAATCTACGAATAATAAATTGCAAGCAATATTTTAGTTATTAAAACTGAATATACAAAAAAATAAACCAAATGTTATGTTAATAAGCAAAACATCTATTTTGCAGGGGCTTTATACACTGATTGTAGTTAAGAATACCTTAAAATGAAAACCTTACTTTAGAATTATTTTAAAATTCTTTTCAGTTCGTGTACATGATAATTTTTAGAAATTTCACTGAAAAACAAGAAATGGTAAATGTAGATATTAAAGATGTGAAAAACCATTAGGCATTACATAAATACGAAAAATAAATCGATTTTGCAAAAAACTGTGCAAGTATTTTAATTCGAACAGACCACCTTTTCTAGTAGATGCCATACATTTTTTGAGGACAGTTTCGTATCATTAAAACTAATAACATGTAACAATCCAAGCCCTTTTAAAACCATTAGGATAATATTTTCGAATAGCTACCATATATTTTTTTTCTTCTGAATCCAGGTTATATATCATCGGAACTAATTAAGCTACAAATTTTTAATTTAAAATATAAATAGAAGAAATGCTGTCCAAAGCAAATACAATATTTTTAGCCCAGTTTATATATAACTATATTGTTGTTGAAGATAAAAGAAGCCTATCTATTTTCCTAACATTATCTAACACTATCGTACAGGTTTGTACAGGTGTTTTAGAGTTGACAAATGTATCTAATTTTACAAAGTATAACCAACATTTTAAAGTAAGTCTTAATAAAAGTTTAGAAAACACTGATAAAATCATTATTCTTTTATTTACTTTATACAAGTAGATTTTCTATTAATAAATTACACATAGTTAGTATATATTATATATATATGTACATATAATAGAAATTATAATTTTTTTTTTTTTAAATAGAATAGACATGTATTCAGGGAATTAAATAAACCCGTCGGATTAACAACACTTTAAACTTACATAAAATAAAACATATCTTCTGTGCTTTTCTTTTTTCTTCTTGGATTTTTTTTTTTAATTTCAAACAAATCTCTTTGAAAAAAAAAAGAAAATAAAAACTGCATTCCATTCTAATAAATGATAGTATGTAATCGCTGTCGCATTACATTATAGCCATTGTCTTTTTCTTTTTTTTTTTTTTTTTTTTTTTTTTATTTTATTTTTTTTATTTCTTGTTTTTTTTTTTTTTATTTTACCTTTATTTTAAAGCTATACAAGTGCATTAATTGTAATTCAAAATAAAAAAAAAAAAATAAATAAAAACAAAATAAATTTATTAATGTTACCTTGAAAATTTTGCGTAATTTTTCTATACATATTAAAATAAATTGAGAGACTGACGACACGAATGCGACAATATTAATTTGCATACAACACAATAAAAGCTATTATAATATCACATTTTAATTAAAGAGAAATAAATATAAAAATAGAAAAATTAAAAAAAAAACAAAACTACGCAACTGAACTTGAAGCTTAATTTTTTTTTTTTTTTTTTATAAATTTCTTTTGTCTTTATTCTTTTCCTCCTCAATCCTCATACATCTCTTCACACCCCTCTTTTGAAGAAATTTTATAAAGTTTACATGTAATCCCACAAAATTTACACATTAGTGGCTATAAACAACGCAATAAAAATAATAATAGCATAAATCAGTATTAATGCGTGTATTAGTGCGTATTCATTTTATATATGTGTGTGTTTACTAATTAATAATGTATATATTATATATGTATTAAAAAAAATAATGTAAAAATGCATTTAAAAGTTTTCTCTTTCATTGCATTGTGTTTTTTTTTTTTTTTTGTTATAATTTATTTACGGAATATACGGATTAATAATAATGTATGTAGGCATGTACTTTTATACATATACGTATATTTGCACATATTATGCATAATTATATATATATTATTATGTCAATACACACATGGGACAAAGTGCATTCTCTTCTGTATCTCTTTTTCAAATTGTGTGTGTAACGTAATTAAATAGATAAAGAGAAACAGAGAGAGTAAGAGAGAGAAAATAATAGGTATGAAAAATAATTGCATAGAGCAGAGATACTTGGGGAAAATTAAAAAAAAAAAAAAAAAAAAAAAATGCATTTACGCACATTGTATATTTTATTATTATTATGAGAAATTTTTATTTTTACCATTTATATATATATATATACTTGAACATATATATATATATATATATATAAACATTTGTATAATGAATCTTTTTATTAAATTTTATAGACTTTTAATTGGGGAAATTAATAGAGAGAAAGAATAAATATTTTTTTCTTAATTAAAATTTTTATTTTATTATTCTTATTCTGGTTGTTGCAGTTGTTGTTGTTATTATTATAAAACTGTCATATTAATGTTAAATTGTGCAACGTGCATATTACAAAGATATTTTGTCTCTCTATTGTTTGTGTTTTTCGAGTTAGAGAACGTTTTTTTAATGAATAAAAACAGCTGTAATTTTAATGCGTAGTTATTATTTTTTTTTTTTATCTATAATAAAAATAAATAGAGAAATTCTTATATCTATTTTCATTTTGTAATATATATATATTGTTGTTTGATATATATATATATATCCATATACTTATATATTAACTAAATAATCATAATATTATGTGAATACTTTTAATTCACCACGTTTTATACTTTTTGCTTTTATTTATTTATTCTTTTTTTTTTTTCTGTTTAAAGAGAAAACAATTTAAGGACTCTATAATATATGAAAGGATTAAAAACAAAAAGAAAACAAAATGAAAAAATCAATTATACAATACAATATAGAGGAATGTTGTAAAATTTGATTTACCGACGGTAAAAATAAAAATATCATACGAAATTTGTACCTACCATATAGGCATGACAAGGGGTTTTCATTTATGATGTGATGTTATTTTGAAAAAAATAGTTGCATACTTAAAGGATTAAATGTACAAAATTAAGTTATATGTATATACATGTACATACATATGTACAAGAATACCCATTTATTTTTTTTTTAGGCAATTTTCAAATAGTTCCATACAAATAAATTTCTACTGTTTATTTTCTCTCAATTTTCTCTCGTCCAGCATTTTATTATGCAATAATTTATAATGTTCTTTAATTTATCATATTTGGGGCAATAGTATAGTTTAGAGGTAAAACACGTGGCGTACGATAGTAGCGATAGTAAAAGTTTGAATCAATGTACCATTTTTTCTAGTATTTTTAAAATATAAAGGATTTTTTTTAACAGAACTTATTTGCAATTACAATCCTCTTTGCCATCAATATAATTTTAATAATCTAATTTATTAGTAGAATAGATGACACGTCATGTCAAAAATTCGTAATACTACTACATTTATAATGTGAAATATAAACTATAAATAAACATTTAAAAATGCAAGTATCATAAATAAAGTTAAATTTGGTATATCGCTGCAAAACTTACTTTGCTGCATTTGATCTTCTCAATATCTATAAAACGTATACATTAGGCCGAAAATGGAATATAGTGTACACCTCTGGGCCGAAAGCCCTTAAATAGCGTTGGATTATTTAGATAATGTACAAAACAGAGCTATTCCTCTTATCAACGACCGCAGTGTAACTTCACTGCTCACTCCACTCAGCCATCGTCGTACTGTTAGATCACTGACCTTGTTTTATAGATATATCTCATAGGGATTAACACATTTTCCAAAGAAATAAAACAGTTAATGCCTCCAATCAAAGTTTTCCAACGACAAACAAGGAGGACAACAGAAGCTCACCCTACCATGTAGAATTATCAACTTATGGAAATTCCCGTTATGGCACGTATCGTTTATGCAACATTATACCATCGCATGTGTTCCATATATTTGATAATTCATATGTGTTCGATTTACTTAAATTTAAGAAGAACATTAACATTTTTCTTCAAAATATCCCTCCAAATCTTCCTACCTATCCCACATAATGCCAAATTTCCTAATTCCAATTTCTTCAATCATCCTTCCAACATTTCTATCCCCAAAACCAAACTGTACATTTATATTAAAGGTCGCATCTAAAAGTATGGTTTTAAAAAGGGGGGTGGTTTTGGTTAGTTAAAGTCTAACACTACCCTGAAGAAGCACGTGCAGTTCCTCTTGATGACATTCCACCTTATTCGTCTTATCCAACCCTCGTAAAAAAAAAAAGTTTAATATTGTTGTCACAATCTTCTGCATGAGACAAAACAAAAAAGAGAGATAAGAGTTGTAAACGGATTATCAGATACTATTACACTCAGAGAAATCTCGTGCAGTTCTTTTGAGTGATTTTCGATGTTTTTCACCGTCCCTCATAAAAAAACAAAATAATTCCTAACCTATCCTAAAAAATATCTAAATGACAAAACTGCTTTTAATTAAAAATTATTAATAATTATCTTTATCTAATCAATAAAACTACGATAAGATTTTAATATAATAAAACTAAAACAAAAAGTTTTTAAAACCAAAAATAAAAAAAATAAAACACAAAAATTGAATAATAAGTAATTAATAAAAAATATATAACTTAATCACAACAGTTAAGTTTATAAAATTTTCAAACTACCAGAAGCAATAAATTAAAAAAAATGCAATAAAATGTGCATTAAGATGGGTGCGGGATAAAATTAAGAATTTACAATTCAAAAAGGACCAAATCCAGAATTTGTTAAAAGACGAAAAAAGACGAAATTGTGTCCTTTCTGAATTTTGTCTTTCTTGATTATGTCTCAATTTTAACCCTAACCCCGTATACAAATTACTACATGTAATGATTAAATAACTTTTAGACTTCTTTTTAAAAGTTTTTCTTAATATAAAGTTATTTTCAGATTTATTCTATGATATTATATAACTGAAGAACTAAATTATTTATTTATGTTATGATTTGATTAATAGAGAAGTGAATAATTTTTTTTAATTTTTCAATCGAAGGGCTTGCGTTCAAACCCAAGTCAGTAGATCATATATAATAATAGTAAATTTATATGGTAATGGTTAATGTTGTGACATAAAATAATTAATTCTTGTCCATGATAATAGATGGCACATATGTTTATTATTTTTGTTTCACAGAATAATCAATCAATAACTTAATAAAATAATGATTCAAGGATATAAAGCTTATAGTCTAATATGAATATTGAGCGAATTAGTGGATGCCTTATGCTCCTAAAGAATTTAAAAGGAAAAGAAATGTTATTTATTTATTTTTTTTAAAATACAAAAATTAGTAATATTTTAGAGTAGTAATACTTAGTTATAACATTCGATGTAGTTGGTTGCATTATCATTGAAACCAAATTGAAATTTCCATTGGAACATTGGAATTTAAATTTTTGTTAGTTTTAAGGAAGTAAAATATTTGAATATACTTGTATATTATTTCAATATTGAATAATTTCTTCATTTTATTCTAATGTGATTTTAAAGTTCTTATTTCATTCTTCGTATTTTCAATATTGCATTTTATTACAATCAAAATATTTTGTTAGAAGTGTTGTACTTAAGTACATAACTATAAAATTTGTTTTATTTTTTCAAATCCTATTAATAAGGAATAATTATAGTGCATCCCCTAAACCATTTTTTTACACGCTACCCAAACTCTAAGAAAGGCGTCCGTTACGCAAAATTACAAACTTTAAAAACGGATTCCGTTATGCAAAATTACAAACTCTAGTAAAGGATTCACTTATGCCAACTTTATAATACAAGTTTGTGTAAGAAGGAAAGGAGTTGAAGAGAAATAGGAAGATAGCTGAGGAAAGTTGATACATAAATTGAAAACGAATCTAACGAACAGGTTCGTTTTGAAAAGTTGCAAGTTGTATAATGAACCATTAAAGGAACATGTTGGATGGAAGTTGGTTCCATCCACAAAATGTGGGTTCCACATTTAGTAATGCGATCACTTGCCTAGCGTTGAGTTGAAGTTGTTTAATCTCTATCTTTAAATTAAAATTTATTATTCATGTTTGAATAAGCTTCAGTTTCTGAAATCATTAATTTCACTAAGCCATTGATTACACGGCTGTAGAGTAATTAGAACATAATCCGTAAGTACATCAAAAAGGAATTTAACAAAAATCTATTAAATTAAATTCTTTAATAGCTAATTGTATTAAAATTTTTTATAATAAACCAAAAGATGCTTATTTTTAGCTAATAATAGGAATTAATTCCTTGCAGAGTAAAGCTAACGAATTTACGGAAAAAAAATTTAAATATGTTTCAGTAAGTATGTAATAAAATTTCATCAAATTAAAATTTATTTATAATTAAACTATGTTATTTTTAATCGAATTTAATCTATCTGAAGATGTTCATAATAATTTAATCATTAATTTTGACTGATAATACTTAAAACAATACGATGTCTAAAAACAAACTTGTCTTTATCTTATCTTTATCTTTTTCCTCCTTTTTTTTTTTTTTTTAAACTCTTACCGTTATTTTAGTAATTGTCAATTCCAAACAATTATTTTAAAGATTATCTTTTCTTTATAACATAATACTTGATTTAATTCGAACTCAACAAAAATATTATTAGAGTATTAAATTAAAAATAAAATTATTAAACATGAAAAATATCCAAATTGCAAAACAATTATACCAAAGGTGCATATATTTTTAATTAAATTTATATTAAATTATTAAACTAAAGAAAAAAATGCATGACCAAATAAATCAAATTTATTCCATAAATTAAACAAAATTGTCTTTGACTTAAGTAATATATAAGAAAAAGTCTGATGGTCATCAAATTATGTCTTTCATATTTAATACCATCTGCCTTTCTTTAAATTAAAAAAAAAAAAAAAACAAAAAAAAAAAAATTAAAAACAAAAAAGTTCTCATTAATTCTGGAAGGAACCCTTCAACAAAATATTCTTAAAATATATAACTAGTATATTTAATTTTTAATACATACTTTAATTATTTATAATATTATAAAGTCATTTGAAATTATCAATTAAAAAAAACTTATTAAAAGGCGCTCCAATGAGTAATTTATTAAAAAAAAATTACCGAATTTTAAAGGTTTTTTTGTTTTTTTTTTTTTTGATAGTCACAAAACACGATAATAAATGACAAAAATAACACCACTTCAATTTTTGGGGTAATTTAACAAAAAAAAAAAAAAATATTTTGGCAGAAAAAGAAATTAACTTTAAATTTATATTTAAATTATTTTCAAAAAAAAAAACAAAATAAAACAATATAACATGATGTCTTGCGCGTTATTCTTTTCTCTTTCTAACAAATAAAAAACAAAAGGACAAAAAGAAAAGTAAAAACTTCCTTATAACCGGAAGGTAAATTGATTGCATTTGATAAAATTTCCAAAAAAAATTAAAATTAAAATTACCAAAAATCTACCATCTGAAATTGAAATCTTCCCCCAATTTTTTGTTTCCATTTTTTTCTTTTTTTTTTTTGGCAATTTTATACTTTCTTTCTCTTTCTTTCGAATAGAATGCATTAAATTTCTGTTCTTTTAAAACTTTCTTTATAAACACAAGAACATAAAAATTAAAAATAATTGTATAAACATTACAAAATAACTGTATCATTTGTTGTTTATAATAAACAGTTATAAATGTTAAATATTTACTAAAATAACTGTATTTTTGTTTTTATTTTGCAATTTTTTGTTTTTTTTTTTTTGGAACGTTCCATCTTTAATTTTTTTTTGGTGCATGTGAAAATATCAGGTGGTAATCTTTAACCTAATTCAAATTAAAATTTAAAAATTTTAACATACATACATTAAAGTGCATATATATGTATGTATATATATAAAAAAAAAAAACAAAAACAAACTGTATCTTATCTTAATTTCGCGATTAAATACAAAAACAAAATTAAAGGATAACTTCCACTCACTTAATTTTTTTTTTGGTTTTGGTCAACCAGACCTAATAATGATGAATGAATGATTAACAAAAAAAAAAAAAATAAAATAAAAAGAACATTCAAAAATTAGCATTAAATTTTCCCCTTTAATATTTTTATTTTTTAATTCAAAAACGCGAATTTTTTTTTTTTTTGTTATTAAAAAAAAAAAAATTAACGAAACATATTTTCATCGTTGCACTCTCAATGCCAATGCAATGCAATGCAAGTTGCAGTAACCATTGTTTGTTGCACAAAACAAAAATTATGTGCATTTGGCATTTTATTTATTTGTATGTTTGTTTGTTCATTTGTTTGTTGTCTTAATTTAAGTACCGCTATATTTTTTGTTGTTGTGTTTTAAAATACATATATATGTATGTATACATATGTATGCATATATTTACTTAAACTCTGTTGTAATATAAGAATATGAATCTAGATAGGAATAACTGTAAAATATTTGTTTGTGTGACTGTTCGTAGGGGTAGGTGAATATTTTTTCGATTTGTTACGTTTTAATTTTTGGACTTTTGCTGAGTTCTGGTGTTCATTTAAAAAAATTGTCTATCGTTGTTGTTTAAAATGCACGAGCGAGTGAAAAAAAAATGTTTTTTTTTTGTATTTGTTTTTTTCAAATTCAACACTGACCTACTAACGAAAAAACGGAAGAAAAAAAGATACGTTTTTTTTTCTTGTTTTTGTTCTTTTGTTCTGTTTCGTTATTCCCGTATTTTGTTCCTTATTCATGTTTTTGTTTTGTTGTTGTTTTTTATTTGACGCGAACCATCCGGTTATAAAACTTTTTTTATTACTTTTAGTTTTTTATTATTGTTTTTTTTTTTTTGTATTTTTTGATAACTGGACAGTTTCCAGGAACATTAACAAAATTAAATGAAAAAAATAAAATAAAAACAACTATATATACACAAACTGATAAAGAAATAACAGTATAATAAGAAAAAGAAACAGTACTATAAAAAAACAAAAAAAATATATATATGTAAGAATAATTGGAAATATTGTGAAACAGTGAACAGTAAGTGTACAGAGAGAGAGAGAGAGAGAGAAAGAGAAAGAGAGGGAGAAAAAAAATAAAACAAAAAATAAAAGAAATATAAGAAATAGAGAATAAAATAAAAATAGCAGTAATAGCAGTAACAGAATTTTTTTTTTTTTTCAATGAACGAACAAGGAAGAAAACCAAAAAAACATAAAAATAGAATATTGAAGGGTAGAAAAAAAACCAAAAACAATTTTTTGGTGCGATGCAATAAAATGCAATAAAAACCACATTCATCATTTATCTCGTTAAAAAGAAAACATTAAACAATTGCAAAACAAAAACATGAGACGGACGACAATAACGATGATGACGGTGACGTTAATAAGGTTTGATCCTGCTCCTGCTGTTGCTGTTATTATAATAATTATTACAGTTATTTTTGTACAGCTTTTACTATTCCTTATTCATATATACATAATGTATGTATTTAAATGCAAGTATAGAATGAAAATGAATAATGTTATCTGAAATATAAATACAATAGTAGTATAAAAGTAGTACTAGTGGTAGCATTATTGATGCTAATTGAATTCTTGTTGTATACTTTTTATCCTTTTTTGATTGTTTAGTTCTGTCTCTGAATTCATTCTAATTTAATATTGATTGAGAAAAATAGTGAAGAAATATTGAAAAAAAAACTTTCAATTGTCATAGTAAAGCAAACAAGGCAGAATGTAAACCAACGGTTTTTAAAAGCGCACATTTCCAAAAAATAATACAAACTGTTTACAATATTGTGACTTGGACAAAAATTTGAAAATTTCATATAAAAAAAAATGTGAAAATAGAACTTTTCTGAAATTTTGAAAAGCTGTAAGTCCAGAACTCGATATAACTAAGAAAAATCTTTAACACGCGTCAATGTATATTATTTATGTCTGCCGAGGTAAAATTTGTACAGGTGCCTAATTTGCAGGTGTCTAAAAATAGCAAATTTTCAGTTTTTGAGCCCGAGTAGTTTTTAAACAGGGGGTGATACAAAAAAAATTTCTGAGACAACTTATACTAATTCTAAAAGTTCTTTCTTGTCTCAAAATTGCAAGTTCCTATCTAAAAGCGTGCCTTTAGATAGGAACCTGAAATTTTGAGACAAGGAAGAACTTTTAGAATTAGGATAAGTTTCCTCAGAATTTTTTTTGGTAGCACCCCCTTTTTAAGAGTTATTACGCCACAAAAATTAAAAATTTGCTATTTTTAGACACCTGTAACTTGGGCACCTGTAAACATTTTTCTTCGGCAAGACATGAAAATTAAAGGTTCAATAATATATTTTTACGTGACTTACAGCCCGTCAAAATTCCAGAAAAATCTTATTTTCACATTTTTTCTTATTACAAAAAATTTACTAAATTTTATTTCTTAAATTTTAAAATTTTTGTGCAAGTCACAATTCTAAACAGTTTGTATTGAGTTTTGGAAATGTGCGCTTTTAAAAACCGTTGGTTTACATTCTACCTTGTTTGATTATATGAACAGTTGATGTTCAATTAATCTGGATGACTATATTTTATTTTTTTAATGCAAATTACACAGCCTTTTCTGTTCAGGCGTGTCTGTAAATGTCGTAAGGGGGAATAACTCTTACGACGTATGTGAGATTCGAACCCACAATCCCTCGGTGTTAACAGCGTATTTTATACGCTTTGACCCACTAGGCTACCGAGCCCCCAAAGGGGTAAGATATTACATACTAAGACTATATTATGTTAGTATGTAATATCATGAAATTTCGAAGACTAAGTATTAAATTTCTGAAAATTTAAATAATTAACAATAAGTATAGTTGGTTGATCAGCACAAGACTCTAGATCTTATATAACATATTGATATTGATTTAAATATACAAAATAGAAAACATGATATCTGTTACACATTACCTTTGTTATACACAGAAAATGTCACCAACAGGTAAAACGTAAAAAATCTTTTTTATTGTATAAGTATATAGTTAATAATTCTTGTCCCCATCGTATTTGTAGTGTAACAGTTTTTGGATAGCAAAATTAACGGGTTAAACTATTTATTTTCGTTTTTTTTTTATACTGTTTGTCAGTTTGTCAAAAATAATGTGTTTGTTATCACAATTTGTTGTTGCATTTCTTATATCGCACTAAAATTTACAAAAATTTATGATTATGAAATTTAAACAAATGTTAAAATATAAGATTTTATATAAATTTTGTTTAGTTGTTTGTTTGATTTTTATTTTTTTTCTTTGTTGTAGGTACATATAAATTTACAAATGCTTCTTTTTTCGAAAAACAACATACTTAAATATGTAGCAGAATATTGAATAAACATCGGGAACATTTCAGGAAAATAATATACAACAGGACAACAGAAAAATAAAATTGCATAAAGTATAAGGAACAAACGTTTGAAAGAAGTGAAAAAGAGAGAGTTAAAAAAAAAGGAAAAAATGGAATAAAAATAAAAATTGTTAATCGCGAAAAAAAACGCACACACATTGCATCGAGTTGCTGTTATTTTTTTTTTTTTTTAGTTCATTTAAGGGTTATGCGCTTTTAAGAGGCCAAAAAACGAACTGAATTGTTTTAAATTTTTTTTGTTTTTTGTTTTTATTATTTGTTTGAATGTTTGTTATCATCCGTGATGGTAGATTATGCAACAAACAAAAACAAAGAAACAAAAAAAAAATTTTTTTTAAAATGATGATGACACTGTGTCGGTTCGTAGTAAAAACAGCAACATCAAAAAATATAATAAAAATAACAAATGAAACGTGAATGAATGAATGAAATTTTATTTGTCTGGATCTGACTGAAAAAAAAAAAAAAAAAAATAAAGAAAAATTTTTTAAAGGTATGATAGGGAAGTTATCCCTTTATGTAGGATAAAAATAAAGTAAGAATAAAGTTATTTTTATTTTTTTTTTTAGTTTTTTTTTTTGGTGTTCCCCTTTTTTAAAATTGCATATGATGTTTTCTTATTGTTATTTTGACAAAATAACTGATGACGCATGTGGCTTGTGCCGAAAAAATGAAAATATGTGCCAATTTGCAAATATGTATAATAAGTAAAGGAAAAACAAAATACAAAAAAAAAAAATTAAAAAATTTTCGAAAGTATATTTTTTAAAATAATACAAGGATACATTTTTAAGGGCTAATTTTTGTTTTTAAGTAGGTAGTAAAAAAATGTATATGTAATGTTTTTTTTAGGAAATGAAAATAAAAATTAATATTGATTGAATGTTATGTGGTATTAATTTTAAAATAGAAATTTTATTTTTGTTTAATTTTGATATAACTTCTAAATTTGTTACAAATGTAAATTAGTTATATAAAATTATAATTTAATATTTAGAAGAAATTAGAATTTCAATAGGTTAGTATATTAAATTTAGTACTCCTAAATGACTGCATATATGTATGCTATGCTATCAACTAACAAAAACATGTTTGTAATCCTTTTAGCAAAGTAATAAATGAAAAATTCTAAAATATTGCCCTATAGCTTTAAATATTAAAATTTTGTATATTTGTACTTTATTTTACGTTCTCGGCCTGAAATTTTTGTACAAACATACTTACATTGCATCAATAGGTCATTACATCACTTAATTAAAAATATTTTTATACTAAAAGGATTATTAAAGCTATTATGAATTTAACAGCAGAGTATTAAAAAAAAAAAAACTTAAAAAACAAAATTTTCTTTTTAAGCCGCCAGTTATAGCTATTGAAATGCTTCCGGAAAATGTTTATTTTAATTTTTTTTGCAGCAAGGACATATACAATTTAACAAAAGTGTTGATTTAATGGTTAAATAATTTCTAAAGAATAAATTCAGCTACGGATTTTTTAAATTTTAAGTTAAATATTTAAAAACAAAATCAATTTTATGATTTTCCGGATTGGTAATTATTTTCCTGAACAACTGATCAGTAATTTTGCTAATGAAACAAAATTGTTCCAATGACATATGTTTCATTTCTCACCATTTCAGTGTGTCATTGAAAAAAATTCTGATGCAATTCTTGATATATTTCATTATGATTTTGTATTTTAATGAGTTTAGACTTAAAATTTGTTTTTTTATTATTTTATTTAAGTTTAGTTTTAAATTTTTTTGTTTTAAAATGGAAATTTCAAAAAAAGTAAAAAGTTAAATTAAAGTATAAGTTTTCAATGAAACGTTTTTTCTGGAAGCATTTCAATGATAGCTATAACTGGCGCCTAAATGTGTATCTAATGTACTTCACACGGTATTCACTATAAGATATATTCAAAATTCTGGACGAAAACGTAAAATTTTTATGAAATAACCCTATAGTAATTACAAAAATATTTAATATTTGAGTATCATAACACAAAAACTAAATTGATCACCTTTATCAGGAAATTTTTAGAAAAATCATATTAAAGTATACATTGGTATATAGAAACAGGGTGTTAAATATTACAAAAATAAAACGAATGTTGTGATTTTTTGGAAATATTTTTTTAAAAATTATATGTACTTATATTAGAATTTCATTCAAAAGGTCTCGGGTTCAAACCCTGATTGTGTCATATAGATTAATAAAAAATCATATAGAGGTTTTTTTAATAATATAATTAAATAAAAACGAGAAAGAGTGCTGTAGAGTAGACTGTGTCAACTCTGAACCCGTATGAACTTAATACATCCTATTTCTACAAAACTTGATCATCTTTTAAAATATTTCAGATGTTTTAGTACCGACGTTAACCACCGAGATTTATTTATGTAATTTTTGGAGTTGTATGACAGCTACCAGAATCTATAGCACCAACACAACCAAATTTTGTAGACGTTATTGTCCTAAAACTTGATCATCCTTTGTAAGATTTCAGACGCTTAGCTTCATAAAGTTCCTAGAGGTATAAGAAGCCTGCTCTAGCCCAACCAATTTTACAGAAGTTGTTAACATGTAATTTGACATATTTTTACAAAATTTCAAATAACTAACTTTAATAGACTTAGAATTATTTTCATTTAAAAAGAAAATTTGTATGTACGCTACCCGAACTTGTTGCATCAGAACAACCAAATTTTACAAATTTTATAAAAATTGTTGGCATGTAACTCGACACCTCTTCACTAAATTTCTTTTATTAATTTTTAGAAATTCTATTGCCATACCTACGTTAACGAATATCTCTCTCAACAAAATATTACAAGTTTTAATATAGTATTAATTATATGTAACTGCAATATTTATCTAAAAAAAAATGAATTTTTCAAAGCATTGATGCTTTTTCTTTTGTCATTTCAAAAGTTTAAAATCCAAATGTTTAAAATTTATTTTATTCATAAAAGTAAATGTTGCATCCAGCATTTTAAAATAAAACTGTTTTCTCTCGAAAAATACAGTTTTTAAAATATTGTTTAGTCTACTTCTTATAATACAGAAAATAATAATGGATTTGAGTCCCGTCGGTGAGATCAAAAAAAAATTTTTAAATATGTATCACACATGTATGGCATACATAATCATACAAGAAATATAATTTTATGTATGCCATACATGTTCTTTAAGGAATCACCCTTACAATAAAAACTCATTTATGAAAATTACATGTCAGAATGAATCATCAGAATATTGATTAAAGATAAGATTATAATAATGATTGAATGTATATCTGCAAAAGAAGATTAAATTTATTTTAAAATATTATTTTTGTATAAATGAAATGAAACTAGATATTACATGATCTAAGGTACCCTTTATAAGTATATCAAGAACTTTTTCAAGTAAATCAAAATTTTACTGTTACTAATTATTAAAAAATTTTTTTTTTTAAATTAAAACCTCATTAGTGAATTATTATTTGTTTTTATATTCTTTACATAGATACAATAATTTATAAAATTTCATCTAATCTTTATATAACTACATAAATAACAAAATAAATGGGTTTCTACATACAATAAACTTATACAATACAATACAAGCTAATGACAACTGTTTCAATGTCCCATGGTGAACAAAAAAAAAAAAAGAAAATTGTAAAAATAATTGATACAAAATGATCAGCATCACCTGCATTTTTATACAAGCTAATATTAAACAGGAAGCGATTGATATAGTTTTTTTTTTTTGCAATAGAATAAAACTAAAACAAAAAATTCACTAAATTTATGGTAAAAATGCGTCAAAAATACAAAAGATATTCTTGCCTTACAATAAAATTGAACCAAAAACAAAAAAAAAAAAACAAAACAAAAAACACAAATATATAAAATCGATTTTATCCTTCTATACCTCCTCACTTATCCCTTTTTTCCATCTCATCATTGTGCTACGGTTACTGTCAAAAAAAATATTCTTAAAAGCCTGCATTTTTTAGTTTAAAATAATTTTATTATTATTTTTTTTTTTTTTGTCAATACAATCAATACTTGTTTTCGCAAATGTAAAGTAAAAAAAAAAATATTCCACTAAAAAAAAAACAAAACTTAACTAAAAAATGAACCAAAAATCTTTTATATGAAAAACAAAAAAAAAAAATAGAAATAAACAAAAAAAAAATGACAAAATAATAAATAAAATTTAACAAACAATTTATTTAACTAAAGGATATAGGTATATGTTTATTATGTAAAGCGAATGTCTAATTTAAAAAATCAAGTGTTATGATTGAAAGTGCAAAATTGATAAATCCTATATGTGGGGCCTCGGTGACCTAGTGGGTAAGAGCGTAAAAAATACGCTATAAATACCGAAGGAGTGTGGGCTCGAATCGCACACACGTCGTAAGAGTTATGCCCCCTTGCGACATTTACAGCCATGCTTGAACAGGAAAGGCTGGGTAATTTCCTGTCCACATTTATGTGGCAGAGAAATGCATTAACAAAAAAAAAATCTTAAATAACCCTCACACTAAATAATTTCTAAGGAAAGTTCCAGTTGCGGATGGTTTTTTAAAGAAAGTTTAAAAGCTTTTTACTATTTTAATTAAAAAAAAAATTAATTTTAAAACATTTAAATTTGAATATACAGATTTTTTACAAATAATATATACATAGAATATACAGATTTTCACAGATTTAAATAATCTGCAGTCTGTTTGTCTGTCTGTCTGTTTTCTATACATATTAATCATATATAAAAATAATTAGCTTTGTGGTTCATATTGACAGTCATATTATTTAACAGCTAAAAATCGATTTAGAGAAAATTAGAATCACAATTAAATTTTATTATGCTATACACTGAAGATCATTTTAGACAGGGTTGAGTAAAAATCAATCATATCTGACAGGGGTAAGTAAAAATAAAAAATAAAAATAACTGTAAAATACATAAATAGTCCGAAGCGATCTTAAACAGAAGAAAAATAACTGTAAAATACATATTATCAGAAACGACCTTAAGTCTATCTATATCTTTTCTACATATATTAAGCATATAAACAAAGTAACCTTTATGGTTCACATTTAAGAGCTGAAAAAACGATTTAGAGAAATAGAAGGCTAACAATTAAATTATATTATCCTACGGTTATTGTTTATTTATTTGTACGTTGGTTTTAGTTTTATTTGGGACCGAATTTTTTTTTAGATTTTTAAATATTTTATGTAGCTATAATTGCAGAATTCGATGCAGTAAAATCCGACTAAATATTAAGGTAATATACAGTTAGGTTGAAAGTTAAAAACGATTTTTCAAAAATCTAATACATTTTCAATGTAACAAAACAAAAAAACGTACCAAAAATAAAAAATTACAAAACAATATTAAACAAATTTATCATCTGACTAAGAACACGCACCATACGACGTTGATGGTGGTTCAATTTGAAATTTTTGTTAAAATAAAAATAAAAAAAAAATAAAAAAACCGTCAACGAAAATAAAAGCGAAAACGCAGAACGGAAAGAGAATATTTCGCAGTATTGAACAACAAAAAGTTGCCAAAAACAAAAAAAAAACGAGGGTTGTAAGTTGAGTGTTGCATTGCGGGGTTGAATGACGTTTTTCTTTTTTTTTCTTTCTTTAACGATTTACATACGTACTGTTTGCATTGTATTCGATTTTGCATTTTTGCAATTTTTGTTTTTTCGTATTCTTTATTTTTCTTTTGTTAATGCATTTTTTTTATGATATTTTTGTTTTTGTTAATTTTTTTTCTTTTTCTTTTTTAATAAAAATGTCGAAAATAAGAAATAAAAAAAAAAACAAATGGTAAAGAAATTGCCAAAAAATATAAAAATTTGTTACCAAAAATAAAAATAAAAAATAAAACAAAACAACAAAAAATAAAAATTGCAAACAATAAAAAAAAATTAAAAAAAAAAAGTTTAGCATGAATTTTGTAACCGTTATATACCGGTAGAATGAGCAAGTGGATCATGTTCAATGACACATCAAAAACGACGAGTACAACTCAAAAAGACAATAAAAACAACAACAATAAAATAACAGAAAATAAAGAGACCTAAAATTTGAATATGGTAAAAAAAATAAATAGCAGGGACAACTGTAAAATTGGTATGACCCCTAAAAAAAAAAATGTCTACGTAAAAACAAACAGTAGTGTGCCCAATATTTATTATATTGTAAATTTACACAATAATGTTTGTAGTATGCATACTCTTATCTAAATCTAAGTTTATTAATAGTTTTTATTTCTACCGTCATGTCTTTAGATCATCAGTTACACCCTCCTTTAAATAGTCATCAGTTATTCTCCGCTCCTCCCCACTTTAGAAGTTTTGATATATCACTTTTATTAGGGAAAATTGAATTCCGCTGCTTTTTCACAGCCTCTGTTAAGACTATTTTAAATTTTTATCAGTGATAATCAGTACATTTATTTAAAAGATCTGCAGCACTTGCAACACGACAGTACCCCGAACAAAATAAAAAATATATTAACCGATTCTCGAAATTAACAAAGAAAGCAAAGGTAGTCAATGCAGTTCCGAACGAACAATGAATTCAACTTATAGTTCTTTAAATATGATTTCAATTTTTAAAAAACATATACATATACATATATATATATATATATATATATATATATATATATGGTATTATAAACAATAAAATCAAAAAAGTGACAAATATTTAAATGAGTGTAAAATTTTAAAGAGACTTCATGTCAACAGTCGTCAAAATGCTTTGAATAAATTTTATTTTATTTTTTTAAGTGTAGTTATATTATTGCATACCATTGTTTATAAGACCATGCATGAATTATCCTTCTTTTACCTAAAAATAAAATGATTGTTACTTCATTCTTTTTTTGTTATATTTTTTTATTTATTTTTTTTATTTTTGGTTGATTTCGCATTGAAATGTCGCGTAATACGCAGCACTAACGCAAAGAAATGGTATGTAAAGGGATACGCAAAAAAACACAAAAAAAAAAAAGAAGAAAAAAAATAGAACAAAATAAAATAAAACATAAACATAAATTAAATGCATTTTGAAAATAAAACATGTGAATTTTTTTTTTCAATGGTTGCATTTTGTTGCTTTTTTGGTTGTCTCAGTGTGCCAAAAAAAAAGAAAAAAATTAAGGAAGAAATTTTTTTTTATATTATTATGTTTCTTAGTTTTTTTCTTTTGTGTTTTTTTTTTTTTTTTTTTTTTGGGAATAAAAGGGTTTTGGATGGGGTGCATAAGAAAATTAACGAAAAATAAAAAAAACTTAAGCAGTAATTGAACTGCAAAGAAACATTGAGAATTTTTTGTTTTTTTTTTCTTATTTTTTGTTTTGTGTTGTGGGGTTCGAAATATTTTCGGCAAAACAAGTTTCAAAGATATCATCTGACAGATTGTGTAAATATGCAATATATATACATATAAATGTATATATATATATGTAAATTTATAAATATTATACAATGTATATGAATAACATGTAAATATATGCATGAATAAATACGAATTACGTATGTGTTTGTATATATGTGTAAATGTATGCTGGTAGAAAATTTTCGACATTTCAAGTTATCGTCGTCTTATTTGATGAGGTTCAAAGTGTTTCGATCGTCGGTGATTATTTTGTAAATTTTTGGGTATTTGTTTTTTTATTTTATTTTATTTGTTTTCGTGTTTTTTTTTTATTTTTCGATATCCTGGACAAACAGCTTGGTTTTGTTTGGTTTTTTATTGATGTTGTTTTTGAGTCATGTTACTCATGAAGGTGATTGCTTTGATCAAAATAAAGATAATTGATCACTATAAACAAATATTATATGAATTATATGTACATATTAAATTTAGATAAAGTTTTTTAATGTTTATTTTAAGTTAGGTAATTTATCTGATAAAAAAATAAAAATTATAATTAGTTGAATTTTTGCACGAAATATTAGTACAAAAAAAAAAAAAATAAATACCAAATTAAAAAGGGAGAATTATTTTGATATTTTATTGTATATATATATATAAATTAGTTTAATGTTTATTTTATTAAAACTTTTGTTTGATATAGTAATTGCCAAATAAACTGGTAACTAAATGTTATCAAAATTAAAATAAATAAAACAATAATTAAATTTAATTTATAACTTTTAAAAAGGAATCTTGTTTGTAAGTAGAATTTATGTAATATTCTAAATAAGCTGTGGTTGAACAATTAACGTTTATAATCTTTTTGCCATTTTATTATTTTTTATGGAGAAACTTAAGCTTTTAATTATATTCTCTTTTTTTTTCCTTCTTTTACTCCCTTAGGGCATAGGGTTTCCAAATAGCCTTTTCATCTTATTCTATTGCTTGCCAGCTGTTTTATTTGCGACAACGTTTTCCCGTTATTATGGATTTCTTCTTCTATAGTTCGGCGTCATGTTATGAGAGGTCTTCCGACACTTTTAATTATCTAGATGGATTTTTTTTTTGTTTTTTTTTTTTTTTAACGCATTTCTCAGCCACATAAATGTGAGCAGGAAATTATACAGCCTTTTCTTTTCAGGCGTGGCTGTAAATATCGTAGATGGATTTTATCAAGAAGTAAAAACATCTAAGTACATCTGAGAAAAACTTTATACCGTGGTTTATTGAAACGTTTCAAGTTTTTCTTCTATTATGGGAAGAGTAGCTCACCTGTCCTTTATTATTTATATTCAAAATTTAAGCCCATTTTTTTTATATTTAGAGAATATATATGTTCACCTATCCATAGTTAAAATTTTATCCTATTTTATATGTTCCGTAAAATTGACTATAATTATATTTATATAGGTATATATTACTAAAAAGTTCCTAATTCCATTGACTTTCCCTTCATTTACAAATGGCAAACAGCACAACAAAAATATTTATAATCAACTGATAATTTAAAAAAAAAAAAACAAATATTATTTAGTGAGTTTAAAAATCATATACTTATGAGGAATCATATATCGTGATTGTTATGTTGGTAAAGGACAAATTCAATTTTTTTTTTGTAGAATATTCAAGGAGAAATTATACAGCAGTCTGGAAGTTTAAACATTTTAGGCAGTTAAATCAAAAGATGCCGTAAAATAAGAATATTTTTCAAATAAGTAAGAATGCTTCCAATAGTTTGGGATGTCTTCCTCATTTTTAAACATATGTTGCTTCCAACAGATCTGTCAAATATCTATAAATTCTAAATTCAACTAAAGTATATAAAGTACAATTCTCATATATAAGCTGACGTACCTCAAATTTCTTTGAGTTATCTCGACATAGTCCAAAATCACCCGTTGTTTACGCAATTCTATCGAACTTGTAACACCATTTCATTTTAACATTATTCAATATTACCCTTTTATCCATATTTTGTACGCAATGACACTTGCTCTATATTGAACAAAACTTACGCTCTATTGAATCAATTACGTTTTCCGTAAAAAAATTTCAACACAATGAAAGAGACACCATGTGCTTATATCTACATATTATATCTACATATCAACACAATCTACAGAGACACCATACATATATCTACATGGCAATTCCTAAATGGATCAAAACTGGTTATGGTAACTCATTCATTGTTATAACGGCTAGCATGTGGAAGATACTTCCATCAAATGTGTTTCCTTCTACCATAAATGTTTCATTCTACAATTTTCAACAATTTAAAAAGAACCTTTTAAGGTTCATTTCTAATTTACTATCCAACAATCTCATAAGAAAAACCTATACATTAGTACAAATGAATCCTATACTGTTTAGTTACCGCGAAAAAAAGGAAAATTTAGAAAAATAAACCGTGCGAATCGTTTCCGATGTCAAAAAACAAATTATAAAAAAATCTATTTTAAAGCGTGTCTTACCATTAGCTTCATAAAACTTTCAAATCATGTTTCCTTTTATAATTTGGTATTAAAAAAATTCTGATTAATTATTTCTTTTTCTTTTTTTTGACTGTCTGTATAATATGAACATACATATATTTGAATTTTTTTTTTCTTCTTTATACTTAATCCTTATTTTTAAAGGATATTTTGTGCAAAATATAGTATTTTTATAAAATGTAATTTTGTTTAAAAAAAAAAAAAAAGGGTTACAACAACAACACAATGAATATTTCATTAAAAAAAAGGAAGGTTCTTTTTTTTTCTTGTATTTGACAAAAAGATGTGATGTTTTTTTTCGTTTCTTTCTTCATGGTTCCATGAATTGCAAGTTGCCAAAAAATACTCCATTCCATTGGAATGAGAAAATATCCTTGTTTCTTTTTTTTCTTTTGCCTGCATAAAATGCATTTTTTGTTTAATAAAATAATAAAAAAAAAAAAATTGAAATTAAATATACTCATTCTCATTAATATGTAACTTTTTAAATGTATATATATACAATGTACAAAAAAAAAATTTGAAAAAGAAAGTAAAATTTCAAATATATATAAGAATATATATATATATGTGCCATATATATTTTATAAACGCATGTGTAAATATGTGATGAGCTAGAAAAAAACTAAGAGTCACAAGTCTACACAAAAACAAAAAACAAAAATTTATAAAATTATATAAAATGTCTATTACATTCCATACAACTGTAGGTTCAATATATTAATTCGAAAAGTTCATTAAGTAATTCGAATTTATATTAGTAAAGACACAAACAATAATCCGATCTTTAACTCAAATGATACTTTAAATGTATTTAAAAACAAATAGCTGTAATATATTCAAACATTTTTTCGACAGTATTTTTCCCGTATTCCCATATTATACGTTTGATGAAATGTAAAGTAAAAATTGGTATCGTAAATCTGCCAATATAATTCAGGATTAGTTCAAAACGTTTAGACGATATAATCAATTATGCTAGGTTATGTTCGGAAATAAGCCAGGCGTGTTAGAAAACGCCGATTATTTTAGCGCCTAATAAACAATTAAACTAAACTTTCTGTTTTTTTGATTTTTTCTTGTTCACTCGATAAGACATAGCCAATTTTAAGAAAGGATTGGTATTTTATTTAAATTATAACAAACAAAACCAATAATAACTTTCACATTAAATTTTGATCATAAACGTATCCACAAAAATTTGGCACCCTCCTATCAAAAATCGAAAAGAAAAGTAAAAAAGAAGTTCATTTTTAATCCAAAAAGAAAATATAAAAACAAAAAAATTTTAAAAACATACGAAAAAACAAAAAAGAAGAAAGAATATCCTGGCAAAAGAAATACAAAAAAAAATCCTTTTTAACACAAAAAAAAATAAAATTTTTTTTTTATAAATGTGTTGCGTTTTGCGTATACAAAATGAAAACAAAAAATTTTATAATAAAAAAAAAAGCAAAATAACAAAAATACAAATAAACGTAAATCGTAAATTTTTGTTTTTGTAACGGTATCATAGATGCAAAGGACTTCATTTAATAAAATGCATAATATAAAAAATTCAGTTTTTAAAAGGGGAAAGAGAAAATATAAATGAATTTTATCAGTGAAAATGCACAAAAAAAAAACAGTTAACTTTTTTTTTTTCTTTTCTTTTCCTTTTCTCCTTTTTTTCTCTCTCTCTTTCTCTTTTATTTTGTCTTTTTCTCTATTTTAGTATAAACACGAGCCACCATTGACTGACACCACCACCATCACTACCATTTATAACCATTCAGTGGCACTATAATCAAAATACATTGTATGCAATGTGCAATGCAATTTCGTTTCTTTTTATTTAAATACACTCTTTTTCTTTTTCTTTTTTTGTGTATATCTCTCTTTCTTTTATTTTTTTATTTTTCGTTTTATCTCTTTTGCTCTTTTTCTATTTTTACATCTTTTTGTGTGTCCTTTCTCTATGTTTTTCGATGCAATTGCGTTTCATTTTATATATTTTTATTTTTTGTTTTGTTTTCTTTTTTTTTAATAGAAGACGTCGCTGTTTTTTTTAAAAGTTTTTTTTTTTTTTTTTTTTTAAATTTCGTTGTCTTTTTCTTTGTTTTTTTTGGCTTTTGAAATGTCGAAATATTTTTATAGAATTTTTATAAAAATAAATTTGTTCATATATTATATTTTTGTATATATAATTTGTATGTGTGTACTTTTATAAAGGTAAACAAAAATATGTATGTTTATAAGATTGTATGTATAAATATTTTAGCTAAGTTTTTTTTTTTTTAGACTAGATGGTAACACATAATGCATTGATATAAAAGGTATCTGTGATGGTGTGCTATGATGAAAAGGTAGAAAAGGTAATTTGTATTGAAAGCAGTCTGACTGATTACAAGTTGCAACTAATATTAAATTATTTAATTATTTTTACCGTTTTTACAAATATTAATCGAATTATGCATTTGAAAATGGTAATTGAGACTGCCTTTTTTGGTAATATAAAAAAATAAATTCTAAATTAACCCTAAAAGTATGCAATTTGTCTAGGTTACTAGATTTTTCTTAGTTTATCGTAAATCTGTAATATTAGAATTTATATTTCTATACAAATTATGTAAATATGTTGTAATATCTAATATACATAAATAACAGCTAATCTATAAGTATTCTATATAATAATCTATATAATAAAACTTAAGTAATCTATATAATAAAACTTAATTGCCTTGAGAAAATATTTAATATTATATTTTAAGTTGAAACAATCTTGATTTGCTTTACTATGGACTTAACTTTAATTAAAATTGGTTCAACTCACTGTTGAGTCAATAATGGTTTTTAATTTTATGGTATTGATAATATTGATGTGAGTAGGTGAGGGATGGTATAATTAGCACACTCTTATATGATTGTTATTAAATTTGGTCAGATTAAATTGTTATAATGCGTATAAAAGAAGGGACGAGCAGACTTTCTAACTGTTATCTTTAAATATTAAATATATTTTAAAACATGTTTTAATTTTCTTATGGATTTTTAGTTTTTTGTTTTGTTTTTTTTTTTTTTTTGTTATAGGAGAAAAGAAGGAGTTGGTTGCGTTTTCATTATTTTTAAAGATTTTTTCGATGAAATGTAATAGGTTTTTCTTTTTCATTATTTTTTTTTTTTTTTTTTAAATAAAGAATTCACCCACACTAATGGTGGTAAAATAAAATGAATTGAAATATATGTAAGTGTGTGTAGATATTGCCAAAATTTGTATATATATACATGTTTTTTTTTAATAATTATTTTGTTTGTTGTTGTTGTTTTCTTGTTTCGTCGGTCTTTGACAGGGTCTTTAATAGAGGATAACTTTGATGTTTTTTTGTGTATGACATGTTAAATGTTTTGCAAGTTAAACAAACATATATGTATAATATATATATGTAATATAAAAAATGAGCTAATGTATTTGGTAAAAATAACAGTTGTAATAAAATTGAAATGTCAGAAATTTAAATTTGGTGAGAAATTACATGAAAATAATGACTACTTTAACTGTTTTTTCATCATATCATTCTTTTTTTGTTTTCTTTTTGTTTTTATTTGATTTGAAAACACGAATGAGTGTGCACGTAATCGTCAATATATTTAATATATTTAAGTACTTATATATTTTATATTTTCTAAATTTATATTTTATGTATTCATTTCAGGTGAAAATTATAAAGATTAAAACTAAAAATAAAAATAATTTTAAGGTTTTCTGCAATTGTAACGAGACAAAATATTGGTGGGAAACTTTCTGTTATTTAATTATTGATTTAATTAGCCTATATTTTATTTATTACCAGCCTCTTCAGACACTACTGTAGAAAATCTCTAAGTGAAAAGATTTTTAATGTCTTCAGATCTTTAGTGCCTGTTTCATGAATTTCCCCTCTTGTTAACTTTCAGCAGTACTGAGTAAATTCACGATATAACTTGGGATGCCTAATTAATATCAGTATACCTCAGGTTTTAAATTTGAATGTTTTTAGAAACTTGGAACCGAGATGTAAATGTTTGAAACAAGTTAAAGTTTTATAATCATATAGAATGTACTAAAAAAATGTTTGGCCTTCTCACAATCGAACTCGAAAAACTCGCAATTAAAATAGGCAAGGTTGAGGTTCTTTTGAAGTGATAATTAAGTATAAGCAATGACTTATGTTATAATATAACAGTACAAACTTAAAGACTAATAAAATCTTTAAGTTAGTACAGTTATTTTATAACATAAATAATAATCTGTATAATAACACTCTGCTTATTATCATCAATCTACTGCTGCCATTTAATATGTGTATAAAAAGAAATCAAAAATATCTTGTAATATTAACTAAAGCGATATTATGTGGAAGAGTAATTTACAATATTGACAACTAAATCGAACTTTGAAAACAAAAAAAATCTGATTTACATGTACAAATAATTTAAAATTTTCGTTTCTTTATTTTAACAAAAAACAGTCAACATGTGTTATTCCAATTTCAATATTCAATATTCAATATAACATGTGTATTTCCATATTATCAAAATTAAGAAGACATAAAAATATTGTAAACATTATCTTTTGATTACAATCATCGATCGATAAAATTATTCAGGATATCTTCTTCTTTTTCTTCCAATAACCTATTCAGGGTGTAATGATATTAGGATATCTATGTAATGTCAAATAAAAAAAATATTTCTCAAATTAGGAAATCTTAGGCTTCACAGGGACACTTTGAAGCTTAGTGTAGTTTTCGCTTAATAGAAAGAAATTATGATAGAAGGAATAAAGATATAAAAAAAAAAATATTAAAGTAAATTTATTACGAAGCAGATGACGTTATTTAAGATGATATTGCAAATTAATGCAGAACATTAATGATCCCACATTTATTAAATTTAAAACTAAAAATATTTCAGTTAATAGAATATTATTAAAATTAACATTTGGTTACAGACTATGCGAAAAAACGTCATTTTCACCCATAAAATATAAATAAATTCGATGCTTTTTTCAGAAGATGCAGGGAAACTTAAACCAAGTTATTAATAAATTTAGCTTCAGTTCTTACATTAATTCAATATTTTACTTTAAGTCACAAACATAACTCTTATCTTATTTGACTACCGAATGCTATAAGAATTAAATGCTTTAAAATACTAACTTATAAATTTAGGTTTAACCTTATAACCCTATCCTATACGAAATTTATACCCAAGTTTAGGTGGCAGTATAGGGCAATTTGTCTCCTCCACTTTTATTTCCCCCCAAGTTTGTCTTATTTTTCCTAATTCAGCCGTTGCAGTATGACACCAGGTGTTATTGGGTCGACCTCGCCTTCGACTGCCTTGGAGATTCCATTCTATACACATTATTACCTTACAATAGATGTGTCGAATTGTATGTGACACCCAGGCAGTATTCTCATTTTTCTTTTTTATTATTTTGATTTTTATGTGTTGAAACCGGAGGATTTTACTAGATAACTACACAAATTTCTGGATGAAACTTCCAAATACCTACTTTTTATTATAAATTATTTATCATTATTTCCTTATTTTTATCTCGGAATAAATTTTTACAACACATATTACAATCGAACAAACAGAAGAAAGTTAAAGGAAACAACGTTGTTGATTAGAGAAGCGTCTACGCTTCTCAACAAGAAAAAAGAAAAAAAAACAAAAACAAAAAAACAAAATTATATCTTTACCAAAAATTTGAATGCCAAAAACAAAAAATAATAAAATGCCAAATTTTTTACATTATGACCTTTCAATAACGAGAAGAACGACAACAGCAGCAGCAACAACAACAAAATAAGCAGCAGCAGTAGAAGTAAAAAAAAAAATTATTTTAAAAGTACACACTTAAATCACCCTGAGTGGAATTTGAAAGCACAATTAATACCAAATGCGGTTGTTTAGTTGTATTAGTGTAAATTATTTATTCTTATATATTTAAAGTAGAATAAACACATTCACATATACATAAACACGCAAACATATAAATTTGTAAGAAAAGAAAAAAAAAAATATTATTTCAATACAAAAAAATAATAAGAAAAAAACAATGCATTTTACGATACATAAAAAAAAATAAGAAAAAAAACAGTCTTCGTCGGGATTAAAACAAAAGGACTCTGTTTTTGTTTTTTTTGTGCTTTCGTTTTTTTTTTACCTCTTGCGTTGCAATGAAAATGGAAATACTAAAAGAACAAAAAAAACAAAAACTAAATAAAAATAAAATGATTTTTCGTTTTTGATAATATTATGTATATATATATATATATATATAATGTAGAAATACTAGGAACCTTAATTTTTGTGTAAAATTTTTGGCAGTTTTTTTTCCTTTGTTATTTTTTTTTTGTTTTTTTTTTTTATTTATATTTTTTTTTATGTCCTGGCTTCAAAAACATTAAAAAAAAAAAAAACAAATATTTTATGCAAAAGCAAAAAATAAGAAAAATATATAAAAAGAAGGGCTCATGTTCCTGTATTTTACAAGCTCTTACTAATATTACTTTTACTTTTTAAAGTTGTTTATGCAGTATAATGAATGCATACAATTTTATCTATACAGTAAAATCCCGGTAAGCATTAGTAATTGTTATTTTTAGAGTTTCAACTAAATTTTAAAAGTTAGTAGCAAATGCAGGATTATCTTATGTATACGTCATAGGAAATCATTTACTGTTAACTTTAAAAATATTAGTTCATATAGTTTAGACACAAGAAACGTTTAATGCAAAAAAGGATTTAAGAAAACTTTCTTATCGTTTTTTTTAGAAATTTAGTAATGCGCAAAACAAAAGCAAATACACTAACAAATCGCAGATTCTCTATTAACACTTGCAACGCAGCCAAACGAACCTCACCTACATTAGATGTCAAACGGTTGACTAAACTCTTATCCCTAAATCGCCGCAATATCGGTAATGTAATAGAAGTTCTAACAGGTCATTGTCCGATCGACAGACATGCCAGAAGACTAGGATTTCCTTCATATGATTTTTGCAGGAGCTGCAAAAATGAAGAGGAGAAAAAATCAATATTTCACCTTCTGTGTAAATTTCACCTTCTGTGTAAATACTCTAAAAAGAAGAAAGTTTCTCGGAAAATTTTTCTTAAACAATCTTTCCGATCTGTCGGGCGGCGTGCTTAACAAATTTACATCGCTTTGTAAGAAGCCCCAAACGGTTTAATTAGGAGAAACACTGATCCAGGGTATCACAATGTTCCTAAACTAGCTAAAGTGTGCATCTGCGGCCCCTAGCTTCCTACCTACCAATCTACTAATGTGCCCCAACTAACAAACAATAAAATGTAAATTTTATCATAATCTGACAACAGATAGTCCGAGTTTTTTTTCCTAATACCTATAGTTTATTCTCATTACCCACACAATCGGTTCTAAAGGAATTAAGTAATAGCTTTTTCAATGAGTGGCTATTATTTTAAAGCACTACTTGACAAAATTTGAAGACTTCCTACAAAATAATCATACATTTGTCTTTGGCATAATAGAACCTAATGTAAAATTTAATTGGAGTTTCAGTATTAATAAATTCAATATTGAGTTTTTAGTCTATTCCGAATATGCCTATTTATTTATATTTGACTTAAAAAATTTGCACATGCGCAAAAATTACCAGATGGTACGTTTAAAGATGCAATACTTACATAGATTATAGATTTTGTTTAATCTAATTTCAAAAATTATTTAGGGTTTAATGTTATGATGATGGTGGATAATTTGAAATTAGCAAAATGTTACAAGCAACAAAATTGTCAAAAACATTTTAGTACAGGACTCGCAATAACGGAACAATGTAAGAACAGAAAGTGTTAAGAATCCAATTATTTGTAATGTCAAAAAATGTTGTGAGTCATTCAACAAATTCTTTTTCCTTATAAGTATAAATAATCTTCTTGGTCAAACGTAAAGACGCTCTTATTCCAATTACATACAGAAAAAATAAAAATCTAACGTTAATTGGGTTGGCGCTAAACGGGAACTTACAGTATTTTTATAAGTAATATATTTGTAATAAAAAAATAATTTTTATGTTTTTCCTTATCTTTTTTATTATTGTTACCAGGTTTTCTCTATAATATTGCAGTAGTGTTTTTTCGTTTTTTTTGTTTTTTTTTTTTTAATTATTATGCACTTGAGCACATTGCACACAAATACCGTCAAGGGATATTGGAAAAAAATAAAAAATGCAAAATAAATAAAAAAATAAACGAAAATGAAATGAAAACGTTTTTTTTTCCTATTACACGTCAGTTCGCTTGAAGAAATTAAAAAGATTTTTTTTTTTTGTTTTATGTTTTTTTTAACTTATTTTTATTTTTTGGGGTTTTTTTTTTTGTCAAAAATTTTAACCAGGAAGAAAAGAGGGAAAATTTTTAATTTTTTTTTTTCCCCTTTTGAACAATTAGCTTTATTTTAAATATGTTAGAGTAAGTATGTATGAATATATGAAATAAAAAGTATATATATATATATATATATATATATATATAATTGTTTAAAAATTCTTTTCTAATTTAGGGGGTGAGATAAAATTTCAAGGGCAAGCTGAAATTTTTGTGTTTTTTTTTTTTTTGTTTTGAATGTTTTTAAAATTTGCTTTTATTTTTTAAATAAGCTTTACATATATATATGCATATTTGTAGATATAATAAGTATACATATTTATTAACATTATCCATGGTTGTATATGTTTTAAAAGAAGTAAAAAGAAAGACATTGTTTGGAAAAAAAAAATTTAGTTTATAAGTAAGTATATATATATGCATTTTTAGTTGAGTATTTTTAAAGAGTTGTCATCTAGAAATTTTAATTTAGCTCAATTTTATATCAAATGAAATATTTATTTTTTAATATATTATGTAGGTAAATCGCGACTCACATCAATTATCAGGCCACGAATGGCAGAGAGTAAAAGCTTAATAAGGGGTCAGCTTTTTACATATTTACACGCAGTCTTATTGAAAAAAATAGGGGGCCGACTATAAATCTTGAAATAACACAAAAACCATTTACTTTATTCAATTTTTTATAATCGAGACTCATATCAATTATTAAATTATTCATACGCGCGATATGTGAGAATCGATTGCAATTCTCTCACAAATACATTCATGCGTTTTCAGTTCTTGGCCTGTTTACTTAGGTCTTGATGTAAATTAATAAATATTAGTATTAGTTTAGGACATAACTTTTTTTTTTCAATAAATTTTTAATTATATTTTAATAATGGTGTTAACCCTTACACTTTATACGAAATTTTAAAAGTATTTGTATGAAATTAACTCCATAATTCATTATGAAATAAATGCTTATTAAATGAAAATAAACATTGCAGAATGTAAACCAACGATTTAAAAAAAAAATCAAAAGAACAAAAAAAGAATGACTAATCGATTCGACAGTATCTCTATCAAATGTTAGATATTTCATCCCAAGGAGATATGTAAAAAGATTCAAGGATTAATTACATTATAGACTTCATACGAGACAATGTTACCAATAAAATGGTTTTATTCGGTGCAAGAAACATAACTGAATTAAAAGAGAAAATACTCATTTACGAAAAAATTAATAAAAATGGGACAAATACAGCAACAATAGTACCAAAAATCCGACGTAGAACAGGAAAACTAGTAAATACAAGATTTTAACCAGAAACAAACAGAAAACCAACTACACAATATTACTTTAACTGTGGCTCACATGAGCACGAGTTTCACAATTGTCCAAAAAAGTAGAAATCTCCAAAGTGTTTTGGCTACAATAAAACACCAAATTGCTTAGAGAATGTAACATCCAGAACCCAACCTTCATACTCAGTACACCCAATAGAATTTAAGATTTTAATTTTTGCCTTTTATTTTGGAAAAAATTGTACAGGTCCCTAAGTTACAACTATTTAAAAATATCAAATTTTACATTTTCGAGCACTAATAGCTCTTAAACAGGGGATGGTACGAAAAAATTTTCTGAGAAAACTTGTATTAATACTAAAAGTTCTTTCCTATCCTAATTTCAAGTTCCTATCTAAACGCGTGCTGGAGTTATGAAAGTCAAAAAATCATGCAAAATTTTGCTTTCATGTAACGGTAAATTTAAATATTAAATTGAAAAAAAACTTGTATTATTTTGATATTTATTTATATAGGCAAAAAAAAAAGTCCTGTCGAGTGCCGTTTTTAAATTGAAAAAATGTTAAGCAGAAGCTGAGATATATACATTTAAAAATAGGGTTTTTTTTTAAGTTTTAGGAGCTGTAGCTCCGTAATGGATGGGGCTACATCAAAAAGTTGTTCTACAACATTAATTTTTTTACCCACAGAAACGTTTGTTCTCTATCTTTAATGGTGTGGAAGTTTTGTAAACAGACGAACGGACGGACAGACAGACTGAAACTAATAGCATATATTTTTTCAAAATTGTTTTGGAAGGGTGTTAAAAACAGCCCCAAAAATTATTTTTTTAATGAGATAGGCTTACAGCAATTTGTAACACTTTCCTAAAAACTTAATTAGGTAATTTTTGCAGAAAGACTATTCAAACATTTTTAAGATTTTAATAAAACTTTCTGAAAAAAGAATAAACCATGATTATGTAACCGCATATAAAATCGATCTTACTTAATTATTATAAAACAAAAGAAGGGGTCAGAAGCAAAAGGGTACAAGTGCAATTTTTAAAAAGAATGAGATAAGTGCAAATTTTGAATATTTGTATTCAAAAAGTATTATATTCGATACAAGTAAGTTGAAGAAGAAGTTGCTACTAAATAAAATATCGAATATAATGCTTTTTCAATGTAAGTGTTCGGAATTTGCACTTGTCTAATTTTTTTTAGAAATTGCACTTGTTCCCTTGTGCTTCTGACCCCTTCGATTCTATATAAAATTAACAAAACCTTAAAGAACATTTTTTTTCATTCGTAATGAATAAATTATGGCTCCAAAGTAAAAATAAAAAAATTGCCCAATTTGTACACAATATTCCAAAATTTCCGGAAACTTATGATTTATTTCATATATGAAATTGAACAATTGTTCTAAAACCCTTTTCCCCTAAAAGCCTTTTTTCATTTTATTTTGAGATATTAATTCGCGGAGTCATAAAGTTTTACAGAAGGCTTCTTAAGTTTTTAATTATTAGGAAGTATATATAGGTATCTGATATACTTAGGTGCGATTTTTTCAAATTATTGATTTTGTCTTAACGGCAATTCAAAATATTTAAATTTGAGAAGAAAATAATTAGGGTAATTTTCATTTAAGGAACAAAAAGTATTAGGAACAATCACCTTTTACAAGGAACTTACAATATTACAATAAACATTATTAAACGTTACTCTATTAAATGTAGGAACATTACAATATAAATCCTTATTAAATCTAAGGCCATTACGATGACTATTAAATTTAGGGACAATACGATGCCTATTAAATGTAGAAACATTACGATATATCGGCTCTATATAGTGGAATCTGTATATTATATCAAGAGTTTATCATGTTATAAAGCATAGAGTTAAAATCTTTCAAAAAACTTAAGTTTAATGTATTAAAATTAACTTTAGCCACTTTTAGTTATTATATTTAGTTATAAAAAAAAAAACATTACCATAGGTTAAATATATTATACTATATTTAATACATCTCAATTGTAACTCCATTTATTTAAAATTAATAATAAATATACTTTTATAGATTTCATTCATTATAGACATATGTTTGTTACTTTCCAGAACTGTAATAACTTTAAAATGTAAAAAAAAAAAAAAAACTAACTACTATAGGTTATTTTCAACATATTCAATCCCATTATTTGTTTATTTAATTCATTTGTCAAACGGTTGATCCTTCCTTTCATGCGCTTTGTTATATACTGTTTAATATCGTTGAACGCAGCGGAAAACACATTTTCCATAATTAGGTTTATTTCCATAAATTTTTTTTGTTAAAATGCGATAGATAGTAAAGATAATTAAATTATTATAGCTATATAATAACAATATTTACTAAATCCAATAAATTTTAACACATTTAATTTTAATTAATAAAATCTGCTTTTATTTTTAATTATTTTACATAATTGCATTTGCGTACACTTGACAATTTAAAAAAGTTTCTATCGTCTTTTGACTTATTGTACACAAAAACAACCAAACGGGAATAATTTCTTTGTAAACATATACCGAATACATTATAAACGAATAATCAAATACAATTCATCTCTTTTAAAAGTTAAAATTCGTCCTAAAAAAATAATAATAAAAATTAAAAATGAAATTTAACCGTCAATGGGAAGTAATTAAAAAAAAGTTTTACTTTAAAACAATTTCCTTCACAATCACTATACTAACTATACATTATATATACTATTAGGTATATATATACTTATATATATATAAAATTTATATAGGTAATATATAATATGTAAAGATAATATTTGTTTTAAAAAATTTAGCAAATAAAGAAAAAAAAAAATTTATTATTTAGATTAAAAAAAAAAAAAAAATAACTAAAATAAATAAATGAATATCTAAAGTAAAATTTTAGTTCGAATTTATCGTCATATTGATGATTGATATCATAAGTAAAAGGAAGTGAAAAGTGCAGCCTATAAAACTCTCAAAAGAAATTTAATTTTTAAATTGAGTATATTAAATTTTTTTTTTCTTATTTTTTTTTTTTTTGTTTTTTTATCAAAATGGGAACACATTTTATGATGGAATTTATTTGTATAGAAGAAAATTAAAAAAAAAAAAAAATTTTTTTTCCTCCCAAACAATTACAAAAGTTAGAAAGTTTTTTTTTTTTTTTTTTTACATAAATGTACATCTACTCATATAATAAAAGTATATATATATATATTATATAGTTAGTAAAAATATATATATGTACATATACTTATGTCTATTAACATGTTATGTCTATATACATATGTGTGTATGAATATACACACATAGAATACATTCATTAATATATTTACTCACTTTCGAGTTTTTTTTTTTTTTCAATTTTTTCTTTTGTTGTTGTTTTTTCTTTAACTCAAAAATTTGGTGTGAGTGAATAGTAAAATGAAAGTGAATTTTTTTGTTTTTTATTTTTATTTTTTTAATTTTGATGAAGCAATTCAAGGCCAAGGATTTAAATGAAAATTCTTTATGAATCGTTCTAACTGTATTTAAGTTTGTTATCTTTAAATTTTTTTTTAATATTTTTTTTTTTTTTTTTTGTTGTTCGAAGTAATTTTTTAAAATGTTGAGAAGAAGCTAAAGTAGGAGGATTTAAGTAGAAGGCAGAACATTTAATTGATTAATAACTTTATATATGCTTATCTTAAATATAAAAAAAAAAAAAAAAAAATTAGATTTAAGTAAATTCGATTGGTTTTTAACAAATTAAAGATAACATGTTTGTTTTTGAGAAATCATGACGCGTCGAACTCGTATGCATGTGTTTTGCACTCTTCCCTTTTTCTTAAAACTTTATAATATTTTTAAATTGAAAGGCTGATAGATTTCAAAACTGTAAGCTTATATCTGTACAAAAATTGAATACCATTTTTTATGTATTTTAGTATTTTGTCATATTTTAGCACATTTTTGGAAAAAAAAAAATTTAATAGATATTTGCTTATTAGTTCCCCTCTGTTTGTATGTCCGTCTATTAACACAAAACTTTTACACCGTTTCAGATAGAATAATGAAATTTTAGCCTGAATTAATCTTAAAAACCCTAAATCGTTAAATTTACCGTTATATGAAGATACAATTTTGAAGAATTTTGCTGCTTTCATAACTCCAAGACAATTTTGATCCTGAAGTTTCGAAAGGAGTAAGATCTTGCAGAAATATCATAGTAGAACAATTTTTGTACTTCTTCCTGTTATGGTACTACAGCTATTATGGTATTATTAGGGAGTCTATAACTTAGGCACCTGTACGTATTTATTGAAAGTTAAACATAAAAACTGAAACGTTTAAGATAAAATAACGCATGTAAAATTTTAAATCTACATTTATCGTTATGTGAGAATAACTTTTTGCAAGATTTTGCTTCCTTCGTAACTCCGACACGCTTTTAGTCACGATCTTGAAGTTTTGAAAGAAAGATAGTTAAGAAATAGCATAATAGAACAATTGTGTGTACCTCCCGTTGTTTATAGCTATTAGGGTGCTGTTAGAGGTTTATAACTTAGGCACCTATACGAGCTTTTTCAAAGTAAAACATAAAAATTGAATCTTCAGCATAGTAATTTTACAGATAAGTGTTTTAGCTTTTTTTTATTACATAGGGTTTTCAATCAAAGAAATTGTCTCTTGATATTTCATAATTCTTTCTAGCATAAGTATAAACTTTTAAAGATATTTACAAAATTTTGATGCTAGTTGTGACTGATAAATTATAAACTGTTATTATTGTATTTTTAAAAACCTTTGATTTTAGATTCTGCCTTATTTATTTCCTATTGACTCAATTACGTAAATTTATCGTTTTTAATCATATTAAGTAGGGTTAAAAAAATATTTTTTGAACTGTTTGTATATGTGAATTTAAAGATAGTTTTGAAATAAACGTATGGTAATAATACGTTATAATTATAGGGTAAATGCCTTAAATATCATTTTCTAACTCCATTGCTATACCCATATGAATGTATGTTCAAAAGTATAATAAATTTGCTATAACATTTGTGACATCTTAAAGGACTGCAGCTAAATTTAGACTGAAGTGTATGGATCGGCTCAGAATCCAATTCTGAGTCGATTAAGCCATGCATGTTCGTCCGAACGTCCGTCTGCACGATAATTCAAAAAATAAAGGATAGGGTTCTGAAATTTTTACTTCGTCACTTTAGTAAAATTGTTAGTTTCGCTATTTAAATCCAGCATTTTCGGCCAGCGGATTCGAGTAGCTGCCATACAACTTCTTTCTTTGTATGGAAATAACTAAATGTCTATTGAAGTTAGGTATCTTGAAATTTTACAAAAAGGTGTCGTGTTGTATGCCAACAACATCTGCAAAATTTGATGAATTCAAAACAGATTTTCGTGTATTCAAAATATATATATATATGTTTTAAACAAAAAAAATGATTCCTTTCGTTAGATGAGCATTGCATACATCTTAAGAAAATCAACATATTCTTTTTTTATATGGGCTCTCCTATGTTCTAAGCTGGCACTACTGACTTAGAATTAACAGCTAACTTAGCGATCACGCATGCGTTAGCTGTTAATTCAATAATAATAAAAAAAAAACTCTAAATAATAAAACAAAAAGAGTTGAGTTAATAATTCAAGGATATTTTTCTGTAAATATTTTGATAGCTCTGTTATATTCAACGTCGATCTTCGAAGTGTTGAAACGTACTTAAATGTATGAGTTTTTGATTTAATTTTTATCTTAATATAAACTTAAAAACTTTTATTTTGCTGTCACTTATCAGCTGTCACTACATTATAACTTTACTTACATCTCACTTTAACTTAAACAGTTTTTTGTTTCAAAATTAAACAAATCGAATCTTAAAAGTTGTTCGGTTTCTTTTCCAAATGAAAAACGTTTTTTCTTTTCAAATCTTAATTTTAATTAAAGTATAAATAAATGCGATAAAAAAATTTTAATATGTCATATTATGCTTCTTTCATTTTGAGAATAAAAACTCTTAACCCACAACTAACTGAATCCTTCAAATAATTTCCTAATGCGAAATATTAATAAAACTGAAAGAATCCTAATTTATATGATCATTTAAATGATCATCATATGACTCTTTGTTCCAAAATTAATTTTTTAAGCAAACAAATTTTTTTTTTTGTTTTTAAACAAAGAATTTGGTAATTTTTTATATTTTTATTCAATAATTATGGGGGCTCTTAAACCTGATTAACACTTTCTTTAAAAACTTCCTTTTTTCAAAAGATATGGTTAGAAAGGAAACCATATAAAATTATATGAAATTTCTCCGTAGCAATAACCTTTTTTCTTTCCTTCTTTAATTTTTTTTTTTTTTTCTTGTGTATTTTTTTTTTTTTATTTTGTAACTTACGCACTAAATTTTATTGTCATTATTGACTTCATTAGTTCGATATTTTGTTTACAGCATAAAAAAAGTGTTCAATAAAATCAAATTAGTGACCAAGAAAAAAAAAAATAACTGAAAAAAAATATTTGGTTGTATCAATTTTCAATGGTAAATATATTAAAAGAAGCCCTCAAAAATTTCCCTATAAAAAAGTATCAAAACTCATTTTTGGCAACAGCAACAATTTCTAAAGTTTTTAAGTCAAAAAAAAAAAAATGAAAAATTAAAATAATATTGTCAGAAATAGGTATAAGGTGTTTAAAAAATTATTTTTTTTAGTAAAAATGTATACATATATATGTAAGAACTGAAGTAACTACGCAGAATTTTCAAGTTTTAATGAGAAGATTTATATATTATGATCGAATCAAGTTTTTAAATGGATCATTCCTGAATCCCAGGTTCTGATTTTGTTCAAAATGTTTTGAAGGTTGTTTTGATTCATATTTTTAATAATATCTTGTTGATGTTTTTGTTATATATACATCCCTTTGCATCTAAATCACACTCTTATAGAGTGTAGAGTGAAATTTTTTTCATAAAAAGTAATCGAATCATTGTGGCACTTTCAAGACAATTTACGCAGTATTCGAAATATCTAAAATAAAAAAATAAGTATACGTATTTACCCACGTAAATGAAAACTTTTCGAAGTTTATACCTTTTTTAGATATTGTAGTCTAATTTTTCTATTTTTTTTTTTTTTACGAGGGAAGGTGGGAAGCATCAAAAGCTACATAGGGAACTGCACGAGCTTCCTCTAAGATAAACCAACTTTTAAACCAAATTTTAGGACGGAACCTTTAATACAAATGTATAGTTTGGTTTTAGTGATAAGGATGTAGAAAGGTTTTTGGGATGATAAGTATTATGAAATTTGGAATTATGGTGGATTGGCATGAAAATTTGGAGGGGAACTTGAAAGAAAGATATTAATGTCTTTCTTAAATTTTTTTACTGTGTTTTATTTATTTATTTTTAAACTGCGTGTTACGTCATCTTGAAAGGTCTACTGTGTAGGAATGAGCATCTGTTGCACTCCTTGTTTCTCGCTGGAAAACTTTGAGGGATGGAATTAATTGTTTAATTTCCTTAGAACAGATGCCTACTCCTCCTATACAAGGTAACTATCTATAAAATATGGTAAATGACCAAACTGTACCGCGTTGGTTTAGCGGAGTGAGCGATGAGGTAGCACTTCGATCATTAATGAGATGAATACAAAAAGCTCTATTTTACATTTTATAAGAAATAATGAATAGCTCTATTTTACATTTATTATATAATTAGGAACTAAGTAAATCTTAATCTGATTGTTTTCTCTCCGCAAGGATTTACTAAAATCATTTTCTATTATTTAAATTTGCAGTTTTTTTAATAGATTTTTGATATAAATAGTAAAGTTGATATTACTTATAGGATCGTAATTAGTTAAATGTTTAGATTTTTTCAGTTGCTTATTAGATTCATATTTCTATTAATAATATGTAATAAGAAATAAAATTTTTAAGTACGTATATAAATAACGTAACCAAAGCAAACACCAAATAAAATCCAGTACAAGTATTTATAAGATTAATTTTTATTTTTTATTTTGATATTTAATCCATATTATGATTGATTATAACTTTTAATATATATTTTAGCCTACAGTTGTAACAAAAGTGTTTAAAGTATGGTTACGAAAAATATTAAAATTGATTGCACAATAAAAAAAAAAAAAAAACCATAGGTAGGTATACTAAAAATTTTGCGTCGGGATTTTTAAAATTATTAGTTAAGTCTAAAAAAAATTTAAGATTTTGAAGATAAGTGTATTAAAATTTTTTTAAATTATCGATTTTCATTCAAATTACAGGTTCTTTATTATGCCTCTAGTCAATTAATGTAATAGAAAACAACAAAAACAAAAAAATTAAAATTAAGTAAATTGAAACATCAGATTTTGGTACAATATTAGTTATACTTAAGTATAATTTCGATTAACATACATAAGTACTAAGAATTTAAACGAAAAATTGACTTTTCAGATAAAAAACATAGAAAAAATTGTTACTTATGGTTAAAAATGTTTATAATAATGTAAAATTAAGTAAAAAAATAAAGAAAAATATAAGTTAAAATGTGAATTGGGATTCGATAAGTTTAAACCAAAAGAAAAAACTGAATAAAACTAAAAGAAAATGCATGAATTATAAGTACATACATATATACTTATATACTTATTTAAAAAATAAACTGCAGTTACTTATATCTCTCTAATTAACAAAAACTTATTGATAATATGAATCTACCTATAGTTAATACAGACTCAGATAACGCATAGACCTAGATTACAGAGGTTTATTTAAAAGAGACTTATAGTTAGATAGATAATAGAGATCTATAAATTACGGAAACTTAATATAAGTAACTAAATACCATTGTTAACAGAGATTATACCTAAGTAAGTATAGAATTTGTCGCGAATAAAACTGAAAAAAGTGAAACTAAACCGTTTAAATATAAACAATAAAATAACCTTTCACTGAGTACCAGAACACTTAGATAGGTATAGAAGAATATAAGGAAGAGATTGAATTGTAAAAGAAAGAGCTAAAATTCCCTTCCCAGATCCTGCAGGTAAACTTTTTTCTGACATATAGGTAAACCCAAAATAAAAGAAGCACTAAACATCGAAGAGAAAAACTGTACAAGCACACTAAGTATAGGATGAAAAATCCTGGCTCAAACAATCTAAGGAACTGCTGCGAAACAAGCAACCGAAAAGATATGAAAAAATCATATAAAATCCAGTAAAAACAAACGTCAGGAAACTTGAAGAAAATTAAGATATAGAAGGAAGGTACATGTCGATTCTATCAAGAAGAAGAAGAATCTCCAGGACACATAAGTATTCAAAAACTTTACTCCGACCAAGATTTGTGCATCTAGGAGCATATTGTTTTATCAAAAACGACTGTGGCTAACAATAAATCCGCTACAGATAATTAAATTCTTAGAGGAATTAGGCAGGCTTACAAAAATATTATAAATGGAGGCGAAATCCGTAACACGTTATAATTAATAGAAGAAGCACAAAAGAACTACATTAAAAGAGTCGCAATGTTACTTATACTCCTTAAATAATAGAGTAAGTAAGTACCTATAGTTAAAAATTGTGAAATAAGTATATGTAATTATAAAATTTACAAGAAATCTATTTAAAATTTAAAATGAATCTGAACAGATCAGATCAGTAATCTTGCAGTAAAGAAATTTACTTGTAAATTGTATCTAATAACAAATTACTTTTAAGCTTAATAATATAATCTTAATTTTAATCTAATACAAGCTATAATTAATAATTTTTTTTTTTTTTTTTTGGAATTTTGAATATAATACATACAATATACAGGTAACTAACACATAGATTTTTATTATTTAAATATGTTTAACCTAAACCTACACTTGATGTAAGTAACAATAGTTGATCAATTAAATAAAAATTATGTAGTTATATGATAAGATTAAAAATTTTTAAATAATTTTAAGATACAAATTAATTTCCTTAGTAAAAAAAAAAAAAAAAAATGATTAGGTAAAATTTAAATTAATACTTAAATACTTAGTAAGAAAAATACAAATATGTATATGAATTGCTCCAGTTAATTTGTTTACGTAAAATTGAAAGAAGAAAAGGTTAAATGATCAGCAGAAAAGAATTTGTTATGGCTACGAACATACGAAAAATTGGATGTAACAAATACAGGAGACTTACTTAAAGTATTTGATGGCAAATAGAAGCGCAACTTCAAAAATATAGTAGAAAACATAATATTATTGTCATAACATCCAGTATTTGATAGATAACAAAAGAAGAAGAAGATACTCGAATATCAAATTAACCATTTCAATTTAATACTTGCAATTAACTTTTTAAAACTATACTTATTTGTATCTTAAATTTTAAAAATTATTTTCATTTAAACATACTTAGTAGCAGCATATTTAAGAACTTTATTTTGTAGCTATTCATTTTATATATTTTATATTCATTTTATTAAGTAAAACTTTATTTCTTAAATTTTTTCGCCTGAAAAATTTTCCCAATCGATCAACACTAAAAGACGGTAATTTCAAATAAATTATTAATTTAAATCTAAAACACTATTGACATTTTAAAATATTGATAACGCAAAAAATAAAAATAAAAACTCTTTAATTTTAAATTTTATTTTCATAAACCAAAAAAAAAAAAATTAAAAAATAAAAAATATTTTAAGTACTTACATTATTTTGAATATCCTTCAACTATAACCGCAAACATAACAAACATATTAAGCATACACTGTTTTTTTTTTTTTTTTATAAATATTAAAAAAAATTTATTAAATTAATAAAAATAAAAAAAAACTGAAATTGGAGATACACGACTGGATTTTTGGATTCTAAATATTTAATTTGTTCTTTTGTTCTGTTTTTATTTTATTTTTTTTGCTTATTTTTTTCTTTTATTATTTTTATTTTTTTATTATTTTATTAATTTTTTATTTTTTTATTGATCAAAAATGTTATTTTATTTAATTTTACCAAAGTTTACCATTTATATAATTTTTTTCTCTTTTTTTGTTTTTTGGTTTTTTTTTTTGTTTTTTTTTTTACATTAAAATTAAATAAATATTAATATTTAAAAGTTTATTTTAAATTATAACAAAAATAAAAACAAAAAATAAAAAATTAATAATAAAATTTATATATTATATTAAATGTCACTTTAAAAAAATTAAAAAAATCAGCTTAGCGTTTTTTTTTTTTTTTTAATTTACCGTTTTTCGGTATTTAAATTTATTTTATTTTATAGATAAAACAGTTATACAGTTATTTTTTACTATTAAATAGTCTGTGTATATAAATTGCAGAAAAAAAAAAAAAAAATTAATATAATTTTATTTTTATTAATAGCTAAAGTATATTATATTAATTATATTATAAATTATTTAAATGTATTTAATAAAAAGAAACAAAGAAACGAGACAAAAAAAAAAAAAAAAATTCCGATCAAACGTAACATTTACAATACAAATATTAACACGATTTTTTTTTTTTTTTTTTTTAATGGATAAAGAAAAAAAAAAATGATTTTATGTCCTTTTTTTTTTTTTAACTATTTATTTGTGCGATTTTTATTTATTTTATTAATTAATTAATTAATTAAATTTATATAATTAATATTTTTATGTTTAAAAATGTTTCTTTTTCTTTTTTTTTGAAATTTTTTTTACATGAAATTTTTTAATGTCAAAAAGTTTTTTCTGTTATTTTTTTTTTTTTTTTATATTTTTTTATTTTTCTGTTGTTTAATTTTGATTTTGCAAAGAAAATGTTTGGTGGTGGTAAAACTTGTTTCTTAAAAATTAATTAAATTACTTTTAAAATCATTTTTGTTTTTTTTTTTTATTTATTTTTTTTTTTTTTTGTTGGTTTTATTCTAAATTTATGAAGTTTTTATTGTATTTTTTTTTAGTTTTGGTATTTCTGATGTTTTTCTTTTTTTCTTTTAAAAAAAAATTGTAAAATTTCTTTTTTCTGTTTTTGTTTTTTTTTTTTTTGCCCGAATTTTTAAAACACAATTTTTTAATAAGTTTATACCTTAATATGGTTCAAATACAAATTTTTGTTACAATTTTTTTTTGGAAAATTTTTTACAAAACACTTTGAAATACCCATTCACTTTTGTTTTTTTTCTCTAAAAAATTTTTTTTTTCTTTTTTAATTTGTTATAAAGAAAAAAAAAACAATACATACACAAAAAACAATTAAATGGTGTAATATTTTATTTAAGTAGTACTTAGTTTTTGTTTTTTTTTTTTTAATTTTGAAAATGATTATTTACACTTTTTTTACTTTTTTTTAATTTTTTTCATTTATTTTTTTTTTTTTTTTTTGTATGGTGTAAGTTAGTAGCGATATGATTTACGTTTTTTTTTTTTAAATTTAATTTAAAATTTTGACTTCTAGCTTATGTATTATATAAAAATCCAAAAAAAAAAATTTTTTTCTTCTTTTTTTATTTTGTTTTTTATCACTTTCATAATTTATTGATTTTTATTTGTTTGTTTTTTTGTAAATTTTACAAAAAAAAAATTTTTAATCCTTTTTCTTTATTTTTTGTTTTTGTTTGTTTTGAATTGAATTTAAGTATGATTTTTTTTTTTTCTGTTTGGTATAGACTGAAAAATGTACTTACAATTTTTAAGTTTATACACTGTTTTTCCTTGATTTTTTTCTTTTTATTTTTATTTTATTTTTTTTTTGTTTATTGTATATAACACATATTTTATTTTTTTGTGAATTGTTTTTTGTTTGTTTTTTTTTTTTTTTTTGTTATATATGTAAAATAAATAAATCAGTAATTTTGGTTGGTTTCTTTAAAATTTATCTGAAAAATTATAGATATTAATATAAAAGATTATGGATATATTAGTTAGGGTATTTTTAAAAAATGAAAAAAAAAAATGTAAAGTAAAACTAAAAAAAAAATGTACGACTACTTAATAACTAAAAGTACTACTACTACTACTACTACTATTAAAACTTCACTTAAATTAAATTAATTAAAAAGAATTTTAAACGTTCATTTAAAAATTAGAGTGACTAAAAGTAATGTAATTTAAAAATTACAGTGACTAAAAAAGAAAAAAATTCTTAAATGGGCTATTCTAAACTCCAAAGTCAAGTTAGAGAATATTCAGAGTCAAGCCGTAAAGAATAGACCTTGTCTAGAGTAAAATTCTCCAGTAAAGAAAATAATTGAAGTTCAGGCAGAGGTAGAATTCGTCCTTATTTGCAAAATAAAACACATCACGTAGAAGGAAATACAAACTTTTTGGTACTAAAAAAAAATACATAGCCTAGAAGAAAACACAAATCCTTTAGCACTAAAAAAAAAAAAACAAAACCGCTTAAAACATAAAAGGGATGTGAAAAATTTTTTAAAATGCGGTTTTATTAACAATACTTTTTACGTTATAACTATTTTAATCAAAACTACTTAGTTATCTACTTAAATACATGTTTTGAATACATTTGAAATTTCAAGGCAAAAATTCAAACCGCAATGAAAAAAAAAAAAAAAAAAAACATTTTTTATTTTCCTTTTTTAGTTCACCTTATAAAAAATGCGTGTTTAAAATATTTTTGTTTTAATAAAATATTTATTTTAATAATTCATTTTTTTAACAAAAGACAACAAGAATATAATTTTAATATGTATTTTAATAGTACAGCTAAGTACTTAATAATCAGAAGATATAATTAAAGGAATATAAAATATGTCACATCGAAATAATCAGCTTTATTAATATTTATAAATGCCTTAGATATGCAATTTAAATCTTAAAAATGATTTATTTTTACAAAATTTAATTATTTAAATTAAAATATTGACAAGAAAATTTGGAAAAAAAAAAAAAGAAGTAAATTAACTTGAATCTAGCCTATTAAGTTTTTCGTCAAATATAAACTATTTAATATATGATAGTTAGGATACGAAAATGATCCTGGCTAGCAATAGGATTTAAACACATAGGAGGGTATAATGAATCTATTTCAAGTAGGTATCTATACAAAAAAAAAAATAAAAAATAAATTCAAATGAATTGAATGTTATGCATCGATTTAAAACATTAAAAATTTAATTAGTTTTGGACAAGGTCCCCTACACTGAACTAGTAACTGAACTTAGGGGTAACAGAAATTCTTTATTATAAGTTAGAATATATAGGTTGGGTGGTACACGTTCATTTTATCACTTGAAATCATTTAAAACCCTTATTTTAATTAAAACAAATCAATATCACTGTGGTATAACAAATTAAAAAAATATTTTAAAATCATATTTTTGCTTTGCATCCTATTCACTGCAAAACAACAACAAGAAGAAAAACCGTGGTCATTTCTAATTATCACTGCAATAATTATAGTCACTCTATTAAATTATAACAATGAATCTTCTAAGTTCTAATAACTATTTTTTTTTTTTTTTTTTTTTAACTAGGTATAACAATTTTATTTTTTCCTGTTTTTTTTTTTTTTTTTTTTTTTGTTTTGTGCAAGTAAATAAACACTTATTTTTTCATATTTTCATACGTATATATTTTTTATTTGTTTTCTATTTTCTTCCATTAACAAAAATGTTATTAAAAAAAAAACTTTTCTTTTTTTTTTTTTTAAATAAATATTCAACAGGAAGATTTTTTTGTGTGCATTGTTATGCATCTGTACTTTGTGTCATATGTTAACCCAAAGCATATATATAAGTACTTATATATTTGAATATCATATCACAAATTCAATTTCAAATTTAATTCAAATGAATATTCACTAATTTTCTTTTTACAAGTAGTATATAATATTTTTAAAAACATTTAATCTAAATAACCTAACAAAAAAAATTATAAAAAAATAGGTATAATTATAAAAATTTTCTTTAATAAAAAACGCACAATATCATAAAAAATTTCCATTCAAACTTAAAATTTGAAGAAAAAAAAACCAAAAGAAAAAACTTTAAAATTCATTCAAAAATAATGAAAATTCTATGTTGAAATTAATCATAAAAAAAAAAAAAAAAACAATAATAACTAAAGAAAATTTCCCAATATTGTGATTCAAATTTGAATTTACCATATTTTTTTTGAATATTACTTCTTTTTTTTTTTTTTTTTTGTAATTTTAACTCTTTTTTCGGTTTTAAGTTATTTTAAATTTAAATTTTTTTTTTTTTTTTATATAAAAATTAACAAACAAAATATTTAAGTTTATAAATTTTTTTTTTTTATTTTAATTTATTTTTATTGTTTTTTTTTTTTTTTTTCAAAAATAATTTCCAAATTAAAATTTAAAAAAAAAACTTAGAGAGAGAGCAGAGGCAGCAGGCGACTTGTATCGAACTGACGACACTACTGATGATCCACCGTAGTTTGGATTAGAACGCAACCGATACTGCGTTTTTTTTTTTTTTTTTCCTGTTTTTCTTTCTTTTCTTTTGTTTTATATATATATATATATATACTTATATACATATATATAAATATATATATATAGGTATATATATTTTTTTACTTCCAACAACTTGTGTTCGAAATAAAAAAAAAAAAATAAAAGTCTCCTCTAACTAAAATACACTATACAACACTATAATATAATATTATAAATACATAATATAAAAAAAAAAATAAAAATAAAAACTTACTACCGAGAGGAAAAAATAATACACTACACTACTAATAATAATAATCGGTATGTACATACATATATATGTATATATATAAAATATATTTATATTTATATAAATTTAACTTCCATAATACTATGCAATATTATTTATATTATTATTATTCTACTACTATACTTCTTTTCTTTCTTCTTATATTTTTTTCTTCTTCCGTCTCCTGTTTATTAACACACAAAAGTTTTATATACAAATGCCATAATAATGCAAAAATTGCGCAAATATATATACATGTGAATAAATTTTTCACAATTCACTACTAAATATTTTTATGTATATTTTTGTTTTTTTTGATTTTTATACCGAGAAAGAAAACACAATAAGACAAAAAAAAATAAAAAATAAATGAGAATAATAATAAGAAAAACAAAACAGTACAATTTCTACATCCATACATACATACATAAAATTCATACTCGCCTCGCCGTACTCTACTCAAAAACGAACTTTGTTTACATGTATAAAAACGTATGTAAGTATATAACAACAAAAAAAAAAAACACAAAAGATATGAACATTCATTCTGGTGTGTCCACCACATAAAACACAACAGTACAGAACTTTTTAAAAAAAAAAAACTTCTCAATTTTTCCTCTTTTTAATTCAACAAAATAAGAATTCGATATAATGACAACTACACCGAACTCAAACCTAATTTCCAAAAAAAAAAATAATAATAATAATAATAAGAAAACAAAATATAACCACATTTTATACATACAATCAAAATTTAAATTCATTGTATATACATACATACATACATACATATGTATTATTTCTAGCACTCTGTTCTGTTTCTATAATACTCTTGCTTTTGATCTGTTTGCCCAAAATTTCGCAAAAATAGAAAGAAAATACAAAATTTTGTATCTTAAAAAGTTTCATTTCATATAGGAAAATGTATCAGTCAGCACTCAGCAGCAAAGCTAAAAACAATTAAAAAAAAGAAAAAAAACTAAGCAACAAAACAGATCAAACATAAATTTTATTTTTACATATTATGTACCTACTTAAAACAATCCCCGGCGAATTCAATAAACTCAGAAACAAAAACAAAATATGTACACATTTTGTTAGTTTTAAACAATTCGAATATAAAATCTAATTGTTGCTGTAGTTAATTGTAGCCTCTGTAATATAATTCATATATAATATTTATACATTTTCTCTCTTTTATATTAAGATGGGCATACTGAATACTGATTACTGAATGACTAACTCTATATACTCTTATAACAAAACCTTACCTAACAAAGAACAAAAAACCAAAACTGTAAAAAAATACTTTTTTTTTTTTTAAAATTTTATCATACATCATCATACATAATGAACTAAGTAAGTTAGGTGCAACTTTGGCAACATGACAAATTACAAAAAAAAAAAAATGTTTTAACTCTTTTCCTAAAACATAAATTTCTGTTTAAATAAATTTTTTTATTTCTCCAATTTGAATTCAAATCTTATCAAACTCATACCAATGTATAAAGTGTATTGCATTTTATATTTGCAACAATGCAACATTTTTTTTTTTTTTAATACAGGCACATTAAAAATAAATAATATTCGCACAACCATATGTACATTAAAAAACAAAAAATGTATTCTCTTATTTTCTAATAAAATATGAAATCAAATCTGTAGATTGAAGTTCCTTATTTAATTCTCTACTAATACTCCACCTTCTTCTCTTTAATAACACCAGAAAATGTATAGCCAAAGCCATTGTAAAATAAAATATAAAATAACATATTGATCTCTTAAGTTAAGTTTTTTTTTTTTTTTTGTTAATTTTAAACGGAACCGAAAAAAAATATAAAAATATCCAAGAGAAATAAATTTACTTTTTTCTTTAAAATTTACACATTTTCTTATCCTTGTATTTGTATAAACTAATACAAAAATAAGCAACAATTCTATTATTTTTATAGTCACGTTTTCACGCAACATTTAATATATAAAATAAAAAAAAGTACAACTTTGTATATTAAAAAAAAGTCCAATATTAATATGTAAATATTATAAAAACAAAATTAAGAGTAAAAAAAAAAAAATTCGTTTTTATCAACATTTTCTCAATTTCATTTCATATGTATAGAGAAACATTGCAAATATACATTAAGCAACATTTTTTTTTTTACAAAGCAACATAAGGACTGTTTTTGCAAAGAGATCTTCTTTTTTCTCTTTATAGAATACAAAGCAACATAAATACATTTTTATATAAATGAGCTCTCATCAGATCCTCACTAATACTATACAATATTATTACTTTGCAACATTTTGTTTAACAACATTTTTCTTATGTATAACAACATTTAAATATTTATTAAAAATTTTTCGAATATTTACATACATAAAAATATATTTTAGGCTGAAATATTTTTTTTTTATCAACATAACAGAATTTTCCTATTTGAAAGTTTGTTTCTCAACATTTTTTTTCTAATGTTAAATAAAAAATATGAATTTTTTTTTTTCATAGAATTGCAATATTTTATTTATGTGTTGCCTATGTTTATAAACATTAAGGATTTTCTTTTTTTATAGATGATAATTATTATTATTAAATAAAATAGATGCATTTAGGATTAAAATGCATATAAACATTGTTGATAAATTTTATTATATGGTAAATTTTAAATGAAAATTTTTAAAGTTTTGTAAAAATGCAAGAAGAAGCATTGGTTTTGCCGCCGGAATTTTTTTTTTTGTCTTTTCATAGAAAATATTTTTCTTTTAAGAGATTTTTAAAGAATGTTTTTTTTTATGTTTTTGTTTTTTTTTTTTTTTAAATAGGATTTTTGCATTTTGTATATCATATAATATATTTATATATAGATATATTTGTATATATCAATGTTTTTATATATATATTAAATATATATATTTTTTTTTATATTATATATATGTATGTATATTTGTACATTTAATTTAAAGAAAAAAAAAAAACGAAAGCAAATGAAAATATTTTTATAGGGTAGATATGTATAATAGCGTAAATATATATATGTATATATAAAATATACTTTGATAATAATAAGGATGTTGAAAAAAGTTATGAATCAAGACTCAAAGTCATGAAACTTTTTGGGAAAATTTTTCAAAGTTTTTCTTAAATATTTTTTTGTTATTTTTTTTTTTTCTGAATTTCTTAAAGTATTTTTTGTTACTTTTGATCTTTTCTTTTTTTCTTTTAAAATAATTTTCTTTTTACACTTTAACATTTTACGTGTAAAATATGTGTTTTTTTTTTTCTATATTTATATATGTATGTATAGGTATATATATAGGTATATTGAAATATATATTTATGTTTATGCAGTGATAATTATATTAAAAACTTTTGAGGTTAATATTTGAACTTCATAGTGGAAGATAAAAAAAAAATAGAAATAGAAAAGTTTTTTTTTGATTTCCTTTAAATAAATCCTTTAAATGGTTTTTTTTAAGGATAAAATGTTTTTTTTTTTTTTTGAATAAACATTACTTTTTTAATACTGTCTACAATATTAAAATTTACATCTGTTATAAATTAAAAAAAAAAAAAATTAAAAATTAGTGAAATAAAAAGTACTTTTAAACGCTGAATTTTATGAAATCGAAAATGAAAATAAAAATTATTAAATACTCGTTGGAATGTTTAAAATTCTGATATCAAACATATTTTTTTTTTTTTTTTTGTTTTTTAGTTTAGTTTAAAAGCGAAAATATTATCTTATCTTTATTTATTTAAAGTAACAGTTTTTTCTTTATTAAATGCAGCAAGGGACAAGTGGTTTCAGTATAGTCAATCATGTATAAATCGCTAAAGGTTGGTTTTGGTTATGACTAAAAGTTTAATATAATAAAAAATGAGATATTAAGTATTAAAAAAATTTATGCAAAAGATATTTTCTGATTTATTGACAGAATTCTGAATTCTGTTACAGAAAACTGTTATACATAAAAACAAAAACATAAATTCTGAAGGGAAACATTTAATTTTTCTAACTTTATTGAAGTTTCATCATTGTAACCATTTCCAGCTGCGCTTTATTTAAGTCTAACTTATTTAAGGATTTTTTTTAGAAAATTTTTATTGGGCGGTAGGAATATTACATTCAAAAGAAAAATGAATACCAAAACATTTGTAATATGATTTCAAATAAAATTTTTTGTAAGAATTATTTATTGCCAAAAAAAAAAAAAAAAACAACTTTAAGCTCAACTCTGGACAAATCGGCTCTGGAAAGTTCTAAACTTTTAAATGTTATTTCTTGTGGAGTTATTCCTATGTATCTTATTTTTTACTTTTTATTTTATTTAAACGAGCGCAATTTTGCTTATTTTTTTGGGAGCAAAAACCTAATGTTTATTTTTTTAGTCCATTTCTCCAACAGAAAATTACACAGCTTTTCCTTTTCAGGCGTGGCTGCAAATGTCGTAACAGGGAATAACTCTTTCGACGTGTGTGGGATTCGAACCCACACTCCCTCGGTGTTTACAGCGTATTTTATACGGTGGCTTATCCACTAGGTTACCGAGAACCCCCCAATTTTTTGTTTTAGTAAGTTTACTGAATTATGAACAACTTATTAGCTAAAAGAAAACTTCTCTAACACTTAAATTTTAACAATTATGTGATTTAATAGATTGATAGACTAAATTGATTAGAGAATTAGAGAATGAGTTGATTTTAATGAAAATGTACAATGTTTTTTATTTAAATTTTAAAATTATGATTAAAAACATTGAATTTGGTGGAATAAAACTGAAAATAAATCTGGTTCTATATTTACTAGCATGAAAAAGATTGTTGATGAATTTAATTACATATACTATTTCATATAAATTAGAATTAAAAGAAAATTTCATATTTTTCATGTTTTGTCTTTTTAAGATCTAAAAAAAAAGAAAGTTTCTCAGGAAATTTTTCTTAAACAACCTTTTCGATCTGTTGAAGGTGGACTTAACAAATTTACAACGCTTTGTATAAGAAGCTCGCAATGGTTTATTTAGGAGAAATACTGATCCAGGGTATAACAACAGGCGTAAGTTGGCCTAAGTATATCCCTATCTACCTACCTAAATTTTTTAAAGAAAAATTGAGAGAATTGTTAGGAAAATTTTTTTTGGTTTTTCAAAATATTGTTAATGAAATGATCATTTCATTAAAGATCTATGATCTTTTTTACGCATAAGTAAGATTTTTTTTTGTTGCTGAAACCCAACGGTCTATTATAAAGTTTTCTAATCTGTCTAAATGATTTGAGCTTATCTTCTTTAATTCAATTAATGACTCTAATTCAGAATTTTTAGTAAAAGATCAACACAGTTTTGTAAAAATGATGTCAACAGTTAAGATTCGTTACAGAAGCCGGGATTGAGTTTTACTTAAACAATAGAAGCTATATATAGTGTTCTATTCAGAAGAGGAATTTCAACATCTTTTCTTACTAATTTTTGAGTACCATAGAAAACTAACCTTAGATCATTGTTGTTCACCATCTTGATGTTATCAAGATAATTGAGAATAGTACCATAAAAATTTTTAATTAATAGAGTTAGTTAATTAGAGTTTAAAAATATTAAAAATATAATAATTTGATGATTTTTAACAGAGTATTTTCTGTGTTCATTGAAATAAAATTTCTAATAATAACATTATAAAGGTTTAATAAAATATTTATAAACAATAGGTACTCATTGGGTCGTATGTATTCAAACTGAGCTTGAGTTTAAATATCACATTTTCAAGGGTATACGACTTTTTAAAACTATACCAGTTAAGGTGTAGTATGATATTAGAGTTCATGCTCAGTTTTATGCATTCGGCCTATTAAATGCTCGTTCTCGAACTTGTTCAGTAATTTTTCAAAATATTCATATGTATTTTTATTTGGAAAATGTGTATTTTTTTAGAAAAGATTAAATTTTTGGAAAGAAATCTGGCTATATAATATTTAATTAATTTTAAAATTGTCAAAATTAAATATTTATTTTTTAATTATTATTTTGTAAAAGATTTGAAAATCATTTCAATGAAGATTTTCAATTGAACCAAAATTACAAATCTGGAAAATTTTTTGCAATAAATGTCTTAACTTATATTTAAAAAAATATTTAATGTTTATTTAATATTAATTATAAAAATAGAAATTAATTTTTTTTAAATTTAAATCATAATTTCAAAATAATGTAATATGTCAATATTCAATTTTATGTAATATATTTAAGTGTGAGATATAAATAACTTTTTTACTTTAACTGAAGACATTTTTACTTTAAGTGAAGATTTTTTATTTCAAGTAAAAAAATATTTACTTTTTAAATGCAAATTTTTTACTTTAAGTGAAAACATTTGTAATAATAAATTAAAGTAAAAAATTACATATAATATACATATATATATATATATATATACAGATACATAAATATCAAATTCATAAATATCTTGTCCAAATATATATGAATTACATAAATTAAAAATATGTATATTAAATATTTATAATATAACATAAATTACTGAAGTAAAGATTCCTCATTTAAAATAAAAATGTCTTCACTTAAAGTAAAAAGTATTCACTTAAAGTAAAAATATCTTCACTTAAATTACAAAATATTCACTTCAAGTAAAAAATTCTTCAGTTAAAGTAAAAATGGTATATTATATAATATTTATACTTAATCATGATAGATGGGGTTCTCATTATTCTCATAATTTCTCACAAAATTTTTTAATTAACAATTTAAGTTCTTTATATTGAAAATTTATACATTTAAGTATTTAACTGTACTCAACAATTTATTATACGAGTGTTTGTATAAAAGAAAATTTCTTATCATTTTCATAAAAAGAAAAAAATTTCGAAATCTTGCTTTAAGATTTTATTTAAAATTACGATAGTTTTAAAATTCTTATGTTATGTTTCATATAAAAAAAAAATTTAAATGAATTTTTGAAAATTTCTAATGTTTTTAATTTAATAAAAATTATTAGAAACCAAAAAATAAGAAAATATTATTCTTAAATTTATATATAAATGTATATAAGTGTTTAGTTAATAAAATTAAATATAAATAGGACATTGTTAAAATAGGATATAGACACAACTACATCTATATAAAAATATTTTCTACATAAAACGATTTTCTAATAGATACTTAAGTCTTCTATCATAATTCGAGAACTTAGTTAAAAAGAGTAAAGATCATAAGTATAGTAATAATTAATTAAGGATTAGAAGCCTTTGGACTCAATCGTCTTAGCTTCTCAAGAAAATATTTAATTATTTACCATGACTGTCTTTAAATATTAGAAGTTTTCTAAACATTTTTTATTTATTTATTTATTTTTTTTTTTGAATAATTGATCTTTAATTTTAAAATCTTTCTTTTGATTGTTTTATTCCTTCACAATTACGGGATGTGAAACCGTTCCACTACACCGAAACAGGTCGCCACAAATAAAATTGTTTTTAAATAAAAATTGACACAAATTATAAGTTTTTGATAATATGATATTATATTTAAATTAAAGAATTTATTAAGGATTAAATTTAATAAACAGATATAAAATTCCAATGCAAACAATAAAAATAGAAGTTTAAAATAACAAATTATTAATGAAAAAGTGATAAATCTGAAAAATCTATACATTATACTTTTTGATGGGTTCATTTACAAAAAAAAAAAAACTTAATTTAATTTTATTTTACCAAAAAGTAAAAAAGAAGACTCTTTTGAGTAAAATAAAAATTTTATTTTAATTTTAAATAAATGAAAAAATTTGAGTTTTAGTAAAATTTGAATTAAACAGAAAATTTTAAAGTTTAAATTCGAACATAAAAAAGGACCTTCACTAAACAGGTAACAACTAATAAAAACCAATTATAACCTTAAATCAACAAAGCTAAAATGAATTTATATGTATTAAGTCTAAATATTATCTAACTGAAACAAAAATTCTAAAAATAAAAATTATATTGTTGAGTATTTCCTTTTTACTTTTAGAGTAATTTTGTTTTTAATTGAGTTATTTTTAATATAATTAACTCAAATTGTTTCCTTTCAGATAATAGGTTTAAATTCACCAAAAACAAAATGAAACTATTAATCGATTTACGTTTGTCTATAGGAAAAACAATTTTAAATGCATCATTTAGACCCCTTCAACACAAATTTTAATACCCAATGTTTTTTTTTTTAATACCTCAAAAATACCTTAATATACACTCAAAATATATAATACCTAAAATATAAATTTCTTTATTTCTCTATTTAAAATTATAAAACCATTATCTAAGATTTATATTTGACTTTAAATAATATTCTAAAAAAGAAAACTTACAAAAAAATAAAAAAACAGGAATTAAAATTTATAATTATTATAAAAAATATGTACTTAATAGTGATTTTTTTTTTTATGATTCTTGAAAGAAAATATAAAATTTTCCATTCTAATTCGTGACCAATCAATTATGGCGCAATTTTAAAATTTTCATTTATTTTTCTTTTTATTTATAATATTTTTTAATACTTTTCTACATAATTTTTTGTTATTCTATTCTATATTTTGTAAATTTTTGTACAGAAAATGCCATTATTAGAAAATTATTTTGAAAAAGTGGATTTTTTAATTCGAAAAACATAATTGAGTTAAAATTTTTATACAATTATAATAAAACAAATTTTTATTTACATTTTAAAAACTTTTGTTGAAAATTTTTATTTTAAAATTACAAAAAAAAAAAAAAAAATGGATATTAATTTAAAAAAAAATAAAGAAATTGTTTAAATCTATGTCAATTTCTTCAAAAACTAAATTTTACTCAAAAAAAATTGAATTTAAATATGAAATTTTATTGAATCAAAAAAAAGGTTTCTTTTTAATTTTTAAATTTTTTAGCTCTGTTTTTTTTTTTTTTTAAATTTAATTAAATATTATTTTATTAATGTGGTTCTAACTGTATTAATTTAAATGTAAAATATAAATATCAAAAAAAGAATTAAAAGCAAAATTTTTTTTTTTTTTTGGTTAAGAAAGTGATTTACAAAAGTTTTCTTTATTTTAAATTATAAATCTTAAATATAAATCTCACCATCATTTAACATCCATATACCATTTTACACATACCTATAATCAAAAGATATGCTATCAAAGAGTTCATTAAATTCAAATAGTTAAAAAAAAAAACTTTTCTAAATAATTTTCTAGAGCATATTCATAAACAAAAACAAAAAAAAAAACAAAAAATGCTCTTCTTATCCAATTTATGCAATAAAAAATTATTTTATTATTTAAAACAAAAAAAATATTTTTATTATTTATAAGGAAAAAAATTTTTTTACACAATAATTATATAAAATTGTTTTTATATATATGTATGTTATATATGTATATATATACAGTATATGTGAAAATTTAAAATAAAAGAAAATATAATTTTATTTTATATATTACCCTTATTTTAGCTATATTTTGAAACTTTAATGTTTTTTTTTTTTTTATCATATGTGTTTATCAACAATATTTTCTTTTTTTTTTTATCTTTTTTATTTTATTAAAATTTTTGAATTTCTTTTTTTTTTATTTATTATATATTTTAATTTAAAAGAATTTATTTAAATTTTTTTTTTTTTTTAATTTTAACACAAAAAATTATTAACAAAAAAAAATTGTATGTTTCAAAAAAAAAAAAAAATTATATTTAAAAATAAAAAAAAACTTATTTTATAATTTTTGTAAATATAATTTATATATATATATATATATATATATAAATATATGTATATTTTTATATATTATTTAAAACATATATATATGTATGTATAATTATCCCGAAGTGTTATAGACCAGACAATCAACGGACCAAAACTGATGTTACTAAGTAAAAATTGAAAAAGGATTTTTCCAATTTTTTTAATATTTTCGTATATACGTAAAAATACAAAAAAAAAAAAAATAACAAAAATACACTAAACATGATATGAAATGTTATTTTTTCAACATTTTTTTATTTTTTGTTTTATTTCTATTTATGCTTTCCAATTTTTTTTTTTTTTTGTTGTTTTTTTGTTTTCATAGAGCTACTTACAAAAATTGTCCAAAAAAAAAAAACAAAACAACTCTAACTTACATTGAAAATAAATAAACATTTTTTTTTTTCTTTTGTTTTTTTTTTTTTTTACAAACATAATACACGTATACCATGTTATATAGCATTATGAATATTATTGTGCAACATATAACAATTTATACGATTTGCAACATTTTCAGTTTTTGTGTTTTTTTGTTTTGTGATTTTTTTTTATTTTCAAACACCGTACAACTCCAATATACAACTTAAAAGAATTAAAAACAAAAACCAAACTAACTGAAACGTAAAATTTTCTATTTTCCTTATTCTCCGTTTTTAATTATTTTTCTCCAATTATTTTTGTTGTTGCTTTATTTTCTCGTTTTTTTTTTTTTTCCAAAAAAAAATTTTTATTGTAAATGTTTGCCTACACTTTAAAAATCATTGCATAAAATGTACATTACATATATGCAATCATAATACACACATAAACAAAAAAAAAAAAAAATGAAAAACCTCATGAAAGAAAAATTATCCATTGAAATTCAACAATATTTTCATATAAATATAATATTCACCAACAAATATTGTTGAAATTTATCCTAATATATATATGTATATTGGGAAAAACTGAAATGAAAAACAAAATATACATATGTATATAAATGTATATGAAAAACAAAACGCTTATATTATGCGTTTTCCGGCACATCAAGTAGGTTTTATATAATATATACATACCAATATAGATGTATTAAAATACTACGTACAAACACAATCATAATTTGCTTAAATAAAACAAATTTTAATTTTCCTATGTATTTCTATCGGAAAAACAACATTTTTTTTTTCCTTTTTGTTTTTTTTCTGAAAAACTCTAAAGAAAAATCACAATAAAAAAATCCCTCCAAAACAATACACACATATAAAATATTGACAACAATAACAAAACAACAAAAACAAAACAAAATGCATTAAAATGGACAAAAAAAACAAATTTCCACTTGTAAAAAACAAAAGTAAGAAATAAAAATAAAAACCAAAAAATATATATATTTTCCTTTTTTTTTTTTTGACAAAAACGTGATTGTAAATAACAAAAATCGAGAAAAGCTTTATATAAATTTTCTCTTTACCTTTCTGTCACTTATCCAAAATCCATTTTTCATCCACTTGTCCAAATTTATCTTCTTACTCTAACTATAATGCAATTTATATATACGAATTTATTTGTAACTACACGAAAATTGTAAGTAGGCATTTTTAATCAGGTTGCGATACAAAATTTTTCCTTATGTTTTTCTATTTTTTTTTTTTTTCTTTTTTTATATTACATTTTCTTTTTTTTTCTTTGTTTTTATTTTTTTTTATTAACTACTACTACTACATTCATAAATGTTTTTTTACGAATGTTGCTGAAATATTTTCCAAAAAAAAAAAAATAAAGGAAAAACTATGCGAATAATGGATGAGTAGGTAGTATATATTTTAATAGTAAAAAAAAAATAACCTTCATCAAAAAATTTCAAATTTTAACAATAATGTTGCTGGCAACATTTAAAGAAAAAATAATTATTGAAACTTTTAAATACGCAACTTTTGTTTTTTTTTGTGTTGTAATTTGTATCTTTTATATGACAGCAGCTGTGTTATAATCAAATAATAGAATGAAGAAAATGTTTATATACATATGTATGTAGTATAAATGTTGATAAATGTATGAATGTGTTGTTAGACTTTTGTTGTTTTCTTTTTTTTAAATTAAAATTTTTTTTTTTTTATTTAAATAGTATTTTAATTGTATTTGTAAACTTATGCAAGTATGATTGTCAGATTGGGGAAATGGGGAGGTAATTTTTTTTTTTTTTGTTGGTGTTTTGCTTTTTATTTTTTTTCTAAGTTCTATTTAATCAATGTGTGTGTGTGTGTGTTTTTTTTTTGTGTTATTTTTTTTTAACAAATAGAATAAATAAAAAAAAAAAAAAAAAGAAATATAATTTTATTTTTTTTTAAATAAATTCTTAAATTAGACGAGATGTACATAAGAAGTTTTAGTTTTTGAATTGTAATTGTAGGTAATTGAAATTAAGTTTTAGTAGTTTGGAAATTTTGTAAATTGTTTATTAGACGTTAGAAAGTTTTTGTTTTTTTCCCTAGGATCTGTAAAAGAAATGAGAGGGTTAAAATCTAACTACATCTTAAGGTTTTAAAAACGGTGTCTTTTAAACGTAATAAAAAAATTTCGTTACTTTTTAGGGATTTTGTAATTATTAGAAAGTATTTTACTGTTATCGCTTCAAGAATGATCGTTCTAATTTTCTGCTAAAATAAAAAAAAAATTAATAACATTTTGTACAGTTCTTAAATTTTCGTTATTTCTATTTTACTTCTCGTTAAAGGAAGGCAGAAATTTTCATTTTATAATTGATTAGAATAAAATATGTTGATATGTATGTAGGTGTATAAATTGATATATTAGGGTGGGATTTTTTTTTTTTTTTTAAATATAAGTTTTCTTTTTTTTTTCCTATTACGAATTTTTTATTTTTGACAAACTATCTAATAAATTAATTTGATTTAATAATGTTAATAGATTGATAAAATTGTATTTACATATTATTTTCTTTTCTATCTTCTTTTTTTTCTTTTGTTCTTATAAAAAAGTAATTTTTGTTTATTTTTTTTTATTTAATTTTATTATATAAAATAGTCACTAGCTAAAGATTCAAAGATATTATTAATTTCTATTTCTAAAAAGTTATTTTTCTATTATTTTTTTAAAAACAATTTTTAGGCTTTTTTTTATACATATATAACTTGAAAATATACCTATTATAATAACTAAAATTAAAATACAATTTAAATTATGATTTGTTTATTTTTATAATTTCATAGCTGCAAAACTTATCTGATGGTCTGTATAAAATCTCCATCCACCTAAGTGGTACCTAGTCTTGATTAGAAAATTCATTTGTTGAACAATAAAATCTTTTGTAAATGATGGTGTAATGTCCGATTTTTATTATAACTCCAGAATTCTGTAATGAAAAAATAAAAAATAGCTACTTATAATATAAATTTTTTTTTAAGTATAGGTAAATATGATTTAAATAAAATCGAAAATTTACATATATAGAACGCGAGGATGCAAATATCCCTTTTAAGGATAGTAGATTAAGGAAAGAATTAAAATTGAAGATATTTTGATCCTTAATTGAAATAGAACTTCGGAGTTCGAATAGTAAGATACTTTACATCATTATGACATTCTTTTGTATTGTGGACATATTGGACACTGTTAGAAGATTTACTGATTAATTTGAAAATATTTTAATTATGGATGTATAAAAAGATGTTAGGTTATAAGTTATGAGTTGATTCTACCAAAATATTCAAAACTTTTGAGGAACAAAAATAAAATAGGCGAAGTGTGGAAAAACGAAAAAACTTAATTTAATTTGTCAAACTGATTCAATTATATTTTGATAATTACTTATACGGTATAATTACTATTCAAGGAAAAATACAAGATGAAGCTTGGTTTTTTAGTAGAGTATGTATATTATATTGATTGAACAATATAAGAGCATATTTGAAGTTTTCAAGAAAATCTGGGTTCTGATCAGTTTTATATCAAATTCAGAAAGTTAAATAATAGGAAAAATGAATTCGGCAAAACAGGAATTAAAAAATATTAATAAATTACGGTTATTGAACCTCTCTGAACTCAAAATAATAATTTTTGGTATTGTTTTTGTGTGTGTAATGTACATGTTGAATGTTAACGAGTGTACATATTAACTATAAGGTTCAATTACGTTTTCAATTTCAGATTCTTTTTATATATTTAAAATTTCAAATTAACAAAAAAGAGAATCTAATGAATGAACGATTTTAGCAGAATACTAACGAACACGTTCAACAGCTAAATATTAACAAAGAAATTAGACGTAAGCCATATTATAGAAGCAACATTTCAGAAAACTACATACACTATATTGAAGCTAATTAATAATTAGCTTATTGAATAATTAAAATTTATATTTTTCATTAAAGCTCTAAATATTTAATTAAAGTTTTTATGTATAATTAAAAAAAATTATTTAGTTTTACTTATAAATATAATTAACAAAATTTTATCACAAAATGAATCTTAATGAAAGGAAAATTTATACAAGCATCCTAAAAGTATGCTAATACTTTTAAACAGTTTAATAATTTTTTTTTTTGGAATTTTTAAACATTTGTGTGGTCTGAACCAATGGAAAGGGATTATGGAATTAAATTTTGCACAGGCTGTAAGCTTTTATAATGAAATAAAATTTTTCACTTTATATGGATTGAAGAAATGTTCACTTAGACATTAGTGACTTGAGAAATGTTTTGAATTTGCTCTCCCATATTGATTTAATAATTTGCTGAAAAAAGAACCTTAAACCTTCAACAACTGATATTATAAAATATCTGCCCAAAATTTTAATATAATTTCGATTATGATTCTAGAGCAATATTTATTCCTTAATATTTATTCCAAGCACGAAGTTGACTAGAATTTGTCGATCCTCGTCGCCAATTGCAATTTATTGTAATACTTACAGATACTGGAAAAGTGATAATGTAGTTTAATTTCTCTTTATATATTTTTCTATACATATATTATATATTTTCTATCTATATTTTACGTTAGAATCTGATTGTCTTATATTACAAATGAGAATATACATATTATGATTATATGAAAATTGGCATTATTAAATTTAATATCCGGTGTATGAATTATATTTTAACTACATACTGGATATTAAAATTAATAAGCCAGTTTTAGTTTATAGTATGTGCCATCACTAGCACTAAATCAGTACTAGAGAAAATAGAATTACTTCTAATAAGTTGTCAATTTTTGTCAAAAATACTTAAATAGGTATACTACTGATACTGTATTAATATTTTATTATCGAAGGTTTGGAGTTATTTTTCTATTCTCTATCTTAAGTCCTTGAAGAAAGATGCCTCATGTAGAAATCTTTCTAGAAAACAAAATAATTAATATTTATATATATATATACTATACAAAATTTATTAATTCGATTAAATGGTAAATATATATATGTATATAAAGTTTAAAAAATTTTTTAAATAAATTTCATTTTCTCTTTTAAATTTTTGTTTTTTTTTTGTTCTTGTAAACTTTTAGAAAAAAAAAAAATTCATGAAAAACTTAAAGTGTTTCATTGAAAGTAAAAGTTTTCAAACAATTTTTCTTTATAATTGAAAATTGAAAGAAAATGAAAGTTTTTTCTTTTTTTCTGATATACACTTTTTATATTTTTAAGTTCAAATTAAATTTAAGCCTTTAAAGTAAAAATTAGTTCAGTTTTTTTTTTTTAATTTCTCAATTCAAATGTTAAAGTATAAATAAAAAATTAAAAAAACAAATCCAATTTTGATGGTCAATTGATCATATTGTTATAAAATCTATTCTGGTGGATTCTTTCCCTGTGATCTCTGCCTGTTTAGATATTTATAGGTGAAGATCTTAAATCATCAGTTTTATCAGAAGAGTTTTGTCACAAAATATGCGAAGCTTCTTTATAAATACCATTGTGATCAGGCGATCAAAATTTAAAATTTGTAATCTGTATTTTGAAATCTTAGTGTAACAGGGTGATTTGTTATATTCGAATTCATGTTTGAAAAGTGCTAATTTTAATGTTTACCGAATCAATGTCAATCATGTCAATTTGAATAGCAAAAAGTACAATGGCAACCTAATTTCACCAAAAACCGCCACCACCTAAAAGACGCCAAGAAAAATAAATTGTGCTATGAAATCAATTTTGATACAATATGATAGCATGGTATGTTTTGTGTTTAGTATTAAAAAATCGTAACGTTTGACAACAGAATACTTTACAGTATAGGATAATAATAATTAAGTATAACAGTTCCGGTCAAAGGGAATCACTACTAAAAAAATGAAACAGAGAATGCATAATAAAATTTGAAAAAGAGATAGAGATTTACTCGCATAGTCAATAATTTAAAAAAAAAATATATATATTTTTACACAGGATTAAGTGAACGGGAGAAGGGAAGTAAAAAAGGAAAACTGACGAAACGTTATTCAAATATTATTTAAATGAAATAATTTAACGTTTAGAAAATAATAGAATAGGGTGTAAATTTTCCTGCTTATTTTCGAAACTTCATCCCCGACAAAAATTTTATACCTAAGACCTAAAAATGCGGCAAGTTTATCGCTAAAAACAAATTCATCTCAAAGTTTAACGTAAGTATCGTAAAATTAAATGCAACCAAATGATAATGTAGAACCAGCTTACAGTTTTCATCGCAAGTAAACTCTAAGGATAAAATATTATTCATATTCTTTATTTTTTTTTTTTTGGGTTTTTATTTCCATACGATGATTTGATAACGATGAATTATTTACGATGAATTGATTGGCGAAATATAACAAATTAGCCTCGCTTAAATCAAAAATTCTTTTTATACATAATTGTTACGACATGTCAAATTATATTGACATATATAAAAGAAGTATGCAATAGAAAGCATGATCACATGGTATTATGAGTTTAGATAAAAGATAGATTCTTTTGTTGATCTTACTGTTTTAGAGTTGCCATCATTAAATCAAGATAATTTACTTAAATAACTTTTCAAAAAAACCAAACCATTTTCTTAAATAATTGAAAAATTTTCAAGTATTATATTTTTGATTTTCGAAGTTCCATTTCGAAAAGCATTTAAAAAAATCTCTAGTATTTTTTTAAGAAAATTCTGTATTAAAACTCGGAATATTCGAAATATTCGGAATATTGACTATTAAAGTAAATTGACCATAATATTATGTAATAATTTATATACATATATAAATCTTGAAATCTACAAATGTATATAAGCAATAAAATTCATTCATATCCTCTAATATGACAATTTACCGCCGGTAAAACATAATTTTGCAAAAATTTACAAAAGAAAACAAAAAGTTTTTCTTTTTTTTAGTTTCTTTTTGCAAATATACGAAATACACATACACACACACACACACACAAACAAAAATATTTAAATTAACTTTTAAACTATCTATGAGTATAGATAGATAAAGAAAATAAAGTTTTAATATACATATATATATATATTTTTTATTTATATAAACACTCAAACAAAAAAGAAGAACGAAATGAAACCAAACCAAACTAAAATTAAAAATAAATACAAAAAAAAGTTATCTTTACTCATTATTTGATAATAAAAAAAAAAAAAAAAAATTAATAGTTATAAAATTTAATATTTAATAATATACATAATATATATAACCATTATTATAATAACAGTAATGATAATAATAATAATAATAACAATTATAATAAGAAGATAATAAAGAAAGAACCTACATAAGAAGAGTTGTGTAAGGAGAACTGTTTAGTAGAGTTACATGAAAATCTTGCGTATAGCAACAGAACAAAAAAAAAATATAACAAAAAAGCAAAAAAAAAAAAAAAATATCAGAATTCAGAATAGAGAACTTTTATATAAAATATAAAATATTTTAACTACATTATAAGAAAATAATAATGAAATTAATATATATATATACATATATACATTGAGTACATTATATAAGTAAGAAAGAAAGAAATTCTAGGTCAATGACAATATTTTACCCTATATATTATGTATGTACTTACTTGCAACCATATATAAATCATATAAATTTTGAAAAATAAAACAGTTCTTAAATAAAAAAATTTATATAAAAATTAAGTATCAAGTATCATAAATAAAAAATAATTAGTATTATAAAACCAATGATGTGTAAAATTATATTATATTTACTGTTTGATACAGAAGGACTCATTAAGATACGCTTGTAATCGGATTCTTATAATGTAACAAAATCTTAACATTTAACAATTTTGAAATCCAAATCCAATCACCTCAGTTACAGATCGCAGGGTTTTTTTCCCAAATGATAGTGTCAAATTTTTACTGATTAAACCCACCTCTCACCGTTATTCAATATAATGGGATGAAACATCTAAATGCGAACGCAGTATATTGTCTAAGGACTATAGTCTATTATTACTATTTAGTTTGCTTATCAGTGACTAAAGCCATCAACAGTTACAACATGTATTGGTATATAACACCGTCCTGCATGAGGTAATAATTGAAGGAAACCCCGCACTGTTGTCGTTGTAGCAGCTATTATTCTTTTTATTAATTTGATTTTGGGTTCTGATTGTAAGTTTTAGAATACTAAAAAAAAAAACAATTACAATAACAAATAATGAATAAACACATACATTATACTATTTAGTTTCAGCCGAAAAAAGCCAGAAGTTAATGTATCTATTACTTATTTATTGTTGACCATTACCAGCTTTTGAACCAGCCGATCCTCCAGTAATACACATTTTTTTTTATTTTGGGTACCTATTTGTAAAATCATACCTATATAAAGATATAACTGTTAATGGTATATTTGCCTTAAATATACAAACTGTAAAACTAATCAATTTTTAAATATTGTAATAAGAAATGAGAAACATTATTAGTATAGATTAAGACAAACACGTGATACACAGGATATCAAATAGGGATGTTTTTATTTAAGAAACAATAAAAAGACATACAAACCTAAGAATTAAAAAATATAAAAGCCCTTTGTCTCAAGTCTCAAGCTAATACCTAATTAAAATTTCAATTTAATGGTACATATATGATATTACTCTGAGCTCATACAATAAATCCTAATAATCCTAATAGGCATAAATTATTCCTAAAGATCCAAATGTTTCTTTTTTCCAACTTTCTTAAAACTTAAAGAGTTAAACGATCAGTTTTATTTTAAATAATTTTATTTAATGGATTAATTAAAAAAATATTAAAGTTTCGAAATTGTATTTCACTTATACCATTTCATTTCAGAAGTTCAGAATTTAACTGTAAGACTTTACATATGTAAAAAGCTATTAACAAAAAGTGCTTGTAGTTTCAAATCAAAAACAAAAAAATAAAAACTATGCATCATATACAATTATATATTTTTTTTTTATAAATCCATAATATTGTAGGTATGATATGAATATTATGAAGATAAAATTGTATAAAATAAAAATTTAAATAAAACTTTATAATAAGATGTGATCTTATTTTTTTTTTTTCATATTTCATTCATTTCATTTAAAATATTTGCCGTCGGCATTACACACACCTTCCACACTACAATCGAATATAATCGGATATTTTTTTGCTTTTTTTTAAATTTCCATTTCTTTTTTTGTTGTTGTTGTTTTTTTCTTCAAAATGTTCTAAATTAAATAAATCAATATATAGGTATATATGTATATAAATCAACCATACATAAGGCATAGGTAAGAATTGCTAAATCCGTTTAATTTTAATATAAAGAAATAATTTTGCCCAATCTATCAAAATTTGATGTACCTATACAATAGGATTTACAGCAACTAAATCTTTATACTATTTAAACTTACTAGTCACAACTATATTATGTATGTACATAAAAAAAAAGAAAGAAAAAAAATATTTAGTAAAAAAACGTTTGATCCATCCATCCATCTATCTATCCAATCCACACAAATCATAATTTATTTATTTATTTTTTTTTTTGCGAAATAATAAGTAAAAATTCGCAAACGGAACAAAAGTTTGCCAAATTATATCTGTAGTTTTTTTTTTTTTTTTTTTGTATTTATTTCATTTGTTTAATTTAATACCTACCTATATTAATGTTTAAACACACATATGAAAACACATTTATTTTTTATATAATTTAATATTAATACAATACATACATACATACATACAATATATTAATCATACATAGTTAGTATTAATTTTTATTTTTTTAGTCTAATTTATATTTATACATATGACATATTAGTATGTATGAGTGTTTATTCCCCAATTTGAAAAAAAAAAAAAATTCGCGAATTAATTAATTTTTGCAAACATTAAAATTTAAAAAAAAAAAAAAAGAAAAAGTTCTAAAGAGAACGCGTTTTAATATATAAAAAGTTTCTATACAAATTAAATTGTAGATAGATTACAATACAATATAAAGCGTGCGAGTGAGTGAATAAAAATGTATATGAGTAGAGTATGAATGATTATAAACATACCGATTTTTTTTTTTGCTCTACACACGCGTAATTTTTAAAATTGTTTTTTTTTTTGTTTTTGTTTAAAGACCTTGAAGAGACGACACATTAAAAAAAAATAAAATGTTTGTTTCCACATTTGCGAATTTTTTTCTTTTTCTTTCTGTTTTCTTTTTAATTTGTTTGTCGTTTAACGTTTTATACTTTTAGGTACAACTTAGGTACCTATTTTAAAAATTCTTAAACTTCTCAAACATTTTGTATTTTACTTCTCTTTCTGATATTTCATATATTTACGTGATAAATACATACATATATACAAACGCACATAATGTATATAACATTCTATCTATCTACCTACATAGGACAAACATACAAATGTATATAATAAGAGTATGTAGCAAAAAAAAAATTCGCGAAAAATTTCGCGAACACGTTGTGTAAAAATTTATTCACAAGAAAAAACAAACAAAATAGAAAGAAGACAAACATTTTTATCATTTGTGTATGCGTAATATTAAAAAAAAAAAACATAAACATGAACATGAACATGAACATGAACATTAAAACGAAAAAAAAAATGTTGCTGAAAATTCTTATTTTACATTTTATTATCAAATTAACTTTCAAAATTTAAATTGGATTTGTTTTGTTTATAATAATTTTTTGTTGTGCAACATTGCATATTTTCAAAAGTTGATAGAATATAAATTTAATAAAATAATGATCAAATTATCAACTTTTTATTCCTATACCTACTATTTTGTTTAATAACAAATATATTTTTTAGCAACATGTTTTTTTTTTTTTTTTTTTTAATAATACGGTAAAAATCTTGTATCAACTTTATTTCTTTTTTCGAATTCTGTATCAGTTTGTTTGTAAATTTGCTAAAGGATAAATTGAAATGTTTCTACAACATACAATAATTTATAAGGAAATTGTTTGCAACATTTTATTTTTTTAGAATTAATTTTTAATTTATATGCATGAAAAAAAAAAAAAAATGCAAGAATGTAAATTTTTCTGGCAACAAATTTTGTATTTTTTTTTTGTTTTGGCGGGAAATATAAAAATAAAATAAAATTATTGAAATAAATAAAGTATAGCTACATATATACATACATATTTTTTGTTATTATATAAAAATATAAGGACCGTACATACACATTCATAATAATAATCCAAATATAAAAATACATACATTTATAAGTATGACTGCGTGTTAATATATTTATAACTGCGCTTTGTTACACAAGGCACAAGGATAATAATATTGTTAGATAAAATGAGATGCACAATACAAGATTGTATATTTTGTTTTTGTTATAATGATGATGATGGTTGAATTTGATAATTGTTGGGAATGGTAATGGTGTTTGTATATAATATTATTGCGTGATTTTACCGTTAATAGATAGATAGATAGATAGAAAAAATGGTATAAGGTTGAATGGCAGGAGTGGAAGCAATATGAACATAGCGTAATAATTTCTATGAATGAGAAAAGCTTTTTTTTTTTTTGCTTTTATTTGAAAGAAAATAAAAAGAAAATTTTTGTATTTGTTAATATATACAATATAATATTTTTGAAGATACATGTATAATATATGTGTTTGTGTATATATATATATATGTTTCTTGTTATCATAATGTGTTATATAGTGTCTAGGGTAGAATGAGGGGTTTGTTTTGTCTGGAAAAATAGTAAAAAAAAAAAAAATTTTATTTTAGTTGATGTTTTTTTTTTTGTTTTATTTTTAAAACGAAAGAAAAAGAAAAGAAAAGAAAAAAAAAATTGAATAAAGGATAAATCGATTTTGGGGTAAGGACATTTAGTAAAGGAGAAAATTGTAAAATGTGAAAAAAAAAAAAAGCTTTGTAAATATAAATGTTTTTTTTTTTATTTTTTCTTTTAAAAGGAAAATTGGGGTAGGGTGACCAAATGGATTTGATGTAGATATATATGTACATGGTATTTTTAATGGTTGATTATTTTAGGGAAGATGAAGAGGATTGATTAAAATTATGTGATGGTTTTGTTTTGTTTTATAATATTCTTTGTATTTAAATAACAGTAGATTTAGTATATTTTGAAGGTATTTTCGGGGAGCTAACAAGGAGAATACAAAAAAAAAAAAGAAAAAAAATTTAAAATATGTGTAGATAATTGTATTTTATGTGTATAGATATTTTTAGGGTTTTAATTTTTATATTTTGATGTTTGTGTATATATATATATATGCGATATATATGTATGTAATATTTATATATTGACTGATAGTTGATTGTAAAAATGCATTTGTTGTGAAAAAGTTTACATGGGGACGTATAAAATCGAAATTTTTTTTTTTTTTTTTTTTTATTATTTTGTACATGTGTATAAAGATATTACCTATATGCGTGTGTGTACATATATTTTTTTAAAAATAATATCATATTTTTTTTGTAGGGACATGAGCACACGCATACAAAGGAAAATTCATTGTGTTGTAAAAAAGATTTAAAGGAAAACAAAACAAAAATTTTTCATGTTTTTTTTTTTTTTTTTAAGTTTATCCAAAAAAACCTAATATGTTTTTTTTTTTTTTATTTAAATTTGAAGAAATTTGAAAATATTGATTTTATGATTGTATTGGTGAGGTTTTTTAATGGTCAAAAAATACAATAACTTTTTTAGTAAAATCTTTTTTATTTTAATAGTTTCAACAATTGTGTTTTTAGTTTTTTTTTTTTTGGAGGAGTGTAAGATAGATATCTTTTGTTAATTTAAAATTATAATCGTTTTGAAAAAAAAAAAAAAACCTAATGAATCGTAAAGTTTTTTTATGCTTTTAAAAAAATAATTTATATTTTGTATTAAATATTGTAAATTAGAGTTGTAAAGCTATTCATTTATATATAGTTTAAAAGTTTTTTGAAAAAAATCCAGATTCAGATAGAGAAATAGAAAGGAATTTTGTAAAATATAATAAAGGATATGCGCGCGGTTATATGATTTAATTTAAAAATATATTTTATATATTGTTTTTACTTTTATTTAGGTATTTAATAATAATGCAAATTAAAATTAATTTTTAAAAAATTTTCTCTTTTGTTTAATTGAGAAAGAATTAGTTTTTAGTTAGTTTATGTCCTTTTTGATTAAATTATCATTTTTTTCTTTGTGTTTATTGCTAATAACTGTTTGATAAGAAAAATTATCTAGAATTTTCAATTAGTTATGGTATTTTAACATTAGTTTGAATACAAAATAATAGCAACAAATTCAAACTTTTGATTAAGGGTTTTTTTTAACAGGTATTAATCCTTTTTTTTTAAATTTCTTTATTGATTCCTTACCTTTTATTTCAAGTTGATTCAAATATTTTACTTTAAAATTAAGTAGATGATAGATGTGTGTAAATGTAGAAGTAGATGTGTTACTTTATTTTAAAATATTTAAAAATTAAGTTCATTAAGATTTTTTAATGATCAGAAGGAATGGTTCTTTGAAAGATTTTTACTATGAAATTTTTTTTTAGCTTTTCTTATTTACAGAAGTGTTTTTATAACTAAGATGTATAATATATATGTATTTTATATACATATGTATTATATATATTATTTATATACAAAAAAATATTGAAATTATAAAAATCATTATAAGAAATCTAAAAAGAAATACTGACAAAAAGTGCTCATTTGACAAAATTAACTTATTTTAGATAAATTTTAATTTTTAATTATAGAATCTAATAATTTTTATTATACAAAAGTTTAAAATTTATTAAAGCTATAGATACTTTAAAATAAAATCAAAAAATGTCTGTTGTAGATATTATATAATATATACGTTGAAAAGAAGACGTTAAACCCACTTTTAGTATCAGTAAGAAAAAAACTAGTGAAAATCATTTCAGTAGTAGTATTAGAAAAATGAGTGAAATTGGATGTTTACTGGGACGAAAACCTCAAAAATCACTCAAGTTTAAAGATTGAAAAAAAAACAAAGTTTTTAAATACATTTTACGATTTTTTTAAACCATTTTCTACGTTTTTTACATAATAAGTAATAGCCCATTTTTAGACTTATTATTATCAGTTATCTTATCTAATTCATTTTTAATAATTGGAGTTTTACTTTTTCACAATAAATTGGGATTTAAATAAAAAAATCTAAGATTTTGATGAAAATTTTAGATCACTTGGAGTTGGAAGATGTCTACGTTTGTGTGTCTGTTATCTAGACGGTCGCTTAATATTAACTCACAATATGCAAAGAGAACTTCTAAATAGGTTAGTGAAATTTTATATATGTATGTATATGTAATTGTTTTATAATGAGTGAAATATAAAATAGAAGAAATCCTTTTCTAAAATTCTCATTTCGTAGTATATATTCAAAAATATTTTTATATATAAAAATGCAGAACTATTTAATAAAAATACAGAAGAAACAATATAGAGGCCGTATAGAGGCACAATATATTATAGGTTTCAAAGGATTCTTGATTAAATTAAAATACGGATTTCCTATGTTATTTAACAAAGATTTAAGATTATTTCTTAAGATAAAATTTAATGAAATAATATTTTTCGAAATATGAAAGAACTATCTTTACAAATTACAATAATATTATAATAGTATTGACTAAATTCTGAAAAAAGTTTCTATAAAATTCCACTAATTTTTATCAATGTTTTTATTATGCTTACAATACTAATTAACTATTTCGGAATTCGGAAATTGTTTTCTTTGATCATATTAGTTCAATAAACTTAATATAAACTTTGCGTTAATAAAATTTGCAGACTATTTATTAGAATGTTGAGTTTGATTGCTAAGAGAAACGACAATCTTCCAAAAACAGCAAGAATATCGCCTAGGTGGTTTCAGATTCTTAATGATTAAATCCACGGATATAATGAACTGAAACGCCTGACTGTTAACGCAGTATATTAGTTAGGAAGTAGGGATAATAGAGGATTGGGTAAGAATGCAGAAAGTAGTAGACGATAGGACAACAATGCAGAAACTTTAAATTGGTGGGAGTGGGACTGTAAGGGAAAAATGATTCTGCCTATTATTACAACAGGCAGTAGTATATAACACCTTCCTGAGTGAGTTAATTATTGATTTTTTGAAATTCGATGATGATTTAATTTATGTTTTAAAATAAAATATTTCCAATTATTGAACGAAAGTAAAATCGATTGACAAATAATCAACAAATAATTAATTGAATAAAAATCTTAGGCTTGCTTTTTATTCATGTCAACTAAGTAAAACATTAAAATATTAAATGGCCTACATAATGGTCTATATTCATTCTGTTCTTTAACATTGCACTAGTTTTATTCAAGGACAATAAAAATTACATGAAAATTTGTACCTATACCTAATAATAAAATGATATCTTTAAAATAAATCGTCACGACATTTTTATTTACGTTTTTACACAATAATTAAACCTTCAATAATTTTTGTTTTACATGCTGAATGCTCCTTTTTTTAGGACATTATAAATAACATCCAATACTATTTAACTATAATTGAATTACTATAAATTAATATAAAATACATTTGAAAAATGTTATTATTATTTTCACTCATTCCTCTCAAATGGGATTATTAAGATCACACTTTCCTGGCTAGATGTTTCATAACTTTTACATAGTAGGAAATTCGATTTTCGATAGTTCCTATTAAAAAGTTAATTTGATGAAAGCATAGTTTTTTATAGTCTCATAAGTTAGCAAATTACACCTCTCCAATTTGGTAAAAATCAAATGCTTATAAATTAAAATATTTCTTCAATTTAAAAATGATAGGAATTGATGTTTACGTTAGTTACTGTTATGTTAAACCATATATTCTAACAATTTTTTAGACCATTTTTATTGTATCTCCCGAACCCAACGTATTTTTAATTACTAGTGTGATAGGACATTTCTTTAAAACAAGGATGAATACATTACATAATCTCGCATAGATAGTAGTGGAGACTACTGCGACAAAACGCCATTAAACATATTATTAAACAACTGATTTGTACTGTAAAATCCCACTGTAAAAAACTGTAAAATCCCACCAAACAATTTTTTATAGATGCACATATATTTCAACAAAAAATGCAAGATTTTGTTATGCCGAATTTTATAAAGTAAGATTTAAAAATATAAATCTAAGACTTAAATCTAAGCACTTTCAAATTTTTATTAATTTTAAAATTTGAATTTTTATTAATTTTAAATTTAAGGACAAAAGTTCTAAAAATTTTGAGAGCTAATTTAATTTTCCTTTCGGATCTAATTTTTTTAATTTAATTTAATTTTCTTTTTGGGAAATTTTCTTAAAATTAAATTTTGAAATTTTTTTGTAACCTAATTAGTCTTCAAATTTTAGGAAATTTTTCTCTTCTGCAAATTTTTGTAAATATGGGACACTTCACAGATTATTTCTTTTTGTTTTTTTTAGAACATATTCGAAATTATTCTAACTATTTTAAATCTTTATGTATACAAAAATAATAATTAGGAGGGATTTAATAACAAAATCAGGGTAGTGATTTCAATCATTTGTTTATCAGTATTTTGTGGGCGGCGGCCACCACTATTTTAAATGCTTAACTATTTTTGTGTGCGCACGCAAAAAAATTATTCTAAATGTTAAATAACATGTAGCATTGCTGAACATGTTATTTGTTAAGTTTATTTTTGGCAAGCGCCGATTTTTAATAAAAAGCTTTAGGTGAAACGTTAGTTTATAAAATATGTTTTTATACCAACAAATTTTGTGGAAAATTTCATTCGTACTAGTATGTCTTTGCGTAACTGTCCCATATGCCCTTTTTAAGTACATATTATTAATTATTTCTCTGAAATATGTTAAAACTAAAAAAAAAAAAAATACATAATATTTTGATAGAAAATGGTTTGACCAGCTTAGGAATATAAGCAATCAACACAATGTTACATTACTGGGGGTTCCGACACAAAGAAACATCTCAGGAAATGAATATGCTGATGAATTACCTAGAAGGGGTTTCAACCTGTATGCTTCATTGCTTCACCACTAAACAGCGTTAAAAGTTATATTTTCCTCCACTTTCTATGCCTAGCGAATAGAAATTAGAAATAATTAACCTCATGCGGTACGAACTAGAAAATCTGTTCATTGCACGATAATTAAAAAACTGATGGCTCATTGAAGCTATCTCGGAGAGACATAGCACAAACAATAGGTTTGTTCACGGGACACTGCTCATTTGGTGACTTGCGGCCAGACCAATCTATCATGCTGCAGATGTGGTGAAGAGAATTAAAAAGAAACCATTATACACTTCAAATAGCCAGCGCTGGCTACGGCCAGAAGAGTAGCTCTGGGTATAGCTATGAATTTAATGATATTAGCGATATTAACGATATTAGCAGAAGTGGTAAGGTTCCTAACGTGCTACTTGAGGTATTTGTCACGATCGACGGGACCAGTCACTTGTACCAACCCACTAACAAATATTATATCGATTTTCATTTTTGACTGCTTTTAGGCAACCACTGTAAAATATTTCCTATAGCACTTTTTTTAATTAACTGAATTTTAACGTTTATTAGTATTTTTATATAGTATATATATATGTATAACTCTTGAAAATAACTGAACTCATTTCTAGGATTTTTAATGATTTAAAATTTTTATTTTAAATTATTTGAAAAAAAGGTTTTGATGTGAATAGCGGTAAATTTCGTAAATCAAATGAAATATAAATATGATTGTGATTTGTGAGAAAAATTTTCAATTAGAAAACAAACATTTTCTTTGTAGCATTGTAGCATATTAAAATTAAAAGTATTAGATTTAAAATTATATTTATTTGAGTTTTGAGTAGCGAAATTTATCTATATTTAATTTTAGAAGTTAAATAAATATTAGTAGAAAAGCAGTACTATTCTTAAGATTTTTAAATATCTAATACTATTTTAAAAGGTAGGTATATAAAATTATAATGTAAATAATAAAAAAAAAAAATTATTAAAAAAAACAGACTTTTTATTGATAAAAAAATTGCATAGTAACTTTTTATTGATTAGATATTAAAGATATACAGGGTAGTAAAAAAAGATATGCACATAAATATGGGAGATAGAAATTATACATAATCTATACAAATGTTGAAATAATTTCTTACAAGTATTACAATTGTTTTGCTATAGCAAAGTAAGTACTTGTTGTTGATGTAAGTACATAAAGGCGCTTACTATAGTAGTACTGTTGTAAGAGTTTTTTAAACAGTACTACTTAAAGTGCATATATTTTCAAAACTATAATAAAAATCATTTTTGAATATAGTGAATATCTTTGCAAACAAAATTTGTAACTGTTCTTAGAATTAGAAAATAACAATTTGTTTAATTTAACTAAAGCCGTTAACAATTGTAAAACCTCGACAATTGAGTTACCTCAACAAAATCCAAAACCACGCCTTACGCCTAATAGGTGACCCTGTCGAACAAGTTACACTTACTCCACTTTACTCTTGTCGGAGCTTATTCAATGACAATTCCAAGATGGTTTAAAACTGACTATGATGGAAACTCATTTGTTGTGAGAACTGCTAAGATGTGGAACATGCTTCCATCTAATGTGTTCCCTCTGTCAATAACCTTCCGTACTACAATTTGCAAAAATTCAAAATGAATTTTTATAGGTTCGTTTCCAATCTTCCCACTAATTTAGTTAGCGTGTAAAAAAAAAAAATATAATGTTTGAACAGATGTCTTAAATTAGTGAATTTCTTTTTTGAATCTCTTATTTCTCTTAAATGAAGGGAATTCAAATATTTTTCAGCACCAATTATGTATAATCTTAAGGATTTTACCTTTCTTTAAGTTTATATGACTTCAAACATTTATTTGGCGATACGAACTAACCCCCAAGTTACTAAAGTCCAACTACAAAAATGAACTAAACCTATAAATATTTTTGCTAAAATTTAATTTGACGATTAGTTAATTTTTAAAATCTTGAAATTAGTTCATATAAATTAAACCCCAAAAATTTTAAAAGTATATTTGGGGATTAGTATATTTTTTGCGTATTAGTTAATATTTTTGGGAGATTAGTTAATTTTTTGTGTTGGCAATTAGTTAATATTTTCTTTTGAGGTTAGTGCATTTTCTTCAATTAAAATATTTAATGTAGTGCTGTGCGTCCATCCTGTGCGTGTGCGTAACTAATGTAAAACCAAGGTATGTTAAAAACATATATAATATTTATTAGAGATGTTAAACATAAAGAAATGGAAAAATAAAAAATTAGTTCTGAAACCATTTATAATTATTTAAAAAAATCTTTTTACTATTCTTAAAATTCCAATAATTCGCTTCCGAAAGGAAAATACCCATAAACTTGTTCATTTCATTGTATTATATTAATATGTACCACTTAATATTACATTTAAATTAAACAAAACTTTAGTACATATCGTCACAGTATTTCTTTCGCTAACAATTTAAAAATATATGGGGAGATATCGTGGTAAATCGCATACCTATATCACTAATGCTCAATACAGACTACAAAAATTATTTAACAAGTTGTTAATTGGGGTAAAAAGTGGAAACTTAAAATGAATTTTCGAAAATGTGTAACTGTTCTCTTTGGAAATTCTACCGCGTTTCGAAATACAATGTACTGAAATTACTATTTAAAATTTCTTAATGTTGAAATGCGTATGTAAAATTATAAATAAGGAAGAATTTTAGAGTTGATTGTAAAATCCGAGCTTTTTTCTAGAATCTAAAATTCCTGATGGTACATATGTTGCATATATATATACATAAATATTCTAGGAAAAAAGGGAATATCCCAATTTTGAATTTAATTTTAAAATATCTTGTTATTCAGAATCTTCCATCTACGAATACATATATAAATACTCTAGAAAACATACGAATACATATATAAATACTCTACCCTGATTTTGTTACCAACTATAAAATTCCTTCTAATTCAGAATCCCGTATACCTATACATATTATACACGAAATCATATAATCGTATTAATCATATTAAACAAATCTTTTAATTGAGTAATAAAGCCTTTAAGCTAAGTACATATACACGGGAGACTAAAATTGACAGAGCTCTATATAGAAACAAAAGTTTCCTCTACCAAATTTCGTGTTCGTGTTTATACGAAAGTGCAACTCTACAGAAAATTCGCTTTACAAAAACTTTTATAGAGAAATTTTTTGTAGAACTGCAGATTTTCTATATACCGAATGTTCACACAGCAGATCTATTGTAGAGGGGTAAATAGAATTAAATTGGAAATAGATTAGTCTTTTGCAAAACAATAAGTTAATTATTTAGAAAAGTTTTGTTTATTAAATTAAATTTAACCATTAAAAAAAAACTTAGTTCAAATAAATTCGAATTCCTTTTCATTAATTTATTAATAAGGAAACCGATGATTTGTTATATAGTTATTATATTGTATAAATATAGAAATTTTACATTATTTTTCGTAATTCATCAATAAAATTAATTTCATAAGAGAAGATGATGAATAATAAAATAATATTTACCATTTATATCCTATAGAAACATACATATACTTAAAAAAAAACAATATAATATGAAAAAATGGACGAATTACATAAAAATCTACTGTATAGTCTCTACAGATCTACAAACACGTTTGTAAATCAGTAGAGTCATCGTATATACTAAAATTTTTCTACTTAAAAGTGTTTAGACGGTATAGAAATGCCTAACAAAAAATCTTTTGTAGAGCCAATGTAGAGCTTAAGGCGGCAGAGTTCTAACGAATTTTCAGACGCTCTACCGAGATTTTTCTCGCAACTCTACCATTTTTCCTCTCCCGTGTGAACTTAAATTAAGACCTTAAGGAAATGAAGCCTTGAAATGCAACTTTTAATGATATTTTCTCCAGGCCGATAACTAAATCAAATTTGATTTTTTATTTTATTTATTAAAATTTTCGACTAATCTATAGATAAAATACTCAAAAGTAATTTATATATCACTCGTAATATTATTTATTTTGTTTATATTATATTATATCCATGATCTATTTTGCATCATATGCTTAAGCGCTCGATCATCGAAGCTAATCTTTGTTTTTTTTTTTTTTAAATTTAGCTTATAGCTTATAGATAAATTTTAGGAAAAAACATATTTTTTTCTTTTCGTACTCACATTTAAATTAATTGCTAATTTTTATGTTGGTCGTTTTTAAAAGATATTTTAATTAAATTTTTTCAAAGTATTTATATTTTATAATAATTTTTTAATTTTTTTATTTTACAAGGGTAGGTAGGAATCATCAAAGCACATTATATACGAGTGAAACGATTCCTCTATGAATGTATGGGACTTTAACCGAATAAACACCGTATCTCTTTTTTTACCAAACAATAGATTATACGAGCTTATAACAATAGCTTTAGTACTGATGTAATGCTTGGTCAAAGGAAGTTGCGTTAGGGAATGAAAACGGATTTCAAATTGACAAGCATATTGTGAACAAAGTTTTTAATAATCAGTTTGAATCTTTGCACTTTGTAAATGTAATTTTCATCAATTCATGGGAACACATATTTTTTATTTTTTTTTATCGCAAAAATTTGGTATTAAAATTTATCAATATTTTTTCTTATTGTTAAAATAAAAATAATTTAATCTAGCCTATCCTACTTATCCTAACTTAAATAACTTAGACTATAAGTTTAAAATCTAATATGTAATAGAAGTACTGTGGTCACATTATTATGTTTTTACATCAATATTCTCTTTTCATTATCTGGTATAAACATATAATATAATGTCGTATGTTAAATTTTCTCCGTTAATATTGGTCGTTCGACATTCTATAGTTTTACACGTAGTCCACCAATTATAGTGATATAGTAGGGTGACATGATTTTTGATTTTAATATAGTCATTTTTATCTAAAACACCGAAAATAATTGAATAATTTATTTATTTATTTATTTATATTATATACTATATATTTACAATATATTTGGTCGTAAGGAAGGTATGTAAAGAAATAACACTTACGACCTGTGTGGGGATCGAACCCACACTCCTTCGGTTAATACGCCACACGCCTACCTACTAGGCTACCGAAGCCCCCTAATTGAATAAAATAATTAGTTTAATAATATATAACAAAAAATTGCATACTTATCGGAGCAAATAAAATTATATAATTAATTAATTATTAGAAATTATCCTTATTATATAATAATATTATATTCTAATTATATTTCATTTTTTTTTTTTCTTACTTAAACTAAATAGTTTAAATTTCTCAATTCAAACATATACAAAATATTTTAAATGTTTCATATTATTCAATTAAAATCATTTTAATTGTCATATTATTTTATTATACAAAAATGTAATTTTAAAGTAGGTACTATAATCTAAAGAACATATATATATATAAATATTTATAAATGAACTCCTAACAGATATATATTTAAATATTTTTACATATAAATATAATTTACTTAAAAAAAAAGAAACAAAAACTTCCTCTTAAAACTTAAAGTATTCAGGATTCTCACATTCATTTTTTATTTTTGTACTCCATTTTTATTCTTAAGAAAGAAAAAAAAAAGAGAAAAAAAAATTAAGAAGGAGCAAAAAGTATAGAAAAAAAGGATAAGAAAAAGAAATTAAAATGCAAGGAAAAGTGAAAAGTTTTTAAGGTTTGTAATACTTTAAGTTTAAGATGAAAAAAAAAAAAGTTTGTTTTTATAGTTATATTATTTCTTTTTTTTCCATTTTTTTTTTTTAATACATATACATACTTACATGTTATATAACTAAATATAAAGTGAGACGGAATGTAAATAATCGGATAAATATATATATAAATATATATATATATTTATACATATAAGTATAAAAATAAAACTATAATATTTTAAACACTATGAAGAATTAGTGTATAGTGAATTGCAACTGTAAGTGTTACCATATTATTTTGTCATTAAAATAAAAAACTACAAATATATTTTCGGATGAAATCTTCTACATCGAATATTAAGCAAATCTGATATTTATTTCAATTTACCAATTTAAGCTCTGAATAATGGATCTTATTCTAGCCCTGAGTGATTGTAACAAGTATTTTTTTTTTTTTTTTCAAGTTAGTTCAGAAAATAACAATAACTTTTCTTATTTTCCTAATTTTAGCTTTTCTTCTTTTCTTCTTTTTTTTTTTTTTGTTTTTCGGCAAATTCTCTTTTGAACTCTTTAATCTGAACCCCTTAAATTATTTCACCTTATATGAAAGCATACAATTAATTGAAAATGTTCCTTGCAGATTTTTAACATTTAGCGAAAACAGTTAAGGGAAGGAAAGGGGGTTAATCCTAATATATAAGATGAAAAAATCAAAATATATACCTACCTATTCCTTAATTTTTTATAATAAGAAATTGTATGGATTATAAGAAGCTTTAAACTATGCTCTGACTAACTACTAATGAGTTTCTTAAACTTCTAACTATATGTAAACTATACTAAAGAGTTTTGTAGTAAAATAATTTAAAGATTTTTATATTTCTGTTTAAAGATAATGGGACGAATGCATAAAACTGAATTTGAACATAAATTCCAAAGGAAATCCTTCCAGATTAAAAAGTGATTTTTGTTTTAAAAAGATAGCGTTGAGTTCAAGCTCTTTAAGCTTTATACATTCGACGAAATATTTATTAGCCATTATTTCCAATCTACCATAATGTTCTTCTTTTTTTTTTTTAATTTATGAAACAAGCGTTACTTACAATAAAACATTATAAATAATTGTATCCATATTTATATCCATATAAAATAAATATTACGTAAGTTTAAAAATTATATATGTATGTATATGTATATACATATAACATATAACACATTTCATATTTTATTTTTATTTTACGTCATATTAAAATGTTCAATTATATAGCATATGACATACATATATTATTAGATATTAGATACACATATATGTAAATAGATATTATATATATATTTTATTAATATGAACATTTTATGTATATATATATATATAGCTACATATATATGTACACATATATATATATATATATATAGTTATATTATAAGAAAAGTAGTAAAAGTTTTTCAAAAATATTTTCATAAGGATAATTGTTAAAAGAACAAAAAAAAAAAAAAAAACAGCAACAAGAATAGATAAAAATTGAAAAATCTTCTTCAATTTTTCCTTTTTTATTTTTTTTTTCTTCTTATTTTCACAGTTTTTATGGTTTTTTTTTATTCTATTTTTTTCTTTTAATTTTAAAGATTTCACCTAGTTTCTGCAAAAAAAAAAAAAAAAAATCAAATTCTGTCTCTTCTTTAAGAAAACTGAGTTTTGAAAAAAAAAAAACAAAACACAATCAAAAACTTTTATTTGAACATTGAAAATATTTTTAAAGTTTAAAAAACAAAAAAAAAAAAAAAAAATAATAATAAAGAATTTTAACACTTTTGCCTTGCCGTCGGAAATATTCTTTACAAAAACAAAAAAAAAAAAAAAATGAAATAAAAACACAAAATAAAAAACAAAAAATTTAAAAACTTTCTTTAAAAAAAAATTAAATAAGTTAATAATAGTTATTTTTTATTTAAAGTGTATTAAAATCTAACTTTTTAATAACTTAGGAATTAATACTAAAATAATTGTTGCATATATGTATGCATATATGCATACAATATAACATGTATATTTGAATATTTGTATACATATGTATATAAAAAATCAAAAAGTCATAAAAAAAAATTTTTTTTTTTTTTGTCCTTTATATTTTTTAATTGTTTGTGTTAATTGTTTTATATGTTTGTTTGTTGTAGGTGTTATATACACATGTGATAATCACATTTTTCATAATTTTTGTTTTTTTTTTTTTATTATTTTAATAAAATTTTTTTTAAATTTATTAAAGAAATATAAATTCTTTTAAGTTTTGTATTTATTTTTTGTTATTATGTTAAAAAATCAGTGACGTAATCAATATTAAGTTTATAATGTAGGTGTTTGTAATATAATAAAATTGGAGGTCACTTGTAAAATATTCTAATTAATATAGTTAAAAAGGGTTTGCATACTCGGTTATAAAGTGATTTTGATTAATGAGTCAAGTAAAAATAGATTTTTAAAGTTTCTGGTATAAAGTCACATTGGCGCTCATTTCGATAGTCATTTCATTAAAATGAAAATGAAAAATTTTATTTCATTTTAATAATTTTTTGTGATTTCGTTGGTCGGGGAAAATGAAATGGAATTTAAAATTAAAATGATTTATATTTTTTTTTTTAACCCGGCAATACTTTCTTATTTTCAGGTTTTGACTATACAAAGAAAATAAAAGCTAAGTAAAAAATTAAGTGCTCGTAAAAGATTAAATATTGTCTGCATAATAAGAACAATAAATACTGACTTCTATAAATACCTGCTGTTATTTTGGAGAAGACTCCGTAACTTGGGAGCAAGAAGTCGGACCAATATGATTTAAAAAACGTAGTTCCCAATACTGTAATAGAAAAAAGTTCTGGCTCCTTAGTTTTTGGGTTCTGTTTTTTTGGAGGGAGGTCAAAAGTTTAACTTTTTTTAATTTTTTTTTATGATATTTAAATTTTACTACAAAATCGGTGAGTACGTTTTTTTAAATCATGTTGGAACAACTTCTAATTCAGAAAATAATTGGCTTTCTTCCAACTTATGCTATCGCATAGTTATAGGTTGCTTATAAAAATGCCTATGTTCACATAAATATAAATAAAAATAATTCATAAAATACTTAATAAAAAATAATATTAATAAAATAATTAATAAAATACTTCTGTTTTTTTCCTAAATCCATTTTTACAAGCACTCATTTAATAATTGCAAAATGAGAAAATTTGATGTTTTAAATGAGTATATTCATAAAAACCGACTATCAAAATCAGCTTCTTTTCATTTTTTATGATTTTTTTCATTTTTTATGACTATCTAAATCAAAAATTTTGTTTTTCATCAAAAATAATAGTGATATGACTATCGAAATCAGGGCCAATAAGTTAAGTAGAAAATAATTTTTAAATCTTCTGCTATAAAATCAGATTTATTCAAAATATTTTTCAATAGATTTTTCAAAATATTTTTCAATTTTTGTAATTTTCAATAGATTAACTTCGGTACTTCGGCAATTTTAGCTTATAATCAAGAACTACTTATACAAGATTTTAATTGTGAGTAGACGCAGTTTTATTTTTTTGACGACAATAAAAAAATGCATATAAAAATGGAATTTAAACTAATAGACGGAATCAAAAAGTAATCTCTATGTATTAGACTTAATAGTACATCCTTATACGTCTACAGCAACAGAAAATGGTTTTAAATAATTTTTTCTTTTACATATTCGAACATTAATTGACTCGGTGGTAAATCTCCTCGGTGTTAATAATGATTTTGTCGTGCAATCGAAAATTTTGATCACTACGTTTGTAATACTGCGAATAACTAGGTGATCCAAAATTCTGATCACTGTATCTGTTATACTGGCTAACTTATTTTATTTGGAAAATATCTTCAGTAAAAAGAATGATCAATACTCTTTAATTCTATATTTGGTCGAATTTGTTTCTTTTTGTGAAAGGTGTAAAAACTAACAAAACTTATAGCTGGAATCTGTAAGTGTTAGGAGTGATATGAAATAATAGATCTGTAGTTTTGTGTCAATTATATGGATCATAAAGCAAAAATTGTACATAACTTTAGTAATAAGTGTGAACAACTCCATAAAAACATCTTTTTATGAAAATTTTTCCCTGTTAAGTCATTTCAAATTATAATTAAATAAAATAAAATTTAGTATTAGTTATAATAAGATTTTTGCACTATTTTATATTTGTGATCTCGTTGATTTTCAAAAATTTCAATTTCTAAATACAATCAGAACCATAAATTTCAATTTAATCGTTTTTTAGGTTTTAAAATTTCCAAATTCTGTACATTTAATTTTTTTTTTCTTTTCATATTTGAAACTTTTCTTATTAGAATCAAGGGAATTTTGAATTTCTTATATAAAATGAACTGCTATTGCCATTAAATATACATATTTTTCATTTTTATTTTTCATCCATTTATTTTTCATTGTTATAAAATTAAACTATTTCATACCAAATTTATTTAGGGTAAATTATTCATATATTATGTATGTATACGTATCATATTTAGTGTAAATACCAATAAAATGTGAAGTAGACCTGAAAATACTGTTCAAAAAATCCATTTACCACTTACTGAATCACATCATTATATAATTATTTATTTTATAATATAGGGTGAGCCCACTTGGACTGACTGATTTGAAATGCTTATGATTCTTTTATTTTATTTGTTTTTAAATGAAAGTATAAATTATTAAATTTTTTTACGCTAAGTCTGAAAAATGACATCCTTTAAAAGGCGTTCATTTTTCTGTTGACAGCTAATGGTTCTTTTTAAGACATTTTGCATTTTATGGTTTTATGGTAAACCGGTTCCTTCAAGAAATCCCACAAAAAAAAAAAAATCAGGAGCAGTCAAATCTGGGGAACGAGGTAGCCACGCGAAATCAGCATTTTTTGAAATTATTCGGACATCGAAAAGTTCTGGCAGATTCGTCATTGTCTTTCTCGCGGCATGAGCATATATCGAACGGTATGTCACGATTATTGAGAACTACACAGTTAACAGTGCATCTGAGATGGTGTAATTGTCGCTGATGCACTGCCCTCGGATTCTCCGTACCCCAAATTCAGCAGTTCTGTTTATTGACACATCTATTTAAATCAAAATGTGCTTCATCGGTCATAATGAGATTGTGCAAAAAATTAATCGTCCGGAATAATAACATAATAAAATTCAACAATTTTTACACGTTCTTGCACTGAGTATGATGACATTATAAAATTTTATAAAATTCTTTTTATTATCTGCAAAAAAAAAAAACAAAATAAAAACTTTAAATATAAAAAAAATTATAAGCATTTCGAATCAGAAATTCCAAGTTGCTCCACCCTGTATGAATATATTTTTAATACTTTCGGTTTCACTCAATTCTTTTTTTTCGCTCAAGTCACTTTTGGATGGATATGTGATCACTTATTTAAAAGAATTTAACTGTACCATACACATTTTCCAGATGGTATGGCATAAAAAATTTTATTAAAAATCTGTTAAGTATAGAATTAATTTAACCTTAAAATAGGTTTTCACTATTTTACTTTTTTTACTATAATTTTTTTTTGAATAAAAGACAGTATTGTTTGCAGCTACGATAAAATTGTGAGAAAAATTAAAGCTATGAGAAATTGTCACAAATAAATTGTACAGAAGTAACAGTGCATGCTATGTTTGCGTTATAAATCTTAATAAAGTTTATAATAATAATAATATATAATAATTAAAGAAACACCTAATTGTCACTTATGCAATAAAATAGGGTTATGGGACAATATAAGATCTTTCCAATTAAAAAAAAAAAAATTGTTAAATAAAAAAGGGTTGTAGTTGGTTCAATAATTTGTTACGTTTTTTATTAGAAATAGTATTTATGGATTAGAATATAAGAATATCAACAACTTATTTAATTTGGTACATTGTTAAAGTTAACATTTGCTAATGCGAGTTGTTAATCCTCTTTTGTAAATATTTGGTACGTGATTTTTTTTTCCTAAGGTAGGTGGGAATTTTTTAAATACACCGCAATTTCCCCTTGGTAGTGTCAGATTCTGACTGACTAAACCCATCTCCCCCTTTAGCCAATATAATGAGATGAAACCCTTACCTGCGAATACAGTATATTGGCTAGGAAGTAGGGATAGGCAAGGATAGGAAATGGATACGAAAACATTGAATTGGGAGTGAGACTGTAAGGATACCATGAATCCGACTATTATTATTACTATTTTGCTAACAGTGACTATAGCCGTTACAACAGTTATAACATGCAGTAGTATATAACACCTTACTGCATGAGGTAATTATTGAAGGCAAATCCCACTTTCACTGTAGCAGTTATTATTATTGGTATTCTTATTAATTTTATTATTATTTTACTACAGATTAAGGGCCATCAGTGCATTACAACGTGCAGTAGTATTTATAACACCTTAATGCATGATATAACAAAAGATAGCTCCACTGTAGCAGCTATTATTATTATTATTACTATTATTATTACTATTGTTATTACTATTATTATTACTATTATTATTATTACTATTAATTATACGATATACATTATTACGATATGAAATTACTACATATTTTTTATTTATATGACCTGACCGGGGTTTGAACCCAAGACCCTTCCATTGAAAGATTGGCGACTTAAACACTGCGCCATGTGTCAGATGATTACACTTTTTTAGTTAATATAGAATTAATAATGCCTCTTTTCAAGGATTTAAATATAATTATGTAATGGAGCTTGAAATTTCTTATGAAAATGAAATACATATTAATATTTGCATATAATAAATGTTCTACAATCAACTGTAGAACTGCAATTAGTTTCTTGAAATTATAATAACTACTGAAATGCTAAGATTTGATTTCTAACTATGGTATTGCCTTCTATTAGTGTAGTCTGTAACCATATTCACATTTATATTCTCTTCTTAAACTATTTAGAGTGAAAAATATCATCAAATTCATTTAGTCATTAAAGTTATAAAAAACTAATTACATACATGTAAATTTCTAACGAATGAAAATATACTGAAATGAGTTTCAATTGTAACAAGTGGTGGGGTTACGATTTTCACTATTTCAAAACATGTTTTCTATTTTAAGGGATGCCAAAAATACTTTCTATATAATATCTTACAAATATTCTAAGAATCTCTTACAAAAACAAAAACAGACAAAAATTATAATTCGTGTTCTCAATTCACAAATTATATGAATCAATTTTCTGGAAGTTGAGATGTTAAAATGTTAAAAGTAAATTGTCTTCAATATGGTAAACTCGCGTTGATCAATTACTTCACAAAATTCAAAGCACAAGGGAAATAAAATAATGAATTTCAGTCAAAGTGAAAATATAAATGTTCCCCGGATCATAGTAGCTCATTCTAATGAAACTTAACTTAAAAAGGAAATGCTGATTTATTTCGTCATTTCACATTGAGTGCAGTGGGGAAGCCAAATTGAATGTACATATATAAATAAATAAATAAATACTTTTTGAAATAAAATATAGTAGAAATGTGTGAAGTGTGAACAAGTATATTTTTTGTAATGACATTTTAAGTTATGTATACATATATATATATATATATATATATATATGTATATATTTTTTTTTTTTGAACATTTCCCTGCCACATAAATGTAACAAGGAAATTATTCTGCCTTTCCTGTTCATGCGTGGCTGTACATGTAAGGAAAAATTACTCTTACGACGTATGTGGGATTCGAACCCACACTGTCTCGGTGTTTACAGCATATTTTATATGCTCTTACCCACTAGGCTACCGAGGCCTCAGAATACATTTTATTATTACGGAGATAAACCATTTCATTTCTGCAGAGTTATATTTTATAAATATTTTAGGTAGGTAGGTAAGGTACCTATGCTTAAATTTTATTTCTAGAGTGGTGCGATTTTATAAAATAATTTTTCTTATTAATTACATATTGCGAAAAAAAAATAAATTAAATTTTCTATAAATAAAAATTTAAAAAATATTAGAAGCCAGACTAACCATACTCATACATACATACATACGTACATTCTGTGCATGTATCAATTGCAATTTTTCAATCTGGTTAAAATTGAAGTTTAACAATGAAATTTAGTATTTTTTAACAAGTTTAAAGTAAATTCTATTATATATTTCTTATTTCATATAAGAGGTTTTGTTGAAGAGTCTGAGTACTATAACTTTGTAAAAATGACTGACACATGCTTTCTTTCAAATTTCTTTTTTAAAAATATTGTGACGCAATAAATTTTTTTTTTTGTACCTATATATTATATACCATAGGTAATAAACTATTCATAAATTAACATTTTTTTATAAATATAAGTATATACCTACATATTTATTTAAAATATTTTGCATATATATACATACGTATACATACATATGTATATATATATGCTATATGTATGTATAAATACCTATTAAGTATGTTCTACAGTATATAATATAACAAAAACTTTTTACTATATCTAATCAACAAAAAAATATATACGTACATATATATGTATGGATGTATTTAATATATTTTTTTCGTAAAATAATATTATAAAATCATGTGAAATTTTCTATGTACTTACATTAATATACATATAAACGCAAAGTGTACATATCCGAAACGCAATAACAAACATACCTACATTATAAAAAATTATTTTATATATTTACATTATATACTTGAATACTTTACAGTAGGTACCATGGTCTCTTCCTTCTTTTTTTTTACAACACCTAAAAAAAAAGAAAATCAAAAAAAAAAAAAAACACCAATACCTACTTATTGCAATTATGCAAATGCAACATACCTACACATACCAAATGCATTTTTTTCTCCAACAAATGTTTTTGTTTTATTTTTCAGATTCAGAAGAAATATGTATATTATTTACTCTAGAGAGCAATCAATATAATAAAAAGTGTTTTCTCTTTTTTTTTATAAAAATTTTCTTTTAATGCACTTTTTTTTCTATATGCAAAAACACAAAAAATTAAAAAGTTATCAAATCAAAACGAAATTAAAAACGGAAAGAGAATAAAATTTTGTATGAAACGCAGTTAAAATTTAATTCAATGCAATTCGCACTGTTTAATTCAATCATACAAACATATGTAATATGTTGCTAGAAACATTTAAGGCGAATTTTTACTTCAAAAACCTACAAACACTATAGAAAAAAACAAAGAAAAAAAACTTGCATTAAAATTGCAATGCAATACGAAAAAGAGAATTTTTATTTTGAACAAAACATTAAGGAGAATAAAAATTCTTTATATTATTTTTGTATGCATTTTGAGAAAAAAAGTCAAACACAAATCCAAACACAGTATTGTTGATTTAACATACATTTAAAACTGAAGAAATAAAAAATACGAAAAATAACATTGAAGGGGGGAATGAGAAAAAAAAAAAAACAAATGTAGTTAAACTAAAATGAGTGAATGCGTTTTTCTCGTATACACTACATTTGAATTTATGTGCATACATATTTTAAAATTGTATTAAAGATTAGAAACATTTTTTATTGTGTACTTTTCGTGTTAATTTGCTATGCATCTAATATGTATTAATAAAGATTTCAGGGGATTTTAGGAGAATTTTATTTTAATAATTAAATGTACAAACAGGCCATATATTTGTGCATGTATATAAAGTTCTCTCTCACTATTCATCAATATAGAACAGTAAGAAATAAAAATAAGGAAAAAAAATAAAGAAAAAACAAAATTGTATTGCTGCAACAACGTGCATATTTAAGAACTTTTGTGTACTAGCAAACACATTGCACACATGTACTTGTTCTGGAAGATAATAAAAATATAGAAAGAGGAAATATAAGAGATAGATAGAGAATAACTTAATAAGAAAAGAATTAAGAGTTATCTAAACGGTTGAGAGAGGAGAGGAGGAAAATAATAAATTGAGAGATATATTATAAACACTAACACACACACAAAAATTTTATTAAACTAAAAGAATTTTTTTTTTTTTGTTTTTTAGCAAAGGTTAATTTTTTATTTTTTTTATTTTAGTAATTAATTTAATTCATAAATTTTATGATTAGGATTAATGTATAATTTACAAATGTATACATATAATATATGTACATACATATACATACATATTACATACATAATTGTTATGTTATATTTTAATTATTTAAATTGTTAAAATTTCGCTTTATTTTTACATTTGTCCTTATAGTAAAAAAAAAAAAAATTTATACTATTTTTAATCAATTTATTTCTACATACATACATACATATGTATGTACATAAGCCGTAGTGTAGTAATCAAATAAATCCTTTTATTTTTTGATTATAAATCATTTTTGTTTTAATTTTTTATTATAATTTTAAAATTATTTTTATTGATAGGTTACAAAAACTACTTTTTTTAAAGCCTAAAAAATGAATGTACCTACATGAATACATAATATGTATGTACATAAGCATGCACATTAAATATTTATAAATTAGTTAAAAATAAATAGGTACCAACATTCAAGACATATAATATACGTACATACATACATATATTATAATATATGTATATGAATGCATGAAGATTTCATAAATGTTATATTGCATTAAGGATCACATATTTTGTATGTATGGATGTACATACATTTTTTCATGTTTCGCAACAAATCGTTTGATTTTTTTTTTTTTTTTTTTATGTAACTAATAAATAAATAGTGGGTTGGGTGTTACCTTTTTGTTTTAACAATCTTTGATTTTATTTTTTTTTTTTATTTTGCTACTGCATTTTATTTTGTTGTTTTGTAATATATGTATGTAGTATTATTATGGTTTTTATATATTCAATCTTATGGTTGTTGTTATTGTGTTGTTACTTTTGTTGCTAATAATATTTACTTCAATTTCTGTTGTTGTTCAATGTATTGTTGAGTTGTTTTTTGTTTTTATTAGTCGTTGGTCGGTTTTTTGTATTGAACATCATTTATTTCTAATTTTTTGTTTTTTTATTCTTTTAGTTTGGTTGTTTTTGTTGTTGCATATTTATTGTAGTGTTGTCTTTTACAATTTTATTGTTTTGATTGTTTTTGGTATTGTATTGTGTAGTTTGTTGAAGCGGCGCTAAATTGAACTAAAATCATAATAGAAAAAAAAAGTTTATTTATCAAACTGCATTGTATCTACTTGTGTACATACATATGTATGTATGTATATATATTTTTTTTTATAAAATTTTGCATGCAAACATATAACTAAGTTAATGTACACTTGCAAACATATATAAATTATATATGTATGAATGTATATGGATAATGGATATAAGTACATATTTCTATATATACCTATTGCATTTTTTCATATAAAATGTACACCACATTTATATAAAACGACAAAAAATATCAAATAATTTTACAAATACTTACGCAATGTAAAAAATAACAAAAACAAAAAAAAAACAAAACAAAAAAAAATACTTGTCGTTTTGTTTTATTTTTTTTTCTCTCAATAACTTTTTAGTTTTTTACTTTTGTTTTGTATTTTTGTTTTCCCACAATTGTTTTTTTTGTTTTATATTATATGCTGTATAATATATTTAATAATACAACAACACAACAATATCACAATAACAACACAACAACAATAGCAACAACAACTATATTATAATACAAAAACAATATTAAAACCAAAACTGAAGAACCGATTTTTTTTTTTTTTTTTTTTTTTGAGTACATATGGAATCGATTTCATTTATTAGAAAAAGAAGAAATGCAATTAAGTGTATATGTGTGTTATGTGTAAATTTAAAACTGTATATGTATATATATAATGCATATAATATGTTAATATGTATATGTAACATGAAAAAAGAAACATAAAAGCAAAAAAAAAAAAAAGAAAAAAAAAATATTATAAAGAGGAGGCGAACTACGAAATTAACACACAAAAAAAAAAGAAAAAAACGCAATGGACGATTGAAAAGTTTTTCACATAGGTAGTATATATTATAATATATATATGTATATATATGTAGGTATACTGATAAGTATATTTTTGCATTTACTTTGAATATTGTTATTATAGTTTTGTTGTTTTTGTTACTATTTAGTTCTAACTATTGATGATTTTAAAATACATACATATAAACTTTTATATATGTATGTGCATATGCATGAAAATATGGATTTATATATGTATGTTTGTATGTTTATAAATAAATTGCATGCATTTCAGAGTGGGTGGGAGCTTCAGCTAACGAAACAGAAAAAAAAAAAAAAAAAACAAAACACAAAAAATTTGAAGTAAATTTTTTTAGTTTTTAATTTTTGTTTTTGTTTTTGTTTTGAACTGATTTTTCTTCAATGTTAGGTTCTAAAATTGGAATATCTTTTTTTTTTTGTTTTGTAATGTATTTATTAATGTTTATAGGTATGTGTGTTTGTGTAAAAAATTAGGAAAATCGTTTTTGATTCTAAGAAAAAGAACAAAAAAAAAAAAAAAAGGAAAGAAAAAATAATATGTATGTAGGTACATATTATTATATAGTACCTAAGTAGATTTGTGATTGTGAAAATTGCATTGAATAGAAATTGGATCTTTTATTTTTTTTTTTTTGTTTTTTGGATTTTCTTTAAATGCTCTGGGTATTCAATGTTTTGTATGTTTTTTTTTTTTTTTTTTTTGTTTGTGGTTCATTTTATTTTGGATAGGTGTAGGTTGAAACAGAGAAGGAAAAGTGCAGATTGACGAAAATTGAGGGGAGAAAGAAAGTTATGAGAAAAGTGGTAAGAAGTATAACAAAAAAAAAAAAAAAAATTGGAAAAACTATCAATCCAATGTTGTTTTTTTTTTTTTTTTGGTTTTTTGTTTTTATATAGTAAAATATACCTATATATGTAAATATAAACATAGCCATGGTGTTCTATAAAAATTTTGTATATATATACGAATTAGGTAGATACATAATATGTTTATATATACATATATACATGTATATACCTACTGCATACGTACAGCATTTGGAAAATATCAATTTTTTGTTGTTGTGTTATTATTATTTTGTATTGTATTGGTAGTTTAATATTTTTGTTTTTTTTGTTTTTTTGTGTAAAGTTTTTCTTCAAATTTTTTTCCTTTTTTTTTATTGTTTTTTTGTTGTTGTTGTTCTTGTTATTCTTTCATTACTTATTACTTCAATTTTTCTGGCTCTTCTTATGGCTTATTTTGGAATTTTTCAATTTTTATTTTTTAATTTTAAAATTTTTTGTTTTAAAAATTATTTTACAATGTTTTGTTTTTGTTTTTATGTTTTTTTGTTCTATACTTTGGAGAAAATTATTGGAAAAATGAAATACGAGTTCATGGGAGCTTAACTTTTTGTATTCTTGAAAAACAAGAAAAAAAAAAAAAAATCAAGTATTTTGTATGTACATAACCGAATGTATGTATGTGTATAGGTCTTTTACTACTTTTTTTTTTTTTTTTTGATAAGTTTGTTATGATTTTAGTAAAAAAAAAAAAAAAATTATTTACTTTTTATATTTTGAAGATATTTTTTTTTTTTTTTTTTAAATAATTCTAATAATGAAATCTGATATTTATGATAAAGGATTAATGTTTGTGAGTTTAACAAACAAAAAGTAATAAAAAAAAAAAAATTAAGGAATTTTATTTGTAATAATGAAAAAAAAAAAATTTTTTTTTCTCTTTTTATTTTAAGTGTTATTTGTTTGAAAAGTTTGAAGTTACTTTTTAGTGAAATAATATATGTTTCATTTAATATATCTGTAGGTAGAGGTATATTATACGTAACAACATAATATAAAATAATATGTTAGGTAGGGTAGGTAACTATTTTAATAATAATTATTAGAATAATGTAGATTTTAGATTTTTTATATTAAGAAAATAATGAGAATAAATAATTGAAATATGGTAATTTGAATATACGACCTATACATATATGTAGTATGTAGATAATAATATTATGTAGGTATAACAGTATTAAATTGAAAAAAGAAAAATGAAAATTTTAATAAATAAAATATTATATTTAATTTTTTAAAAAGTAAAATTCTTTTTTTATAAATTGTTTTTATAATTTTTTTTCTCTTTTATAATAATTAAAAAACAAAAAAAAAAAAAAAAAAATATTGAATTACTTTAGAAATAAAAAAATTCGGAATTAATAATTGATTTTAAAGATACATGTATGTATGTATATATGTATGTATATAATATGAATTGAAATATTTTTCATATAGGTATGTATATAGGTATATATAGATATACATATAATATAATGTATATAGTTATTAATTATTATTAGATATTAGATAGATATATTTTATTTTTATTATTCTCATTTATGACCCCCAAACAAAATTTATGGACTCTTTCCTTTCGAATATTATTATTACTTATAGTTACAGTACTCTTGCGATAACTTGAACTGTTAAAAAACCAAGGTTGTTCATAATATCGAAAAGTTCAAGTTATTGTATAGTTAAATTTTTTATAAGAAAATTAAAATGTTAACGCATTGCATACATTTAAATACAGTTTTAAAACATATTATTTTTATACTAAATGCCGCAGAAATATTTAATAAAATCAAAAAAATATACAAATTCAATATTAAAAATCTAAAACAAAATATTTTTTTTTTATATTTATATGCATATATCAGTTTAATTTCTTTTAAAGAAACTTGAAATTTTAGACTGAACTGTTTTTGTTAGCATGTTTTATTCCTACTGCTTTATCCCTTAGTTCTTGAAAAAAAAAAACTAAAATGTCAGATATGTTGCATTGATTTTCATCAGTTCATAAAATTAATTTTATTGATAATGTTTTACAGTTTCGTTATCATTTTTTGTTTTAGAAGGAAATACAAATGCACATGATATGTGCTGTGGGGCACTATATACATTTCCACACACAATACATATTATTTTGACAGCAAAAAATATAAAAAATAAACAATTTTGGTACTTTCCCGAACTTAGAAAATAAAAAATAATGTTCTGTTCAAGTTATTGAGGTCCAAAAAAAATAAAATGTTCAAGTTATTCAAAATTGAATGTAAAATTTACGATGTTCAAGTTATTGCGAGATTCAACTGATCGCGTGTACAAGTTATGGCGAGACGATATATAATAGTATCTACTATGTAGTATATATGTATTAATTTCGAAAATATTTATTAGATTTTAAATGTAAAATTAATGTTAGATAGATATTACATACATATGTTATATACGTATATGTTTTTTGTATATTTTAAATACTTTTTTGTTTAGTATATAAAAGGGATATAGGTACATATACATATATTAACATTTATATATATATAAATAGGTACCTTTGTATGGATTGCGTAATATTATTTTATTTTTGTTGCAACATTACAGACTAAACTTAGACAAGGTATATGTATATTTAAAAAATATCTTAGTATGTATGTGTGTATTTATAAATAATAAATATTTGTTCATTTGCTCCAGATTATAAAAATTAATAGGTATTCGTTAAAGGAACTTAAATTTTTAGTTAATACCTAATTTATATTTAAATAAATCGAATGGTATTTTTTTATTCCTATATAGGAATATTTTGTGTATAGCTGCTAAATGGTGTTTAAAAGAAAAAATTTTAAAAACATTAAGTATATATTATCTTTATACATATAGATGTATAAATCATTATACCCGTACGATAGGATCGGGTATAATAAAATTACTCCTCCGTTTGTAACACCTCGAAATAAGCGAGCTAGATATACCTTCAAAGGTATGGATCGGATCAGAAAAAAATTCTAAGACTTTTGAGCCATGTCCGTCCGTCCGTCCGTCCGTCAGCATGCTAACTCAAAAACTAAGAAAGCTAGAATCTTGAAATTTGCACAAAATATTTTGGGAGTAATTTGTAGGTTCCCTATTTTTTTTGGTTGAGTTTGGACCAAGCCTTAGGGTAGCTCTCGAACACCTAACTTTTAGATCCCCACATTTTTTTTGCAATAGAGCTATGAAATTTTAACTACTGATAGATCTCACAAAAATATTAATTTTATTTTTAATAAATTTTTTTTGTAGCCCCACCCGTTACGGAGCTACAGCTCCCCAAAGGTTCAAAAAAGCTCTATATTTAAATTGTTATAGCACAAGTTGTATAAGGTATATCTTCATTTTGAAAACGCCAAACGATTACTACTTTCATTAGCTTTAAAAGTATATATACAATTAATATATATTTTTGGCATACGGTGTCTTAATTTACCGTTATGCGAAACTCAAATTTTGCAAAATTCTTTAACCCTTCCATCTTCTAAACGGTTAAAGTTGGAAACTTGAAATTTTGACAGAAGTTAGATCTTTGAAAATTTTTTTTGTATCACCCCCCGTTTAGGAGCTGTAAGGGGTCAAAAACTGAAAATTTCCTATTTTTAAACACCTGTAACTTGAACACCTGTTAAAATTTTTTTGAAGTAATACACAAAAATTAAAGCTCCAATATTATACTTTTATTTCTGTTAACAACTTTTTTTAATAATATAGGGTTACTTTATAATTGACGAAAGTGTTACTTGATTTTTTCAAATTTTCTAACAAATTTCTTTAAAACGAATTTTTTCCATTTTGTTTTACTCGATAATTTGAAATTGTTGAGGATATAATGCGTAGTACAAAAAAATGTGAAGAAATAAACAACATAACGGTTGCTTGAAGAATTTTTATTTATATGATATTGATATATATACATACTTATATAATATCATGTTTATTTACATATCGTATATGTCACTAGTGCATGAATGATAAGAGTATAGATGTATATTATATAGCGCCGTATTTACATACATATATGTATTTTATTGTACTTATAAGAAATTATTCTGTCAATGGAATATTTAAATATAATATAATATAATATTTAAAATTATATTTACTGTTTTGTACTTAGTAAATTTAATATACATTTACCCCTTAGTATTAAATGGTACTATAGAATATTTGAAAAAGTTTTGGATTGATAATCGTTATGTGGAAGGTTAGAATCTGCTTTTGAAGAATGTACATATAAACATGTAGTTTGAATATATGTACAACCCATAGTTCTAGAAATTATAAAATTCACCCAAATTATTTTAAAATACTAAAATATTAAAAAAATAATATTGTAAGCAGAGTGACAGGCTGTGAACATACTAACGGTTCGTACGGGTATCTAAGAGTTGACAAAGTCAACTGTATTCTTCCTCGTATTTTATTTATATTGTATTACAATTATTATTAGATTATAGGTTTAATTTTTAATCTATCTTTTAATCTATCTATATTTTCAATTTATCTGTACTAATAACATAGTGTTATTGGTACCTTATACTTATTTAATTATTAATATGAAAAATCCCGCCGCTATATACCTACCTATAATATTATATAAGTGTAGATTAAGATAGGTACATTGTTTATAAGGTAAAAATCACGAATTATGATCCAATTTATTTATCTTCCTTATTCAAATCGAATTTCAGACGAAAACGTAAAAGAGGCATAATTTGGCACTTTTGTACAAAATTTCAAGTTTTTATCTTTATTAATTTCGAAGATATGCTTGTTAGACCTGTGTCAGCTACCCGAACTGCCGCTCCCATTCGTCTCAAATCTTAGGAACATAGAGAAAACATTACAGAACACGCTTGCGCTAATTTTAAAGATTCTATCTTTATTGGTTTTGAAGATATGTACGTTTGTTCTGGGGCACTACGTTTCCATACTCAATACTCAATAATTTTTTTTAAGTTATTTTAAATGAAAATTTAGTTTTATTTTTAAATATAAAAAATAAAAAAGAGAATAAAAGGGACATTATGGAAATAAAAAAGAAAAAGAAGATCGGATTCAAAAAAGAGAACATGTTCTTTAAAAAAGAGATCCCTATTACATATCCCTATTATGGGATCCCTATATATGTATCTACATATATGTTTTGTGTATAATTTTTTTATAACTTTTTTAAAATAAAAAATGGTTTAAATGGTTTAATTAAAGGTTATAATTATTATTATTAAGGTTTATAAATTATTATTTTTTTTTTTTTAAATATTCGAAATTATAAAGAATATTTAGTATGGTGTACATTAATATTTTATTTAGTACGTATGAAGGAATAAAATTTGAATTATATAGTTGCTAGGCTCACTCTAGAGTAATAAGTTACCTAAGGATTTTAAATATTTTTAGGTGATTTTTTCGAGCATCTGCAATCTGATAAAAAATATGACGTTAAGATTAAAAGTAAAATTTCATATTAAATTTGAAGATTTCCTAAAATTATAATACCTACCTTAATTTTAAAAATTTTTGAATTTTATTTGTTAAATATTTTAATACATATTTCTAAATTTTAGTCCTCCTTACGACATTTACAGCCACGCCTGAACAGGAAAGGCTGTATAATTTCCTGTCCACATTTATGTGGCAGAGAAATACATTGAAAAAAAAAAAAATTTTTTAGTTAATATATTTTAATTTCTTTTTATAGGAATTTAAATTTCAAAAGTGATTAACCGCATGCGAAATGAGAATATGAAAGTTTACAATGGTCATCGGTCGGGCTGCTTTTTCTTAAGTAAATTTTAACTTGCTTATAAGTAATTTGATTTAAATTTAAATAATTCTTCTATTTTTGTTTATTTTTTTTATGTGAAGGTTGGTGGGAATCACGTAAGACACCAAAGAGATCAATACACGAATTCTCTTTTGTATTGTTGGGCTTTAAAAAAATTAAACTTGATCTCGTCGTTTTTAAACCAAACATTATAGGTTATATAAAACCTATAAGACAATGTATAATATTTGGTTTGAGGATTGAGAAAAATTAAAAGGTACTGCATGTTAGAAGATTTGTTTAGAACAAAGATGTTTATGTTCTTCATGAATTTTACGATATCATACACTTTATGGTTGCCAATTTTTGGAAATACTTCGCCTGTATATGCATTACAAACGAATTTCCATGTGTTTCTATTTTATTTTAAAAGTTATTTTAAAAGTACATATATGAATTGTTTTTTTTTTTACATATGTATATGTATGTAAATAAGACGGTTCGTAACTGAAGCTAGGTCATCAATTATGGTGTTGATCTCGAATTAATTTTATATATGCATTATATATATATAGAATAGAATCCAGAAATAATAAAGATTTTAAAATAAAAATAAAATTTAAAAAATTTTCAGAATAAATATGATATTTCCTTTTTATATTGGTATTACTGGACTCATTGTTTCTTCTTCTTCTTTTTGTTTTGGCAATTTGTATCATGTTGTGTGTTTATTTCAAATCTTCACAGTTTTTTCGTCATTGTCAATTTTAAGTCTTCAGAAACTAAATTTCTATTTTATTAAGTCTTTTTACTATGGTTAAAGTCTTGCTAAATATAGCAGAAGCTGTGAAGTAAGTTTTTAATTTTGTTTTTTTTTTTTAATACACCGGTGTTCTAAAAATTTTATATACATACATAACATATATAATTAAATTTTTTATTATGAATTTTTTTTTTTTTAATAAATTTACAAAAAAACACTAAAAAAATTTAATTTCCAATAGGTGTAAGTAATAATAATAAATTTTTAATTATGCATATATGTACTATATAAGTATTATGTATATAATGAAAATTGTATAATACATATGTTGATTTTTTTTTTTATTACACTTCAAAATGAATTTTTTTTTTTGTTTTTATTTCTGGCATTTAAAATAACTATTAACTCATACAAACATTAACAAATACAATTTTATATATATAAACATATATATATATATATATATATATATATATCTGTATTTATTAATGTATACCTATACATATTTTGCATAAAAATAAATAAACCTATAACCTAAAAAAATGCAATTTGTATGTAATCAAGACTTAAAAAAAAAAAATAATAAAGTTTAAATAAATTTCCAAAGTAGCACAAACAAGCAAACACGCACACAAAGATATACATATGTGCAATTAAACCACATTGATCCTTAATATGAAATTTTCGAATTATTTTAGAACTTACACATTATTATATTTTTTTTTTTAATTTCAAACTATAAAGTAACGCATACAATCATAAAAAAAAAATTTCTGAATTTTTTTTTTAATTTTTCTTTAAAATCGTCTTATTATTATATAATATATATGGGTATAATATACATATATAAATATATATATATATATATGCTTTTGTATTGTTAAAAAACTTGTATAATAATATACTGAATATTACAAAATTTTCTTGAACAGAAGTAAAGAAAAGTTTAAGAAAAATTTCTTTTAAAGGATAAGTCGTACAAAAAGGAATATAAAAAAAAATAAAAAAAAAAAAATATAAAAAAATAAAAAAAAAATTACTCTATGCAGTCGACCTTAATCCTTAAGAAAATGAGAAATGCACGAAATAAGACTAAAAAGAACTTTATCAGAGTTCAACCTAATAAGAGCATGGATCATGAAATTTTTTTTTATATGTATGTATATGTAGATATATGTATAAGTAAATTTATAGATATTGTATACGAGGGTAGGATTATAGGACTTCTCGGTTTGATATATTAAAAAAAAATTTATTTTTATTTAACGGAATTTTTTGTTAATGTCCTTTTGCGACAATTTTTATTTATATATAATTTGGTTTTGTAGTGCAAAATTCTTGTGATTAATTTAAAACTTTCTTTTTTCTCTTGTTTGCCCATATGTACCCATATAATGAAGATGGATACATATGGGCAAATCTTTTAGAAATTAAAGTGTCAAACAAAACCATATTTTATAGTCCATAATTATTAATTAAGCTTCCAGATTATTATTTCTATGAGGAAGAATTTTTTAAAAGTAAGCCTTAAAAAAAATATTTTTGCAATTATGCAATTCATCATTTGATCCTATACTTAAAATATGGTGTTAATATGTAACAAAAGAAAGTTGTTGATAGATAAATTTTAAAAATTAAGGGGGATATTTTTTTTCTTGTCATGTGCAATTATCGACATCTTGACTTTGCAATTGAATGAACATCAATGCACGATTGTTCAATCTTCGATTAATGAACATCAATCTTGAAATGCTCAATCCAAATTACTTGAAAAATTAGTTTTCTTTAAAAACTTCAAATAGAAGTATTTGATAGAAATTCTGAGCTAATTTTTTTCCAATTAAAAGAAAATGTAATAAAAAAAAAGGAATCTTAAATTTAAGATGTTCATATATGAATTGAAATGCAATAATTTTGGTGAGTGCAGCATAATATATGTCTGGCCGAAAAATTTTCATTCACCTCTTGTACATTATTATTTTTATTATTTCTATATATAGATAGTTATTTATGTATGTGTAAGGAAAATATAATATTGTATATAATATTATGCATTTAGAATATATCGTGTATAATCTATAAGAATGTTTTTTTTTTATTAAATTTACAACCCGAAAAGCAATCACCCGGTATAAAATTAAATATTTATGTTTTTTCTTATCGAAGAAAGTCAAGCATTCGCCATTTATGTTCTTATTTTTCTTCTTTTTAGATTTAAAAAGACGCAACATAAAACTTTCTTTAGTTTTCCGGCCATCTAATGATTTTTCGATAAAGACAATTTTCAAATTTTCTTGAACCAATTTTCACATATGGATCCCTAATCGATCGATTACTACCACGTTTTTAAAACTATATACTTTTTACATAAATTTAGCCAATATGTCTTAGTAAATTTAAAAGCATAGATTTTATAATTTTATTAAAACAGATCCAATAATTTACATTTTGTTTATATTTTAATGACTTTCAGTTTTTCAATAGTTTCATATTATTTTAATTCATTAGAAAATGAAACTCTTAATAAATAAAATTTACTTTAGGTAGGTAGAGGCTGAAAATGCACAGATAGGTCAATATGAGGCACACTTAAGCCTGCTGTGATACTCTGCATCGGTATTTTTCCTAAATAAACCATTCGGAGCTTCTTATAAAAATCTGTAAATTTATTAAGACCACCCCCAACAGATCGAAAAGGTTAATGAAGAAATATTTGCCCAAACATTTTCTTCTTTGTATAGCAAGAGCCGGTCATTTACACCACAAAAGAAAAATTAATTCCTCCTTCTCTTCAGCTTTGCAGTTTGTACAAAAATCATATGAGGGACGTCCTAGTCTTCTGGCATCTCTGCCGACCAGACAATATTACCAACACATAACCAATATTGCGGCGATTTAGGAATAAGAGTTTAATTGATCGTTTAAGACTTAAAATCGTTTATGGACTAATGTAGGTTTGTTTGGCAGCAGCGCAAGTATTAATAGAAAGACACTTGCTATTTGTGAATGTATTGGCTTTTTTTTTCAGATTAATATTTTATAAGTTGTAGTAGAAACTCCGAGATTCTTATTTTCTTGGAAAATTTGAAGTTTTGTGTCGCTCCTACCGGGTTTATCAGCTCTCCAATTTCCAACGAACCCACTGTGTTGTACTTTAAAATAAAATTTCTCCAATTTTATAAACTTAAAGCTACATACTAAAACAGTAAAAACTTTAATAGGTTTTTGAAAATTAATATTAATAAGGGAAAGCAAGTCCTAATATATGATAAAGAAGGGAAGTTAACGATTCTGGATAAAAAATTTACTTTAAAAAGTAAATGAATTTTTTAAAAAGCGGTTAGTGGAAATTATTCTATATAAGATTTGGTCATGCTTGTATAGAATGTTAAGTAAATAATTAATAAAGTTGTAATCAATAGTAATTTTATGAGAACTTGATGCAAAAGACGACCCGACCTATACGATGGCCTGACGACCTCAAAGTAAAAGATCGATAAAAATCTTGTTAGATTGTGTTATAAGAATATCAATTGGACTAATCTGAAACTATAGAATATGTAACAGATATTATGTAACATAATGATATGTTTCTACAATTTAAAGAGATTTGTTCAACCTTGCTACTTTACATGTTGCAGTATTAGCTAATGTTTATGTTATTTAATTAATAAAAAAATAAGATCAAAATGTTTTTTGGGTTGAATAATGCAAAAAAAAAATTTTTTTTAAATAACTAAAGTTTTTTTTTTCTATATATTTGTTATCAAAATAGCCAGAAAAATAGTGCCAGAAGCAAAGCTTACACTAACAAATGAAAATAACATCAACAAGCTCTGCAAAATACTTATAATGTATAGACGAAATTTTTTTTTGAGAAAATAGAACAGGCAAAAATAAGACAAAAGATTTTTTAATTTTTATTTTATATTATTTTTTCTTTTTAAGGAATTGAAAAAAAAAAAAAAATAAGATGAAAAACGCAGAGTAAGCTTCTTATTTTTTATTCTATTCCTTAAAAAGTCGTCCAAAAAGTTTTCTCCTATTTTATATATTCTAAAGAACAAATGTAAATTTGTAGAAGAAAATTAATAGTGTATTTTGAAGTATAAGAGTTTTAATTTTCGGTTTTGCATATATTAGAACGTTTTTGATAGTTTACTGGTTCCAGGATGATGAATTCTAGAATATTGGAAACAAATGCGTTTGGTATCAACATGAGGATAAGAAATTATATATACATATGTATATAAGATTCTTAGCATATTGAGTTGGTGAATATATTTGACATATGAAGTGGGTGAAAACGTTTAATGTCACTACGCCCTGAATAGAGAGTGTTGCAGGGAGCAGAAGAAAACGTTACCTATAAGAACAAAAATAAATCTGAATACGTCATCTGATGTCACATGCTTACATATGGTTGAAAAACCAAAACCAAAAACATTTTTATGTCTGTTGTAAATAAAGTGTTCCTCTTAATGGCAAACGATTTTGTGTTGATGATTATTACTAAATGATGCGGAAGAATGAATACAATGATTAAACTTTAAGTTTAATTGTAAGTTGTAAGTAACGAATATGAATGATATATTTCCTTCCTAGAGTGGATGCGTATTTTAAATAATCAAACATGTATGAAGATAAAATAAAAAGAAAAATGAAAATTTATATCTTATATTTTTGAAACGAAAATTATATAAGGCTATAATATAAAGAATATGCAGGGTGGGTCGCCAGTAAACGGCATCCTTGTAGAAGGTGATAGGAGAGATACAAAAAGAAGCAAAAAACTTAGTATGAAATTAGGTCTATTCCTAACGGTTTCTGAGATAACCAAACTTAAAAACTTAATTTTCTTCAAAATTCTTTCATTTAGTTTTTTGCTTATAATTTAGGAACTAACACACGTAGGATCAATTTTAATACTATAATTTTGCAAGCTTACGAAATTATCTATTGAATGCAGCATTAATCAAGACCGCGGATAAATAAAAAGTATTGTATACAATTTATTCATGATATTTAATTATGGAGTCATATAATGGTCGTAATTTTTTGTTGAAACTACCGCCGAAATTCAAATTTTTGAGTTTGTGGTAAATTAAAATTTTCACTATTCCTTAAAAAAAAAAGGAAAAACCAAAATTTGGTAGATAAAAGCATAATAAAATTAGTAAAATATGTATTTCTAAATTTTCATATTGGAAATGAATAAAATCCTAGAATTGTCGTTTTACAGCAATTCATTTGTAATATTTATTGTTATTGTTATTTTTTTTTTTTTTTTAAATTCGTAATTTATTTCTTTCACAATAAAGAAAAACAAAAAATTTATAGTTATTTGTTTTTCATTTTTCATTTATTTAAGTGGCCTATAGATGGCGCTATATTGTAGGTATGTTGTTTTTTTTTGTACATATTTGTAGCGGTGTTAGTTGATTTTTTTAAAAATATTCTGAAGTTCATTATGATTATTTTTATCTTTTTTCTAAATTTTATTATTTTTGTTATTTTTTTTTTACTTCTTGCTTATTTAATTGTTTAATACTTTCCTTACTAACTGTACTCATATATATTTATATATATAAATATACATATATTTAAATTTATATAAATTTAAGGATATTTTTTCGATAAGTAAAAATTGATCAAATCAAATATAAAAGAAATCGTGAATTTTAAATGTTTTTTATTTGTTTTTCCTTTTCCTTTTTCTTTTTTGCTTTTGTTATTTATTTTTGTTGTTTTTTTTTTTGTATTTTTAAACTTTATTTTTTTAAATTTATGAGAAAATTTCACGAAACAGTGAAAAACTAAATATATTTTCACTTTACATGAAAATAAGAAGTTTTTCATATTAAAAAAAAAAACGAAATAAAAGTGAAAAAAAAATGTACAAGACATTTTTTGGTAAAAGTTTTTCTTTAACTTTTTTTTTGGAGAAAGTTTTGGACATTTTTTTTTTTTTTTTGGAAAGTTATGTTTTTAAAGTATTTTTGTGAAATAAAAACTTATTTAACAAAAAATAAAAAACAAAAAAAATGAAAGAGCAAAAGAAAGCAAACTGATAGACTTGTTAAGGTAATTTTCAAGTTAGCCGTAAAATATGCAATAATTTTATAAAATAATTTATTTATATTTATTTGTTTTTTATTATGACATTAATTACAAAACATAGTTTTGTACAAAGTTTATGTCTGGATTGGTTTTTAACATTCAATGAAATTATTTCAATTTTAATAGTATCCTTCGGATTTTATTTTGTTATGTATACATAATACATTATATATAACTTTATATATAGGCAGGAGAAAATAAGTGACTAATAACTATAGACTTTTAAAACAAATGAAATGAAATTGAATATCGTAATTTAGAAGTTTTTTTCTTTTTGTTATTAAAATATAATTAATTTAAATAAATTAGAACAATCGTGTTGAATTTTATTTAATAATAATTTTTTATTAAATAAATGTTTGATTTTAAAAAATGATTTTGGATTGGCTGATTGCTATTAAATAATTGAAATGGTTATTGAATACGGCGATTTTTATTTATATATATATATATGAAAAATTTCCTACCGTCACTAAATAAGAAGTTAATCAACCTTGGTTGAGTCTCTAGTTTGGTTGGTTGGTTTACATGGTTGCTTTTTAGGAATCTATCAAGATAGCATAAGTGTCATAGACAATGTGCCATTTTGATCCTAAAAGCTCTTAAAGTTCAAAAATAAAATTAGTTCTTAATTTTAATTTTGAATAACGTTATGTTTTGTTATAACGGTTAATATTTGATAAGGTACAAAGGTCTCCATTCATGGTTTTCAATTGCTTAGCCTACCCCAACTAAATTTGGCAGTTAATAGAAAGTGTTAGGAAATATGTCTTTTTATAGTTTTCGGAAGAGTATATATTATGTTTTTAGACTAGTATATATTATACTACTTATTTCAGGGTCATGGTCGACCCCTTGACTTTCTAATTCGTCTACTCGATCGTTATCTTCAATGTTGCTGTGCCCTTACACTAATAGAAGTGTAATTTCAGATCGAGGTCTTAAGTGAAGGAGCTCTTCTACACATTCTTTTATTATTTTGGGTGTAATTATGTGATCCAATCAGTTGCTTTAATGACAACATTAAAGTCCACTATCAACACAGATAGTTTTGCCAGACAGTGTTGTGGTTTGGTATTGTATTTTACATGCTTCTGTGACAGCTTGTACTTCCTCCTGGAAAATACTTACTGTATAGAAAAGGTGAAAAGAATTGGCTATTTCGAATTTAGGTAAGAAAATACGCCCTGCGTGCGTATCTAACAAATCACACAACAAATTTTAAAGGAAAAAAATAAATGAATGGATTTGCTTTGATGATTAATGGAAAAAATTTTCGAAAAAAAAACAATAATTTGAAATTTTTTTTTGTATATATTAGACGTAATTGAATTCCTTTTTATTTTTAACACCTTATTACAGACTTACAGACAGACGTAATTGAAACATATTAAATTTTAAAGTTTAAATGTTAACGTTTTCATATTATTAGTTAATTTTTATAAATTAATAAATATATTTTAAGGAATATTAGCTCTGTCTGACCTAAATTTATTCAAAAATTAAAATATTATCTCGAAGAAATGATAACATCATAAAATTTTTTCGTAATATGTAAAATGACGTTTTTGCCGTCGGTATACCAAAACACTCATTTTAAAACTACTTAACTGCAAAAAAAAAAAAAAGTTTATGAAATATTATCAAAAATTTTATCCATTAACACAAATCTCTAATAAGTATAGTCATTAATTAATTAGTTGTCGTAATTTTGTTACTGCACTAAATTGTAAAAAATAAATTATTAGCACTATCTAAAAAGGGTTTGTGTATTTGCTGTATCCTAGAACATAAAATATAAATGTAAAACAAATGTAAACAGTAAACAGAAAAAATATATACTTTAACTTGCATTTATACATATATTATTTAACGATTTCAAATAAATTTCCAAAGGGTTACCTCAAAATTTTGCCAAAAAATTAATTTTAAACTTTTTAAAACATAGGAATTAATCACAGAGGGATAGGGATAGGAAGTTACATATACAGGGATTAGTCAGAAAGTTTAATCATTTAATCAGATGTGGTAAACAGAATTTTTGAAATATTCTTTTACATTTACTTTTAATATAATTTAGTATAAATTTGCAAGATCAACCTCCAAATACTGCTTTAAATCTAATATCTTTTAAAAATTTTTTTTTATTCTAATCAGTTCTATGCTTAATTTCACCGAATGTTGATAAAAATAACTCGACAATTCCTATTTGATTAAGTTTTCTATTGATACGTATGTTGTAAGACTTAATCTGAAATATATATGGATTCTTTTTTATAAAATTTATACGCAAATATAATTGGATTTAATAAAACAAATTTCTAAGTTTTTCCCTTCGTCAATTCAATTGGATTGACTCATTTATGGCAGAACACATTTGAATTAGTTAATTACATCTTAACAATATTGCTATAATTGAATCTAATTACTGAAAGAGAACATCTATTTTAGTTAATTACATGATATAGTTACATTTTGTTCTAATTGTGGATTAAGACCTATTAATATTTCTTAAGATTACACCGAATCTATTATGTAAAACACCAAACTAAGATGGTATTTATCATAATAAGCTAATTTAGTCCTCTAATACAAAACAATTTATAAAGAATTGTTGAAATTTGGTTCAATGATTATACCATTTATTCATCTTTTTACGCTTTTTTAGAACATTCCCAAAAAAAATTTGAAAAATGTGCCTATTAGTTTGCCTCTGCCCGTCCATCCGTCTGTTTACAAAACTTCTACACGGTTAAAGATAGAGAAAAACAATTTTAACTATGGATAGGTCTTATAAAAAAATTAATGTTGTAGAACAACTTTTACATATAGCTCCATCTATTATGGAGCTGCAGCGCCTCCAACTTTGAAAAATCCCTATTTTTAATCTGAAAACGCCATTCGACGGAAATTTTTTTTACCTTTACATCAATATCAAAATTATTTAAGTTTTTTAAATTTAGTATTTAAATTCACCGTTATGTGAAAAGCAAATTTTCCATGATTTTTCTACCTTCATAACTGTGGCACGCTTTTAGATAGCGACTTGAAATTTTGAAGTACGAAAGAACTTCTAGAATTAGTATAAGTTTCCTTTAAGCTTAATTTTTTTTGCACCACCCCCTGTTTAAGAGCTAATGGGGCTGAAAAATTGAAAATTTGCTATTTTTAGGCACCTGCAACTTAAGTACCTGTACAAATTTTTCTTCGGGAAGACCTAAAAATTGAAGATCTAGTAATATATTTTTACGTATGTTAAAGGGTTTTCTTAGTTACATAGGGTTGCGGACTTGCAGCCCCTCAAAATTCCAGAAAAGTCCTATTTTCACATTTTTTTTATTACAAAAAATTTCTTAAATTTTCAAATTTTTGTGCAAGTCACAATTTTAAACAGATTGCATTGTGTTTTGGAAATGTGCGCTTTCAAAAACCGTTGGTTTACATTCTACCTTGTTTAAAAATATTTTTGATTACGTCTGTCGAAATTATTTATACTGCTGATTAATTTTAAAAAATGGCAATGTGATTGAATTAAACAATGAAATAAAATGAAATAACATAAAATCAATTATCTTAAAAATATGTTTGACCCCAAATACATAAAAATTATCTAAAATAATAGAATTTATATAATATACATTTTACTGTTTGCAATTAAAATCATCTTTAATAATTAAAAGGGAAATAATTTACTGAAAATATATTTGACCTTCACTATAATTAAATTGAATTTTTACATGCAAAGAAAAATATACTAAAGTGTCTTTTTTAATTTTGTTATTATACCCGTACGATAGGATCGGGTATAATAAAATTACTCCTCCGTTTGTAACACCTCGAAATAAGCGAGCTAGATATACCTTCAAAGGTATGGATCGGATCAGAAAAAAATTCTAAGACTTTTGAGCCATGTCCGTCCGTCCGTCCGTAAGCACGCTAACTCAAAAACTAAGAAAGCTAGAATCTTGAAATTTACACAAAATATTTTGGGAGTAATTTGTAGGTTCCCTATTTTTTTTGGTTGAGTTTGGACCAAGCCTTAGGGTAGCTCTCGAACACCTAACTTTTAGATCTCCACATTTTTTTTGCAATAGAGCTATGAAATTTTAACTACTGATAGATCTCACAAAAATATTAATTTTATTTTTAATAACTTTTTTTTGTAGCCCCACCCGTTACGGAGCTACAGCTCCCCAAAGGTTCAAAAAAGCTCTGTATTTAAATTGTTATAGCACAAGTTGTATAAGGTATATCTTCATTTTGAAAACGCCAAACGATTACTACTTTCATTAGCTTTAAAAGTATATATACAATAAATATATATTTTTGGCATACAGTGTCTTAATTTACCGTTATGCGAAACTCAAATTTTGCAAAATTCTTTAACCCCTCCATCTTCTAAACGGTTAAAGTTGGAAACTTGAAATTTTGACAGAAGTTAGATCTTTGAAAATTAGTATGAGTCATTTCAGAAATTTTTTTTGTATCACCCCCCGTTTAGGAGCTGTAAGGGGTCAAAAACTGAAAATTTCCTATTTTTAAACACCTGTAACTTGAACACCTGTTAAAATTTTTTTGAAGTAATACACAAAAATTAAAGCTCCAACATTATATTTTTATTTCTGTTAACAACTTTTTTTAATAATATAGGGTTACTTTATAATTGACGAAAGTGTTACTTGATTTTTTCAAATTTTCTAACAAATTTCATTAACGAATTTTTTCCATTTTGTTTTACTCGATAATTTGAAATTGTTGAGGATATAATGCGTAGTACAAAAAAATGTAATTAAATAAACAACATAACGGTTGCTTGAAGAATTTTTATTTATATGATATTGATATATATACATACTTATATAATATCATGTTTATTTACATATCGTATATGTCACTAGTGAATGAATGATAAGAGTATAGATGTATATTATATAGCGCCGTATTTACATACACATATGTATTTTATTGTACTTATAAGAAATTATTCTGTCAATGGAATATTTAAATATAATATAATATAATATTTAAAATTATATTTACTGTTTTGTACTTAGTAAATTTAATATACATTTACCGCTTAGTATTAAATGGTACTATAGAATATTTGAAAAAGTTTTGGATTGATAATCGTTATGTGGAAGGTTAGAATCTGCTTTTGAAGAATGGTCATATAAACATATAGTTTGAATATATGTACAACCCATAGTTCTAGAAATTATAAAATTCACCCAAATTATTTTAAAATACTAAAATATTAAAAAAATAATATTGTAAGCAGAGTGGCTGTGAACATACTAACGGTTCGTACGGGTATCTAAGAGTTGACAAAGTCAACTGTATTCTTCCTCGTTTTTAATTTAATTAGAAAAGGATTTTGTATTTTTTTATAATCATTATAAAAGTCCTTGCCATCAGTACACCATTTAAAAGTTTATAAGTTGCATTAAAAACGAAATTCAGGTTCATTAATACAATGAGATTTGCTATATCGTTGATGGTGCGTTTAATAAATTTTTACTGAAGAAAATACAAGAGAATATTAAGAGGCTATCTATAAAGATGTTACCTAATGGAAAAAAAAACTCTAAATAAGTTTAATAAACGACTTCAAGTTATATTTTATACGAGTTTATAAATCTCATTAACAGTTATTTCCTAAATTGGATATCACAATTAGTATGAACAATTTATTATATTCCTGAAAAACCTAAGAAAAGAATAAAAGTTACGTTAAAAAATAATCCAAAATTAAATAAAATTACTACGTTTTGATCGGTAGGTGCTTATATGTTATGTTACTTATGGTTACCCAAAAATAATTTTTTTATTGTCTGTGACATGGGGGACGTGTTATTTAAAACAAACCAATTGTCAAAACAAAAATAAATATCAACGTTTGAGATACCAACATGTAAAAAAGTACTTTGCAAATGATGGTAAGAGGGGCCTCGGTGATTAAGAGCGTATAAAGTATGCTGTAAACACCGAGGGAGTGTGGGTTCGTATCCCACACACGTTGTAATAGTTATACGACCTTACTACATTTATAGCCACGCCTGAAAAGAAAGGCTGTGTAATTACCTGTTCACATTTAAGTGGCAGAAAAATGCCCAGTAACCCTAATTAGTGCGTTAGCACCCTTTTGCTATCACTTTCGTGACCACAAGGCTTATAATACTACTATATTGGATTTTATTTTAGATCTATTTTGTTGCGTTCAGAAACCTTACCATTATAATTATCATAACGATCATAATTTCTTATAATTATATTTTTAATATTAAAACTATGCCTAATTAATAATTTACATTTAAATTAAATTATGAGTTAAATAAATAATTATAATATGTACTTAAATTCTTATGTTTATTTTTCTTTATGTCTAGTTCTTTCTTGAGTATTTGACATTACGTCCTTTTAGAAATCACTAGAAAAAAAACACCAAAATAATAAAACTTCAATTCAAAAAGCGTGTAATGTTAGCACATTTAAAATTTTTTTTTTTTTTTTAAACAAATCTACTTATAAGTTGCAGTGTGCTCTTCCGTCGATCCATCTGTTGACAAAACTTCTACACGCGTTTAGGATAGAGCATTCAAATTTTAACAATGGATAAGTCTCATTAAAAACTTAATTTTGTACAAGATGTTTTTAATGTTATCCCCCCACGCGTTCAGGAGCTACAGTTTCTCAAAGTTAGAATAAAGTAAATATTTTTTTAATTTTTTAGAATAAGCATAAGCGTCCTCAGAAAAATATGTTGCTCTCTTTCCACTAGTAAAGAGCTATTAAGAGTCAACAATTAAAAATTTGTTACTTGAACGTCTAAAAATAAGATACTCTTGATTTTTGGCAATTTCAAGAAATTTCTTTAAAAAAACAATCTAAGAAAAATTAAAAATATTTGATACACAATAATGTATATAAATATGTTTTAGAGTCTAAAGATGTTTGTTTGTCATGTAAGTACGTAGTATTCAACAAAACAAACATTTTTTGATTAATTCTATACGTCCTATTGATTGGCTGCTATTAAAATTATATTTTCTTTTAATAAAGCAAATAATTATAACATTTGTTACAATTAACTGTTATAATCATTCCATACCTTAAATCTACTTGTATATTTACAGTTATAAAAATCTATTACCATAATTTTTGTTGCTTCCGTTTAAAACTCAATTTTTTTTTTGTTGTTGTTTTTTTTAGAATGTTTTGTTTTGTATATTATCAAAATTATGTGATAAACGGTTAAATTATAATTTGTTAAAATATTTCGCAAGAATGAACGAGAAAAAAAAAAAAAATTTAGAAACATTTTAGTTATTCAAAATATTTTGGCATTTTTTTTTTTTTATTACACTTTCATTGCAACAAAAAAACAAAAAAAGAAAATTATTTAATACATTGGTTGTACGTTTATAATAAGTTAATTTTAAAACTTAAAATTAAATTTGTTATTGTTTTATTACTTTCATTTAAAAAAAAAAAAAAACGAATATGTTTTGTTTTTTATTTATTATTTTTGTGTACTTTAAGATTTATAGGCTATATGAGTTATTTATTTTGAAGTTTTTTTAAAAAAAAAACATTAAAATAGAATATTATTTTTTTTTCTATGTCCATCCTTGTCTTAAATTTAAATTTTTCCGTTTTTTTGTGTTGTTTTACACATTCTGCGTCGGTGGAATGTCTTTTAATTTTCCTTTAAATTGTAATACGAATTACTGTTTCATTTTAAACCAGATGTATAGATACTAAGTTGTTACCTATGTTTTTTTTTTCCTTCTTTTACTCCCTTGAGGAGCAAAAGGCTTCCACATAGTTTCTCCATCATACTCTGTTTTGGGCCACTTGTTTTATTTCTGCCACTTGTTTTACAATTCTCTTCTATTTTTTTTCGATATTGTTCTCCTCCATGTCATGGGTGATCTTTCTATTTTTCTTTTGCCATGTGGATTCTACTCTAATGCTTGGCGAGCTATAGTGTTTGGTATCTTTCTGAGTATGTGTCTCTTAACTATTGTTCTTAGGCATTTATTCACGAATATTTGCAGCTTGTTGGTGGTTAACTGCTTAACGAACCAACTCTCGTTCCATTTCAGCATATAATAGGACTGATTTCACACAGGTATTGAAAATTCTTATTATTTTGGTGTCTCTATTTAGGTGTGAAAATCTCCATATAGAACACAATCTGCCAAATACCATTCTTGACTATTTTAGTCTACTTTCTATGTCTTCATCTGCCCCTCCATTTGTAGTAATTATACTACCGAGATAGTTGAAGCACGCAAGTTGTTATATACTTTTATTAAAAATTACAAAATTCACTAGTAAGAGTATTATTATTTATTTATATTTCGATTTGCAAGTAAAGACTCTTGAAGTTTAATTCCCGTCGGCATGTCATATTATATAAAATAAAAATCCTCCTATAAAAAAAAAAAAAAATATAAAATTTATTAAATTTATGATAAATTAAATTAAATTTTAATATATAGTACATGTATAAAATTAAAAATTTAAAATAAAATAAAAATTCTTAATACAAGGTCTAACTTTTGGGATGACCGAATTTTTTGTTTTTTCTGATAAATTAATGACATTATTCGCTCAAAATTTGTATTAAAAAATTTTGTATGTATTTTGTACATAAATGCTAATTAAGTTTGACATTGACATTGACAGATTCACAAAAGATGTCTAATGGAAAATGTCTTGACAGTTGATAATAAAATTGCAAATTTAAGATCTTATTCATGCGGATTCAATTAATTTTCTCCAGTATATTAAGAATAAATCATATTTATAATCAGATATAGGCAGACCTACGATCAAAACAAAAACTGAAAGAAGTAATATGTAAGACCAAAGGTTTTTATGTAAGAAAAATTATGAAAAATCAAGAGTAACTTTACTACAACTTTAAAAAATCTTATATATAATCAAAAGAAGCCGTTAATATAATGTAATAGTATAATGTTGGAGATGTAATTTTTGCGTGTTAACACATGTTTAATTTACACCTGCATAAACGTATGCGCGTAAAAATACCAAATTTTTAATGTTTCTCACGCTTAATAGTCCTTAAAGAGAGGTAAGTGCAAATTTTTTTTTTAGATATTTATTTTAAATTTAGTTAAAAATTTAAAAACTTGTCTATCGCTTTAACATTTTTAGATTGAATATTAAGCAGCATATCAAGATTTGAAAGTAAAGTCCTTTTTTTTTCAAACTTTGAGCAGTATCTTCCCAAAGAGTTTTTAAGAACTCGAGAGTAAAAGTTGTGCAACAAAATCTTTTTCAAATTCCAACACTATATTTTGTTTAAATGATGTAAAAGTTTCCGGACGGACAGATGATTAGAATGAAAATAACAATAAAATTTTTCAAAATGTGAATTCTCTAAAAACACTTCATTCCTAAAATATAAAATTTTAAAAAAGACGAATTCTTTTAATTTCTTTTGACTGAAATGAAATTCATCACACCTTTATACCTTATAATTTGTTGGTTTAACTAATTATCCTTCTATCTATTTTTCACTGTATATTATTTACGCTTTCTTTCACTTTTATATATTATTGTTAATGCTTTTTTTTTTGTTTTTTTTTTCGGTTTTACTTTATTTAGAGAAATTTATCAAGCGAAAAAAAAAAAAAAAATAAAAAAATTTGTCAAAATTGTTCTGCACAAACTTCCATTCTTGTAGAACAAAAAATAAAATATTTTATTTTATTGAAATTTTTTACCGCTTTCTACTTTCTTCTTTCACTTTTCATAAAAAACAAAAAAAAAAAAGTTCTTTTCTTAATCAATTGTTAAGGTTTTATTTATTTTTTTTTTAAAACAGAACGAAAGGAACACCTGTATCAGTTTTAAATATAACACAAACATTTTTTTTTTTTTATTTTAGAAAAGGTGGAAGCTAGGATGCAAGAAATTGTTTATTCTCCCTCGCAAAGAAACAAAAATAAAGCAACAAAAAAAAAAAAACAACGAATTGCCAAAAATTGTTCTAAGTTCAATGAACCAACATGGTGATACACAATTAAATAATAGTGAAAGAGTAAAAGAGTGAGAGAAAAAGAGACGGGAAGAGTAGGGGGCAGAAGCGGAATTGAGTGATAAAGAAAAAAAAAAAATTTATATAAGCAGGACTTTTGAGACACATTTGTTTTAAATTCAAATGATTAGGAAATTTGGTATTCATTCTATATAATATGAAATTTAACTAACATATGTCCATCATAACTGTATTTTTGGTAAATTTATTTACAAAAAAAAAAAAAATTACATAAAAAAAAAAACACAAAATAAACTGAATAATTTATTAAGATATTTTTTTCTTTTTCGCTTATCTTGTTTTCATTTCTTTCTTTTTTTTTCTTTTGCAAAGATCCTAACAAATAAATAATTATTATATTGTTGTTGTTGTTGTTGTTATTGTTATTGTTATTGTAATTTTTACTTTGTTTGGGATTATCGCAGGTGGAGAGGTGTTATCTAATGTATTAAGTTAATGACTTAAGTTTATCTTTTATTATAATGTAACAATTATTGTTTCTTTTGTTTTTTTTTTTATATTTTGAATTCGTGAGAAAAAACTAAAAATTTTAAAGGGGGGAAATTTTTTATAGAAATAAATATATGGTTTGAATATTGTATTAGTCATATTATTATTGTATTTAAGTTCATATTTTTTTTTTATCTCATTCTTTTATTTTTAAATTAGAATAGTAACAATTTAAACACACCGCAACTTGTACCCGTATTTTTCAAAGTCATCAAAGAAAGTTGAAACGTACATAAGAATTAAAAGCGTTTGCATATTGCCAATTAAAGAATTATGAGTTATTGAGTGATAAAACCAAAATATAATATGGAAATATAAATATATATATATATATATATATATATAAATATATATATATGTAAATTTTAAGTGTTTACCAAAATAAAATATATAATTATTACTTACTTTATTTTAGAATTTATGATTTTTATCATTATACAAAATGATTGAAATGTGTTAATTAATAGAGAAACTGTCACATGCCCACTGTATATATTTAGGTTGAAATATAATAATTACAATTTGATTTGGAATTTGGAAACTTTGATGATTTGCTAAAGAGAAACTAAAAATGAACATCAGATGCGCGGTGTTTGTATTACTCAAGTTGCATTAACAATGGATCGAATGCTTATGCAAATTTCACTTTTTTAAACAAATCTACGATTTCAAATTTCAACAGTTTTTGTTTCAAAAAAATGAAATTTGTGTTGAAGCTTAGTTTTATGCATTTGACCCAATAACTCATAACAATAACAATAGATACTCAGAATTTTGGGTAATATTATTCAGATATCAATACAAATGTTCATGCATTTATTAAAAGCATTAGCATGGATTGTTTGGCTCTTTGTTTAAAGTTGAACTACAACTAATTCAATCAATAAAATCACTCTATCATCTTATTGCTATGTATTCTATGTATTGTTATCTGAGTAATTTCTGTATTGTTTTCAATATACACTAAAAGATTCAAAGAAAAATTTTAAACAACATAAAACAACATAAAACAGTAGTTCCAATAGACAGATATAAGACAAAATTGTAAAATAACAAAACAGAGTGCAAAATTGAAGAAGACTAGGATTAAGGTAGTATGGTAGTATAATAATTTAGCTATAGAGTTATATTATTAAAGAAAAGATTTCAATAAAAGATGGTAGCATAAAAAAATATAAATGAAAATTCCAAAAATCCAAAATTTTGTGTATTCGATTATATAGTGCATGCTTATGTAAAGTGAAATATTTCCAAAATTCTGATTAAGCCACATTTACTATTTTAAAAGGATATTTTTTTCAAAAATGTTTCAAAATTTTCAGTGTAAATATTAAAAGCAGTCAACAAGAAGTTTCCGTCGTTCAAGATGTAAAATGTTAAAGTATGTTAAGTGAAGCGTTACTGTTCATTTTAGTGTAAGTACTTATTTTGGGGCTTACTTAGAACATTAAACTTATTACACTCTGACCCTGATTTACGATCATAAATTCATAAAGTAGTCTTCAACGTCACGTTAATAATTTCCATTTTTGATTAGAAAAAAAATCAACGTAAAACGACAAATTAGCTTAAATCGAAAAATAAATGACAACAAAAAATTAAAATTGGGTGTATGTACATAGAAAAAAGAGCGTAAAATAAAAAAAAAAATACATCACGTAGACTCAAGATGTAAATCGAACAAAGAAATCGTCCAAAGCTACAAAAATTATTATACGCATTCAGCAAAAATATTGACAATTATTGGCTAATTGCCAAATTTTCAATTTCAAATTAAATGCGACATTCGAAACCAGTTACAGAAAATACAAAATCAAAAAACTCATTTAACTGTAAAAACAATTTACAGTTATATTATATTAGAAAAGAACAGAGAGTAAAAAAATTTTTATTCCATTCTTCTAACTTATATATTACAGTTTTGGTAAACTATCAAACTTTTAAATTGCTACCCTGCACAATTACAACTAGCATAAGTGTGCTGTAAATCATCGATTTATGAAAAGCTAAAAAATGTTAAGCTTGCAGTTATTTCTTTTGGGATTTTGTTCTAAGAAAGTCATCTGAATATTGTGGTTTTTTTTTTAGCTTATTCCCCTTGCACATAAATGTGACAAGCAAATTGCACAGCTTTTAGGCGTGGTTGTAAATGTTGTAAGGGGGAATTATTCTTATGATGTGTGTAAGATTCGACACACACTCCTTCCGTGTTTACAATGTAGTTTATACGCTTTCACTCTCTAGGCGACCGAGGACTCGTTTTTATTTTAATCGTGAAGTATATAACTTCATTCATTTCTAATAGTAATCTACAAATCAACAATTTTGAAGGTATGAAAATATTCAAAAAGATTATAAATGTTGTTCTTCTGTCTTAATTTTCAATTTAATTTAAATGGCATGAGTTTACCAAAAAAATTTTTAATTATCTTTCTTATTCTACAACATCTAATTTAAAAATAATTGGAAAGTTTAGTTTTTGCTTTATATGAAACACACTTTTTCTTCTTCTGGCGTGAAGCATCGCCCATCGGGATATTGGACATTTTTAATCTAATAATCTAGTAACTACTAATGTTTGCCAATTTTCGTTTGATTTAAAATGAAAGTGGCTTTTGGTTGGTTGAAGTCCAACACTATCAAAGAAAATTTGCGTGTAGATCATTAGCGCCTTTTCAGATTTGCCCCTACCAACGCAAAAAAAAAATTTAAACCTTATTGGCTAATAAGTTGAAATGCTATAATTTATTTATATATAATTCAGTAGCATTATTTGTCTTATAAAATATTATTTATTTTCATTATATATTTGCTTAAAAGTACAATTTATTATTAAAAGTTACATTTTTCAGTAAAATACCTCAGACTTATTCATGACTTGCACTTCTTCGGTTAATTCACCTGATACTGAAACCCCTTACATTGTTCATTACTCGGCTGCAATTGTAGCCGCAAAATTTCAAATCAAAATTTCCAAGAAATATCTTAAGCTATTATTGCATGTATATTTGAGTAATAGAGGAAGAAATACGGCTGTTTGACAACTTGGATTGCCAATTCCATTAAAAAACTCGTATACATAATGTTATTTTACATAACATAAAAGGTGATATATCTTGAATAGAAATTCCACATAAATTTTAAATAAAAACGCGGAAGAGTAGAGTAGAAGACTGTGTCAACTCTGGGATACTCATATGAACATAATATGTGCCGTCTTCATTAACAACTTGATCATCATTTACAAAATTTCAGATGTTTTAAGTACCGAGATATATTTATGTAAATTTTGGACTTGCATATGACAGATATTCGAACCTGTTGCCCTGAACTAATCACATTTTACAGAAGTTATTACTATTAAACTTAATCATCTTTTAGAATATTTCAGATGCATAGCTTAGTTTAGTTCCAAGATATACAAGCTACCTAAATTTGTTGCTCTAGCACAACCAAATTTTACAAAAGATATTAAAGTCAAGGCACATAACTTGACATCATCTTTTCACAAAATTTCAGATAATCGTGACAGTCTAAAGCTTATAAAAAAACAAATGCCTGATTTGCAAAACAATATTAGTTCTTATATATTTATCTTTAAAATACTTTCGGTCCTTGCTGAATTATAGAAAATTAGAATTTTTAATTTATAATCTTATTTTTCATTTTACTTAACAATTTTAGATAGAAATGTTCAATAGATACTAATTTATCTTCGTAAAGTTGTCTCTACTCGTTAAGACTTGATTATTTATTTACTTATTTATTATTAAATATTACAAATCACATAGCCTAATGTAATATTACTAAATTATCGGTTAGAAAGATCAAATTTATATTTTTTATAAATAGGAATATTTATATAGTATTTGGTAGCAAGGAAGATTTATTTATTTATTTATATTAATATTACAAACCACACAGGATATTGCAATATTACAAAGCCATCGGCTACTATAGGTTGAATACTATTATTAAATTATACACTATAATATTATTTATTTTGTTTATAGTATATAATATATATTTACACTATATTTGGTAGCAAGGGGGATTTCTTTTTAATTAATAAAACTTGCTACCTGTACAGTATTTGAAACCGCACTCCCTCGGAAGGGAGATTTTTTAAGAAAAATTACTTTTCAGTTATTTTCTTGTATAGGATTTGTACTCCCTCGGTTAATTACTCTTTTAGTATTTTCTCTTCTAATTAAAAATACTTACAACGTGTGCATGATTTCAAATTCACCCTCCCTTGATTAATAAGCCATATAGTCAACTGCCGAAGCCCTGAGGCTTCATTAGAACAGAATAATTTGCAAAGTAGAAAAATTGCATAATTTTAGGCGAACATTTAAAACATTTTATTTTAAAAATTGCTTATTTCAATGATTATTTATATATGTAATATACAATATTATTTATGGAATTTTTAACTATAAAGCTTTTTCTGGCTTCCTTAAAACTTAATTTAAAAATAATTATATAACTATATATTTTCACTATAAAATAATATTTAAAAAATTCAAGGGTGAATAAGGTTTTCGAAAGCCTTATATATAAATTACATTTATGCAGATTTACGTCACAGTTTACGTAAATATAAAGTAAAAAAACTGTTTTTATTAAAAATTTATTAAAATTATATAACAAAAAAGAATCTATATAATAAAATGAAAACAATTGTACAAGAAAGAAAAGATTTTTTTTTTTAAATACAAAAAAGGAAAACTTTAATTTATATTTTAAAAAAATACAATTTATGTTATGTTTTATTCTTTTGGATCTGTGAAATAAATCTTCAAATATGGTCTTAATACTTAATCCACCTCAGAGTTTTGTAAGATTTCTTAAATCAGAGCGACTTTATAAATAGTTCTAGAATTTTTTTGAATAAATCTTTGAACTATGGTAATAATTAAATTATTTTAAAATTTGATATATAATTTTTCATGTTAAGACCATCTGTTAAATTTAAAAAACCTTATGAAACTTTATTAAACCAATAAATATTTTTATTTATTCAAAATCATAAATTTATATTAATAATTTTTAATTTAAAAATTTATTGTTCTATAAATCATTTTCAAATTAATGATAATGAATCTTTTCGATAATTATACTTAGTACAGCATTAGTTGTAGTTTTTATCCAAAAATCCCTTAAAGGAGTAAAATATATCAATATCATTCTTATACTATATATTATATAGTTTAGAATTCATATTTACTCTCCTTTATTTACAAATGTACATAATAATAATAATATTATGTAAACAGATATAAAAAGCAAATTGAATTCTAATCTTTGTGAGTCCTCTGTACATGATATTTTCCAATATAGATATGAGTAAAATTTTTATCCGACGCCCATTTTTGAAAATAAAAATAGAAACAAAAACAGGAAGCCAAAAACTTTTGAACTATCCAATAATCACAAATATTCATTGAAGCCAAAAATAAGAGGGCATTTTTTTTGTTTTTTTTTTTTTTTCTGATCAAATGTACATATAAATCCTACATATGCTTCCAATATATGGTTTTGTTTATAAAAAGGTATACAGTAAATGAGCCAACCATTTACATTCGATTCTTTGCATTTTAAATTTTATTTTTTTTTTATCATCAAAATGAAACAAAAAGTTAAAAAAAAAAGCCGATACTTTTTTTTTGTTTAGCCTTTAAATACACACAGTATACCAAATTTTAATATTGCATATTTTCACCCACACCTTTTAAATAGTGCATTCATTACTACCCATTCATTTATTTTGTTTGTTACACCATTTTTTTTGTTTTTCTTGTTTTGTGCTATGCTTATTTTGCTTTGCTTTCCTTTTGAAATATCATACTAGTTGTTTTTATATTTTCCATGTCGTTTTTTTTCTGTTGTTGTTTTCTAATAATAAAAAATTTCAACACGTCTACGTCATTATGGGGTGATTTTAATTTGTTATGGGATATGTCATGATAACAGTTTTATTAGAATTTCAATAATTATCTTCGGTTTAGCAATAGTAATTATCAAATAATGGTTTCATAACCCTTATTTATTCTAGTTCAAGTTTATTCGTTAATTGTATTATTTATGACTTAGCCCTTTAACATTCTTCTTTTCAAATTTTTAATCTAAATCTATCTAGAAACGCTTTGTCTTGTTTGAAAAGCTTATTTACATGTTTTTAATTAAACGAACCTATACTGTCGGAAGTATGAATCCAGAGTCGTCTCTACCTACCTATCTTACCTACCCACATCTTTTTTAACACGTCTATGATTTCTTGTTTTATTTTTCACTCTTGGTGAAATAGATTAACTATAGGGTTTTATAGATGGCTAAAATTAAATTTAATTTGTTTATTAATTTTAAATTTCAATAATCTTTTAAACTAAAGAAACCTAATCTTTTAAACTAAATAAACCTTTTTTTATGCACCTTAGTCATGTTTTATAAAACAAACAGTTTTTCATTTTTTTCTTATGTTTGATGTTTATGAGTATGCGTTTATGAGAAAGATTTCAGCGTCGAGTGATTAAGCTTATTAAGCAAGGCAAGCATAGCTCGCAAGGATTTTTGAAGATTTATTAAAGGTTGGAAGCTGCACTATGGATCTAGAGTTTAGTTATTACTGAACCGTTAGTTCAGCTTAAATCAATAAAATAAAATAACCGATTAAGTTATTATTATAATGATAAACCATAAATAAACTCAGATGTCTCTGTCATCAAATATCTTTAAATGGTTCTGTTGGCAACAATTTTACTTCTTTAAAAACCAAATATTTTTCCGGTCCTTGTACATTTATTTGATAATGTTAATTATACTATTTAGTGACAAAGTAATTTTATAGCAACTTATCTATTTAAAATTATTAATTTTTTATTTATTCCTTATAGAGTCATCAAAGTCTGCCCAGAATATTTTAGAAATTTAAATCGTTTTGAAATGTATGATTTAAATCCTTTTTAAATGTATGTTTTATTTTCCTATAGTGTCTTCGTATTTGACGAATTCTTCAAGCTATTCCTTTCGAATGGGTACGCTCAAAAAGAATGATATGTCCCTTCTCTCAATACGTTTTTAAGACATCTTCTAAGTGATGTAATTGCAGAAATTATTATTCAATATATAATTTAAAAAAATCTAATTTATTAATATTAAACTTTAATTACCTTTAAATTTTTCAATCCTCTGCATGATAACTTTTGCTAATTTCTGTTCCTTCTCTTTTAAACCGTACACAATACTCAGATATACCTAACTGTAATAGCAAATTCATTCTTTTCATACATTACCCTCCTTTACATACAAATTTAATTCCAAAGTTTTTATTTAAAATTTATCTTTTAATTTATATCAAAATTCTTTAACATTCTTGTACACAAAAACGAGCACAATCATTATATCATAGGATTTCCCCTAAGAGAAAGTAAAATAAGCGCATTCACATAAAACAAAACTAAAAAACAAAAAATATAAACAACCTACAAAAAACTTAAATTTCTCCTACATAAAAACTATACAAAAAAAAAAAAAAACCCAAAAAAAAAACAGAAAAACAATAATAAAAAATATTCTTCAATTTTCCGTATGTGTACTCATCAAATTATATTGCACAACTTCATCCAACACTATCAACATAACGATAACTATTATATTCCAATATAATTACATACATATATACATACCTATATGCATATCTATATATCTTTGCATATATAAAAAAAATAGTACGGAACTAGACGATAAGGATTTTTCTTTTCATATTTTTATTTTTTTTACATTTAAAAACTTTCTATCTTTCTATAAACGTTCATCCACACTCCTGAATCTTTTCTGCATTGGTAAAACGAAAAACGAAAAACACAAAAAAAAAAAAAAAAATCGTAAACGACTATGCGAATAAAAACTGAACCGTAACGAACAAAAACAAAACAACAAAAAAGAAAAAGTTAAAGATAAAAACGAAAGAGAAAGGCATAATAAAAAAAAAAAAAAAAAAAAAAAAATATTTTAAAATACAAAAATAAGAACAAGGATACAAAAAAAAAAAAAAAATTAAAATAAAATTTATACAAAAGGGAAATCATTCAACCCCAAACAGATTCTAACTATAATGCACATTATTATTATATACAACTATACAATATAAGAACATATATACATACATGTAAAAATATAGTAATAATATCGATACTCACCAGTAAAGGTTAGTTATTGATCTGTGCGAAAATAAAACATAAAAAATAAAAAACGGATCCTTGTTAATTTTCAATACTTTTTTTTTTTATTATTGTTATTTTTTTTTTAAGTATATATATGTATAACTATTTATGTTTATAACTGTATTATGCATATGTATAGATATACATATATGAAGAAGAAAATATATGAATACTTTATTGTAAAAAATTGGAATACATGAAATCTTAATATAGGATCAGATCCTTGTATTCTTATTTATTGTTCTTTTCGTTTATTTGTTTTTTTTTTTTTTTAACTGTACGTTTTTCAATATACATATATTCAAAATATGAATGTGATATTTTAATGATGTTTTAGGGTCGTTTAAGAAATTATACCTATATATAGAACTATATACGGTAGAATATAATATACAATATAAAATGATACAATACGATATGGATTATTTTATATATATAGGTATATTTATATTTTATATCATTTTTGTTTTTTTTTTTTTTTTTGTACGGTATAATAAGCCGTAGGCAACAACAGCAACAATAACGGTAATAATACCAACTTGAATAATAATAAAAAAAAAAATATGTATTTTAGATTTTAATAGTTACTAAAAAAAAAGTCTTGTTGTTATTTTTTCTTCTATTCAATATTGCTTTGATTTCATATATGATTTGATTGTATTTGTAATTTTTTGTTTTAGTGTAAATTTTTTATTAAAATTATGTATTTTCTTTATATGTATACGATATATGGAGGGCTTTTGTTTTTTAATTTTTTTTTCAAAATTCTTTCGCGTTATTCGTTCACCGTATTTTTTAGTTTTCGTTTATTTTTTTTTTGTATTTTTTTTTGAACAATTATGTGACCATCAGAAAAAATAAAAAGTAATAAAGAATAATAGGAAAAGTAAAATTAAAAAAAGAGACTTAATATAGGAATGGAAAAACAAAAAAAAAAAAAATGAAATAAAAATTTATTGTGAAATATCAAAAAAAAAAAAAAAAATATATAAAAAAATGATAAGCTTTTTAGACCTGAATTTTCGATTATAATTATTAAATTTATTTACAAGGTGTTTAATAATAGAAAATATATGAACACATACATACACATAATGCATTATACATTTCCATTTGTTTGTCATTTTTAGAGTAAAAAAAAAAAATATTAAGTCTCACTTGACATCCAAATTTTAGGGGTTGTAGTTCCGTAATTTGTAGAACTACATAAAAAATGTTCATAATTTTTGTAATGAAACGTATTCATTCGATTAAAATGTCATTGTTCCATTTTGAAAAGTGTAAAAGTTTTGCCAATAAGCTGTTCAAAAATTTTAGTACAAAAATTTACTAAAAATTAAATCCAGAAAATGAAAATGGTTTAACTTAAAATTGATTGCCAATCCAGTTTTCCGCAAAAGAGCATTCGAGGTCAAACTTTTTCTTTTTGTTATTTTGAGAATTTTTAGAGTAAAAATGAGTTGTGTTCGGTTCCAGTAAACAATTATTTTTATTTGATGAGATATTATAATATGTAGTTTCTGTATGAATTAGGTATTATATTATCTTTGTGCCACGGAACTTTTATAGTATAGTAGCCACTCATAAAATATAGATTATGACAGTTACATAAATATTTTTTTTTTTTGTAATGCATTTCTCTACCACATGAATGTGAACAGGAAATTACACAGTCTTTCCTTTTCAGGCGCGGCTGTAAATGTATCGGTGGCCCAGTGGGTATAACAGCGTATTTTATATGCTCTTATACCAACTACGCCCCCGAGGCTCAGTTACATAACTATTCTTTTAATATATACTTTTCATAAAAGCATGGTAAAAATATATATATAAATAAAATGTATATAATAACGGTTCTTTTTTTATATTTGAAATTAATAAAAACGAGGAAGAGTGGCTGTAAATGTAGTAAACTGTGCTAACTCTAAGATATTGGTACTTGGGTCTATATCTATTTAGGCTTCTTTAAAGTATCGTATACGTATTTCAAAATTTATTATACCCTTGATATAATAAATAATAAAACTATTTCTATATCCTCACCTATTATATTTCATATAATACCTTTACCTCAGCTACATTGAAGAAAAACATGGTTCAAGATAAAGGTTAGAAGCATTGTTTATATTATTCATGTTAACTTAAAAACAATTTTCAATCTTAGGACTTAAAGTCATATAACGTCTATTGTTTAGTTAGCAAAGGAAGGTAGTTTTTAATAGATTAAAGTCACACACACTTGTTAAAGACTAGAGTCTGTTGCACTCCTCTCTAGAGTTTTTCGATGATCCTCATCAATGCTGGTAAAAAAAGGGCTTTAGATTATCATGGGCTTATTTTCAATTGTTTTTCTATATTGATACATAACAGCGAATTTGTTAAACAGAAAATCAGACTAGGCTAAATTGAAAAATTGTAATTAAATGTTAACGACATTTGAGTGCTTAAGATATTGGAACTTAGAAAAATTTCTTTTAATCCTATAACCAAAATGAAACACTCTTATAAAAATATTATAAAAAAAAATGTTTGTTAAATTTTAGCAAATAACGTTAAAGTTAAATGTAAAGATTGTCCTTTTAACACATTTTTGAAAAATTTTTTCGTCCGTCCTTCCAATTATAAAACTTTACATCTGGTCAAAATTGTCGTAAGTAAGATAGAAAAATTAAAGATCTAACATTATATTTTTACATGTGTGTGTTACAACATTACAATGTAAAACACGTGTTAACGGCTTTTTTAAATGTTAAAATCCTTAAAATTAAAGAAAGTGTCTCTTAATTTTTCACAATTTCAAATAAAAATTTATTTATTCAATTCAGGCTTATATTTTATTTTTATCTATGCAAAGTGTGTATATTACATACACAAATACATATACGCATAAACAATAATCCTCTTATAAGTTTTCTGTTTCTTTTTATTTTGTTTATTTTGTTTTTATCAACTTTGTTTGTTTTTTTATTCATCATTTTTCAATGTCTATTTTGAAAAATTTGTTTTTTTTTTTTCAAAATTTATTCCTTTCAAATTTCCTACCACTATCAACCTTGTAAATGCCCAAACGTTTTTCTCTATAAAAACCAACCCATATTTTGTTTTTTATATTTGGTAAAAAATAAAAAAAACCAGAAATAGTTGCTTATATAAAAAGTTTTTAATTTTTGTTTTAATGGAAAATATTCTGGAAAATTTTTGTCTTTATACCTACCATTTCCCGAAAATATCCACAAAATATACACGTATACACACATTCAATATTAATTTATATATGTACGTATGAATGTAACTAATAAATGTACATAAAACTGATACGATTTAGACTATATTTAAGGCTTATAATACATATTTTTATATTATTGCATTGTCATGTACATAATATTATCCTTTTTTACATACACATACACATATTTATATTGTATTAGTGGTTATAGTGATGAGGCTGGTATTGGCATTTTTAAAACAAAAAAAAAAAACAAAAACAAAAATTTATTTTTATCCGATCTAACATTATAGTAAAAATAAAAAAAAAAAAAAAAAAAAAACAACTTGTATATTTTTGGTTATAGAATTTCTGTTGCCGCTCATTATTTGTTCTCGTCCTTGTAGTTTATCCGTCACGTTGTTAAGTAATTTTTGCAGAAATTTCTTTTTCTTTTTTTTTATTTTTTTTTCGTTTTTGATGTTGTATGCTTTTAAAACTTTTAAGTTTTCCATTTGAAAACGAATGATTGGAGTCTGAGAATGAATACAATATATTTGTGCACCTATCTATAATTTTTTACTTTAAAATTTATTTTATTCGTATCTATAGTAATGAAAAAATTTCATGTTTACTTCCAATTTTAATAATTCTTTTTTTTTTTTTTGGTGTCTAATGCGGAATGCGGGCGGTAAATGGCAGCAATATTATATACAAGAAGAATTTTAGTAAGCCTTTTTGAAAAATTAAAAAAAAACAAAAAAAAAAAAAACAAAAAATAAGAAATATTAAAACAAAAACTACTTACGTACGGCTTTAGACAATCACCGGATGTACCTATACTATATATATGTATTATAATATGCCCACCAACCAGTACCAATAAAGAAAAACCTACATATTTTTTTAATAATAATTATATTTTGCGAAGCATTGAACAAATGCAGAAGAATTAAAAAGGAATGGTAGAAAAAAAAAACAAAAAAAAAAAATAGAAAAAAAAAAAGTAGATGAAAAGAAAATATCATAGCGAACAATTTGTGATAGAGAGTTCTGTTTTTGTTTTGAAAATGAACAACAGGATTTGATTTTACCAACGTACGTCTTATATTGTCCCTCGATAAAATTTTTCCGATAAAATTTTTTTTTTTTGTTTTTTTGTTAGTGTATAAATGATATGTTTATATGTTTGTTTATTGTTTTGTAAAGAATATATATTCTGGCCCAACAGGACTCTTGTTTTTGATGTTTATTTGTAAGGCAATGTTTTTTTTTTTTGAAGTAAACGATAACTTGACTTCGTTTAGAAGATATTTCCAGACTTCCTATTTTTTGTTCTAGAATTTGTATTTTATTTTATTTTTTTTTTGATAATGGTTTGTGGGCGATAAATAGAAATTTAGAAAGAGTTTTGAGTAAAAAAAAGGATATTATTAAAAAGAATATATAAAAAAAAAAAAAATATGTATGTATATATATTTGATATGTTTATATGTAATAGCAAATTTAAGAATTATGTAAAGTATAGGAAACTATTATGTAGGTTTTTTATTTTTAAGGACATATGTGATTGTATGAGAAGTATATACCTTCAAGCGGATTTTATTCGTATAATAAAATAATGAATAAATGAAACATAAATATACTTTTATATATATAATGTACATTATATATTATAATTTTATAGATTTAATATTTATATATATATAAAAATAAAAAAACCAGACTAAACTAAATGTAATCAATTCCATAGAGATCCATTGGGCAGTAAATTTTCTAAAAAGAAAAAAAAAAAGAAAATTGCTATTAATGTTAAAACTTTTTCACTATTTTGAAAGTTTTTTGTTTTTTTTTGTTTTTTTTTTCAAAATTTAGAAATTCAAATACCTGATTGTAAAAGTACGATATCAATTTTTTTTTTTAATTCTATTAAAATATTTTAAATCTAAATATAATATTATATATTTAACTATATAAATACTATATGAATAATAATGGGAGCATTAAAGTAGGGATTTGTATTTAAATAAGTTAGTTATAGTGTAGTTTAGAAAATATATTTTGGAATATATTGGATAGTTTCATCTAGTTATATTATTTTTTAGGAGAATTAGTCTTAGTATACGAAAATGATAATAGATCAAGATCACTGAGATTTTTTTATTGGAAGGATTTTTATTTGTTAGAGTTAATATTGGGGTTACTATCCAAGCCTGTATTTCTTTTCACTGTATTTCATTTGCATGTATTTCATATTATACAAAAAAAATTTTATATAAATATTCTGTAAAAGTCGAAAATATTCTGTAATAATTTTGATTTTGAATTCTCCTAATTCAGATTTTCACATATACATATATATAAATATTCTGGTAAAAGCGTAAAACCCTGCTTTTGAATGCAACTTAGAATTTAGAATGTCTCTCTCCTAATTTAGAATAAAATACAGACAAATGAAATACAGCCAAATAAAATACAGGCAAGTGAAATACAGGCAAACGTTAGTTCAGACAAATGAAATACAATTCTCAATTCTCAACAAATACAATTTTGAAATACAAATGATCAAGAAATATATAGTCAAATGATACTACGGGAAAATGAAATACAGGCATATGACACGCTATTGTGATATTTATATTATCTGGTGACATTTTTTTTATTTGAAGCAGAACTCAATAAAAAGATTTAGGCTTATGGTGTTTGTAACCATGAAAAGGAAGCAAGTTAGTATGGTCATGTATATAAATATTTTTTATCAGTGTCACCTCCTTCGTCGATGTCCGTCAGTCCGTCCGTTCGCACGATAACTCAAAAACTAATAAAGCTATCTTGATAAAATATATATAATAAGTTACTAATTACAAAAGAAAGGTGAATATTGCAACTGGGAAAAATCGGTCTATTGATTTGGATTTTGAAAGCTTCCGGACGAGCCCAAGTGCAAACGAGCATAGCTCCAAAACCAGTAAAGTTAGAACCTTTAAAATTAGTAATTAGTAGTGTTCAGGGAGTTCACGAAGTCGTTTCATTTTTCTTAAAATTTTGTAATAATTCAATTAATTTTTTTGAGTGACTCCAGCTGTAGTATAATGGATTGGGCTACACAACCACAACATTAATTAAAAAACTTATCCATGGTTCAAATTTTAATTCTCTTTCTTATGCTAAACCATATAGAAATTTTGTAAAAAAACAAATGTACGAAGGGGCGAATGGACAGAGTGAAATTAATAAGAAATTTTAAAAAATATTTATACCGTTATTTTTATACATTTAAAATTTATAAATTATATACATTTACTTAAATATTATATACATTTAAAATTTTAAATTAAATACAGCATTTATATAACAAATTTATTTTTATATCCTTTAATTGATACATTATATAGTTTAGAAAAACAAAATTCTTAAGAAAAATTATTTTAATATAACCGTTACACGTGGGTATTCTGATATTTTGTAATCCTTTTTATTTTTGCTTTCAATGTTCAAATAGACATAATTTCCTTTTAATGTGTTAAGGTTAATTCATAAGAACAGTACATTAAACGTGGTGTTGTCAATTAGACTTAGTCTTCTTACATTCGACTTAATGTTGTCGAGATAGCATCTCGGGGTTGCAAATTTTATTCGAATCTTTTTCAAAAATGCAAAGTTGGTTAGCTCTCAAGAACAGTGTGTTAGTCTAAGTTTTGTTAATTATAAATTACATTTCGAGATTACACTTGTTGTTCCAATTTATCTTATAGTAAACCAACTTAAATAGATTTCATCTAAAAATTTTTTTGTTTCAACAGCCTAGAACTGAAAGAATTGATAGACATAGAGGACTATATCAATCTACTCCAAAATAAGCAAATAAATTAATATAATCAATTCTAGTAAATTCCAATAAATAAATAATCAAATCTAATAATTAAGTTCAGTGGATCAGTTTGTTTTAGCCTCTCGTTGTTTTCCCCTGAGAAAAGTGGGAATCGCTCAAAGACACCAAAAATACCCCCTTTGGTAGTATCAGATCCTAACTAAACCCATCTCCCACCTTAGCGAATATAATGGGATAAAATTCCTAACGCAGCATATCTGTTAGAGAGTAGGAATAGGAGATGATAGGATAAGGATCGGGAAACATTGAATTAGAAATGGGACAATGATTAGCCTATTATTATTACTATTTTGCTATTAATGACGAAAGCTATCAGTGGTCGGCAGTCGTGTATCTTGGATCACTGTTTGTTCCTTTTTCCAAGCTTGTTTGAATGGGTTTAATTTCGAGTTAATTAGATAATTTTATTGTTAATCTCAAATTTTCCTTCTTCGACAATTTACTCTACAAGTTGCAAGTAGTTCTTCGATACTCTACTCTACAAGGTTGATTTGGCTTCTGCTCCAAATTTGATAACCACAAATCCAAATAGATTGAATAATGACTTTATACAAAAGTATTTTTTTTAATGACAGTTGTAACTCAAGTGGAAAAATTCCCTTCTTTTAATTTTTTTTAGGAATAGTTGAAAAACAACTAAAATCATTATTAAACCTCAAAACATTCAAAATTTATATATTTTGTAAATTTTAAATAAGGCTATCATATTATTTTTTAGATTTTAATCATAAATATTTTTATGTATTGTGTTGTATAATCATAAATTCGATCTGACATTTTAATTTTTTTCCTACCATTTAAAGTAAAGTATCTGAAATATTTTAAATGGTGGGTGGCAATATCAAAGTCAAATTAAAGTCAAATTGTCATTCAAAAATGAAAAATTGAAGAGAAAACTATACAAAACAAATAAAAATCAAAAATATTTATTTCTCGATGGAATTATTTTGTAATTTAGACTGAAATTACTTCAATAGAAAATTTTAAAAATAGAAGAAAAAAAAAACTAAAAAATTGTTATTGTAATATTTTTGTTAAAATTTTCCACAAAATTGTGACAATGGTGTAAATTGTCTCATCATACAATTATAAAGCACAACACTTTTAAATTTATAGATTTGGTTTTTCTTTAAATTTATAGATATGTTGTTTTTATTATGAAGAGTCTTAAATCTAAAAATCTTTTTTTGAAAGTAGACTTCTCTTACAGTTCGGATATCAGTTCACATTATATTATTTTAAAGAGTCAGTGTAAATTATAAACTAATCGATGTCCTTATGTTAGATTAATAGAAATATCTCGGTAGGTTCGTTTTCCAAATTTTAAGTGAAATTTCTGACATGGATCTGAGGAGCTTTTAAAGTTTCTTCGCCTGAGTGATATTAGAGTTGCATAACTTTAGGGAAATTTAACACCAACTTTGACTCAATAGATTCTCCTACGTTTTGAAGATACATTCCAGACCTAGAGGCTAGTCATTACTGACATTTTAGCTCCACCTTCAGATAAATAAAATGAATAAAATAAGAAAAATATTAAATAATAAATAAGTCCAGAAAAAAAAACAGATAAATAAAATAATCATCATTTTATTATTGAAAACTGTAAAAACTGTGAGATAATATTTTAAAGTTCTTTTGAATTTTTGTAAATTTCGGTATTAGAACAAGGCAAGATGCTTACAGAAAAAAATTAAATCTAGATACTTATTTATTTTATCTTTCTATTTCCTTATTTTAATTTTAATCAAATTTTTCCTTTGCTATAGACCTTTTCAAAAATGTATGAAGTTATACTATATTTCAATTGGTTGTTGTATTAGCTAATTTATTTCAAACTTCAAAATCCGAAAACTTCAAGAATTATTCAAAATTGATATTTATTTATTAAAATTTTTTTAAAATCAAAACTAAAATTTTTACTGGTTTCTCCGTCTGGTAACTTTATTTTAAATTAAAAAGTTGTCTAATTTTAAGGCTGCTGGCAGGTCTATTTTTAATCAGTTTTTAAGAAAGTTTTAAAATATTTATAACTTCTGAGTCTTTAATTAAAAAAAAAAAAAAATTGTTTTTGCACATTACAAAGAATTTTAATAAATACTATAATAGCTATATAATCAGTGCAAGAATAGGGCAAAATTATAGAATTTTATTATGTTTACCGACGATTTATTGGTACAACACCAATGTTTTAAAATGGATATACAAATAAGCAAAATTGTCAAATTTACGGTACAGAGAATCTGAGAGAATTGCATCAGCGTCAATTCCACGCTGTTAGATATATTGTTTACTGTGAAATTATAGCCAATTGAGTCATCGGTCCTTATTTTTTTGAAAATGATGATGTACATTTACAAACCGTTTCAGTGGTGGTATACCGAACAATGATAGAAAATTGTTTACGTCCATTAGTAGATAGTGAATAACTCTGACATATTTTTCCAACAAAATGGAGTCATAGCAAACACCGTGAGAATGACAATGCAGAATCTTCAAGAATTTTTCGGTGAAGAAATTATTTCGAAAAATTTAGATTTCCCTTCGTCTCCCCGTTCCCCAAATTCTAAAAAATATTACTTTTAGAAAATTTTAAAAACATTTTAAGCAATATATTTTAATTTTTGATATCCTTCGTTAAATTCTTCCTAATGCTTTAGCTTACTCTTCCTTATATAATTTTAATATTATTACAATAATAAAAGTTAAAGTTTTATATACATTTCAATTCTTTACAATAAAAAATTTTCATCAGTTTTGTATTTGTTTTAAAAGTTTTTCCTTAGAGTTTTTTTTTTTTTTAGCCAACATTAACACTTTATAAATAAAGTTTGAAACATCAACAATAACTTTTATTCTTCACATATTTCTAACATAATATGTAGAATTCATATAAGAAATATGGCTTTTAAACAATTTATTTTTAAAGAGAGAATGCAAAAAAAAAAATACAAATAAAAATGTAAAAAGATAAAATCAAATTTTTGTTTAAAGTTATTATCCTATTGAGACCAATATACAAATTCTCACTACTTATTATTGCTATTACACTCAAATATAATTTTATTTTTAGTTTTTATTTTATTTTTTTTTATTGCAGACTTTTTTTAATTAATGCTTTAATTTAAAGTGATACTTAAATTTCCCAACTGACTAAAAAATGTACATATGAAAGTGGCACAATTTTATGTCAATCTAATTAGTCAGAACCTTAAAAAAAAAAAAAACAAAACGAAAATTAGGTTGTTATAAAAAAAAAAATTGTTTTTATAAAGTGGAATTTGTCAAAATAAAATCTGAATATTTAGAATTCTTTGATCTTCTTATGTAACTTAATCATGTTGCTAGGATCTTATTACTTTAGGGAAATAACTGATCATAGGTATAGTTGAGGAAAGAGTTGATCATATAATTTGAATATGAACCAACAAAATTTTTTTGCAATCTTAACCTATAAGCATATGGTATAAGAAATATAATACAGAAAATACCCTTTTAGATCCATTTCCTTTTGTTTTTTTGCGAGGGTAGGTGGGAATCATCGAAAGGCACTATAGAGGAGTGAAAACGAGCACGAGTCCTCTATGAGTGTGTGGGACTTTAACCCACTAAACACCACCTCCCTGTTTTGACCAAACAATAGGTTATAAGACCTTTAGTACTCATGTACTGTCTGGTCAGAGGAATTTTAGTTAGAGAATGAAAATTGATTTTAAATTGGCAGGCATATTGTGCACAAAGTTGCTAATATTTACCTTGAATCTTTGCACGTTGTAAATGTAATCATCACCAATTCTGGCAAACACATGAGGTGGGAGATGGTTCCATATTCGCGATGTTCGTATTACAAACGAATTTTCATAAGCCGAATTATGCCATCTGGGAATTTCAACTACATAGGGGTGGCAGCTCTCCTTGCTTCTCTTTGGAATGCCTTGAGAGGAAGCATCAAACTTTTAATCTCGTTAGAGCAAGAACCCAACCCTATAAGGTATTTATAAAACAGGGTAAGTGTTCCTGTTAAACGACGGACACCGAGTGGAGAGAGCGTAGAGGTGACAGTGGCATCTTTTATTAAACGAATTCCTCTATTTTGCACTTTATCGAGAAATCTCAATGCGTTTTGGAGGCTCCCGCCCATAAATGTGCATGGTACTCTATTTAGGTCTTATATATGTTTTGTAGATGTTAAGGAGATCAGAAGATGGAAGGAAGGCTTTACAACGATACTGGAAACCCATACATCTAGCTGCATCTTTAGCTATACCAAAAATATGATTGGACCAACTTAATTTTTGGTGTAGCTCTATGTTTAGCTCAAGATGTTGAAATCACCCGTATGTTGCAAAACTTTCCCTTGAAAAATTAAAGTTGGGATCGAAGTGTTTCTTTTCCGAGAGACTAAACAGCACTAAGTTTTCTTAGAGTTAAAATATCCTTTGTTAATTTTGTCTCAATTGGCTAAATCGAGATTTAGCTTAAGCGAAGCAGAATATTTACTGGCGTTGTCTTCGTAAGAAGCAACAAGCGTGCTGTTGTCTGCAAAACTATGGATTGGATTGGAGGTTATACTTAATAAATCATTTATAAATTTTAAGAAAAGTGTCGGGGAGAGAATAGATCCTTGCTCCAGGGGTCCCAGGTTGCTACTGATGTCCCATATTAATTTTGAATTGGTCTGGAGAGTAACCATCAACCAGGACACGAATCGGAAGATTCGAAAGAAAATCTCCAATCCATTTGAAAAATACACCACCGAGGCCCATTGATTTGTATTTAGCAATTAGATATAGATATTAAAGAAGCTTTCTATTTATTAAATTTTTCATTATTTATAAAAGGACCTAAGTGATAGCAATAGGGCGGTAGTTTGAGGGATCGCTTTTGTCTTCTTTTTTGGGGATGGGATGAATGTGCGCTGTCTTCCATTGGGTAGGATATATACCCGAATAGAGGGATAAATGGAAGAGATTGCGCAATGGTTTCGCAATAGTAGAAAAAGTATTTTTAAGAACTGTTGCAGTAATTCCATCTGGACCGGCTGCCTTTTTTGTATCCAACTTCTTAAGAACTGCATGAGTTCTGAAGGAAATTCTACCTAAGCAGCAGTTAACCTCAGGAATAATGCATGGTCTTTGTGTTAACTGGGGCAGGAGGCGAAAATTTTGACAAATAAATCTGCTTTTTCTTTGGGATCTTTTTTGAGAAAAATAATAAAGCAAGGTAAACTCAAAAGCATTAAGTACAAAAATAAAATAATTATTATTAAATTAGTTTTTTGCCCTATCAGCTACTTATTTACCAATGTCAAATAATATTTCTTTAGATTAACCTTAAATCTGTAATTTGAAACGGCTTTTATTTCCTTTCCCAAGTAACATTTGCCAAGAGTAAAACTCTAGAAAATTGGGAAAAGTTCTCATAAGACTCTCATAACACACTTGAAGACTCTCATAACATAATTCTAATTATAGCAAATTAATTTACTCTTATAAAGCTCTTCTTATTAGATAGCAATACTTATATTGTTAAAAATACTTTTACTCTTTTTATAAGAATTAAATTAACTCTTATAGAGTACTTATTATAAGATATCAACACTTACAGGGCTAAAAATTCTTTCACTCTTATAGGAAAACTATTTTTATACACTTCCATTAAGCGCAAGAAAATTTATATTCTTCTCATAAAGCCTTTTTTATGAGGTTTCAACTCTTATAGAATTGTGTTCTTAAAAGGATTCCTTTATTAGAATTAAACTTTAATAACTACTTGTCATAAAATTGTTGTTAGAGTTCAAGAATAAAAATAAGGTGTGGAAATAGAAGTCAACAAAACAAAATAGAAGTAAATATTGAAAGATGTCCTGGTAGTTTCAGGTATTTAAATCGAAAGAAAAATAGATCTTTGAATAATTGAAGTATATTTGTTAGCATTATTATCTTAAAAAACGGGGTGATGACATAGCGTTTATGACAAGGATGATAAAAATCAGCTGATCGACAGCGAACTTTTTAAAAGGATGAAGTTTTTAGAACTGATTAAATTACGTTTAACATAAGACAGCTAACACAATAGTATTGTTCGAAATATTTAATAAACAAAAGATTAGATTGGCCGGCGCATTGGAAAGCTTTGGAATACCGTACATTTCTATATTATATAGCAGTTGTATTATTGAAAGATCGTTTACCTCAGGAGATATACAAGCATTTTTATTCCCTTACTTTATACTATTAAGTAAATAATCATATTTTAAAATTATGGCAAAACATAAACTTGTTTTTGAAGTCAATTATTAAAAATAAAACAAAAATAATAAAAAAAATTCATTAAAAAAAATGAACAGTCTTTTTTTCGACTAACACAATTCAATGTTTAAAATCTAAAAAAAGTTACAGCCTTTTTTTCGACTAAAACAATTTGACGTTTAAAATCTAAAACACTTGGAAAAAGAATTTAAATCTTATTATAAGAGTTATGGCTTTATAATAAAACTTAAACTCTCATTATAATGAAATTAATCTCATAAGAAGACCAATACTCTTGTAATAAGATCAATATTCTGATATAAGAGTAAAAAGACTTGATTTAGTTCATCAAACATAATTGTTTTTAAAAAATATGTAAAACTAAAAAAAAAAACAGTTGCCCTTGTCAACACTAAATATTTAAAAAAATTTATACTATAACTTTGCTTAAGTGAGGAAGTGATTGAGGGTGTCAAAACAAGCAAAAAATTGAGATATAGGTTTTAAAGACATTTGTTTCTTCTACCCAATGTGACCACAATACACATTATTACACATGGGTTGAAATTTTTTTATTTGAATTTTTTGTATTATTCATAATATTATGTAGATAATTTATATATGTATGTATATTTATATGGGGCGTTTTTCTTTTTGTCATCAGATCAATGCTCAGAGCAGATGTCGAGTGCTCAGAGCAAACTTTTATCTGAGCTCTGGCCGCTCTGAGTTAAAAAGAAACGTTCAGAGCACAAATTGTCAATTTTTATCCAAATTATTTTCTAACGTCAGTTTTTTTTTTTATTTTATTTCATTATTTTAAATGTAATAATATAGTTTTAAAAGGAATTTATTTAAGAAATAAAATAAAACAAAGTTATTTTACGTAAAATTTCATTTAATAAAATTTAAAAAAAAACTTAAAAAAAAATGTTTATCTATGCACGAAATTTTATTTTGTTGACATTTTTATTATTTTATTCTTAATTTGACGTTATATTTATTGAAAACTCTGTGAAATCTGATAAATTTTTACGAGCTCACAGATCGCGCTCTGATCACACTCCGAGTTAAAAGAGAAACACAAAATGAATAATCTGGATAATCTGAGCATAAAAAGAAACACAATTTTTTTGTTTGACAGCTCTGAATCTGCTCTGATGAGAAAAAGAAAAACGCCCATGTATAGCACATGTACTCTGACTTTTATATCAAATATTTTTATAATTCAGAGTTTATATTCGAGAGTTATCAATATTAATATAATAAGTTCTATTTGTTACAAACGGAGGATACATTTTTGTATACCTGTGGCTATTGTTCGTACAGAAATTAAGAATACAATAATAATTTTCTGATAAAAACAAATATGTTGTACACTGAAAAAACATTTTTCTACAATACGTTATATCGAAGAATTTAAAAATTAGTAAAAATAAAAATTTTGCAATATTAGTGTTTTTTTTTTGTATCCGACATTGAAAAAATGTGAAAAGTTTCATAAATTATTTCATATTGTGTACCTACATTTTTTTCAGTGTACTTATTCTCATATGAAGAGTTTTGTTCTTATAAGAAAACTTATCAATCAGCGGCCATATTATTGACATCTTCTTTATTTTTCTCAATCTTAACACTTATGTTATTAAGTAATTTTATTAAATAAAAATATATGAAAAAATATTTATTGTAAAAATGATTAAATTTAAATTATTAAAACGCAAAATTATAGCTTAAATTCAATATAACTTAGCTTTACTTGAAATTTATATGTACTACTACATTAGTTTTACTCAAATTATCAGATATATGGTTAAAAGTAGAATAATAAGACTTTAAGGGGTTAAAAAAGAATTATTTAAATTTTTTAAATTTAGATTATTTTTAGTGCGCGTTACTTTTTTTCGACCTAAAATGGTTACTTTTATTAATAAAATTTCAATGGCAGTATAATTTTGGCTTATATTCTTGACGAAAAAGTTATTTTAGTTTCCTATAATTTTATGTTCATATTAAATTCTTACATATGTACTTATTTATGATATTAAACACACACATATATTTAATCATACATATTATACTTTGTTTAATCGCCACAATAATTCTAAAAAGTAAAACGGATACATTTATATTAAAATATGTTGGTTTCTCTTTCTAACAACACTCATAAAGAAAAACCAGCACTCATAACAAGAATAAGCTACTATTATAACCCCCTTTTGAGTATCTTATGAGAGTTTTTCAATACTCTCATAGTAGTTTTCTTATGAGAGTGATATACTTTTAAAACTCTTAAAATGAGAGCTAAAGACTTGTTATGAGTGTTAATTTACTCTCATAACTGCGCGCTTTAACTCTTATAACGATCTCATAAGACACTTATAGAATTCTTCAAGAGTAAATTATGAGAGTAATACTCTCATAATTAACTCTCATAGCACTCTACTAGAGTCTTATGAGATAAATTTTGTTACTTGGGTTGGTATCTTATTATAATTTTTGACAGCTGTGGAGAAGGCACTATCTAATCCTTTGTATTTATATTCTGCATTTCTAATATGTATTAAATTTGCATTTCTTGTATTGTATGTGTGTACCTCTCAATTATACATCATTACGGTGTTATGATAAATTAAATTGTTTTTTATGTAGTGAATTTGGAGTGCTTGTTGCATTTTTTGTATAACTCCAGCGGTAAAAATTTTAACTGCGTATGCATTGCAAATGTTGATGTTCACAATGAAATCGCAAATTAAATTAAACAGTGAACATTTTGGAAGCAATATTTAAAAAGGTGGTTATTATTCTTATAAAAAATGTATTAAGTTAACCTCGGGTTGGATATAAAACCGAAAACAACCACAAAACATAGGTCACGTGAGTGCAGTCGGATCAAAAATGACGCAACCTAGTGCTAATTGAGGCCTTCACGCAGCATCGTGAAGATCAACATCTTACCTACCTACCTAACCTACATCGGCAAATTTTATTCTTAATAAAATACCTACATATTTTATAATATACATATCAATTTTTAATTTATATATTTTTTATATTCAATTCTAAAGCATATTAGTTAGAAGCATTTTGATTAAGAATAAATTGTATTATTACATTTTCGAAGATAAATTATGATTCGGAACAGTGATCATTAAAAAAGGAAGATCTCAATGTCAATAGAAAACCGTAAAAGAAAAAAGACCATGTGCTCAATGAAATAAGTTTTCAAATATTCAATTTATTATTTTTTATTTAAAAGCACTTGATTTGTAGTTTTTAAGGTATTTTCCGTCAAATCAATCTTCTAATTGTCTATAATATACCTTAAGTTAGACCTAAAAATCCACAATAACTAATATAGTAATTACTTTTTGTTTTGTCTTATATTTTTACAACCTCTTTTTAGCACATTTTCAAAAAAAATTTCAAAAAATGTGCCAATTAGTTTCGTTCGTCAGTTCGTCTGTCCGTCAATTCGTCTCGGTGTTTACAAAACTTCTATACCGCTTAAAATAAAGCAATGAAATTATAACTAGGAGTAAGTATCGCATAAAAATGCATTTTGTGGAACAAATTTTTTCTGTAGTCCCATAGGGTATTTTAATTTACCGTTATTCGAAATTCAATTTTTACAACATTTTTGACCCTTAAATTAGAAACTTGGAATTTTGAGAGAAGTTAGATCTTTGGAAATAAGTACGACTCATGACGTAGTCTTTAAGCCGCCAGCTCTTCAATCGGAAGGTCATATGTTTAAACCCCGGTCAGGTCATATAAATAAAAAAAATATGTAGTCATTTCATATTGTAATAATGTATATTGTATAATTAAGAGTAATAATAATAATAATAGTAATAACTACCTCATGCAGTAAGTAATAGTTATATACTACTGCATGTTTAACTGTTGTAACGGCTATAGTGATTGTTTGCAAAAATAGTAATAATAATAGGCGGATTCATTATTTCCTTACAGTCCCACTCCCAATTCAATGTTTCCGCATCCTATTTTCTATTCTTTCCTATCCCTACTCCCTAGTCAATATACTGCGTTAGCAGGTAAGGGTTTGATCCTATTATTTTGTCTGAACGGGGAGGTTGGTTTAGTAAGAATCTGACACTATCAAGAGGAAATTCTTGGTGTCTTTGAAAGATTCCCACCTCCCTTAGGAAAAAAAGTATAAGTCATTTCAGAAAATATTTTTATTATAGTATGGATAAACGCTTGTTGTTTTCATTATGTGTTAAATTACTAATCCTGCATCACGTCATATATGACAAAAATAAAATAATATTTTGAGATGAATTTTTGATTAATTTTCCCTTCCTTTTCTGAATTAATTCTTTCTTTATGAACATACAAATATTAAAATAGATATGGTTTGGACCTTCAATGGATTGCATCAAAATATAACAAGTAGGTATTATTTATACAAAAAGTATGTTTAAAAGAATTGCCAGAAAATGGGATTTGATCAATTGAAAGATTAAAATTTATCAAAACAAAAGATATTGCAGTACTATATTGAAACTATAAAGAACATAGAATTGATTTTTAAAGACAGAAATTTCGCAAATTATTTCTACAATTTTTACAGACTCTTTGTTCTACTACGCATGTTTTACGGACGAGTAAACTTAAAACCATATAAGTCCAAATATAATACAATCTATATTTAAATGATAATGATTAATACAATTTTTTTTCCAATGTATATATATTTAAATACTTTTATCGGCTTTCTTTTTTTAAATAATAGCAATATTAAATTTAATTTAAGTTCCATATTTAATCGGATTTAAGACTAATGATAGATAGTCTTAACTTAATATAGTTTTAGTCGTAAAAAAATTTTAGCCGGAAATTGTTTTTAGTGATCATATTATTAAATCATAATATTTGAGATTAAAGTGACTTTCGATTTTAAAATAATATTATTACTTATTATAAAAACAAATTTAACTTTTTTTTATTATTAAATTGTTGCATATTTTAGTACTCATAAAAATCTTCTTGCATCGTTTTTTTTTATATGGTTCTGTCCTTCTATATGTGTAAATCATTTGAATTGCTTCATTTTAGAAATTTTTGTTAAAAAAAAAATGTTTTTTTTTTAATTTCAAAGGATACCTTTTTTCTTCCTATATTAAAACCTTCTATAATATTAAAATAATTTTATATACCAGATAGGTGGATTATAAATAAAGAATTTTTTTTATATATTATGCAAGTTTTTGAGTTTATGCAATCGGTTTTCTGTAAATATTACAAGCATCATTTCTCTTTTGCACCATTCAAAGTTATTAACGAAAATTGCATTTTTCTCGGCAGAGATATCATCGTAATAAAAAAGTCAACTTTGGTCCTGATAAAAAATTAAAGAAAATGTACACTGTATAAAATAAATTTTTTTGTTTTTTTCTGTCTGTTATTTGCCTTCAAAATGAAAAATTCTATTTTCCTTTAGAGTTCCCAAATGGTTTTAAAAAATTCCTCGAGTCAATTATTTTATTTTATGTGTTTATTTTTTTTTTGTTTTTCTTATTATTATTTTAAGTCGTAAACTTGTGCAGTTATTCTTGCATTTTCTTTTTGTAAAATATAAAAAAAAATTTTTTTTTAGTTTCCCTTTGCTATGGTAGGAAAACTGAAAAAGTAAGGGAATTTGCAGTTATATTGTTAAAAATATTTTTTTTGGGAATATTTGTTTTTAAATTAATTTACTGAAATTTATAATTATTGTTCTAGAAAGTATTAATTACTATGGATAAATTCACTTAATTATTTTCTAATACCCTAATAGTTAACAGCTTTTAAAAAATTTTCTGTAATCTGACTTGATTATCATTGACTTAGGCAACTAATGACCGATTAACGAAAATGAAACCAAACTTTAAACTTCCTTAAATACATAACCGGTTTGATAAAAGTATCAATTTGTGATTAAGGAACTTATTGAGTTTATAAGAACCGTGAATTAGATGTTCAGTTAGATTCCCTAGGCTAATTTAATGATCTGATGTTAATCGGATTCATTGATCCCTTATAGTCCCACGTCGAATTTAATGAACTTCGAATTCATCTTTGTACCACTCCGAATTCATCCTTGTCCTATCCTTTCCTATACCTACTTCCTAGCCAATATAGCCTAGTAGGGGGTTCGTTCCATTATATTCGGTAAAGAGGAAGATGGGTTTAGTCAGTAAGAATCTGGCACTATTAAGGGCGAAACAAATAATAAAACGACTAGTCCCCCTTAAATTAATTTTTCACAGTATTAGATTACTTAACTCAGGGTGAAAATTATATAATTTTTTCTCTCCAAGAATTGAGATAATATAAAGTGGCGTTAAGTTATCAAATTAGAAGATATAAAAATCCAGAACGATACTCTGGAACCTTGTAATACGAAATCATTATCGTATACCAGCCCATCATTATAAAAAGAAAATACATTTCAGTTAATGAACAATCAATTGGAATACGATATAAGTAAGCAGAGAAACAAGTTGCAGCGAGAAGGATCTTTCCTTAAACAACTGGTTACTATGTAGCTCATTATTATTACATCTCATTCTTAAAAAGATAAACAATTTACTCTGACATCCGATTAACTTCAAAATCAATAAATTTTTTTTTTCATTATGTATTTTTTATTTTTCCGAAGTTTTTATGACTCACCTTCAGAAGTGATAACAAAATATAATGTCAACTATGGCATTTTGATTACAACTGTAGGAATAGTTTTTTTTTTTGTGTTTTTTTTTTCCTAGAAAACATAATAAAAAATAGTTGGAAAAAAAAATAATGAAATAAATAGAAAAAAAAAAAATAAATTCATGAGGCTCCTAACATTAGACTTTTTAAATATTATACAACAACAATAACATCAGCAAATATTGAATTTACCATAGTGAATAACCCAAAACTTTTCAAGAAAAACTATAAAATGCAATATAAGCAACATAAGTACAAGTAAAACAAAACAATATAAGAAGAAGAAAAATTATATACTTATACTATTATAGTAGATCTAGTTAGTTTATATGTATACAGAATGAAACAAAGATATAAGGCATAGGAAAAATTTCATAAATCTTTTAAGGAGGAGAAGATACATTTATTCGTTTAGATGCACTACTGGTAAAATGAATGCTATAAAGATTTTATGATCCTGAATTTTTATCATTTTCAATTCCAGCATTTTTTTTTCTTGTTTTATGTTTTCAGTCTTTTTGTTTTGTTTTTTTTTTTTTGAATTCAAAACTCGCATATTCTATCTTTTTCACTTCGATATTTTTAACAAAAAAATGAAAGAAAAGAATAGAACTAGAGAAAAAGAGCGGCAATGTTAAGAATAATTAATAAAGGACATGTGCACGAAATCCCATGAGGTGAAAAGAAAATGCGATTCGAAACTAAAATTAAAAAAAAAAAGTAGAAAAACAACAAAAAAAAAAAAAAAAAGTATACATTTTTTCGTCCTGTGAAAGGATCTAATCCAAGTTTTACTATAGAAAGACGATAGACTTCATAATATTATCCGACATCTTTCTGATTTTGGTTTTTTTTGTGTTTTTCTCTTTTTTCAATTTTTTTTTTGAAAGAAAGATAGATACATGATCCTATTCTTGTTTCTTTCTATTACTTTTTTTTTAAAGGAATTATTTCATTTTTGTTATTTTTTTATTTTTGTTTTTTTGTAAAAAATGCATTTTTAGAAAATAACAACAAAAATAACGAATGAAATTAAGGATAATGAAAGGAACAAAATACAAAAAAAAAAAAAAAACTTGAAGCAATATTTTTGTTAGAAGGTTTTTAAAAAATTCATAAGGCAGAAAATCGTTCAACAAAACTAAGAATTTTTATTTTATTTTAAATTTTCTTCATTTTTCTTCTTTTTTTTTATAATTTTTAGAATTTTTTTTTTTAAGAATTCTATTTTTGGGGTTCATTTTGAAAAATTAATAAATAAAAAAGGAAAAACAATAAAAGAAAATAACAAAATAAGAAAATTATTTCTATTTTATAATTTAAAAATGTACAATTTTGAACAAAAATTAACTTGTAGTAGATATAGAGATAGTTGGATAGATAGAAATTTGTTTATAGGAAAGAATTTTATAAGCATATAAGAATTTTTTTTTTGGAACCATTTTCTTTGGAAAGTGGACACATAAATCAAATGAAACATCTCTGGATTTTTTTGTCACTTTTAATAAAATTTAAAAATATGACAATAAATTTAATTGAAAAGTTTACTTTTCTCCTATTTATTTCATATAACTGTGGAATTTTTAAAGTCTTCTTATTTATCTATCTTCTATCTGGTCCTTTAAAGGTAATTTCTATTATATTTATTTTTCGATCTTATTTCTTAGTACAATTTTTTAAAAAATTTTAAAAATTTTTGTTTCATTCTAATTGACAAACCATATTCCTTTTCGTCTGTCTGTTCATAAAGTTTCAAAATTTTAAAAACAATAGTTCTCATAAAAAAGTAAGAATTTTTGAATGGCTTATACGTTGCAGAGTTACAATCTGATAAATTATAATACAGGAAAAAGGATCTATATTAAAAATAGAAAGGAACTTATAACAAGGGTTGAGGTTATTTTCTCTAATTTGACATTTAAATGTTCCGTTATGTGAAAATAAAATTTTAGAAAATTTTTGACTTTCCTTAACGGTGCTTAAAGTTAGGAACTTGATATTTTTAAAGGGGTAGTCTTTAAGAATAATGAACAAGTTATAAAATAATTATAAAATTGAACATAATAATATATTCATTTTAGGCACCTGGAACTCAGACATCATTTCAAGTTTTTCTAAGTCAAAATGCAAAAAAAACAAATTTCAAAAATTATATTTTTCCATAATATGTTAAGGGCTTTTCTTAATTATATAGGTTTTTGTTAAAATTAAAAAAAGTATCTGTTAATTTTTCACAATTTTTATATACTAGTACATAGATATAAAACAAATATTTATACATAAAATATACAAAATTTTTATGTAAAAGTGCTTTTACCTACAGTTTTTTTGTCTTTTTAAAAAGGTTCAATTTTAAATTGTTTGTTTTTATTACTGCTTTATTTTATATTGGTTTAAAGCATGTTCCAGTTTTTGCTGTGTTATATTATAGACGCAGAGAATATTAGAATATAGTTTTTCTTTTGTGCATATTTAAAAAAAAAATTTACTTATTAGTTTAAATTTGTCTGTCCGTTCGTCCTTCAGTTTGTTGAGAAAACTCTACAGCGTTCAAGCTAGAAAAGTTAAATTTTTACCAAACGAGAAAGAGTGCAGTAGAGTAGACTGTTTCAACTCTGGGATACCCGTATGAACTTAATATACCCTGTTTCTATAAAACTTGACTATCTTTTAAAAACTTTCAGATGTTTTAGTACTGACGTTAACTATACAAAGATATATTTATGTAAATTGTGGAGTTGTATGACAGCTACCCGAATCTATTGCACAAGCACAATCAAATTTTAGAGAAGTTGTTGCCATAAAACTTGATTATCATTTATAAGATTTTAGACACCCAGCTTCATTAAATTCCAAGAGGTGCAAGAAGTCTGAATCCGCTGCTTTAGATTAATCAAATTTTGCTCCATAAAGTTTAAAAGAGCTCTATTTTTGTATATTTCAGTTTCTGTCTAACAAAATTCTACAATGTTTTGCAATAATTTCGTTTTTAAATTGAATATCTAAACTTATGTGAAGATAATATTGTGTAAAATTTTGCTTCCTTCATAATTTTGGTACGCTTTTTATTGAGAATCTTGAAATTTTGAAAGAAAAGAGATCTTTCAGAATTAGGATAACTTATTTTAGAAGAGGACGTAATTGTCTACTTTCGTCTGTTTAAGAGTTATTAAAGCTTAAAAATTAAAATTCAGCTATTTTTAGACACACCGTAACTTAGCCATCTGTACAAATTTTTTCAAACTAAAACATAATATTAAAGTTTCAATTTTCACGTTATAAATTTTCATATATATTAACAGATTTTCTTAATTATATAAATAAGTCTTTTGGAAAATATACGCCTTTAAAAACCGTTAGTTATCATTCTCGATTGTTAAATATTGTTCTAGTTTTTTTTTTTTTTGAGAATATGTATTTTTAATTCGGTTGAAAACAAAATTATTACAAAATTCTGTTTAATAAAATTCTGAATTTGAAATTTTCATAGATTTGCAAAAAAAAAATAGAAGTTACCATCTTCAAGCTGCTAAAAATTCTATTGAAGCTTTTATTTTGTTATCAAGTATAAAATCTCACCTGATTCGGATACAGATATAAAAAGGCCATAATTTCGTAATTCAAAATTTTGTATTTCAGAATTTTGAAACGATCCATTTACGAACGGATCCTTATCAATAATTTGTTTAATATAAATTTAAAAAACATGAATTTGAAATTTTGTCCATGACTGTAATGCATCTTTCACTTTTATGTAATTTACTCAAAAAAAAAAAAAATGTTCTATTTAACAATATTTGATTGTTTTTTAGGTAGAGATTACTTAACAAATTTAAGACCTTTTCTCTATTCAGAATATTGATGAAGTAGAGAATTATTAAAAAAAAACAAAAACCTAATATTGTAGATATTATGTAATTGGATAGTAAAAACTATCAATGAAGAATTTTTTAAATAATAAATTTAAATAAATTGTTCTTATGGATTTCAAAATATTTTAAAATTTATTTAGAAAGAACTTATTTTATTAAAATATTTTACATATTTTTAGATATATAAAGACTGTAAAGAAAAATTCCCATAAATTAATATAAATCTTAACAGAATATAGATATAGTTAATTATAAACTAAGCTGAATTAATAAGATCCTTTAGCTAAGCTTTTAAAACCGAATTTAAAGTATTTTTCTTCATATTATTTAATGAGAGCTCAACACGCTCAAATAATTTTTCAATTATTTAATGAGAGCTCAACACGCTTAAAAAATTTAAAGGAAACGATCGAACTTAAAGTAAAACAAGGCAGAGTGTAAAATGTAAGTTTTTAAGAGCCCACATTTCCAAAAGACAATACAAAGTGTTTGGAACTTTGTCTTGCAACAAAATTTGAAAATTTTCTTAGAATTTCATATTGTAATAAGAAAAAATGGGAAAAATAAAGAGACAAATCAATTTTAAGGGATTATTATGAAAAACCATTAATACATATAAAATTATAAAGTTGAAGCTTTAAATTTTGCCTTTTATTTTGAAAAAATTTGTACATTATTATAGGTGCCTCAGTTACAGATGTTTAAAAATTAAAAAATCAATTTTTGAGCCCTAATAGTCCTTAAAAAAGAAGGACTATTGGAGAAAAGAAGAGGAGGAGAAACAAGAATGTACTCTATGATAAGCATCTTTCAAAAGTGGATATCTTTCAAAGCATCTTTCAATATTTCCATATATCAAGTTGATCTCGCGATTTCAGGGCAATGTCGCTTTGCAACTCAACTAGTTGCATTTCCAAGCGACATACGTCCATTCTGAATAATTCCGATATTAGTTTAACCATGTTTTCAAAATTTATTTTATTTTCAATAAGCTTTTCAAATTGTGTAAATCTGTGTTGAAATTGTACAAAAATTTCTTGTAACATATTACCAAATTCGTCATAACTATAAACTTCTATGTTTGAGCCGATTTCATCTTTAAGATTTGAAAAGTGTTTTAGATCTTTTTTATCTAATTGAGATATCCACATTTCCAATTTTGTTTTGAATGTATCAACAGCGATAATCATGCCAGCAATAGTTTTGTTTTTTCCTTGTAAATCTAGATTTAATCCGTTTAATTTTGATCTCATATCCGTTAAAAATGCAAATTTTTGCAACCATATCTTATCTTGAAGTAGTTCAGCATAAGGATCATTTCTTTCAACCAGAAAATCTTTTATGTACGGCAATAATTTCCGAAATCTTTCTAAAATTGCTCCTTTGCTCAACCATCTTACTGCATTATGTAGAAGCAAATCTCCATACTGTGCATCAACGCTCTCTAGAAGGGATTGAAACAATCTTCTTTGTAGAGCCTTCGCTCGAATAGAATTGATTATTTTTATAATTGTTTTTATAACATCATCGAGATTCAACATTTTTCCACATAATGATTGTTGGTGTATTATGTAGTGGTAGGAAAGAAAATCAGGAAAATCATTGTCCCTTTTAAAAATGCTAAACATCCACTTTCATGGCCTACCATAGAAGGAGCTCCATCTGTATGGACACGAGTTTCTTTAGTGGAATATTTTCAGATATTATGAACTCTTTCAGAACATTGTAGATGTCTTCTCCCCTAGTTCGTTCTTTCACAAAAAGAATTTTGAGGTATTCTTCTTTTACTGTTGAATTTGAAAATACAAAGCGTACAAATATGCTTAGCTGGGACATATCGGAATTATCAGTAGATTCATCAAATTGAAGTGAAAACCAATCACAATTTTCAAAATCCAGTTTAAGTTGAGATGGTAAATCATTTGCTATGGTTTCAACTCGGCTTTGTACAGTGTGTCTTGAAAGCTGCATGTCTTTGATAGCGTCGACAATCTCCTTTTTATTTTTAAAGTTTTCAAATAAACTATCAGCAACAATCAAAAATGTTGCCATTTTAGATTTACTGCACATTTTTTTAAACATAGATTGTTGAAAATTCAAAGATATTTTCAATCTTTGTACCTCAGATTTTCTTGTCAAAGATTTCGGAGGAAAATCTCGATCGAAGTTTGCATGTGCAGTAACAAAGTGCTATTTAAAATACCTCTTTTCGGCAAAGCTACTATCAAACTGCATATTAAACACGTACACTTATCTTTATTCATAATGAATAGAAATTCTTCTTCCCAATCGCAATTAAAATGGTATGTTTTTGATGTTTTTATTACTTCTCGATTGAGTACTCATGATGAATTCTGGGTATAAATATTTAAATTGGTAGCTAGGCGTCTGCAATCTTACAAATGAAGTTCTAGTTTTATTGCAACAACTTCTGTAAAATTTGATTGTGCTGGTGCCATAGATTTTGGCAGCTGTCATATAACTCCATAATTTACATAAATATATCTCGGTTGTTATAATGTCGGTACTAGAACTTCTGAAATTGTTTAAAAGATGATCAAGTTATATAAAAACAGGATAAATTACGTTCATACGGGTATCCCAGAGTTGACATAGTCAACTCTACTACACTCTTCCTCGTTTTTTTATTAAAAGAAAATATTTTTGCTAAAATACCATCAAAATTACATTTGTTACAAAACATTTGCGATGCTGCAGTTTTACATATGTACATAAAAAAGTGAAAAACGTAAAAACTTTTCTTTAAGTAGATATAGTAAACTATATAATTATATTCTTGCTCAGAATCAACTTAACATTGTATGCCTGTCCTTAAGTTTTTACGATTACTCAAAAAATAAAGGAGCTAGAAGATTTTAAAATTATCACCATTTTACATTAGTAAAATTTTTAGTTTCGTTATTTACATTGCGCAGATTTGACTAACGCGTTCTGTAGCTACAACTTCTTTGTTTTTATGAAAAAATCTAATTGTTGTTAAAACTAGGTATCTGAAATGAATTTGTGAAAGGACTTGTGAATCTTATGCGAACGACTTCTGTAAAACTTTGTTAGTCTAATGCATCAGATTAGAATGGTTTGGAAAGTTATATTCTGATATCTTGGTACTTAATTTAGCTAGACATAAGAAATTTTGTAAAAGATTATCAAGTTTCATGGCAATAACTTCTGTCAAATTTGATTGATTCGGGGAAACTGGTTCGAGTAGCTGTCATATGACTCTAAATTTACATAAATATGTTTCGATATAACTAATTAAGTCAGATATCTTAAATTTTTGTAAAAAATTATTAAATTATGTGGTAACAGTATATATTATGTTCGTGCTCGTATCCTACAGTTGACGCAGTTTACCCTACATTTTTGTTCCGTTTTTAACTAAATTGCATACTGCGGAAACATTACTAATTCAGTTGTCAAGAAAATGAACGAATTTGACGAATTTATAGCAGTGCAGGATAGAAAACAAAAAGCAGAGGTAAAAATAAATCAGACTGTTTCGTTTAAGTGTTAGTCCAAGTTGCCGCTTTCTGTGTAATGTATAATAATCAAATTCAATGTAAAGATAAATAAGAAATGTGACAAGGAATTTTTATCAAACTTTGTGAATTAAATCTTAAATAAAAAGATTTAAATAAGTTTACCTCATACATATACTCATACTCATATTAAATTCTTCTCTTTGTCTACATGTAAGTAAAATCTGCATTTCTGTCATAATTTTTGATTTTGTATATTTGTATGTACCTGTATTACATAAAATAAGAATGATTTTTGATTAAATAATATAAATTATATTTTCTTCATTTTTGTTTTTGTAAATATTAATGAACACCTTAGGTTTTATAAAATATTCACATAATGAAAATAAAGTGAAGAAAAAAAAAATCCTAAAAGTGAAGTCAAACGAAGTAAAGTAAAGTCATTGGTTGAAAACAACAATAATTTTCAAATGCATCAGGATTAACTAAAAAAAAAAAAAAATTCTTTTCTATGGTTATTCGCTTTGTTTAATGAAACAAAACTATTTTACAGGCGTGTACCAGAGACAAATGAGAAAAAATTGAAAATAATAAAATAAATCAGAAGTGTTCTACTCTTCACTTTTTCGTATATTTGCCATATATGCCCCCATTTTTTCATATATATATCGTCGACTTGTCTCACTTTGGTAGGTACCAGGTAGGGTAACATTAACATTGATCAAACAAATTGATTAAAACCACAAACTTTCACTGGGGTTATTCAAACTTTGGCCACCTGTTTTCTCATAGTTAATTAAAACCATTAACGTTGACTTAATTTTGCAAAAATTTCTATTTTCTAGCTAAAGCTAGCTATACTTTAATTTTTATTACACTTTTAGTCTTAAAAAGTAGTCAAAGTTAGATAAGTCGTAAATGTTTTTCAAAATGTTTGCATGTTTATCAATAAAAAGTTTTTAATTTTTACATATTTTTCAATTAAAAATATTATCTGAATTTATTTAGTAAAAATCTGAGTTCCAAAAAAAAAAAACTGAAATTATTTAGTAAAAATCTGAATTTATTTAGTAAAACTCTGAATTCCAAAAACAAAAATCTGAACTTATTTAGTACATACCTGAATATATTTAGCAAAAACCTGAATATAATTATTGAATACCTGAATTTGGCCAGAAAATGCTATATATGACAGAGAGAATTTTTCTCTATTTAAATCACTCTCATTTTCAACTCAGAAACTATGTAGGTTTTCGGACCCATCATAAAAATTAAAAAGCAAGCTAAGTTATTGGCACATAAAACACATAATATATTTCATATGAACGGTGTATGACACTCGAAAAAGTAAAGACGAAAGGAAGCCTCGAATATTTCAAATTTTTATTGTTAAAATAATCTATCTGTAAATAAAAATTGGAAGGGATTTTATAGTTGGTTTCAAAATCAGGGTTATACGCTTTTTGCAAAAATATATATAAGTATATAAGAGATTCTGAATTAAGAAAGATTTCATAGTTAAGTATACATTCAAATAAAATACAGTTAATTGATAATACAGACAAGTGAGATTCGTCATATAAATGAAATGCTGTGATAGGTATACGTATACGACGAAAGTTAAAAACTTTTTCTAGAGTGAGTATAAATGAAATATTAAATTTAAAATGAATTTGGCATAAAATTAGTACGCTGTTATTACATTCGTTATCGTGTCCACTTGACAAAAAGCGTTCACAGAGCAGACCACTCAGCAGATCAAAAACCCCATTGAGATATTTTCAAAATTGGTATTTTTTGATTAAACAAGAAAATCGCGATTTTAATACTTTTCTTACAAGAGAATGTAAAAATAGAAAAATTTTAACGTTTTTATTTTCACGTGTATCAAAATGTAACAATCAACCATAATAATGCTTTCAAAAAAAAAAAAAAAAAATTTATAACTTAAAACTTTATATTTTAAACATTAAAATACAATTGTGTACAGAAATGTGCATGTACTAAAATGATATTTGTCCAATATTAGATATAACTTTATACGTATGAATTTATATAAGACTCTATCTACATAATTTGTGTATGCTAATTGCGTATAAACTCACGTAATTTTTTTTTGCTTTTTTTTAGTTTCTTCCCCTGCCACATAAATAATATGGCAAAGAAATTTCTCAGCCTTTTCTTTCTAGGTGTGCCTGAAAATAGCGCAAGAGCATATTCTTTCGACTTGTGCGGGATTCGAACTCACGCTCTCTCGGTGTTTACAGCGTATATTATACGTTCTTACCCATTAGCCTACACTCATGTAATGAATTGAAATATTTAGAATGATTAAGTGAAATTTTAATATATTAAAAAAAACTGTACCTAAAAGAGATGAAATTCAGGGAATGATAATACAGGGAAATTGCAAGAAATACAGACAAATGAAATACAGCCATAAGACATGCTCCAGTTATTTTTCTTTAAGATTTTGGGGTAGATTCTGTAATAAATTATGGTCACCCTTAAAATAAAGACAAACAAAATAAATTACATTCTATACAGAAAAAATTAAATGAATTTGCAATAGATATCCTGTTCTAACTGTCATTATAAGAGTGTGTGTCATATGTCTGTATTTGACAGTATTTTATATACAGGTTTCATAATATGACAGTATTTTATATACAGGTGGATTTTAGAATTGATTACAAAATCAGGGTTCCAATAATTTGTTTAGTAGGGTTTTGAAGCTGGCAGTCTGTATTCTTTTAAATGTTTTGTTGTTGAAACATGTATCTAAAGCATATAATTAGGGGCGATTTTAAAGTTTGATATAAAATCAGGGTTTTAATATTTTATTTTAGATTGAGGCGGTAGCCTTCATTTTGTTGCTGAAATATGTGTGTAGAACATATAATTATGGAGGATTTTAAAGTTGGTTACAAATGAAATCCAGTCAAATGAAGTACAGTCAAATGAAATACGGTCAAATACAGGCAAATGAAAACACAAGTAAATGGTATAAAGGCAAGTGACATAAAGTCAAATGAAATACAGTCCTGTGATAGTAACCGGTTTAAAATTTTAGAAGAATACTAGAGATGTTACATTTATTTTAAGGCGAAAATACAATAGATAATATCTTTACTTTTATAATTGACCTTTCCATTTTTCTTAGCTTTAGGAGAGGAATTTTTTTTTTGAGGAATAGATAAATTTTATTAAACAGGTTTGTTAAGGAAAAAAAAGTTAGCTTCTAAATATAGTTAGACGTATTTTATTACTAAATATGTAAAAATGATAAGTACCTTAAGCTTTTGTCCATTTACGTATATATTATATGTATCATTAACATTTTCTTTAAGCATTTATTTCTTTCACTTTATTTTCTTTTCAATGTTCTTTTTATCATCAATTTTTTTACAGCATATCAATTTGCATGTTATTATGTTAATTACTACATCATACTTCAATGCTTCCTGGTTTTTAATTCAAAGTTCACCTGCGGTCCTGTAAGAAAATATTAAAAATATTCGAAAAAGTAATAATAAAATTCATATACATCTATTATTTTGCACCCTAGTGTAATTATATATATCTATGTATAAAAAGGATCATTACATTTATCAATTTTATTTTTGTTTTCTTTAATGTTTTTTTTTTTTTTGTTTTTCATTATTATTAAACATTTAAGTAAAGAAGTTTTACTTCTCAGATTCATAAGATCTCGACATAAAGATACAGGGGATAATAAAAAGTATAAAAAAAAAAAAAAAATAATAAGAACATGTAAGAGTAACCAAAAAATGGAACAATCATCATTACAAAAATAAAAGGGGTTGATTTTTTGTTTTGTTCCTGTGCTTTTCATTTTGTAGGTTGTTTCATGATTTTATATATTTTTCTTTTCTTGGATGCAACATAAAATGCCATGAACCCATCAAAAATTACATGAACACAAAATACAGAAACACATTTATATATTGTGCAATATTATGTTTTGTTTTTTAACTGACATTATATGACGGTATATTTATAGAATAAAAATTTAACGTCAGAACAATCGACATCAGAACAACTGGCAGATTTTCCATTTTATTTTTATTTTTTTTCTTTTATTATTATTAACTCATATGAAATTATACAATGCATTATATGAAATATTGCATAATATGTATATAAATACATATATATAAGTAAATAAATAAAAAACAAAAAAGAAATACCGAAATACCATTTACTATGGTTGGTGGTTGGTTATGTTGTTTCGTCAATATTAATGCCATCCATTGCTTTATTTTTTTATGTTCAAATAATATACAAACCAACCCCCTATGGACAGGGATATTTTCTTTTATATTGCTCTGAATATATATGCATATATATGTATGTATATAAATATATATATTTACATCCTTATACATACATTTTTGCATTTATACCTGCATGAAAACTTTATGAAGTTTTCTGTCATGGTGATGCATGTATGCCTTTTTATTGCAATGCATGCATTTATTTTATTTTTTTTTTGTTTTTTGTTGCATGCATAAACTACATACATTTTATTAAACATGTTTATATGTACATATGTATGTATTTTAATACATATATGAATACATGTATTAAAAATACCATTGAACATGTTTAGGTTTTAACAAAAATTACAGAATTATTGATGTTGAGGGAGGTCATGTTCAAATTTAATATGTAAACATATGCATGCGCATATATATATACATATTATATAGCTTTATTCTATTACCGTTATATTTGAATGGATAAATGCATGCATGTTAGATCGAATTGAATTCGAACATTCAAAAATGAAACGAAAAGAAAAGAAAATGTAAAGTTTTATTTTTGTAAAAGAACAAAAAAATGATGGCGGAGGATTTGAAAAATAAACAAAAAAAAAAAAATAAATAATGAAATTCGTAAAAACAAAAGAAAAAAGTAAAAAACAAATGATGAAGTTAAAAATAATAAAAATAAAAAAATAAAAACAAAATGAAAGAATTACCTATTAAATGGCATATTTGTAAATGCATGTGTCGTATATTTATATATTATATAATATGTAATATTGAAACCTATATATAATATGTGTAAAAATAAATGGGCATGTAACTGTAAATTGGTATATGTATGTATATATGCATCGATATAATGAATAATTTTTTATTTTTTTTGAAAATTTTAAGTTACAAGACACCAAAGAGACAATAAAAACGAATTCTATGTTTCTTTTACTTTTAAATTAGATACAAAAGTGTATATTCATTATATTTTCGTATATATGTATGTTTATAAGCTATATGTACATGAACATGTTTATAAAGTATAAATTATTTTTGCATAGTACAATATACAAATTTTTGTGTACGAAGATATTAAATCTGATTGGATAGTAATAATATCTATAAGATTTTTTTCTGAACGATAAAGTTTAGATTTTAATATCATTTAATATAACTTAAGTATTCAATTTGTTACAAAAAATAATTCTTAAAATTCTTATTGTGAGTTATGACTATATATCCCATATCAAAAATAATTGAATAAACAATGTATACGTATACATATAAGTAGCTGCTTAGGCAGTTTAATGTCTCTGAAGTTAAAATCATAAACCTTTTAATGTAGGATTTAAGAAAGATAATTTCGAAAACTGAATGTGGGAAATCATTATAGTTTTAGAAAAACAAAGGAATCCAAATAGTTTCTTGTATATTCATTTTGTTTAGTTTGGTTTTTCTTATGACCTAATACTTTTTGGGCCACATAAATGTGCTAAGGAAATTACACAACTTTTCTTTTCCAGATGTGGCTGTAAAAGTCGTAAGAGGGAATTATTTTTAGCACGTGTGTGAGATTCGAACTCATACTTCCTCATTCGAACTCATACTTCATATTGTTTACAGCGTATATTTTATACGCTCTTATCCACTAGGCTACTGAAATCCCACATTGATATTTATATTATATTTTTTTTTTGATGTATAAATCTCAATTGAAATTGTTTATTTTATCAAATGTTTTTTAATTTTTGTTCTGTGCTCCGTCTAGGAAAATAACTTAACCTTTTTATTTTAGGTCTAAAGGACAAACTGGCAAACACTTGGGCTGAATAAAACAAAACAACTGAGAGCAAAATTGAGCGAAATATACTGGTCAATTGGAATAAGATCCAAATATCATTTCAAAGTAAGATGATTCTTAACGGTTTTAAGCTAAAATATTGCGAGCTGTAGTAAACGCACCCTGGTATGTACGGAACACAACAATAAAAAATGTTCTTCAAATTTGTTCAGTCAAAGAATGACGTTTAGTCAATGATATCCAGTATAGCAAATATTACAATAGATTAGAATTTCATGCAAACATTTTAACTACTTACTTATCGAATAAGGATAGGTAATATACGGATAGTGATAGAAGGTTAATATAACTTTATGGACTGATGGGATGAGATTTAGTTATACAATTTCTGACATTACTCAACATCAATTTTCCTCTTTGTACTGTTCTTCTGTCAATTTTACGATTTTGACAATGATTGACAATAAACGATTCAATTGCTTTTAAAATTTTCAAATATCTACCACACAATAGTACCAGAGACTACATAGAGATGTCCAAATGGCAACAAAAAAGTTTAGATGTCGCTACAATATCGATTTTGAAATTTAGTCTCATTTTTCAATTTTTTATTTTAAAGTTTCTTAAAGCAAGTTTTGGTCTCGGATATTTTTTTTTTTCATATATACATAAATGAACTTTCGTATGATTGGTATGGATGAGAGAAATAACAAGTAACATACATATATGAATATGATCATATGATATCAGATGACATATTATGATATACATGATCTGATCAGTATCTAATATAATTTTTATATTATATATGCATTATGCTATATTATGCATTTATATTACTTGAACCAGCTTGCCTACATGCTTATTAAATTGTGAAAGTGTGTGTGAATCAAAATTAAATATAAATAGAAATACACATAAATACTATCGGCACTTTTTATATATGTATTTCAATATGATTCAAAAATCAATACATATTTATATTTATAATTTGTTTTGTGTAAATGTAATTATGTTCCAATTTGATATGATTTGATAATTTTTATGAATATGTACAGTATCCAGCAAATGTCATGCCACTTTTCTAATTGGAATAATTTTTAATTAAAAAAATGTTTAGAAGAATTTTAAAGCAATATTTTTTATTTCAGTTATTTTTATTTGATAGGTATATTATATTATCTTCAAAAAATACCCACATATATATGTAGGTATACTGTTACCAATATAACAATATGAGTCATGAGATCAAAAAATAAAATAAAATCATAATACAAAAAATTTTGTTACTTTGTTTGTTTGTTTTTCCCTGAAGTTATAAAGTTAAAAATATTATTAGAAAAAATTCGAACGCCTATATTATTTTATTGCTTTTCTATATATATATTTTTTAAATTACCATTACTTTTGCTGGATACTGTATATTAAATCAGTTAAATTTAGTTAAATAAATAATGCAGTTAAATCAGATGATTTTCATAAAATAGATAACATTCATACCATCTGATACCATATAATATACGATATACCATTTCATACATTCAAAAAATTCTGCTTGTAGTAGTGAAATACTGAATGCATATGAATGATAACCTTGAAATGTTTTTTCTTGTTGTTTTTAGAAAAGTCAACATTATAAAATAATCTATTTTTATTTAATTTTTTTCTATATAAAATATTTAGCTAAATGTTCCATATTTTTTGTAAAGTGATATTTAGAATGTCTTCTTTATCATATTGAAAATTTACGTTTCTACTCGACATATTAAATATATATTTTCTCAAATATATTTTCCCATTTTTGCCTTATTTTTCTATTTTAAAAGTTATTTTGTCATCGCTTTGCTTTAAAAAGTTTAATAATCACAAGGATAAAAAAATTTTGTAAATGCATAAAATATATGAATGATCATTTTACACCAGATTTTACAGAAGATTCTAGTTTTCGCTAAATTCTTTTAGCTATGACACAAACTAAATATTTCTGTGCTTTAAGATTTTTAAAACTAGCCAGTTTTAGCTGGCCCGTTTGAAAAAAAATTAGTACAAATTTTTGTATGAATTTGTACATCTCTATGTAGTCTCTGATAGTACTCAAGCTTTGTTTCCATAAAAAAATTTAAAAGTGAAGTTACCATAGTAACTGTAAATGAAAATTCAACATTTTTAAAATACAATTAAAATTCAAATTTTAAATAATTCTAAATAACAAAAAAAAAAATAATGAAATAATATTTTATAATGTTCAATAATCATTTTTGAATTGTAAAATAAATCAGTTAAATTGAGAAAAATGACAGAATTACAACATATAATTATATACAATTGTTGTAAAATGTTCAAAAAAAAGAACATGAACATTTTTTGACTTTTAAATTTGAAATTGTTTTTTTTTTCAAATTTATTGTCTAATGATAAACAGCAACTACACACGAAAGCAATGGAGTAGAAAAGATTAAACTTTCTTTTTGTCCTTATATTTCTTCATTTTGTTTTTTTCTATTTCAATTTTCTAAAATTCGATTGACTTTTGAAAATACACATTGTAAAATTTTTGTTTATTGCTTTTTGTTACAATTACAAGTGTTACCTGTCATATTAAATTAACTGTCAGTTAATATTATTATAAATATTTAATTTTTCAATTTATTGCAATTTAGTTTTTTATATTTTATTTTAATAGTTATTAGAAATGTCATGATATTTATTTTGATTTGTTTTAGTAATCAAATATGAAGTGTTATCCGCTTGACTTTCTGGTATATAGTGACAAGTGAACAATATAAAAATATAACAAAAGAAATTGTAAGAATATGTATATTAAGAAATTAAGAAAACAAAAACACAAAGCAGAAGATTTTTTTTCTTTTTGGCACATTTTCAAAACAAAAATTCTATTATATAGGTTTTATTGTCCGTCCGTTTGTCTTTTTATTACGAAACTTTTACATAATTCATAAAAAAAAAGTTTTATAGAAGAACCGCAAGATTTACTGGAGCTTAGTAAAGTAAAAAAAAAATCACTACTCATTCAAATCAAAACAAATACATTTTTATATTTATATAGAGTGGCTCTCGTTCGGTCTTGAATATTTATATGATGTATTTGGGGGACCAAAGCGAAGAAAACATGGTTCTGTAAGGGGGAGTCTATTTTTCTAGGTTGTAATACGATCTAAAATTTTTAATTTTATTTGCTTATAACTAAAAATTACGCAACTAAATTAAAAAGTTTGAAACACCATCAGCTTTGCATTGCATTTGCATTTCAGCTTTTCAAACAATGTCTTTTCCGATTAAAAATTAGATTAAATTAAGGAGAACAACTTTTTAAGATTTGTTTTATTCGTTTCTAATTTCTCCCTTAAACATGTTATTAAGCTATCAATCTTTTGGTATTTTTCGTTTTTTTTTGATTTTCGAAAAAACCTCTATTATTTCTATATGAGACGGTTTTATTAGGGAGAAGATTTTAAACGAATATCGTACTTAAATATAATTTTAAAAATTAAGTATTTTTGTTGCATAGTTTTGAGATATAAGCGAATTAAATTAAAAACTTTAACTCTAACTATCTAAAGGATCAATGGAAATAGACGCTACCTTAAAGGACAATTTTTATACTCTACACTTAAAGTATAGAATAAATTAACTTTGGTATGGTGTTTGTAACCACCAAACGGAAGCAAGTTAGATATGGACATGTATTATATATATTCTTATATTCACTTCCTGAGTCGATTTAACGATGTCCTTTCGTCCGTCTGTCAACTCAAAAACTATTAAGGCTATCTTGACGAAATTTATATAGTAGGTTACGAATAGCAAAAGTAAGACGGGAATTGCATTTGGGAAAATTCAAACAATGAGTTCGGATTTTGGAAGTTTCCGAAAGAACCCCAGAGCTGACTAGCATATCTCCAAAACCAATAAAGATAGAACCTTTCGTACAAGGGTGTTCTGTCACGTTTTCTTTCCTTTAAAATTGAAACTGACATTTAAGATGATTTGGGATGTGTTTGGATTTTTGAAGCTTGCGAATTGGCCAAAGAGGAAACGAGCATAGCCTTAAAAAACCAATAATATAGAACCTTTAAAATTGGTACAAGGGTGTTCTGTATTATGTTCTCTATATCCCTGAATAATTTCACATGACTTGAAGTGGCGGTTCGGATAGCTGTCACACGCCTGCCATATCTTCGTTAGACAAGCATATCTTCGAATTTCATACAGATAGAAACTTGAAATTTTGTACATGGGTTGTAAAAGCGTTTATGTTTTTAGCTTATATTAAATACCTAACTAAAATAACTTGTGGATTTTTAATTCAATTTGAATTTTCCAGGAGGGCGTTATTTCGAAAACCGTTGGAAATAGACCCTGCTTCCAGAACAATTTTTTGTTTGTTATGAACTTCTTTATCACCTCCATTCTTCGTGATATTTGTGTTCCGGACATTCTATATAGTTAACAAAAGGATCTTCAAAAATTTATTGAGTAAATATCTGTATATTATGCAAACTCAAATAAATCAGAATTATTTTGAAAATTTAAGAAACGTAAGTAAAAATAAACTGCAGGTTTAAATTTTTGAAAAGTACTTTTCCCAAAGTTGTCAATTTTATTATCGTGAGTTATTTGACAGTTAAATAAGAAATTTATATAGATGATATCTAAATATGTTCTTTCATATGATGTAATACTACAGGGTTTTTAAAAAGTAATTTATAATTTTATTTGTGAATTATATAAAACGCTAAGTCATTGAAAACAAAATCAGCGAAGACTCAGCTAATAAATTCTAGATTTTTGTCATGATTACAATACTCTTTTTTTTTTAAATATTATAAGAGATATGGTTATTTAAAAATATTTAAAGCAGTTTTCAAAACAAATATTTTGAATAATATTTTTTTCAGTCAATTTCAAATTTGAAAACTGGTACAAGTAAATACTCGATATATTTGAATTTATTTCAAATTAATGAAATTTTATTTATTTTCTTACATCAAAATTTATAAATAGGTATGATATATTATAATATAATAAATGAAAGTCTATAAAAAAAAAATTTATCTTATTAGATTTTCATAAACCTTGTGAAGAATAATATCAATAATAGGTTAGGTATAATTGGTTTAATAAATATACGTATATAATTATAGGTATATATATATTTATAAGTTTCAAAAGTCATAATTGGTTTTTTTTTTTTCAATCATAAAGTATCTGTTAAGTTTATTTGAAGTGATAACGTTTCAGTTTACGCTTCATACCACCTTCATTTTTAATGATCTTTGTAACGGTATTTTGCCATTAGTGAATTTTCGTTAAGCTATTTTGGCTCATTTTCAGTTAAGATGTAAATAAATATTTGCGTGTTAAGATTTTGCCTATTTAATTTAAAGTTTAAAGTTCGAGAAAAACTTAAAAAAATGTACAAACTCATCTCAGAAGCATTTCATAACTTATCAACTAAAAAAGTGTGATAATCAATTCAAAAAAGAAATATTAAACAAGAATTGCAAGCTTATTTGTTTTAGGGTACAATATACATGACAACATCTATCTGGCAACTGGAATTTTGATTCTTGAACACTTTGCAAAAAATCTATTTGGCAAAAATACTTTAGGCAAAAAAAAAAAAACACTTTTATTTAATTTTAATTCCTAGAAAATTTTTTTTTGAAATTTTTGCAAAATGTTTACTAATCTATAATGTCTAATAACCAAGTGATAGTTTTTCTTTTTATTACTTTTAAAATTTATAAGCAAGAAGCTGGTAACTTTATGTAAGAGCAATTGATACGGTACCATATTGTTATACAGCTATTCATTCATGACATTGAATTCAATATTATCACTCAAGACATTAGACAATTACTGTAATTCTCTTTTTTTTTCTCGCATGAAATTTCTCTTATAACGTGACATTACTTCAATATTAATTGTAATAAGTCAAAAATATGTTATTAAATTAAAATTTTCAGTTAGTTGTAACAGGATGACCATGCTGTCAATAACTCATTTTCCACAGCGTAACAATTTTCTATATTTTTAAATTTTTATTTTAAAAATAATTTTTGTACCATATTTAATTAAAGAAATGAAAAAATATTTAGTTTAAAATATATAAATACTTTTTTTTTTTATAATACAATATTCAAATGGTCCCCTTCCTTTTTATCGTTATTTTATAAACTAACATTTTTTATTTATTTGTTTAAGTATTTATTTCTAATAACAATTCTAAATTAACAATGAAAGAATTCAGTTGGAATTTATTTGGTGTAATATCCCTTATTCTTATTTTAAAATTTTTTTTTATGTTATTTTTAAAAGGAAAATTTCCGTTATTACAATTTACAATAAGGTTCCTTTGGTTTTAATAAAAATGGTTTTTTTTGTTTTGTAATAATTGACATCAGAAGTTTAATTTTTTTTTTTTTTTTTTTTGAGTTTAAAAATGCATTGGTACATAAGGTAAATTTCTGATACCAAACAATATTATTACCTTCATAGGCATAATTTGTTTTAAATAAATTTCGTATATTTTTCTTTAGTCAGTCCTGTGAATAACGCTACAGTGTTACAATATTTTTATAAATATTATACTTACTTATTTGTGAAATTGGTTGAGACCAAACACAAACTATATCAATTTTGACGTTCACTAATTATTCTTTACTATTTTGAAGTTCTCAAACTAATGACTGAAATCTTGAGAAATTCAAGATGGATGGCATAACACAGTACTTGGAAATTTGTCATCATTATAGAACATTTTGTCACCTCAGGATATGTGTTTCCATAAGTTGGAAATTCATTTGGGTATGATTTAATGAAATTTAAGGATAACATTAATATCTTTCTTCAAAATAACTCTCTTAATTTTTCTCTTTATTCTCTATAAACCTAATTATCCCAATTTTCCATTCATCCTTCGCACATCCTTATGCCCAAAACGAAAATGACATCCTTATGCTCAAAACGAAAGTAATTTCGATTGGTTAAACTCCAACACTACGGAAAGGAACCTTGTGTAGTCGCTTTGAGTAAATTTAATTGTTTTTCACCATCCCTCTTAAAAAAAAACCACATTTATATTTAGTGTCAATTACCATTTTTCTTGAATTCAAAATAAAGTACCCCCAATGAAAAAAAGATAGAACTTATTTTACTCCGTCATAAAACTGTTTACTGGGATAGTTAGATAATTTTTTTTTACTTAAATGTGAACAGGAAATTACACAGACTTTCCTTTTCAGGCATGGTTGTAAATGTCGTAAGGGGAAAAAACTCTTACGACATGTATGGGAATCGAAACCACACTCCCTCGGTGTATTTTGCAGCGTATTTTATACGCCCTTACCCACTAGGCCATTGAGACCCCAGTTAAATAATTAATATTTTATTAAAATTTATCAATCATAATTTATACAATCAAAAAGTGATAAAGAAGGTTAAAAATTTCCAATCAATATTTCATTAATGTGTCTTATTAAAATTAAGTTTGCATTATTTTGAAAATTTTTGCGTATAGACCATCTTTAATTTTAAAAATTACTGTATTATTATTTGTAAACACAAAATTTTCTAAACGTAAAATGAATTTACAAAATGCATAATATCATTACTAAAATCTGACATTAAAGAGAAAATTGGAACCATAACCTTGAGTAACTTCTTTATTATAAACATAAAATTCCAAGGATTTTCTTTTAAAAGATCTTTTTTTTTTTTATTTTATTTTTTTTTTTACAGTGGGAACCCCATATTTTTCATAGAAATTTTCTTTTATTGCGTTGTTATAAAAAAAAAAAAAACATAAAAAATTTAAATTAACTTTATTTGTTATACTCGTGTGTATACTTGTGAATATTTTCCCATTTTCTCGATACGAATTCATAATAAGGGTACTTTTTTGTTTTTTTTTTTTGAAGGTAACATAAGAATTAGTAATATGTTCAGATATGCAGAATATATAACTGAATTGAAATATTTTTTGATCAGTAACAAAAGGTAGGTCAGTTATATGAATCATATTAAATATGGATTTAGAGCAAAAGTTTTATCTAGAGATTAACATTTTTAAAAAATTGATTTATTTTTTATTACCTGTTATTGTAGAAAATATAAATTATAAGAAATTAAAACTTTACATTTAAAATATTTATGGTAATTCAACATTATTCTTAAAATAAAATTAAAAAAACTATAAAATCCAATTACGACAAAATTCTCAATTAACATAAATCCAAACACAACAAAATCCCAACTAATATGAATTCAATCACGATATAGTTTTAATAATTTAAGGTAATTGAACGGCAGTGGAGGACGGCTACCATTACTGTGCTAAAAAATAAGTTTTATCTAGATGTTTTTAAGAAAGAATGTAAAAATATTTGAAACTTTACGGTGGGTATAACAATTGATTACAATATTAGGGATTCAATAATTTGTTTAGTGAAAATCTAATAGATGAGATGCAAACTTCTTTTATTTTATTTTAAAAGAATTGTTGTTGAAAAATGCATGTAAAAAATTTATTATAGGGGTTTTTGTAGGAGTTTGCTTTTCCTGAATTTTTTAGTTGATCAGAAAATGAGGGTTTATAGATACAATCAAAAATACAGAAATCTATTATTGATACACCATCGCATTAGTATCTTAAAATATTGTAGTCAAATAAATATTATTTAATTAAAGCTATAGATATTTGATTTAAATTTAATATGTAAAATATCTAACTATTACAAAAAGAAGGCGGTTTGGATTTTGGGTATTGAGTTTTACATATTGGGAATTCGAATTATATAGGGAATTCCAAATTAATGACTTTGTTAAGATCAGTTATTATTTAATTAAGTATAAAAAATAAAATTAGCTCTTAAATATCCTATCCTATATCCTTCTTCCACTGAATGAGTTTCATAATGTTTGTTTTTTTTTTGTTCTTGAAGTACAGGATAGATACAGGAGTTAGTAAAAACCTTTTTCAATTAGAATTTCAATTTGAAATTTATGTAGAATAATATATAATTTAAACGTTTTTATTTTTATACAATGAACCGGTTCATATTATTATTAAAATACATTTTTACAATGAAAAGCATTAATAAGCACTTTAAATATTGCTTTTACTTAATTAAATCAAAAAAAAGAGAAAAAAATGTCGATAGGTGCAGATTTTGATTCAGTACTTTTTTAAGTGATACACAAAAGCATCAATTAGTTAACATCGTCCCACATTCCGACTAAGCTTCATTATTCAGTAATTCTCTTGATGAAATATAATTACCTATACTGTCTAATATTGGATATTATAAAGGACTTCAAATTTTTTATATTATTTACGTAGAGCTTTATGTTATGATACTTAAACTATAGTTTTTTTTTGTTGCCAAATCTTATCTTGAAGATAACAAATGGCAATTTTTATTGTTTAGAAAATTTGGCTTTTCCACAAAATTTCCAAAATTTTTCCTAACTGGAACTGAATACAACCTTGTGATTTAATTATTCTTTGTGCTATAAATTTTCTTATTACAAATACTATTGTAAACTATTAGTCAATTTCCGTTTAGATTATATTTCAGGATCAGCAAAAAAAATTAAGAATTTATAATATTTACAGAATAATTGTTTAATTCTTACTGTTTAGTAGTAACTGTTATTTTTTCCAGTAACTGTTATTCGGTAACTGTTATCCTGCTTTAAATACAATAACCCAAATTTTAGATAATGTTGCATGAAGATAATATTGAGATCAAAATTAAGCATTTATATTAAGTAATTTTAAAATACTAGAATTTTTAGTACCATGCTATTGCAATCCCTTATGTTTTTGTTTTTGCGAGGTAGATGGAAATCATCAGAAGTCATCTATGAATTTGTGGGACTTTAATTTATTTAACACTACCTGCCTTTTTTGTTCAAACAATATTTTGAATAGGCTGTTTATAATTTTTAGCACCACTAATACACTACTTTGAAAATCGAAGTTTAATTTAGAGAAAGAAGATTTTTTTTTGAAATGGACACGAATTTTGTAAAAGATGTTGTTAATGTTCATTTTAAATCTTTGAACGTTGTAGGCGTAATCATCGTCAGTTCTAGATAACACATGGATTGGGAGATGGTTCCAGATTCGCGATTTTCGTATTACACATGAATTTTCATAAGCCGAATTATGCCTTCTTGGAATTTGAATTATATATGGATGGGCAGTTGGTAAAGGTGTAAAGTTTTTCAAATTAATTACTACAGTTGGTTAAAAAAAAAATTCTTTGTATGAAAGTTAAGCCATAAGCGCCTTTAGTAAAAGCTTCATTTTAAATATTTTTATTAAGTAAATGTAAATCTTCTTTATGTGCCATATTCGATGCGATCTTTCCTTAATGCGAAGCTATCTTGACTACTAACTCTGCAGTACTGATCTAATTGATTTAATGATTTTATTAAACAATTGACATAAATATCTAAGCAAGGATGTTCTTTTGTTGTCTAGAAAACGAAAACGTAAAGTATTTTACAGTTAGGAAAAGTTGGCAAATTAATAGGTAATATAAATTTTTATTTAATTGAGTGATTCGGAGCACCAAATTTCCGTCTATAATTTAGAATTTTGATTTCATTCCGTTTCAAATTCCACTGATGACATTCTCGTATTTATGCTACTTACCATAACAATAAATATTGATAATATACTAAATTGATTCACATAAAAAATAGAATTTTATAACAATCAACGTTATTTATGTATATGTAATCCTCTCCAATTCTAGGATAACTGTCTGGTACCTGTTTCTGTTTTCTTTTCTTTTACCAGAAACGAATAGCTAAATTGGAAACCGAAAAGGGAAGAGAAATGGTATATTAAGAAATGATTGAAGGATAAATTTGAAACGAATGTAACAAGGTCGTCTCTGAACTCTTGCAAATTATAGAAAGGGATATTAAGGACAGGAAAGAACACATTTCATATAAAGCAATTTTTACAAAAGTAATGTGATGAAAACTTCAGAACCCTAGCTCCTTTATATTGTGAGTTATCGTACGGACGGTTGGAAGGACGGATAGCTGCAGTCCTTAAAGATTAATAGAGATTAATTATGTTATATGTTTGTTAAAATTTTTCTAAAACAGTACCATTTTAAAGTTACCATCCTCCTGATTTTTGCCCGTATATATTAGTATAGCCATACACGGGTTAATATACAATATCTTTTAAGAATATTAATTGAGTATATAAATACTATGAAGAATTTTAAATCATTTTTAAAAGGCACATCAAAAAAAAAAAAAAACCAAATAAAACTTTTCACTAGAAACAGAAACTTCAAAAGCAGAATATAATTCAGTAACACAACTTTACATATTGTACGAATATATTCACATTAAATGCTTAAATTAAATAATACAAGTTATCTAGACAAACTATATTTACTTTATATATTACATACTTGTAAATAAATAGAAAATAAAAATATCAAAATTGTATATATACATACGTACATATATATAAAGTGAATCATATTCTGATGATATAAAAAAAAATTAAACGAGTATGAAATGATGAGCATAAGAAAAAAAATGAAGGAAAAGAATTGGAAAAACAAAAAAAAAAAAAAAGATAAAAGGTAAAATATAAGAAAAAAAGTTTTAGTATTGACGCAAAAGTTTCTGACAAAGAAAGTTGTACACGTCCTTGAAGAAAATTTTTTGAAAAAAAAAAAAAAAAAAATGAAAAATACGATATTTTTTTCTATTACTGTTTCTTTTTTTTTTGTGTTTTGTTATCTCTTTCCTTCTTTTGACACCCCTTTTCCCTTAAATATTTTAATGTTTTTCTTTTTATTAACTAAGAGGAACAAATAGTCAACTGCATCTTAATGTAAACTTTTAAAGAAATTTTTTTTTCTAACTTTTCATCATCTGGAAAATGTTTAGTAAGAGTAACGGTAAAATAATAAAAGAATGAAAGAATACTGAAGATGATTACGGATATAAAGGGATGTGAATCAAACCAACTTGTAGAATTGATTCTTTTTATTTTTTTTTTTGTTTTGTTTTGTTTTGTTTGCAGAAGTTGTATACTTATTTATTTATTTATATACATATGCATACATACTGACATATTTTAATGGAATTTAGTACCCTAGTTTTAAAAGTTAACTGGTTTTTTTTTTTTTTTTTTGTTATTTTACGATAAATGTTTCTTTTTGTTTTAATTTTCTTTCAGAAATGTTAAGTTTTTCTTTTTTTTTTTTTAATTCGAGATAATTAAGAAATTAAAAAAAAAAAAATTTAAATGTTAAAAAAATGTTAAGATGTCAAAATTATATAACTATTTTACGCTAATCAAAACTAACGATTTCGTGGAAGTTCTGAAATTTAAAAAAAAAATTAGTCATTTGATAATTTCAATATAATTAAATTTATTATATATTTTATTATTTATTATTATTTGTAAAATAAAAACTTCTAATTTAAGGATTAGTTAAATTGTAGATTGTTTAATTAAGTATTAAATTTTCATGTCATTTAATTCTTTCATTGATGAACAAATCTCAAATTCATATTCATGAACATTCAAATTTTATTTAATATATTGTATATATTTGTATTTTTAATAAATCACTAACTTTACTTTTTTTCACAACTTAAAAGGACAAAATGTTTAGGAACAAAAATAATCGTTTACTTGCTAATATGTAAGATCGAAAAATTTTAAAGGCGCATATTTTCCTTGCATTTTACTTGCACTAAAATGTATAGTTTCTTTTGGATTTCTATATATATACACCAAAAAATTGTGAAAATTCAGGAGGCACTTTCTTCAATTTTAGTGATCCTACAGACTATATATAATTAAGTAAAAACTATAAAAATAAAATCTAGAAACCTTAATTTTTTCGTTTTACTTTGTTAAATATTTGCTCAGATGCTTAAGTTACAGGTGTAAAAAAATAGCAAATTATCAATTTTAGAGTCCTAAAAGCTTTTAAACAGGAAGTGATATAAAAAAAAATTTCTAAAATACTTATATGTTAATTCTAAAGAGCACTCTTTTTTGAAAATTTTTTAAAATTTCAAGAATTTAATCACGAGGGTATGGTGATATAAAACGAGGAAGAATACAGTTGCCTTTGTCAACTCTTAGATACCCGTACGAACCGTTAGTATGTTCACAGCCACTCTGCCTACAATATTATTTTTTTAATATTTTAGGATTTTAAAATAATTTGGGTGAATTTTATAATTTCTAGAACTTATGGGTTGTACATATATTCAAACTATATGTTTATATGTACATTCTTCTAAAGCAAATTCTAACCTTCCACATAACGATTATCAATCCAAAACTTTTTCAAATATTCTATAGTACCATTTAATACTAAGCGGTAAATGTATATTAAATTTACTTAGTACAAAATAATAAATATAATTTTAAATATTATATTATATTATATTTAAATTTTCCATTGACAGAATAATTTCTTATAAGTACAATAAAATACATATATGTATGTAAATACGGCGCTATATAATATACATATATACTCTTATCATTCATTCACTAGTGACATATACGATATATTGTAAATAAACATGATATTATATAAGTATGCATATATATCAATATCATATAAATAAAAATTCTTCAAGCAACCGTTATGTTGTTTATTTATTTACATTTTTTTGTACTACGCATTATATCCTCAACAATTTCAAATTATCGAGTAAAACAAAATGCAAAAAATTCGTTTTAAAGAAATTTGTTAGAAAATTTGAAAAAATCAAGTAACACTTTCGTCAATTATAAAGTAACCCTATATTATTAAAAAAAGTTGTTAACAGAAATAAGAGTATAATGTTGAAACTTTAATTTTTGTGTATTACTTCAAAAAAATTCTAACAGGTGTTCAAGTTACAGGTGTTTAAAAATAGGAAATTTTCAGTTTTTGACCCCTTACAGCTCCTAAACGGGGGGTGATACAAAAAAAATTTCTGAAATGACTCATATTTTTAAAGATCTAACTTCTGTAAAAATTTCAAGTTTCCAACTTAAACCGTTTAGAAGATAGAAGGGTTAAAGGATTTTGCAAAATTTGAGTTTCGCATAACGGTAAATTAAGACACCGTACGTCACAAATATATATTTATTGTATATATACTTTTAAAGCTAATAAAAAGTAGTAATCGTTTGGCGTTTTCAAAATGAAGATATACCTTATACAACTTGTGCTATAACAATTTAAATATAGAGCTTTTTTGAACCTTTGGGGAGCTGTAGCTCCGTAACTGGTGGGGCTACAAAAAAAAGTTATTAAAAATAAAATTAATATTTTTGTGAGATCTATGAGCAGTTAAAATTTCATAACTCTATTTAAAAAAAAATGTCGGGATCTAAAAGTTAGGTGTTCGAGAGCTACCCTAAGACTTGGTCCAAACTCAACCAAAAAAATAGGAAACCTACAAATTACTCCCAGAATATTTTGTGTAAATTTCAAGATTCTAGCTTTCTTAGTTTTTGAGTTAGCGTGCTGACGGACGGACGGACGGAAGTCAATGGCTCAAAAGTCTTAGAATTTTTTTCTGATCCGATCCATACCTTTGAAGGTATATCTAGCTCGCTTATTTCGAGGTGTTACAAACGGAGGAGTAATTTTATTATACCCGATCCTATCGTACGGGTATAAAAAGCAATATTTTGTTTCAACACAACCGTACATTTTAACACTAAATCCGAAAAAAATTGTATAATTTTGATATTAATTTATAAAAGAAAGAAATATCTTGTCATTTAGCTGTCAAAATCTTTCCAAATTGTAAAGACTGTAGCTTTGTAATTGCTGGGGCTATATAAAAAAACTGTTCCGAAATATTATTTTTTTTTTTATTTTTCTTAGAAATTGTGTAGGTATTAACTTAAAATAATTAATTTCAAAAGATTTTTAAAAATTTTTAGAAGTTATTCATTTAAAAATAATTTTTTTTTAATGATTTTTAATAGGAAGTAACAATTCATAATTGTGTATTTTTAATAATTGTCATCAAGAGATTTTAAGTTTTGCCAAAAAAGCCCCCTAATTTATGCAATTATATTTTTCATTGCAATATTTTTAGCAACTAAATTTTCGACCAAATATAATGTAAATATATAGTATATAATATAAACAAAATAAATAATATGGTATATAATTTAATAATAGTATAAAAAACCTATAATGGCCTTAGTAGCCGATGGTTCAATAATATTGCATTAGATTTATGTATGTAATATTAATATAAATAAATAAATAAATAAATAAGTACATTTTTTTGTTTTAGGGGCCCCAGTAAACTAGTGGTTAAGTACGTGGCTTATTAACCGGAGAAGTGCGGGCTCAAATCCTGCACAGGTAGCAAGTTTTATTAATTGAAAATAAATCCCATTCAGTATAATCCCCCTTTTTTTGTTATAATTATGTATTTATTTATTTTTTTGTTTTTCTAAAAGAGTGTTCGTACAAAGTTCCTATTGGTTTACTTAAAATATAAAAAATACATTAAAATTCATGTCAGTGATAGGGCAATAATTTTTACAATATGTGAAATGGTTAATGGTTTTCTTATATTTAATATGGTAATTATTAGGCTAAATGTGAATTTTACGCATACACTAATATGATTCAAAATTATAAAATTAAATAAATTATAATTTACGTTCTTAATGTTGTCTGCTAAATAGTTATATTTTTTTATACCATCTTCTAAATACCGACTTCAGCCAACGCAGGATGTACATTGGAGCTATCTTAATGTGATAAGAACTATGTGGTAATGATGAAGTTAACTTCTAGTTTTTACTTCAGTATTGTACTTGATGTTGTTTGTATTTATGCTATAAATTTGAATAAATTAGGTGTAATTAGGTGGAATTAGGTGGCGTGTAGCAATTATATCTTCAATTTTAAAAATTGCATATCGCTTATGTATTGCATTTGTTGAAGTTCGAAATGGCAATTCATAGAGAATTTTTATAGCTCTATTTTCATTTTATGCAAATTTTTTATGTTATTATAGAATGTATTCTCCCCCATTCTGATACTATAATAAGTCATTCAAGGGAACTGCATGAGGTTACTCTGGATAGTGTTGGACTTTAACCAACCAAAACCATACCTTTTAAAACTAAATTTAAGAATGGGTCCTTTAATAGATATTAGATAGCGATATAATGTACAGTATTGTTTTGGGAAAAAAGGCTTAAGGTTCCATAAACGCGATGTGCGTATTTCAAATGAATTTTCAAATGCTCTGTTAGGCTGTCTTGACAGTTCAGTTCAGTGTAGGGGTAGCAAGTGTCTCACTTCTTGTTACAATTTGGAAAACTTTGAGTGGAGGCATTAATTGTTTTATTTCTTTAGAATAGGTATTTACCCTTAGGTAAGTAAGCGTTGAAGTAAAACTGTCGCCAATAAGATGATTAGCTCTACTTTGTACTTTGTCGAGATAATACAGCGGTGTTCGGGGAACTCCAGACCAAATATGTGCATATACTCTATTTTCGGCATAATGTACTTTCTATAAATATTGAGATATTAAATAGCAGCAAGTTTGTTTAATTGAAAGACAAATTTTCTTTTTCTTTGGGCCCATGACCTGAGTTGTGTTAAATACGTTTTTAAGTATCGGAACTCATGTGCGCGCATGTGTTTCATATGAAATTTTGAACTCCAACAAAAAGTTTACAAAAAAGTGCAAAAGTTTTTTTATCTCTCTCTAAAAAATGGTCATTCCCTTTTTAGAAAAAGTTTCCTATGAATGGTCCTATAAATGAACAGAGAATTAATTCTCTTCTAAAACACAATGCGGCATAAATTTACCGAAGCAATAAATATAGCATAACTGCCCAACCTAAACGTATCAATGTATCAACGCCGACGTCTGACGTTGACGTCTCCCGAAATAAAACGCCGGCATATGTCAATCTAAAATATGAAAGCTATGTTAAAAACAAAACAACAAAAAATAACGAAAAAAAAAACGTCATGTCAAAATTGGACATTTGAATATTCAGGGTTTATACGTCACGTATTTCGGTAGGGTAAAATGTATGGGCATGAACACATTTTGACAGACGTTATACATTAGACGTTAAAAGAAATACCTTATTGTAAAATAAAATGTAAAAATTAAGGTTAAGTGGAAATTTAAACCTAGTTTGTATTTAGAAGAAAAAACAATAAAAGTTAAAGCTCAATTTAAAATTGGGATTTAGACAAAGAAGGATCTTGTAAAAAATATTATTAATTTTTGCTTATAATTTAAATTTAAACATTATTGTTTTATGTATTTAAAATTATATATTGGCCCACATTCGAAAAGAAAAGGTCCCACCCTTTATGCGTATATTTATTATACCCATTTAAAGTCCAATAAAAAAAAAAAAAATTATTATTATTTATGAAAAATCATCTATTAAAATTTTATATTTTATATCCATGTTGGAATTTAAGGCATTTACAAATAGATTTCATATAGAAGTATTATATCATTTAAAGATATTGTGAATGTAATTATCATGTATGTATATAATCATATCTGCGTTTAAATATAAAAACAGATAGATTTTTAATATTGCTGTTATTAATTATCTAAAAGAAAGTAGAAAAAAATTTTAACCGATGACTTTAAAAACATTATGTTAATACTTTATGCAAAATCTAGATTCATTCACAAAGAATTTCAATTAAAGCTGATGTATCAACATAGTTAAGCTTTAATCATTGAAAGGATACTATATACATGCATGTGAATATAAAAAATATATATGTATGTATGTATATGTATATATAAAAGAGTTAATGTAGAGAATAAAAATGCAGATATATAATATAGTACATAAATACATATATATATATATGAAAAATTATTATATATATGATTTTAATTTAAAATATGTATCTTTAAAAGTTATCTTTAATGTTTTGTAAATAGTACGTACTTTGATTTAAAAAGCATAAAAACTTAGCTTAACTTAATGTTAATATTGAAAAATGTGAAAAAAACGAGTCAAAGGTATTAATATATATATATGTACATAAAGACTTATATGTATACATATGTATATATGTATTATATAAATAAGCAATTTTTTTTTTTTAATAAATAAAATAAATAAATATTTATGAGATATATTTTTTATATAAGATAATTTTATATAATATATATATATATACGAGTATATATTATTAGAATAATGAGAAAATAAAAAAAAAAAAAACATTCATATTAAATAAAAGATGGTGGTAACAAAAAAAAAAAAAAAAGAAGCGAGTTGAGAAAATAGAAAGTGCATAAAAATAACTTTAAATGTACAAATATATGTATATATTTTTATTTCTATAAAAGATATTATAATAGCTTTAGATAACTTATATAAATAATGTATATATATATATACATATATATTTTATATATAACACATTATGTATATTTATAACTTAGTTTAATATAATATAGAAAAGAAAAGGAGTAAAACTAGGATATTATGAATGAAAATTATTTTTTTTTTTATTATTATTATTATTTTTCTCTTTTCCTTTCTATTTTTCTATCTCTTTCTTTCATTTGTATAACTTAAAGTTATTTTATATTATTATTTTTTTTTTGTTTTTTGAATTGTTTTTATGTTAGTTTTATTGTTGTTTTTTTTCTTTAACTGTTTAATAAAAGTGAAATTATTTTTAAAGTAATGTTTTATATACAAAGATTACTATGCTCGTATGTATTTATAAATTTATATATATATATATATCTTTTATATATTATATATATATATATATATATATATACATGAATATATTTAAGTGTTCACAAGGCCATTAAAGTTTTTTTGTATTTTATATAAAAAGACAAATATTTTACTTTAATACATATTATATATATACTTAGTGTACCGTATTTTTTTTAGTTACATTTTCTAGTTAAATTCTTAAAGATGCTTTAAGGATTAAAGTTATATAGTTTTCTGTGAAATTGTTTGAATAGAAAATAAGAGTAAAAAAAAAGGAAAAAAAACATTTTATTGGTTGAAAATAAATAAAAAGAAAAATAAATATAATTTTAGTAAATAAAAGCAAAATGGTTATATATTAATTTTAATATTAATATACGTATATGTCATTAGTATTTTTGTTATTTTAATTTATTTTACTGCGTTTACTTCACCAATTAAAATTATTTATTTTAATCAAAAAATTTTTTTTTTGGAATTCTTTGAAATCGATTAATTTATTACTGTTTAATGGTAAGAATGTCTATTTGTGAACATGTTTTCATTTTAGAATACATTTTGAAACAAGAGATGTATGTAAATGTTATGAAAAATGTGTGCATAAAGAAGAGGGAAGTTATAGATAGAATTTGTTATGATTTTTAACACTTAATTACTATACAATGGTATATCGAATTTAATTATTATACAATTATCATATCTAAAAAATTATGTTTACATAATTCTATTTTTTATCTATCTATACAAATGCTTTTATTAAGCTTCATCAGTTCTGGACTAGCGGAATTTTCAAACTCAAATTTAATTGACTTGTCATCATTCTAAAGAGTTTAGAGAATTCATTGGGTCATCACCGTTATTCTTATCGCCGTATATGTACGAGAAAGTTTCATTAATGCGACAACATTATAAATTACTGATTTGAATGACTTTTAACATTTAAAAATTAATTAATACTACAAATTTTTTATTTTGATTTTTATTTATTTATTAATTAATCGCGATAAATACATTTCAAAATTTTTTTTTTGGCTTTCTCTGCCACATAAATTTGGATAGGAAATTACACAGCCTTTTCTGTAAATATCGTAAGTGGGAATAACTCTTATGACGTGTGTGAGATTCGAACCCACACTCCCTCGGTGGTTACAGCGTATTTCATACGCACTTACCCAATAGCGCACCGAGGCCCTTCAGAATTTTAAAACTATTTTGCTATTCAAAATATAAAATAAGTGTAATATTATGAATATCATTATTGCCTCTTTTAATTCAATTTAAGCTTGTCATATAATAATATTATTACACCCGTATGAGCTATATGTTCAAAGGTATGATAAATTTGCCATTACGTTTGCGACACCTTAAAGGAGTCGAGCTAAATATAGTACAATAGGTATGGATCAGCTCAGAATCGAATTCTGAGTCGATTAAGCCATGTACGCCCGACTGCCCGTCCGCACGATAACTCAAAAAATAATGGAGCTAGGACGTTGAAATTTTTTTTTGTTACTTTTGCAAAATTGTTAGTTTCGCTATTTAAATCCAGCATTTCGGCCGTCGGGTTCGAGTAGCTGTCATACAACTTCTTTATACCGAAATAACTAGGTACCTAAAATTTTGCAAAATGGTTTTGAAAAGTTCTGTAAAATTTGGTTGTTCTGGTGCAACAGGTCACAATTCCAAAATTTACATAAATATGTCTCGGTACTTAACGGCAGTACTAAAATATCTGAAATTTTGTAAAAGATGGTTAAGTTTTATAAAACCAGTATATATTACATTCATATTGGTATCCCAGAGTTGACACAGTCTACGCTACTGCATTTTCCCTAGTTTTTTTTGTTTTTCCTGTTTTACTCCCTGGGAGCGTCCACAAAGTTTTTGTATGGCACTCTATTGTGAGCCAGTTGTTTAATTTTGCTCACATTTCATCGATGATCTCAAACTCCTTCCCGTCTGACATTTCTTTTCTCCTGTGGACTCCAGTTGAGCATCTGGATGTTCTGTGGTGCCTACCGAAGGGTATGGACTATCCACCTTTATTTTTTTTTTTATTTGGCAGAGTATAGTTTCTTGCCTAGATATAGTTAGTGGTGCCTCATTTGTTATTCTTCTCGGCCATCTTACATTTTGAATTATTAGGAGGCACTTATTAGAGTTAGAATATAAAGTGTAAATATCTTAATTTTAATATATAAGATCGTTGGTGCGATTGTGTGAAACCGCATCACGCCTAAAACAATCCTTATATTAAATTCATAATTACAACGTATATTCATTTGGTCATATCTTCAACGTATCATAAAGTCATATTTTCAACGTATGTTTTCACAACTTCAAGTGTTTTTTATACCAAACACTACCAAACTATAAGTATTTTCAAAAGGTTCACAGGAAGGTTCATACAACTTCAAGTGTTTTTTATACCAAAAACTATTTTCTGATCCACTAATCACCACAAAACACTTCAATCTAACCGGCTATGACTACCCTATTAATTCTGTATATGAGTATTTTAAAAAACTTCACAGGTGCATTTAAATTAACAAAAAATATCCGCATTTAAATACAAAGTGATCCAACAGCAGAAGAGTTTTCAAAACAATTACTTGAAATTGGTGATGGAAAAATGCCAATAAATCCAATCACTCAAAATATTAAATTACCAGAAAATTTTTGTAATATTATATCTATACAAAATTAACTCATACAAAAAGTGAAGTCAATTACTCATAACATCAATGGTTAAGCGAACGAGCTATTTTAGCAGCAAAAAATATTAACTGTCATTAATCTTACTATACAATTTACATTTGAATCAATTGATACAATCGTCGATGAAAATGAAGGAATTAATTATCCAACTGAATTTTTAAATTCATTGGACGTTCAGGTACACAACCACATCATTTAGAATTAAAAATTGGATCTGCAATAATTTTATTACGCAATCTCAAACCACAAATGCTATACAATGGTACCGGATTAGTTACCAAAAAAATTTTGAAAAGCATCTTTGAAGTCACAATTATTAATGGACAATTTAAAGGAGAAAATGTGTTGTTACCGAGGATTCCAATGATACCATCTAATTCATCAATACAATTTAAACGTTTCCAATTTCGCATTCGGTTAGCTTTTGCAATGGCAATTAATAAAGCTCAAGGGCAGACTATGACTATATGTCGATTGAATCTTGAAAATTCATGCTTCTCCCATGGACAATTATAGGTTGCGTGTTCACGTGTCGGTAAACAACAAAATTTATTTATATACACAGAAAATGGAGAAACAACAAATATCGTCCATAACTTAGCATTACAATAATAAAATGAATTACCAATTAATAAATTTTATAAAACTGAATTTGAAAATATTCATTTCAAACCAAAAAATAGCTTTGTTAACACGTTCTAAAAATTGAAATATGTATAAACTATTAAAAATAGGTAAAAAACAAATATTTGTGTAATTTTTAAAATTTCAGGAAATGTTAAAAGATATTTATAATTTAGAAAAGAAAATAAAACAACGTGCGTGCGTAAGGTGCGTAAAACATTAGTTAAAAAAAAATAGGACAAGGTTTATGTGGCAAAACAACGTTTGCCGCGTCAGCTAATTAGCTCTGGCTGATTATATTATTATCAGCCAGATAATAATATAAAAAAAATTAATATTTACCTTTATATGTACTCAAACTTCTAATAGTTGTTAAAATACAGATTTAGTTTTCAGAAACATCAACAGTAAAATCACTGTAATAGGCTTTGTTTTAAACTAACCTCTCAAAATGTCAATCAGTAAAATAAGTGTGTTTTCAAAAGCTTTTCTTTTTTTAACAATAAAATTTTACGCATAGCTGCACAAAATATTTGAATTGTTTTTTATACCCGTACGATAGGATCGGGTATAATAAAATGACTCCTCCGTTTGTAACACCTCGAAATAAGCGAGCTAGATATACCTTCAAAGGTATGGATCGGATCAGAAAAAAATTCTAAGACTTTTGAGCCATGTCCGTCCGTCAGCACGCTAACTCAAAAATTTGTAGGTTGCCTATTTTTTTTGGTTGAGTTTGGACCAAAACTTAGGGTAGCTCTCGAACACCTAACTTTTAGATCCCCACATTTTTTTTTGAAATAGAGCTATGAAATTTTAACTCACACCGATCTCACAAAAATATTAATTTTATTTTTAATAACTTTTTGTTGTAGCCCCACCCGTTACGGAGCTACAGCTCCCCCAAAGTTCAAAAAAGCTCTATATTTAAATTGGTATAGCACAAGTTGTATAAGGTATATCTTCATTTTGAAAACGTCAAACGATTACTACTTTTATCAGCTTTAAAAGTATATATACAATAAATATATATTTGTGGCATACGGTGTCTTAATTTACCGTTATGCAAAACTCAAATTTTGCAAAATCATTTAACACTTCTATCTTCTAAACGGTTTAAGTTGGAAACTTGAAATTTTGACAGAAGTTAGATCATTGAAAATAAGTATGAGTCATTTCAGAAATTTTTTTTGTATCACCTCCTGTTTAGGAGCTGTAAGGGGTCAAAAACTGAAAATTTCTTATTTTTAAACACCTGTAACTTGAACACCTGTTAAAATTTTTTTTAAGTAATACACAAAAATTAAAGCTTCAACATTATACTTTTATTTCTGTTAACAACTTTTTTTAATAATATAGGGTTACTTTATAATTGACGAAAGTGTTACTTGATTTTTTCAAATTTTCTAACAAATTTCTTTAACGAATTTTTTCCATTTTGTTTTACTCGATAATTTGAAATTGTTGAGGATATAATGCGTAGTACAAAAAAATGTAAATAAATAAACAACATAACGGTTGCTTGAAGAATTTTTTTTATATGATATTGATATACATACATACTTATATAATATCATGTTTATTTACATATCGTATATGTCACTAGTGAATGAATGATAAGAGTATAGATGTATATTATATAGCGCCGTATTTGCATACATATATGTATTTTATTGTACATAAATGTATAAATCTATAAGAAATTATTCTGTCAATGGAATATTTAAATGTAATATAATATAATATTTAAAATTATATTTACTGTTTTGTACTTAGTAAATTTAATATACATTTACCGCTTAGTATTAAATGGTACTATAGAATATTTGAAAAAGTTTTGGATTGATAATCGTTATGTGGAAGATTAGAATCTGCTTTTGAAGAATGTACATATAAACATATAATTTGAATATATGTACAACCCATAGTTCTAGAAATTATAAAATTCACCCAAATTATTTTAAAATACTAAAATATTAAAAAAATAATATTGTAAGCAGAGTGACAGGCTGTGAACATACTAACGGTTCGTACGGGTATCTAAGAGTTGACAAAGTCAACTGTATTCTTCCTCGTTTTTTTACAAAGTTATTATCCTTTAAATAATTTTTTTTAATTTTTTATTTGTATTAATATTACAAATAGGATATTGCAATATTACAAAAAGATGGGCTATACTAAGGTCATTATAGGTCGAATACTATTATTAAATTATACACTATAATATTATTTATTTTGTTTATATTATAATATTATATTTACACTATATTTGGTAGCAAGGGAAATTTGTTTTCCATTAATAAAACTTGGTACCTGTGCAGGATTTGAACCCGCACTTCCTCGGTTAATAAGCCAAGTCCTTGAATTTAAATTTATTTTAGATAAATTTCTGACGTTTGCATATATTTAGGGGCCATTTAGCTTCGTAGATTAAAATATTTAAGACTAAAAATTTCTCTGTGAATTATATGTATTTTGCAAAAAAAAAAACAATTTAAACCCGTATTGCTAGAGGTTAAGGTAAGATTAATAAATCAACATGAAATTTAAACTTTTTTATATAGTTTTTCATGATGGTAAAAAATAAGAAAAGCAATGCAGTATGTAAATCAAAGAGTTTTAAAGGCGCACACATTCCAAATGAAAATAAAAATGGGTTTTGTTTTGGCGTGAAACTAAAATTTATTGTGGCTTGCACGAATTGGATTTTATACATTAAAAACAGTTGTGAAAAAGTACTAGACACTTTTTTTTAATTTTAAGAAAACCCTATATATATAATCAAAATCAAAAAAAGCTGTTACCACATTTAAAAATAAAATGCCCCTAAGTTACACGTGTCTAAAAATAGTAAATTTTAAATTATTAATCCCTATAATAGCTCTTAAACAGTAGAGATATAAAATATTTTTCTGAGGTAACTTTTGTTAATTCTGCAAGATTTTCTTATTTCAAAATTTCTAGGTTCTATCTAAAAACGGAGATAAACAAGGTGGAATGTAAACCAACGGTTTTTAAAAGCTCACATTTCCAAAGCACAATACAACCTGTTTAGAATTGTGACTTGCACAAAAATTTGAAAATTTAAAAATTTAAAAATTTTTTGTAATAAGAAAATATGTGAAAATATTACTTTTCTGGAATTTTGAGGGGCTGTAAGTCCAAGATCCTACATAACTAAGAAAAACCGTTAACATACGAAAAAATATATTACTAGAGTTTTAATTTTTATGTCTTGCCGAAGAAAAATGTGTGCAGGTGCTTAAATTACAGGGAAAAATAGCAAATTTTCAATTTTTCAACCCTGATACCTCTTAAACAGGGGAGTGCAAAAAAATTTTCTAAGAACACTTATACTAATTCTAAAAGTTCTTTCTTGTCTCAAAATTGCAGGTTCCTATATAAAGGCGTGCCGGAGTTATGAAAAAAGAAATTTTATGCAAAATGTGGTTCTCACATAACGGTAAATTTAAATAGTAAATTACAAAATATTACATAATCATGATATTGTTTTATATAGATAATAAAATTTTCGGTCTTCTGGCGCTTTTATATTGCAAAACTAATACGCAGAGCTTATGATATACACATCTGAAAATGGAGCTTTTTCGAAATTTTGAAGAGCTGTAATCTGGAACCCTATATAACTAAAATAAACCTTTACCACACGTTAAAATATATTATTGTATCTTTAATTTTTATATCTTGCTCATAGCTCATAAACAGGGGGTGGTTCAAAAAAAATTTCTGAACAACCTTATACTAATTCTAAAAGTTCTTTCTTGCCTCAAAATTTCAAGGCTTTACCTAAGTCAGAGTTATGAGTGAAAAATCCTGCAAAATTTGGTTTTCACATAACGGCAAATTTAAATCCTAAATTTAAAAAATTGTATAATTTTGATATTAACTTACAAAGTTAAAAAAAATACCTGTCAAATGGAGTTTTCAGATTGAAAAGATCTTAAGCAGAACATAAGATATATGCCTTTAAAAATAGGGCTTTTTCAAAGTTTGAGGGGCTGTAGCCCCGTAACGGATGGGGCTACATGAAAAAGTTGTTCCATAAAATTATTTTTTTTATGAGACCTACCCATGGTTAATTTTTTTTCTCTATCTTTAACGGTGTAGAAGTTTTGTAAACAGACGGACGGATAGAGTGAAACTAATAAGCAAATTTTTTCAAAATTTTTTTGGAAATGTGCTAAAAAGAAGAAAAATCTTGCAAAATGTTGTTTATATTAAATTACTACATAATGTTATTATATAATGTTAAATTTAAATATTAAGTTGCACAAATAGGAATTCTATTGTTTCTTAGGGAACCTTCTCATAACTAAAATTTTATTATTCTATCTTAAACTGTCTAGAAGTTATATAAAGAGATGGGCGACGGAAATGGGCGACAGAGTGAAACGAATAACTTTTAAGTAACTAACAATTTTTGAAGAATGTGCAAAATATTGTTATAAAGTTTATAGAATAAACGTCAAATAATAGTGTTTAAGCGGGTCTACTACGAAAGCCGGCTTATCATAATCCTGTTTTATCAAAATCCAGTTTTTTAAATCCTCTTTTTAAAATCCTGTTTTTTAAAATTCTGTTTTTAATAATCCTGTTCTTGAAATCCTGTTATTTTAAAATGGTTTAATATGAAAAAAAAATTGTTTAATTTGAATAAAAAATGCTTTATTTTAAACGAAAAAACACTGTACTATTTTAAGGGATTGTAAAAAGGTGGGTCTGATATTAAATCTCGTATTTGAAAAACCTCGCCTTTTTTACTTTATTTTTTTTTTAATTTAATTATTTTCAAATGTTAATGTCACGTATCTCACATAATGTATGTCACATAAATATAAATATTCTGGAAAAAGCGTATAACCCTGCTTTTGAATCCAACTCTCAAATCGCTCCTAATTCAGAATTCCTCATATACATATACATACTTATTCTGGAAAAAGGCAATACCTTGATTTTGAATCCAACACTAAAATCCTTTCTAATTCAGAATCCAACCATTGGTGCAGTGGTTGACGAACTGCTTCTCATTCATAAGCGAAGCAGAGGTCAATTCCTGGCTGGGTACAATAATTATAATATAAAAAAAAACATATTCATATATCGCAATACATAAATACTTTATATATCATAATATCTCGTACACCCCACATTCCTACCAGGAAACAGGGGTTATAGCTACCTGGCGCATTTACGTACCACGGTATCTGAATATAAATAAGTAAATTCAGAATCCCGCACATACATATAAATAAATAATCTGGAAAAAGCGTACTACTCTGATTTTGAATTTAACTCTAAAATCCGTTCTAATTCAAAATCTTCCATATAATATATATATAAATATTCCGGAAAAAGGGCAGAATTTTTCTTGATTTTAGTTTTCTTTTTTTGAATATTTTTTTTTTCAAAATTTGTTTTAGTCAAAATATTTTTTTTCAAGAAAATGGCGTGCTCCCATATTTTCCACCTTTGGTTAAAAATAAAAAAAACCTGATTTTCTAAGAAAAATTGGTGGGATTTTCAAAACAGGATTTTGAAAAACAGAATTTTCAAAAACAGGATTTAAAAAAAATAGGATTTTGATAAACAGGATTTTGATAAAACAGGATTATGATAAATCGGCTTTCCATACGCTCCCTGTTTAACCCTATTGGATAATACTGTAGTCTGCCTAGTACGCAGCACCCTTAAGAGAAATATTTATACTAAAATCTCCTCTAATTGGAACTCCACAGACCAGACAAATCTATACATTTCGAGAATGCCTGAAATGTTTATTTTTTGAAACCGTGACGTGTTTGTTTATTTTCTCATAAAAAATATTTAATTTGGAATAAAAATGTAAAAACAAAGATATGACTAAGTAGCAGCTCTTCTCAGCCCATTTCCAACATCCCAGTAAGTACATGGCACTCTTTTGCATTATGTTTCATATTTCTTAATTTTGGATAATTTCATTTCGAAAAACTAAAATTCATAACGAAAAGCTCCAAAGTAAAGAAAAACAAAAAACATATTAGAATTCCTAACTTTAGTAAATAGTGAAATAAAGTAAAATGTATATTTATAAAAAATCAGAAAAAAAAATTGTAAAGAATTTAGAATATTTGCAAAATTTTAAATATTTTTCAATATTTGGTTTTAATGGATTTTTCGTAATCAATTGAAGAAAAATAAAATCACTTAAACATTAATTTTTTTAGCTAGCAGCATCCCTGCTGCGTTTTTGAAATTATTCAGAAGAAAACACCCCCATAAATGTTTTTAAAATAGCTATAATTTTTTTTTTTTTGCAAATTACAATTAAAATCAATGTATTTACCATATTTTCCTTTTAAAATCAATTTATTATTAAATTTATATTAAATTTACACTCTATAATATTTTTAAGTACGAAATAAATGGATTTCAAATTTAGAACTTCTCTTAAAACTTACTACTTTTAACTTTAACTTAATACTTTAACTTTTTAATATTAATTAGGCGCGAAATTTAAATTTTAAAAAATATGAGTAGAGGAAAAAGGAAGGGAGCAGTAGTATTTTTACCGACCACATTCATGAATGTACAAGGTAGGTATTGTTTTCATACCAAAAATATATAGGTACTCGAGATTTTTGCAAATATGCAGATTTAATATTAATGTACTTACATAAGTTAAGTTAACTGGTCAAGTTAACTGGTGCTCGTGCTCGGGCGCCAGTTATTTGTATACACATCCAAATTTATGTTTGTTTTGTACCTACATTTACATAATATTAAATAAATTTGTTTACATTTTTAATTATTATACCCGTCTAATAAAATTACTCCTCCGTTTGTACCACCTCGGCATAAGCTAGATAGATATACCTTCCAAGGTATGGATCGGATCAGAATCAAATTCTGAGTCGATTTAGCTTTGTCCGTTCGTCCGTGCACTAACTTAAAAACTAAGAAAGCTAGAGTGTTGAAATTAACACAAAATATTTTTAGATGAATTTGTAGGTTCCTTATTTTTTTTTGGTTGAGATCCGATCAGAACTTCGGGTAGCTTTCGAACAAATAACTTTTTGATCTCCCCATTTCTCATACAAATTTTTCAAAACTTCAAATTTTTCTAACGATTTTTTTGAATTTTTTTTTTACTCGATTTGAGAGGATGACGCGTAGTACAAAAAAATGAAAAAAATATAACGGTTGCTTGAAGAATTTATATTTATATCATATTCATAATTCATATACTTACATAGTTATGTAATATATCATGTTTAATGAATGAATGATATATTATGTATAATAAGGTACATACAGATATATACATATTATATATAGCAGCGTATTACGTATTTTATTGTAGTTATTAGAAATTATTCTAGGAATGAAATATTTTTACAGAAATAATGTATGGCGATGTATAATAATACATGTATATGTATGAATACATATCTATACATGCATATTAATATATATTTGCTATTTTGTAGTAAGTTTAGTATAAAATAATATACATTTGCCGTTTAGCATGCATACATACAACCCCTATTATACATACATACAACCCGTACTATATCATATTTGGAAAAGTATTGGATTCATAATCGTCTGGGGGGAGGTTGGAATCTGCTTTTGAAGAATGTATAAACATATACTTTGAATCTATATACAAAACCATAGTTCTAGAAATTATAAAATTCACCCAAATTATTTGAAAAAAAATAATATTTTAAGTAGAGTGACAGACTATGAACATATACTAACGAGTTCGTATGGGTGTCTAAGGGTTGACAAAGGTAACTGTATTCTTCCTCATTTATATTCTTCCTCATATTCATAGTAAAATATTTTTGAATGAAAAAAAAATTGATGATTATATATATTAAAAATTATTATTGATGATGTATGTATGAACGGACATAATATGTTTACGATTATTCCATTGCCTATTATTGTTATTGAATAATAAAAATATTCTTAAATGATTAGAAGTTATTTTGCTTTGTTATGTAATAATTTATTATGTAAGAAATTTATGAAATTTCGAATTATGCTTTTCGTGTAATAGCGGTCGGTACTGTGGTGGAGAGCGGTGTTTTTTTAAATAAAATAAATATAATATAATTATTTTTTTCTTATGTTTTTGCCATAAAACTCAATCGTATTGCCAGATTACTGCGTATAGGATCGTTATCAGTATATAATATTTAAAATTTATTATTTAATAATGAGTATTTAATACAATGAAATTTATTTATTTATTTATTTATATTCAAGTACCATGGTACATAAATGTGCCAGGTAGCTATAACCCCTGTTTCCTGGTAGGAATGTGGGGTGTACGAGATATTATGATATATTAAGTATTTATATATTGCGATATATGAATATTTTTTTTTTTATGTTATAATTATTGTACCCAGCCGGGAATCGAATCCGACACCGAAAATTTAAAATTTCTATATTTTTAAACAAATCATATATTATACCATACGAAACACTATGTATATAGTAGCAAATATTTGTTAGAAAAATGTTCCAGAATCACGTAATTAAATTAGCTCTAGAAAATGAAATTCAGTATCTTTTTTTAGAATTTTTTTAAAAATTAATAAATATTTATTATTTTAATGTTTTTTTAGGAATGCATGTTGCTTCGAAGATCCAGGCAATGGTTTAGTGGTTAAGACACCGGCCTTCCACACGATTCAACGATGGTCTCGGATTCAAACCCCGGCTGGGTCATATAGATTAATAAAAAATAATATAGATTTTTTTTATAATATATAATTAGTAGAATATAATTAAATTAAAAATAAGTATATAATGTCCTATAAATTATTATTTATAATCATATTGTAATAGCTATATAATAAAATAATAATAAACCATAATTCTTGTATAAGATAATAGATGGCGTATAAATAAAAAAGAAACGTCTTTCTTGTACAATAGCTACAATCGAGTAATCAACGGTGAAATTAATAATTTACGAAACTGAAGCTTAGTCAAATATGAATAATAAATGATTTAGTCGAGGCTATAGGGCCACCCCTCATAGGAGTGGCAAGGAAAGAAAAATGTTGCTCCGAAAACATAAAAAACTGTAATTTTAATATTTTATATCAAGATTAATTCATATTAGTCTATTTAAAACTTTTAGCACATTTCCAGAAAAATTTTGAAAAAATGTGCCTATTAGTTTCACTCTGCCCGTTATTCTGTTTATAAAAATACACCGTTAAAGATAGAAGAAAAAAATTTTACCCAGGAGTATGACATATAAAAATATTGTAGAACAAGTTTTTCATGTTGCCACATCGATTACGGAACTGTAGCCCCTCAAACTTTGAAAAAGCCCTAGCTATAAATACGTATATCTCATGCTCTGCTTAACACTTTTTCAATCTGAAAAAGGAATTTTCTTTACCTTTCTAAATTAATATTAACATTAAATTATTATAAATTTAGTATTTTTGTAATTTTGCATGATTTTCTACTTTAATAACTCTGGCATGCTTTTAGATAGGGATTTGAAATTTTGTGATAAGAAAGAACTTTTAGAATTAGTAAATTTCAATTTTTCCTTAGAAATTTTTTTTACACCACCCCCTGTTGAAGACCTATTAGGGCTCAAAAATTTAAAATCTGCTATTTTTAAACACCTTTAATTTAGGTACCTGTACAAAATTTTCTCCGGCAAGACATGAAAATTAAAGCTTCAGAAATATATTTTTACGTATATTAACGGTTTTTAATATATATAACGATTTTAGTTATATAGGGTTTCGGATTTACTACCCCTCAAAATTGCAAAAAAGTCCTATTTTCACATTTTTTCTTATATGAAATCTTCAAATTTTGGTACAAGTCACAATCTAAACAGGTTTTATCATCTTTTGGAAATGTGCGCTTTTAAAAACCGTTTTTCTGCATTCTGCCTTATTTTTATTTATCATGATTCTGTGTATTTAAAAAGATTAGTTCTTCAGTTTTTTGTACATTTTAACTTTTAATCAAACCAATGTAAACTACTTAAATCTATTATAAAATTTGGTAATTAAAATAGTAGTAAGTACTCTCATAAAAAAAAATGTTTTTTAATGAGAATCCTTTTTGGTAAACAATTCAAACTCTTTAAAGCCATTAGAGAGTATTCAAAAGTCAATATCATTTTATTTGAAATCGTTGTAATAAGTTTTGACTACTGATGGACATAAAGGTAACTTTTTTCTTCTTTATGTATTTTTAATATGCAAATTAAAAAAAAAATGATTGCCCTCCATTGAAAATTAATAAAAATATTACAAAGATAAGTTGCTTTAAGTAACTCCAAGTTTGTAAAGGATTCATCTTTAAATTTGTAGTAAAAATAAGTCTTTTGGTTACGAGGCTAAATTAATAAAAAATGGAATATATAATATACGAAAAAATATAAGGGATTTGTGAATCTGCGAACTAAGGATTTTTAATTAATAAATCTCCCGAAAATTTTCATTATGAAATGTATCATTTTGAGAAAAAGATCAAATAAAATACACATTACAACAATTAGATGTTGAATACTGAATTAACGAGTTATTAACTGATCAAAATTTTAGAACTTATTCCATTTGGTCGAAATTTTAAATTATCAAATTTTTCTAATTTAAGATAATGCATAAATCATAGAATATTCGTGGAAATATATTTAATGTTTCAAATCTTTATGAATTTCGTGACGGCGTGAATTAAAGTCATACGAATTAAGACCATAAAAGCCTTATTATTTCGTAAGCAATTGCGAAACAAAACAATATGGCTTATGTACATATATACATATTACGTACGCTTCTAGGACCAAATGTTGCCGTGCAAAATGTAGTGGAAAAAATTTCGCAATAATTAAAATAAATTTGAAATATTTTGGAAAAAGTGAATACGCTGGTTTTGAATACAAGTCTACTATTTCTAACAAAAAATTTTAATTAACAAAGAATACAAAAACAACTTTTTTTAATATATTTTTTTTTCTTCAAGTCATTTAAAATAGTGAAGGCTCCCTGCTATAAACCTCCGCTAAACAAATTATTGAAACCCTGATTTTGTAATCAATGCTAAAATATTTTCTAATTGTTTCTTACATATTTAACAGGTTTTAATAAGTTAGTTTTTTTTTTTAAATATATATTTTTCATATATTTTATTATTATGGTTTTATTTCGTAAATTTTAAAAACGATATGAATTTATTTCGAATTTAAATAAGAAATAAGTTTTACGGCCCCGAATTTAATAAACTACAAGAATATAAAAATTTATAGTCTGTTGACTTTTTGTTTTTTCGTTGCCACTCCTATAAAAGAGCATAGGGCATCCACTAACTCTTTTGTTATTTGACCAAGCTTCAGTTTTTCGAATCATTAATTTAACTAAGCCGTTTGTTACTCGGCTGTGTACAAGATCACGTGACGTAAAAATTGTATGCCATCTGTACAAAAATTAATTTTTTTTTATTAATTTATTATACCCTACACCTAAAGTATAGGGTATATTAACTTTGGTATGGTGTTTGTAACAACCAAAAGGAAGCGAGTTAGGTATAGACATGTATATATATTCTGAATCAGGATCACCGCCGGAGTCGATTTAGCGATGTCCGTCCGTCCGTCCGTCCGTACGCACGATAACTCAAAAAATAATGATGCTATCTTGATGAAATTTATATAGTAGGTTACTAATTACGAAAGAAAGGCTAAGTTCGAATCTGGACAAAATCCGTCAATGGGTTCGGATTCTGGAAGCTTCCGAATGATTCCGGGCTTTTGGAGATAATCTCCGCAAACGAGATTATCTCCAAAAGCAACAAAGATAGAACCTTCAAATTTTGTACAATGATGTTTCTTCCCGTTCGATTTATGTCTCTGAAATTTAAGAGGATTTGGTCCATGGGTTTGGGTTTTGGAAGCTTCCGAACGAGCACCAGAGCAAATGAGATTATCTCCAAAACCAACAAAGATAGAACCTTTAAATTTGGCAGGGTGGTGTTCTTTCATGTTTTATTTAAGTCTCTGAAATGTGAGAAGATTTGGTGCATGGGTTCGGCTTTTGGAAACTTCCGAACGAGCCCAAGAGCAAACGAAATTATCCCCAAAACCAATAAAGATAGAACCTTTACTTTTGGCAGAATGGTCTTTCATGTATGAATTAGGCCTCTGAAATTTAAGAGGATTTGGTCAATGGGTTTGGATTTGGAAGCTTCCGAACGAGCACCAGAGCAAATGAGATTATCTCCAAAACCAACAAAGATATAACCTTTCAATTTGGCATAATGGTGTTCTTTCATGTATGATTTAGACCTCTGAAATTTGAAAGGATTTGGTCCTTGGGTTCGGATTTTGAAAGCTTCCGAACGAGCCTCAGAGCAAATGATATTATCTCCAAATGCAACAAAGATATAACCTTTAAATTAGGCAGAATGGTGTTCCTTCATGTTTGATTTATGTTTCTGAAATTTGTGAGGATTTGGTCCATGGGTTCAAATCTTGAAAGCTTCCGGACGAGCCCCAGATCAAACGAGTATATCTCCACAACCAACAAAGATAGAACTTTTATTTTTAGTACAAAGGTGTTCTGTTATGTTTCCTTTTCTGTAAAATTGGAAACTGACATTTGAAAGAATTTGAACCAATGGTTCGTATTTTGGAAACTTCCGGACGAGCACAAGAGCAACGAGCATATCTCCCAAACCAACAAAAGTAGAACCTTTAAATTTAATAGAATGGTGTTCTGGCAAGTTTTCTTTATGTTCCTGAGATGGATTCGATGAATTGGAGTGGCAATTCGGGTAGCTGACACAAACATCCCAAGGACTACCAATCTTCGAAAATAATTAAGATAGAAACTTAAAATTTTATACAAGGGGTGGGTGTCAAGAATATCCCAAGCGGATACCTCTTTTACGTTCTTGAAATTCGAGTTGAATAAGACAGAAAAGGGAAGAAGTTCAAGCACTGCCAAAAACACTTATGGATTGTTAATTTAATTCGAATTATTCAGGTGTAGGGTATTAATAAGTCGGTTGCATCGACTTACTGTTACATTTACTTGTTTTTATTATATATTAGGTATAATATGATCTGATATGAATTAATTGTAAAATATGTATACTTATTTTTTATTTATATTTTCAATATAATCCAGCCGGGGTTTGAATCCGAGACTTTTCAAATGAAAGGTCGGTGTCTTAAAAGCTACAACAATAGTTAGATTCGGTTGGCTTTGAAAGTTTTAAAACTAAATTAATAAAATTTCAAAAGAATGATTTGAAAATCAAATATCTACGATTTGTAAACTAATTACTTAAAAAATATAGCCCCTCTCGTACATTTAAAACTTTATCTAAAAACAATAATAAAAGTTTTACTTAATTAATCTTCTCAAACATTGCATCAATGCTCAAAATGTTCAAAAAAAACAAAGAAATTATTTTAGGTTATTAAATATAGGATATCTACTCTATAATAAAAAAAAAAACAATAAAAAATAACTTTCTTGTTTTATTAATTCAAAGTTAATTAGTTTATTAATAGTCCAACAATAATGATGATTTTTATTTAATTTGAGAACTTTTCAAAAATAATTTCAAGAATAAAAAAAAAAAATTAGATACCTATTATAAGATTAAAAATAATAGATATTATCAAATATAAGATAAAAAAAAAATTTCCACACACATACACATAGATTTTTATCTTTAGGAAAAAAATTAAGTCAAATACAAAAAAAAAAAAAAAACTATACATTTCCAAAACATAAATTATAAAATAATTTATTATATTCTTTTATCTTAATTTTTATCATGAATTTGAGAAAAAGAAAAGAAAAAACCATTCAATAATATAAATTTATTTATTTATATGTATGTATAAGCATAAACACACATATACTTATATATTTTTTTTAATTCATTTATTATCGTCCTTGCAATCGTAAACAAAGATGTCCACCACTTTTATATTATTGAGAGGATCCTTACTCTTCGTTTTCCTTACTCTGCGTTTTACCTTCTCTTTTTTTTTTTTTTTTTTGTTTTTTCTTAAAGGACTCCCGGCTTTCTCCTCTAAGCCAAAAAAAAAAAAAAAAACTGAAAAAAGGAAACATTTTCAATCCTTCACATTCATTCATTTATTTTACTTACGAGTATAAATTTTTTTTGTTTTGTTTTTTATTAAATAAAATGAGTGAAAAAATATATAAAATAAAGGAACTAAAAAAAAAAAAAAATTGTATTAAAATGTCCTTCTTATGTCATTAATTACACAACGTCAACCCCTAAATAACCTTTTCAAGTTGGTTTGTTTTTTGTTTTTTTTCTTTTCATCTAATTTCTTTTTCTCTTGTTTTGATTTTTTCATTTATTGCATTTTTACTTTCTTTACCCAATCTCTTTTATACTCATACTCTTTTCCTATTAAGTTTTCTTTTTTTTCCAGTAATCCTTTTCAAAAAATTTTAGTTTTATTTTTTGAGAAAAGGACAAAATAAGGATAAAAAAAAATAGGAAGAACAAAAAAAAACAATTTTTTTTTTCTCCTAAAAAACATTAAATAATAAAAAAGAAGTAATAATCTAACTAAGAATTTATCCTTCAAAGGACGCCTAGAGGTTATTTAATAAAATCCGTATACTTACCGAATAATAATAATAATAACTAAAAAAAAAAAAGAAAAAAGCATAAACTTATTTTATGTTATTTTCCTTCTCTCATTTTCTATTTCGGGAAGAAAAAGAAAAAAAAATAAAAACATACATTAAACGAAAAATTGCAGTGCATATACGAATAAAAACACAAAAACACAATAAAAAAAAGAAATGAAATAGTATGAAAAATAAATGGCACTAAAAATAACGATAATAATAATAACAGCAACAAAAATAATAAAAATATCAAAATATATCCTATAGAATCCTTATTTCGTCTTTTGTTTCTTTTTTGGTTTGCCTTTGTTTAATGCAAAAAAAATTTTTTTTTTTTTCAAAAATCAAAAACAACCAAAAACAAAAAGAAAATGTTTTTAGTTATGGCTGCCGGTGCGTTTCCAAATATTGCTTATAAAAATATATCAAAAAAAAAAACAAAAACAATATCATCCCTTCCACCTCCTTTTTTTTTATTTTAACCTTCATCTAACACACAAAAAATATATTCAGCTTCAATTCAGTGGATGGATATTCATCGTTGCAAAAACGAAGGTTGCACACAACAACAAAAGAACAAAATATTTTTCTGGCATATCTCATCGATTTATATATATGTATATATATTGCACATATACTATTATAATATTTAACAATGTTTATATACAAGCATCTATATATAGTAATATATAAAAGTGGATATACAAATAATACATCGAAAAGCTTATATTCAGCAACCCAAAAAAAAAATATATATATATATATATATTCAGTTTTAACCAATTCAAAACTACACATATTGTACACACTTACATACATATAAATATACGTACATTATTAATCAGGATAATAACAAAACAACAGCTTCATCAAAAAACTGAAATGCAATATTGCAACCCCCTATATATATGATGATACTTACGGACTATAATACACGTACTGTGTACAACATATGAAAAACAAAACAATAAAAGCGCAAAAAAAAAAAAAACTACCCATACTCCCAAAACTCAATTTCATTTTATCCGTAAAATATTGATGAAGGAAAGATACAAATATGTATTTCATGCAATAAGGATACATGTATATATCATGCAATGAACGACACAAACGACGATAATGGTACCATGCAATAAGAAAACAAAACAAAAAAAAAACAGAACGCAAAAAACAACACAATAACAAAACTATAATAAAAAAAACACAAAATCTGTTCTTCATACGTTGCTTCCAAATACAATATATTCTTCATATTATTGATATTGATAATGATTTTATTATTAATGATGATGATGACGTTTTGTATAGTTGTTGCTATTATTGTTACTATTGTACACAAAATAACATGTGAATGGCTACCCTCCAAAAATCAACTCTAAATTTCAATCGAGTATTGGTATTCTTCAAGAATAAATGATATATAAAAAAGGATGATAAAAAGGATAAGGCAAGGGGTTAAAATATATCTATATATATATATATATATATATATATATAATGTACATATATATTTTATACGTTTTTATTTTTAATTTTTTGTTGTACGATGAAAAACAAGTTTTATGCCGGTAACAACAACAAAAACAAAAATGAAAAATGTGCATCTATACAAAAAAATTATAAAAGTTGCAAGTCCTCTAAAAGTCCTTTTTTCGTATTTTACTTACTTCAAGTACATTTTGCTGTAGTTTTTACTTTTCTACATATATTGTTTTTTTTGTTTGTTTTTGCTTTTGTTGAACATTTTCTATAAGTCTCTTTCTATCATACATTTATATTGCACAACAATATATATATGTATAAATATACATATACATAGGTATATTGAAATTGAATGCATTTTTCGTTGTTCATCATCATCATACACAGTAAATATGGTTAAGGGAAAAAAAACAAACCAAATAAAGTTTTAAAAGGAAAAAAAAAAAAAAATGCACATTATTGGGGTGCATATGGGGGCTGATAATATAGACCACACCTCCAATTTGATTTGATTGGTAGAAAATATTTTTTTTTTTGTTTTCCGTTTTTTTTTGCATTTTTTTAATGGTCTGTTGTGCATATATTTATTATAGTTAGAATATTATTTTGAACAATTTTCTGTTTTTGTTATACTACTCTCTTTCTTTCTTCTTATAATTCTTTTTGAGTTTCAGTTGTCCACCCTTATTACATATATTTTACTCATCCCATAGCCAATGATTGTATTTTTGAAGTCGGTTACAGGAACTATAGATTGAATTGAAGTCAATTCTGCTGACAATCAATATAGTAAAAGAATTTGTTAGCTATTTAAGGTGGAATGAAATATTGTATATATATATATATAGTTTTAAAGTGGGTGGCAGATTGTAAATAAGTAGTTGAATAGGTTGGTGGACATGAATATTGAAATATAGATTGGGAATTGATGATTGTTAGTAAGTGGGGATGTTTGTTAGTGTGGTTAATAGATGTTGGCTGGTTAAATAAAATTAAAAAAATAACATATATATATATATATTATCTCTATTTTTTTTTTTTTGGATTTCTGACATTTTAGAAAAACTTTTGTTGGAATATCGAACCCACCTCAATTTTATTGAAAAGGTTTTGTTTTTTTTTTTTACTTTTTTCGTATTTTGAAAAAGCGTATAGTTAAATTTTGATAGTGAAATACAAAACAGGAAAAAAAAAGTAGTTTTAATTTTAAGACAACCTTTTTCACGTTTTTTTTTTTGGTTATTTTGTAAATATAGAGAATTTTTAGATCAAAAAAAGGAAAATAACGGAATTAAAGAGAGAAAGAATAGGACATAAAAACAAAAAAAAATTCAATGTAAGGATGAGAATGACGATAACAAAAAATTAATTTGTTTAGCCAATTTTTATCCATAGAATTGATTATTTAAGTGTGGAGCAAATTTATTATTAATTTGAAATTTTCATATTAATAATTAAACTAGAATTTCTATGTAGTAATAGTACTAAGGTTTTTGTAAATGGAGCTATTGGATTTGGGACTGGTTATTTTGAAATTTTTGTTTTAATACAAAAAATAAATAGAATTATACTAAAAATCTATTCTATGTGATATTTAATAAAATAGGATTAAGCTTGAGTTTTGGTTGGTCACAAAAGAGCTGTAGGCAAATGTGCCCAAAAACAAATCTGCCGAAAATTCAAAATGAAAAAAGTTCCAATGTTTTCATTATGCAAAATTTCAATGCATTATTTGCAATGCAAATTTTAATTCCAATTATCTTTTTTTTAACTCTAAAATCCTTCCTACTTACTTTTCTAATATATATATTACAACAACAAGACTTTAAATAAAGTGGAGCTGCCGTCCCCAAAACCTCGCTATATAAATTAATGAAACTATAGTTTTGTAACCAACTATAAGATCACTCCTAATTATTTTTTTCAATTATTTCAATAGCAAGGCATTTTAAATAGTTGTAACGGTTGTTTGTTTTAGAATGCTAGAACTTTAAATTGAAATAAAGCACATTTAAATTAAGATTGAAGCCAAATTTGTTTTTATTTGATTTCAATAGGCAGTGTTCTATTCGCCAAACTTATAGATTACTTTGTGAAATTTGTGGTTTACATAATCGTCCATCAGAGCAGATTATTCGTCGAACTATCGAACTAATGTTGTGGAAACTCCAAATTTGTCTATTCGTCGACGTTCACAACAAGTTGCACTGAGTGCAAACACCATATTTTTTTAAAAATCATGCTAGAGCTAATGTTACAGTGAATGCTGCTGATTACAGATCGATGATCAATAATTTTTTGTTTAAAAATATGAATGGTATCAGCCCGAAAGTATTTTGCTCCCAACAAGATGGTGCTACACCACATACTGCTACCGTAACAATTGATTTATTGAAAGAAAGATTTGTTGATAACATTATTTCTAGAAATACTCCAATTAATTGGCCTCCAAGATCATGCGACATAACGCCTATTTTATAACGATTATTTTCTTTGGGGTTATGGAATGTCATTGGTTTATGTTGATAAAGTAGAAACAATAGACGGTTTGAAAGCCAACATAATCTGTGATCTTATTGATCAGATAAGGCTTGAAGTACTCGAAAAAGTGGTCCGAAATCGAAAATTGGTCTGATCGAATGCGGTTCCTCAGAACTAGTCGTTTTGGACATATGCCGGAAATTATTTTTAAAACCAAAATATCATAAAATTATCTTTCAAATAAAAAAAGATTTAGGCTTCAATCTTAATTTAAATGTGTTTTATTTCAATTTAAAGTTATAGCATTCTAAAAAAAACACCTATTACAAATCCGCGCTAAACAAATTGTTCGAACCCTGATTTTGTAACCAGCTCCTAATTACAATCCTTCCTAATTACATATTATATATATATACATATATATATATATATATATATATCATAGTATATAACATATCATATTAGTTTTCACGGATATTTTCAACTTGTCTTATTACCTTACAGAAGATTTTCTGAAATTTTCTTATAAGTAGTAAGACTTGTTGAAGTTTAAAATTAGGATTTGTCTAAGCATATCAATACTACTTGCTTACTGAAGAGTTTCGGTAGTATTGTAGAACGAAACATTTTCTAAATTTGTATTTTTAAAATATATCATAATATAACAAGGTTCAAAAAATAATTAGCAAGGATTTTATAGTTGGTTGAAAAATCAGAGTTGCCCCCTTTTCTGAAATTGCGCACAGCCGTCACAAACACAATTATTGTTAATTTATTTTCTTCATTAATTGTATTATTAACTAATTTATTTGTATGTAAAATAAATCAACTGTTATATACTTAGCATCTTTTATCTTTCCTTTCTTGTCAGTATATTTTTAGCTACGTTCAAAGTAATATAGCTTTGAAGAATTTTTTTATTAAAATCTTTCTATATAGAAATTGGAAATTGCATAAATTTTCCCTTTTAAAAGAAAAAAAAAAATAGTTTTAAAAAGCTGATGTACACCGTAAAAAGTCTTTTTGCAAACTGATAAGATAAATAAACAAATATAGAAAAAAAATCTTTCGATCTTATTTATTAGATTAACATAATTCTATCATTTTTTCAATTGTAGCACATGTAGAAAGAACTAATAATAAAGTAAAAATAAACTAAAATAGGAGCAGCACTTCTCCATTAGGAAGTATACGATTTCAATTTTATGAAATTTTTCATAATAATTTAAGTTGCATAGTTGTAGGAATTTCAAATAAAAACTAGTAGAATTTTTTTATTTTTTTGTCCCACCCTAATAAAAAAAAGAATGAAAAAACTAAAAAATAAGTCAAGCGAGATATTCCTTTTTTCGCAAATTTTAGTTCTGAATACTCGCATTCACTCTTTTAACATGACCTCAGCATACTTTTCTGTTCTATTCTGAAGTTAATTTCATCCCTCTTCCAATTTCCAATTATTACTATAGAACCTAAACATTATTATTTTATATTCTATATATAGGTAGATATTGTATATACATTTTTTTGTATTATATATACTATATATTATATTATATATATTATATAGTATATTCACAGAGTGTGTAAACGGAAATTTTAAAATGAAAAGGAAAAAATATTTTTTTGACTGATATGCAATATCGCTTGTCCAACTTCAAAAATGAAAATTTTAAAGAAAGACTGTAGAAAAAAGTATAGTAAAATAAAAAAGAAAATAAAGTAAAAACTAGAATAGAACAAAGAAAGAAAGAAGGAAGAAGAAAATATTTTGTGTACAAGAAGAATTAAAATTGATTTAAGAGGACATAGAAAAAGGAATAATAGAACAGAATGTGGCAGACAAAGTGATGTAGAATCGAAATAATAAAGGTAAAAAAGGAAAAACTTGAAAATTTTTAGATTAAAATTTTTTTGTATATATTTATAGTATATCCATGTATTAATTTCTAAAGAATAATATAATAGAAAAAATTTCTGTTACGCACTAATACATCATAAAATTATGGCAGTATTCATATAAGAACATATTATTAAAAAAAAGGATACAATAATTAGGATTTATTAAATAAATATATATATATATATATATATATATATATATATATATATATATATATATATATGTATGTATAATGTTTATATATAATGGTTTTAATATTCAAAAATGTACATTCATATATTTATGAAAAATTATAAAAAATCCTTTTGTAATACAAAATTTCAAAAGTTTAAAATAATAAAGGATAATTCAGAGTTAATGTATAGATGGTTAGAAAATATTAGAAATTTAGTTTCCATATAAACGTATACACTTTTTTTCTATGATAATAAGGAATAAAATAAAGGTTTCAATTTTTCCAAAAAAATGTATATATTGTATTATAGTAACGAATAAAACACACTATAGAATAGTTTTAGCTCACAAAACTTTCCATTAAATTCACCTTAAAAAATACGTACATTTTTATTTGAAATTTAAAAAACAAAAAATTTTAATTAAAAATAGAGAAAAAGTGTGCCAAATGGTGGGAGAGAGTGACAAGCGCCATAATGTCAATTGCTATTAGGTATATCATTTTCAAAAAAACATAAAGTTAATTGATTTTCAGTCGTTTTGAAAAACTGATAACAGGGCAAATGACCTTATGACACTTTCGACATTAGGGTTAGGTTAGATTAAAGTGAGTGCCGACAAGGCACTTTTAAACCCCATTTGGTACATTGTGATACGATATAGAAACTTTTCTATCCCACTCGTTAAAACCAATTTGAACTTTTTGCAAAGCGAAGAATGCTTTTCACTTGATCGCTGTTAGATCGCTAAAGTTGTTGAAGAGATATTGCCCCAAATGGGTGTTTCTTATAATCGACAACGCTGGGCATATGGAAAGGAGATGGAGGGTCGTTTCATCTTTGTAGGTTCTACCGTAGTCGTTTGTGGATAAGCCAAGTCTTTTGGCATGCTTCAATATTAGTCAGTAATCGGTGATTATACCCATTATCATTCCAATATCTGCTCTTTTGAGAGAAAGCAGATCATAAGATCGTCTTAAATCGGTTTTGGGCCATATCAGTCTTGTGATATTGCACGAGATGAAGTTTGACCATTCGTTATTTACAATATCTTTCATTTTATAACAATATAAGTTCATCAGTTTTTTCATTTCCCGAAATGCCTCGATGATCTGGTACTCAGCAAAGCTGAATGCTAAACTTTCCAGAAATAAAAAAAGAAGCCAGAAATTTGCGGCGGTTTATTATCGTCTTCGAGGTTGTACATGTTGATTCCAGAGAGTTTAACTCCGCCTGACTATCAGACAGTATGCGCGTACTTTTGACATTTTATATTAAAACCGAAACGAAAAATGACATAACAACAAAACATTTATTCTAAAGCAAAAAAAAGTCACCCACCCAATTTTTATATGTTTAAGTTCAATTTTTTTTTATGACATATGACAAGATTAAAAAAAAGAAGACATTTAATATTAAAAAAAGTTTTCAAACAATAAGATTTGTATAAATAAGATTTCGTTACGTTACTTATAATTCATTAATATTTGAAAAATCATGAACAGGATCCAATATGGAAAAACTTAAAAAAATGTCTGAAAATAAAATTTAAAAAAATTGAAACATCCTGTATTTCGAAAACTTTTGAAAAACAACAATTTATAGCTGTAAAATTCGTTTTTGTTATTTTTTTGGGATCACCACTTATCACAAAAATTATCAGATTTTTTCGATATTTAAAATATCTTGACTTTATCTCACTTTTATGTGCATTAAAGTGACATAAGGTCAATTTTGCGATAGTGACTATTTGCACTTTTTAAGTAAAACGACATAAAGTCAATTGAAGTTACGTCTCTTTTAAAATTGATTTTATTTTACTTTTTCATAACGAGGTCATTTGACTTTATGTCATTTTGGAAGTGAGATAACGGCAATTGACATTATTATGGCCAAACTGCCATTTGCAAATAAATGGTCAGTACATCGAATTTGTAAAAGGCTATAGCTACCTAGGCAGTCTCATATCAACCAGCAGAGAATATGCTTTAGAGTTTAGAAGATGCAACTTGTATGATACAACTCACAGATATGTAGGAATGCAAAGGTCAGAATATTGTAATAGTGTAAAATTAACTCTACTATTTGGTAGTGATACATTGATAACATCAAACTTTGGACAACATGAAGACAAATACATAATTTTTAAAAAGTGCCCAAAATCATATGAAGAGTATTCTAGCCGTCGACGATAAAAAATAATGTTTACTGATAAATAACAAGTGAGGAAGTAATTATGAGACAAATAACTATATGCAAAACGAGGTGGATGCGGTGCATGTTGCGAATTTTATCTATAGTTTTTTTTATTACAATTAATAATTGAATGTGACAATATTGGCACGTATTCTGCCAAAATCATAAAATTTATATTTTATATTGTTTAAAAATAACAAAGTGACTTAGTGAATACCCAATACTGCTTTTACTCATTTATATATGTTAGTATGTGTATAAATTATATTTAATCTCAAGTTTGTTATATGTTTTGCAAAATTACAACATACAACATTGACATCTATTCAGTGTTGCATTTCATTTCATTTCATATTTTTTTTACGATCTTTTTTTTTCCTTTTTTTATTCTCTAAAATTATTTCTGTACTTTTTAAAAAATTTAATTAAAAGTCATATAGAAGACGAATACCCATCATAGAAAACAAAAAACAAAAGTGACAGACTTCAAATAATTTTTTGTTTTGTTTTAGTAAATTAAAAAGAGCCATTCATGTTCAGTTTTAATTTTTTTTTTTCCTTTTAAAGAATATCTAATCAAATTCTATTTTCCATATCCTTTCCAGGAATAAAATAAAAAAAAAATATCAGATTGATTTGGTTGGTCAGTTTTTATCAGTGGTACTGGCCACCGAAAACCTAAAAAAAAAACAAAAAATTTTTCTAAATGCTGATGCTCTTTTTCAGTTAAAAAAAAAAAAAGAATTTTTTTTTTGTTTTTAATAACAAACAACAACAGCAAAAAATTAAAACTAAACATTGATATGGTGTTATGCAATATTGTCGGCTTTATGAGTTTTGTTTACCGTTATTGCTTATTTTTTTCCTGTTTTATTGTTTTTTTTTTTTCATTTTACGATAACTCTGCATGTTTTGTGGTCTCATATATATAGCAAAAAAAAAAAAACCATAAACATACTAAAAAATGTTTTTTATCCTTTTTAATTCAAAAAAAGAAAAATTTCGAATATTGCAATTTTCTACATATTGTACATATGTATATACATTTATGTGCAACATATCAGAAACACTATGTGGTATTAATAAAACAAAAAAAGTCAAAAAAAAATATAAACAAATAAAAAAACAAAAAGATTTTACTATAAAACAATGTTTTTTTTTTTTAATGAAAAATCAACAGAAAACGAAAAAAAAAAAAAATTAAAGAACCCAATAAATTTACGATTTTTCGATGCGGCGCATTAGAAAATAACGTATCAAAATGAATTGCAAAATAAACCAAAAAAAAAAAAGTTTTTTATTTAAAACTGAAATAAGAAAATTAACAGTTACAGTACAAAATCCTTTAATATACACAATAAATATGTATATGTATATTGTATATATAAAATACAATTTTTAAAACTTCAAAAATATATTTTTTGTATATTTTTCCATTTCCTTACCTTTTGTAATTTTTCGTCCTTTTTCCCATTTTAATTTAAACACTCAGTTTCTTAGTTCTTTAATTTTCACTTTTTTTTTGTTATATACATAAGTACATATATGTATGTATATTATATACATATATAAATATTTAAGTGTACTTTATTTTGAATATTAGATTTTTTGAATTGTGTGTTTTTGTGTGGGTGCGTATTTTTGGTGTTTAATTTGCATTTTCTTAAAATAAAAACGATACAAAGGAATAAAATTAAAATTGAAACAAAAAAAATATAGAAAACAGGCAGGCAACTATACTTCAAAAATATACAATTTCTATTTTTCTATTTTAATTTTATTTTCTGCCCTTTTCCATTTTATGTTTTTTATGTTTTTTTTTTTTTGTTTTGTTTTAATTTAAAACATGCAAAGCGCAATCATTTTTGAGACATCACCCACAGGGAAAACCAAAAAAAAAAAAAAAAACGAAACAAAAATAATAAAAAGAAAAGATAGAAACAGAAACAATTTAGTATTGGGTACGTATGAGTATAGGAAATTAACACATATATATACATATCTAAATAATATATCGATAAACATTTGTAATGCATTTTGAATATGTACCTATACATATGTAGGAATAGATGTATAAAATAGTAATAAACGAATGGCTATAAACCAAATTACAACAAAAATAAAAAACAATAACAAACAAAAAAGAACCGTTACATGAACAAACCGTTATAATACGATACGATAAGTTAAAAATAAAAAAAAATTGCATTTAAAGTAACAAAAATATAAATTTTCGCATTATACGGTACTTTAATAAATAGGTACATATTATATACATATCCATATATATATGGACATGCATTCATACAAATCAAACGGTATATAGTTGCATATATAAATATACATACTTACGTGCGAATAGATTTTAACTGAATTAGAAACAAAAAGTAAACCTTCTAAACATACATAATTTTTTCATTTGCATATAAAATCACATAAGTTTAAGTTAAGTACATATGTATGTATGTAAATATACACAAAATGATTATATAATGTAGGTATGTACTATATTATGTGCATACATTACTGTGCATGTTAGTATGTTTTTACATGTTAGTATGTTTTTTTTATATTAAAGAAATTAACAAGCATCCACAATCCACATATGAATGAATATACATATATAAGTATATGTATATGGATTTATCTTGTATTCATTTTCAGGAGTAAAGTCTAAAACTAAACAAAACAGTTATGTGTATTGTACATCAAAAATAGATTTTACCTTTAATTTTTGTTTTGTTTCCGATTTTTTGTTTTTTTTCCTTTTCTATTATTAGTCCAGGCAACCAGTTAGTTTATATTCGCATACATAATACTAATGTACATATACATATATGCATTAATATATAGGATTCGATTCGTTGCTATGCTCAAAAGACATGAAATTTCAATAAAATCCCAATAATAATAAGAAAAAGAAAAAAAATTAAATGAAAATTTAAAAAATATAAAATGTTATTCGAATATATATGCACATATATACATAACTTGAACGGGTTAAAATATATACATATATTTTTTTTAATTTTTCTTTTTATTTTACTTTCTGTACTATTTTTTACAATTTGTAGTTTTTGTTAACGGTACTTTTATTCGGGTCCTATATTAGTTGTCCGAGAAAATTTAAATTCTTCTTTTGGAAAAGGACAAGGTACAAAAATCTTAAATGCTAAAATCTTCCAAGAATATAAAAAAAAAATTTCATTCTTACTAAGTATGGTTGGCTCACAATTTTTCTTATAGGGCGTCTGATAAGAAAAAGAGAAAGTTTGAAGTACAGATTTTGATCAGATTACAAGAAAAAGAAAAGAAATATGTCGTTTTCCTATTTATATTGTGATTACTTTACTGTACCTTTTTAATACGGTTGCGTAATAAACTAATATATTTTAACTAACCATATGTATTCAGATAATTTGAGAAAATATATTATAATCTTTGTAGTTATAAAATATTGTTATCCATTTTACTTATTGCTATTCCAATTGACTGTTACTATAAAATATTAAACTTTTCAAATGCAATCCAGAAATAACTAAATTAAAATATTTCCAAAATAAATAAATTAAATTATCATCATCATATAATAATATTCTGCTGTGTATATAAATATTTTAAAATATTTTACTAAAATTAAATATTTCCAATAATTTTCAATTCATAATCCTAAATTTTTCACACCGTTTTTGTCCAAGTATTCTTCCTGCACCCATGTGACTAAAAGCACCTATCAATGTGCCTAAAAATACCTATGTGTCTGTATATTATATGTGTATTAAGAGCGATATTCTAAAGCTTAGTTTTAAAGAGGGTAATATTTGTTAGTTGAAGTCCGGCTCTACCCCAAAGAACTTCTATAAATTTCTCTGGATAATTTTAAATGTTTTCCCCCAAACCTTAGAATGGGAAAAAAACTATAAACTAATGTAACCGCAAAGTTAAAAATAATAACACCAAAGTTTAATAACGGTAATAATAGTAACACTAGATATTTTCCATGTACTTATCTAGACACAAATATTTTACATATTTACTTATATATATCATATATATCATTTTATAAAACTTTTAGCTCAAGGTTTACAAAAAAAAAAAAAGTAAATGTAACAGTAGGTCGATACAACCGACATATTTATACCCTATATTAAAAATCCATAAATTATTTTAGTTAGGTATTATAAGCTAAAAAAATAAATGCTTTTACAACCTTTGTACAAAATTTCAGGTTTCTGTCTTTATTAATTTCGAGGATATGTTTGTTCAGTTTTGGGAGTTGTGTGGGAGGTACCCGAACAACTCCTCCAATTCATCTCAAATTATGGGCAAATAAGAGATTCAGGAAACAACACCCTAGTACCAAATTTGAAGTTTCTATCTTTATTAATTATATTCGGTTTTGGGAGTTGTGTGAGAGGTACCCGAACCCATGGTCTGATTTCGTTCATTTGCAATCCCCGCCTTACTTTAGTCATTGTTAACCTACAGCATAAACTTCATCAAGATAGCATCATTATTTTTTGAGTTATCGTGCGTACGGACGGACGGACATCGCTAAATCGACTCAGGAGGTGATCCTGATTCCGAATATATATACATGTCCATATCTAACTTGCTTCCTTTTGGTGGTTACAAACACCATACGAAAGTTAATGTGCCCTATACTTTAGGTGTAGGGTATAAAAAAAAAATTATTTTTCTAACATAGATTGAAGATTTACCAGAAATAAAAGCGCTAGTTAAAAATGAACTAATGCTATGCTTTAGAAATAATTTTTAATGTTAATATTGATAAAATGTATGTGTATACAATAATCGCTCTATAACTACAGATCGACTTCTGTAGCCCCAAATGTTGATGTTAACAATTAATCATAATCTGATGTGAACATAAAATTTATTATTAAAATTAATTAAGAACATCACAATTTGATGTGAGCACTTAGCTCAATTTCAAACCATACCCAAAGACATGATAAATACATAAATACATGAGAGATAAAAAATTATTCAGTTCTTTTTAAAAGAACCTTTTGAGATGTTCACAATCTTGTATATTTAAACCTCATCCAGGTGCAATACCCTTACAATGTTCATATCGTTTTGCAATATTCTTATGTTGATGTGTTAATTTAGCTCAAGATACCCAATACATGTTGTAGATATAAAAATAAAATATATAAATAATTTTAAATGTATACAATACTCAAGTAAATCCTATAATAAAAACGTGTAAAAATCTAAAATATTTGTGCAGTTCTAAAAGATTTAAAATACTTCTTTTATTATCTAGTTCCTTCTAAAACAAATTGTTAAAGTAGGAGAAAAAAAAAAAATAGTTAGCAGTTCTAATATAGCTATCTAATAGATATAAATGACTGGATCTTTAATATTTTGACTTAATTCAAATAAATAATATAAAATAAATAAACTAAATCCTGTTCTAAAGATTTTGTTTCTCGGTATAACGTTTTTCTATTTCATGAAGAAATTTAGAAAAAGAATATAAATATTTTATGTTATTTCGTATACTGTTCTTTATCAACATCATCATCATCGTTATAAAACATTATAATCACTATAACTATTCTAATCATTATCATTATCATCATCATTAACAATAAAATATAATATAGCAACGGTAAACACGCAGCTAAGAAAATTATTTTACATTTATTCTACGTTTATTTATATTAAAATTTTTCTTTTTTCTTTTATTTTTTTTTTTCTGTTCGGGATACTCAAAAATTCTAGAAAATTTTACAAATTATATACCTATGGATATTTAAAATACATATATATACATACCAATATACCTACTTTTATAGATATTTGAAAAAATCAAATAATAATTATAACTGTAAAAATAGTGAAGGATTATTCATAGGTTATTTCAATATTGTAAAATATGTATATGTGTATAGAAACATATATATGTGTATGATATTTGTGTTATATAATATTATGTGTTAATGATAAAGTGAACATACACACACTTACACATATATAAAATATTGTATAGTCCAAAGTTGAAATTTTTTAATAGGAAAAATATTAAATTTAAAAAAGCCCATTTTTAATCAAAGAAATTGAAAAGACGAAACCGATAAAAGCATATATACATATATATATATATATATACATACATAAGTGTACAAGTGTTATAAAACACTAAAATTACTCAAGTGATGTATATAGATGAAACCATTTTAACGAAAATTTAATGAAATTACACTGTAGGCGGGTGGGTATATGTAAAAATACTAAGATTAAAATTCTTAATGCTTAATTTCTATATAGAACTGTTTTTTTTTTGAAAATTTTATTTTATTTTTTCAATAATTATTAGAATTTTGAAGTTTCAACTTAAGATGAAATTAGGATCCTTTAATTTAAACATTTTTTATGGTAGCTTTACAAATTTGCAGTGGGGAAAATTGTGATATTATTCAAAATTATAAGATGGAAATCTTCAAAAAAAAAACCAAAAATATCCCCTTGGTAGTATCAGATTCTTACTAACCAACCCCACCTCTCAAGTCTAAATGCAGTATTGCCTTAAAAATATGTTATATATAAAAATTGCTTTTAAGTTCTCTTCTTTATTTTTTAATTTGTTGTTGTTGTTGTTGTTTGGTAGAGGGAATAAATTACTACCCTTATACCTAGACCCTGAGACCCGTTGTGCAATATTTTTTAATTTTTTCTGAAATGTCATCAATACTCTATCATTCGTTATACTTTAGATTATCTAAAAGCACAAATTAAAATTCAGTTTATACTTCATTGTTTCATTCTTTTTAGTCTATTTAGCTGTCAACATTTTTTCTTAGATTTATTATTACCTAACATGAATAAATCATTTAGAACCTACTTTAGAACAAAGTTTTATCTTAGATAATACCATAATTGCTTTTAAAAATTATAAAAATTTGGTTCTTTATATCAATAGACATTCGATAATCCAAAACTACTTTACCGTTACCGTTAAAAGAACAACTTTATCAATACATAAAAAAGTTTATAGACGCTTCCTTTTAATACTGAACTCTTCCTTTTAGATGTATCTTTGTAATTTTAAGCATAGTTACTAAAGATATGGCATGGATTGAATTAATATTTAAATAAATTATTGGTATTCTTTTATTAGCAACTTTTTACATCCTATGTTATTTGTATGTAAACATGTGCGTTTATATATTCAAAAAAAAAATAAGAATTTATAATTAGACCACAGATAGAAAGGATTTTAAATAAAATTTTACCATTTATAACGGAATAATTGGGTGTACAATATATAATATGAATGTGTTTATGTATGGTTCCATATCAAATCAGTTAGTTTATATATATGTATAGATATATAGAAGGAGTATAAGTATAAGTGACTTTTTTTTTTTAGCAATAAAAAGTGTATTATCCTTTAGTTATACCTATAGTGGTCCTAAGGGAGAACATCAAATATGAAAGTTTATTTCTGCTTTCATATAAAAAGAATATGTGTACATATGAATGGCCGTAGGTGAATGATTGGTTATACTGATATTCAAAAACGGAGTACATACATACATTCATTAAAATTTATAGATTACTTTTTTCTTTATTTACCTAAGCTGGAAATTTTTATATTCTATATATATATATATATGTATGTGTAGTGGTAGGTATGTAAAATAATAATTTTAGATATATTTTTTATGTGAACAACGAGTATATAATAAAATCGATTTAAATAAAAATTCTGTATAGGACTTTGCCATTAGCAAAATTTCTCAGAGTAAATTAGTGATCAATGAACGTTTAACTAATAATTTTAAAAGCTTTGCATATTATTTTCATTAATTTATCATTAAGTTTTGCTTAAATTAGTAGCTAGTTCTCTTTAATTGAAGACAGTTTCTTTTTATAGGCTAATTTTGAATGTATATATATTTAAATTGAACCGTTTTATATTATGAATATATATTTTTTTTAACTTTAAATTACCATTATGTAAGGAACAGAAAATGAAAAGATGAACAAAAAAAACACTAACACTTATGTACTCATTTTAAGCGATTAATACTTCTAAGAGAACTATGTTTTCTTGATGGTCAACAGTAATACCATTTTTCTCTTCTCTTACCTTCTGTTTAGCGTGATAATTCCTTTAAATAAAATAATAATTCCCTTCATTTTGATATTATATAATTAAAGAGAGAGATTTTATCTGAAACTCATTTCTTAAAATCAGTTATCAGTCTATTTTATAGCACTTGCAACTTATACTGGATATGAATATTTTCCATTGGATATGAATGACTTCGCAACCCTAGAGTAAGTTTCTCTGTATGTCTACTAAAAGCATCCGATTTTGCTTAAAAATCTCTTAACATAAAATTGGTTTCTTTGCTTTAGGTTCCTTTTTATTTAGCTATCCAAAAAGATATTTTGAATTATTCAAATAGAACTCTTTCTTTAATTTCAAAATTGGTCCAAATCTCGAATCGAGTATTTTCGTATTTTTAATTGATTTTAACCGTTTAACCTTTCATATTTTCTTTTTTATTTTTATATTATTTATTATTTTTATTACTACTGCTTAAATTTTCCTGACAGCTAACTATTTTGAATTTGATCTGTATATGTCGTACATTTCATCCACGAAATTTTCAGCACTATTCTAGTATCTGTGAAAATAAGAATTTATTCTCTGCTTCATTTAACGCTAACACTTTAAATTAAATGAAGAATGTTCAAATAGTCACAAATCTTTCTCATTTAGCTGAATACAAGTTTTTTTATTATTTTATACATTGCTTGCACATCTTATACGTACTTGCACAGTTTCACTTTGTGCGTCTGTTCGTCTGTTTACAAAACTCTACAGTGTTCAAGATGGAGCAATAAAAATTGACTTAAGGCTAAAATCTGTTTGTTTCAAGTGCCTCACAAAAAAAGTGTTGCTTGATTTTTAAGTTTTTTTGAGACTTTGTCTAGTGTTGTTGGAAATTTTTTTCTTACTGTTCTAACCAGAGGATTAGACTTACTGTAGAAAATGTTATTTATCTCTGTTATTGAAAAATTATTCCACTTCCACTTTTAACTTTACTTTTAACCACTCCACTTCTACTTTTAACTTTAAATTGAAACCATAAAAGTTTAAACTTAGATTTCAGTTTAATTAAACTCAAGTTTAAATTCACATTCTTATAATGGGCAGGGATTTAAAAATTGTTTTTTGTTTTTTTTTGCATTTTAAAATTATTAAAAAACTCCAAGACAAAGCGTTAAAATAACTCAACCATTGCATTTAACGCACATCAAATCACAACAAATCATAAATAATACACATTATGCTGTCACGCAAATTTGTCAATTAATTATTTTTGTTAATATGATTTAATATTTAGTTTGACTTATTATTTACACTATTAACAGGTTATAAAATTTTATTTATCAGAATAGATACTTTTATCTACGTTTACATTACAAAAGTATGTTCTGCTACAACTGCCAATTTATTGCTCGTATGAATACTTCAAGGGTGTAGTAAATTTGCCATTACGTTTATGACAAGTGAAAGGAAACTAGATAGATATGAAAAAGTACATATATATTATTGCTTAGGATTCTGAGCCGATTTTGCTATATACGTTCATCCGAATGATAGCTCATAAAATAATAGAGTTAGGATTCTGAAAATTTTATAATTTTTATAATAATGTCAATTTTGCTATTGAAATAAAAAAATTCGGTCATTGGGTTCGAGTAGCTGCCATACAACTTGAGCAGATTTCAATGTCTAATTAAGCCATATATATCTGAAATTTTATCAAAAAAAGTTAAGTTTTATGCAAACAACTTCTGCAATTTTGTTGGTCTAAAGACAACAGGTTCAGATGACTGTCATATACAATTTCTTTTTTTTTTATATATGAGTATTTAATCTGGGTCTAATTAATTAGACATCTGACATTTTTGTTAAAAGAAGTTAATTTTTATGTAAACAAATTCTACAATGAATTTGATTAGTCTAACGCAATTGGTTCAAATTGCTGTGAAATGTGTAAGCTTATATCTTGGTACTTTAAAAAGATAGATATTTGAAATTTTGTAAAAGATGATCAAGTTTTGTATTAAACTTCTATAAAATTTTATTGGTTAACAGTAATGGAATCGAGTAGCTGTCATACAAACAACCACCCAACCGAAAAATACTTAAATACATACATATACATATCTGGGTGCGTACTTAATTAAGCTAGATACATGTCATACATTTTCTAAAAGATGATTAGATTTTATTAGATTACCAATCATTATGTTCATGCAGCTATCTTAGAGTTGTCAGTTAACTTTACAATTTTCCTCGATTCTTAATATATTTATGGAACATTTGAATAAAACGCATACCTACGCTTGTTTTTAAATTTATTTGTTTTATTTTTTTGTTTTTGTTTTTAATTATGTTCAATTAATACATTGATTAAAGGGTTTATAAATATTTAACGTGATTAATTAATAATAATAAAAACTAAAAATAAAAACATTAATAGTTTGTAATTTCAAGTGATTATTAGCAGTTTTACAGGAAATTAAAAAATCAAAACTCAAAAATGAAAAACGATGAAATAAATCACGTTATAATATAAAATTTTAATTTTTAATTATTTATTGTTAAGTAGTTATATTTTAGACCTGTTTTTTTTACCGATCGCATACATCAATGTATAAGGTAGGTATTGTTTTCATACTAAAAGTTTGTACCCGAGATTTTGGCAAATATGCACAACTCCGGTGTGGAGAAGGCTGTAAATTTTTTTTTAGCATGATGTCTGTCTGTGGGTGTGTGTGTGTGTGTGTGTGTGTGTGTGTGTGTGTGTGTGTGTGTGTGTGTGTGTGTGTGTGTGGATATGTCTGTCGGCACGAGTACAGCTTAGACGACTGAGCGGAATTTTTCATATTTATGAAATGCAATTATATATTTAAGGTTTTGACGTAAATATCTCGGATTGATAAGCTTTTGGAGCAAATCGGACACCCGCAAGTGGTAGTTTACTAGTGTACTTTTTAAGTTTTTTATGAATATTTCGTAATAGAAAAATTTTATGAGAAAAATTATTAAAAAAAAGTTGTTACACAAGTATAGAGCAACAACTTTTCCATAGAACATTTTTTGATCCAACTAACTTTAACTTTTGTTTAGTTGTTTTTCTAAGTCCAAATTTCATACAAACACTCAATATGAATTTATATGAACAATTTTTTTTTGTTTATTTTTATATCTCAAAAATTTATATACATACATACATATGAACTTATATCTATGCATATTATTCTTTTGTTGATGACATAAAATTAAAATGGTAAAATTTTTGTCAGCAGGTTCAATGTTAATCTTATGTTTGTTTTGTATTTGTTTACAGTTTTTATTATTTTTTATTTCTAATATTTTTGAATGAAAAAAAAATCTTGTAGGTACATTACATAATAATGTAAATGGATGTATGAATGAATGCACATATATTTTCGATTTCATTGCTTATTATTGTTATTGAATAAAACAAAATGTTGTTAAATTATTAGAAGTTATTTCGCTTTTATATAAATTATTATGTAAAAAATCTATAAAATTTAGCATTGTACCTTTCGTGTAGGGGCAGTCGGTTCTGTGGTGGATACAGCTGATTTTTTTTTGTTTTATACATGAGTTACATAAGATACAACAGATACAACGCTTTCAAGAGATTTATTCGCATGTATAAAATATAAATTTTTTTTTTGTTTTAATCTAAAACATGTTGTCATGTAGTGTGATGAGACAACAACAACAATTTAATTTGTTAAATTAATAGAAAAAATATAAAAACTATAAAGCACTGAAGCAAAAAAACCTTATAGATAGATAATATAAAATCTTGAAGTTTCTTCTATATATTTAGAAATGTTTATATTTAGAATACGTTAGTAATTGATATTGCCTTTAGTTGGCAATAGACAATGAATTGATGAATAATTATAGTTAATTAACATATTTCGTGATAACTATAATTACTATTTGAAATTTTCCTACCTATATATATCTTTTTACAATCAGAAACCTATAAGGTTTAGTTTGTAAATCTTAAGTACATATTGGTAGTATGTATTTATAAAAATTTAAGAAAACCCCAGAGTAACTGCAACTTCTTTATAAACAAAATAATAATTTTTATAACTGTATGAACGTATGTTCAAGAGTATAATAAATTTGCTATTATGTTCGTGACACCTTAAAAGAGACGAGCTACATATAGGATCACGTGTATGGATAGGATCAGAAAGGAATTCTGAGTGGATTAAGCCATATGTACGTCCGTCCATTCGTCCTTCCGCCCGATAATTCAAAAAATAAAATAGCTTTTTTTACGTTACTTTTGTAAAATTGTTAGTTTCGTTATTTAAATCTAGCAAATTCGGCTATCGGTTTTGACTAGCTGTGGCATAGAACTTCTTTCTTTATATGTAAATAACTCAATGTATATTGAGCTATAGGTATCTGAAATTTTGTGAAAAGATGTCAAGATTCATGCCAGGAATTTCTGTTAGATTTGATTGTGTTGGAGCAGTAGGTTCACTGTTCAGGTAACTTGCTTATTGGAAAATAATAAACAGCTGGGGATCTGAAATCTTCTAAAAGATGATCAAATTTTATGGAAACAGTATACATATATTATGTTCATACAGGTAACCCAGAGTTGACACAGACTAATCTACTGCACTCTTTGTAATTTGTGAGATTAATTAAAATATTTTATAGGTATATAAAGAAGAAAATTTATAAATTTATTGTTACTAAAATAAAATGTAACTGTATTGTATAAAATACCAATTTATACAATACAGTTATATAGAGTATTAGAGGGTGGAAGTATAGGATATTGTTTGAAAAAAAAGGATTACATATAGTTTAAAAGTTTTTGTTTTATTATACTTCATAAAACGTATTACTTTACTACGTTTTACGATTTTCCTAGAGATAACTTCTTAGAGATAACTTTGTAACTAGTAATAGAACTTTTGATAGCACTGTTTTTTTTAAAAAGGTGTAAGCTTTTACTTCCAAATTTTTGTTTCCTAAGGGAGGTGGGTATCTTCCAAAGACACCAAGAATATTCCCCTTGGTAGTGTCAGATTCTTACTGACTAAACCCACCTCCCCTTTTAGCCAATATAATGGAATGAAACTTTACCTGCGAACGCAGTATATTGGCTAGGGAGTAAGGATAGGAAAAGATAGCAAATGGATACGGCAATATTAAATTGGTAGTGGGACTATAAGGAAACAATGAATCCGCCTATTAGTATTACTATTTGCTAACAGTGACTATAGCAGTTACAACAGTTACAACATGTAGTTGTATATAACACCTTACTACATGAGGTAATTATTGAAGGCAACCCCGCTATCACTGTGGGTTGCCTTCAATAATTACCTCATATCACAAACTTTAAGTTCTTTATAGTTATATTCTATACGTACTTAAAATACCTTTATGTTGTAAACACTATTAAAGCTTTTCTCACACAATCTTCACAATCACTTAAAGTTTCCTTTTACACACAAACTCAAAATTCTGCACGGGTTTAATAATTTACTGATCGCGTGTTTAAATACGGCAGTCCCTATTGTGTAAAAATCTAAATTTAAATTTAAAGCAATAGTATAATATGGTATTTTTAAGACTGAAATATAAAATCTAATATATAAAATCTAACAGCTCGAAGTACAAAAATTTTTTCTGACATTTCTTATGCTAGTTGTTAAAGATATTTCTCATCTCAAAATCCTTTCATGGTTCGGACTAAAAGAGTTTCGGAAATACAGTAGAGGTAGCACAATATTATTTTAACATGATGGTAAATTTGCATACTAAATTGAAATTTTTTTTATCTTATAACGCTTAGAACATTTCTTTATCGTTCCATGTATCTATAGATTTCAAAAATATTAAGCAAAACTAGATCAATACGGTAGATACGGTGTAGAAACGGTAAAGATACGAACTAATGGACAGAGGAAATAATAGGAAATTTTTTTGGATTTTTTTTTTTTGAAGAAAACTGGATTTAAAAAAAAAACGGCATTTTAAATTGTGAGATGGGCTTTGGTACTTCATTATTTTACAAAAAAGTGAAAACTTTTTAAATTAGCTTTTTCTAATCTACAACAACGAAAATAAAGAGGATTTTAAAACCGTTATTAGCTTCCGATTTATAAGATTCCGATTTTTTATTTAAGTTTATTCCCCTGCCACGTAAATGTGACAAAGCAATTACACGGCTTTTTCTTTTCAGGCGTGTAATGTCGTAAATGTCGTAAGAGGAAAGTATTTTTTACGATGTGTGTTGAATTCGAACCCACCCTTCCACGTTGTTTGTATCGTACTTTTATACGCTCTTACCTACCAGGCCACCGAGACCTCATTTATTTAATTAAAAACAGTATAGGCATAGAAGTTTAATCAAATGAAAAGAAACTAGCTATTTTGCAAGAGGATTACTAACTTTTAGCCAGCTTTAGCGATATAAACTAGTAGGTACTATAAACTACAATATTTGTTTTAATTTTTATAATTTAAGTAATATTTTGAGTTCCGAATAACAAAAAAACCAACATGAACAAAGATATTTTTCTTTATACACAAGACGAAGAAATATTTTAAGACTAATTAAAACTAATATTCTGTCCAATTAAAATTTTTAAAAGTTATCAAATAAATAATTTTAATCTTAGAAAATTAAGTAAATACATATCTAAATTTCAACTAATCACCAAATGCACATATTAATTAAAAAAAATCCTTTTTAAGAATTTGTATAATTTGCACCATAGAAACTGTATTTCTTTTCTTTTTTGTAATTTTTAAAAATTGATCCATTTCATAATTAAAACCTTCTTTTTCAGTTTCTCTCATTAATGGTTAGTATTTTAGATATTAGAACAAAAAAAAAAAGAAATTATCTTTAGATATGTTTTTTTTTTTTTAAAACTTACATATTATATCCTTACGATACATATGTAAATATACTTATTTTTGTACATGAATATACAGATTTGTTATAAAAGGTGGTTCGATTGAACTGGAAATTCAGTGATAAAAAAAAAAATATGTGTATGTGCATTGTATATAGTATTATATTTCAATCCTTTCTCTTCCTTCTTTTACCATTATACATATATATTGGAAATAATTTAATCACCAAACAACAAAATGTCTAAATATTTAGCCAAATGGAAAACAACAAAATTTTATGTGCATTAAATGTATTGGCAGAAGAAAAAAGAAAAAAAAAAAATTCTCTAATTTTGTCCTTCTACTCGTATATTATATCGTATATACGATATAGAAGTGTTTTGTTTCGCCTTTAAAAAAAAAAAAAATAAAAATATTTTTTCCAGTTTTATGCACTATTATATAATTTTGCTTTTTTTTCTATCGAATCAAAGTTCTGCATTGCCATCGTTCTGATAATAATCATTATAATCATTATCATCATCATACTGTATAGTCATCATCATGATTATCGTCAATTTCCTGCTGACTACAATATTTTTTTTTTGGTTATATATTCGTTTAAATAAGTTAGCCTAGTTAGATAAAGAGAGGGTGGCTAACAGTATATTGCATTTACTTTAGTTGTTATTTTGTTATTTGCAATAAAAAAAAAAGCTATGGTATAAATACAGACGTGGTCAAATTATTTTAATTAATTTTTAAATGATAAAGAGGTTTTTTTTTTTAAATTATTAATTTTAAATTGAAGCTATATACCATCTAATTTAAGCATCAAATACATAAAAGCATTTATTTTAATTGAGAACATACATATTAACATTATATTTATAATTAATAGTTTATGTATTTAATAAATTTGTAAAGAATATAATTTTTTATAAACTTAAATTTATAACAATAATTTTGATTCATAGCCATTAATCTCGGGATTTTATGTTTATGAAATTTTAAAGAAAATGGGTAACTTGAAAACAGGGTTTAGCTTTGTATAGCTTTAAGTTTTTTTTATTTAAGACCTTCGAGTATTGTAATTGCTTAAGCCTGCTTTGCACTAAACAGTTCAATAAGTGACAGTGACATTATTGTCAATTAATTGACAGCTTTATCATAACACCTGACAGATATGTCAAATTGTTTTTAAATTAATGTACAATATGAAATAAACTGACAGATGTGACATGTGACATATAATGACAATATAATTGAAAAGACGTTATATGAAGCATTATTGATTTAAATTTTGTAAAATTATATTTTATATTAGTTACAATTTTGATCAGCTTTAATTTAATTAAATAATAGCGTTAAATAATATTATTATCTTGAACGTTACCTAAGTAATAAAAAAAATCAATGTTAAGGAGATTTCATAGGTGAAAAGTTTTGAAATTAAGTCTTTGAAACTAATTTTTCACAATTTAAGAAAAAAGTAACATTATAAAAGTTTAACGGTAAAATTTCTTTATTTAGATTAATATTAAAATTAAACATATTTAGAATTTAATCTGACGATATCAAAAAAGGATTGTACAAGAAATAAAATTAAAAATATACTTAAATGATATCCCAACAGATCCCCAAAATGTTCAGTGACCTCTATTATTGAAATATGTTCAACAAACATTGATTGGTTTCCTCCCGTAATCTTCAAATTTATTACACATAGGTTGTAATCTTTGATAAATTTGGTCTTTTGTCCGTTGATTTAATCTTTCTAATCTTTGTTCATCCATCAGTTTAATTTAAAAATTTCTACACCGTTTAATATAGAATAATGAAATGTTAACTATAACTATAGATAGAGATAGTATGTATCTATCTCTTAAAATTGATTGAACAATCTGATTGATGATTGATTGATGTACCTCCAACCATTACAGAGCTGCTGCACCTGTAAAGTTTGAAAAAACCCTTTTTTGAAATGTGCATATCTCAAGCTGTTATGCTTAATACTTTTTCAATCTTAAAACGCCTAAATTTAGGACTTTTTTTTGGTTAATACGCCTAAATTAAGGACTTTGTTTTAAGTCAATATTAAAATAATCTCCCAACTTCTATTTAACAACCATTATTGATCAAAAATTACAATGTTGTAACTTTTACACACCTGTCACATAAAGCGCACCTCTACAACTTTTTTCAAAATAAAGCGCAAAAATTAAAGTTTTAACATTACAAGTGTTAATGTCTTTCCTTTCAGCATTTTCTTAAAATTGAAGGAAGAATCTCTTAATTTTTCATCATTTTTTGATATGTATAAAGTTCTAAGGAAAATTACAAAAATTCGTGCAAATTACAGTCCTGTTTTATTGTTTTTTGAATCCCCCTTGAAAAACCTATGATGTTACATTCCCTACCTTACCTTACCTTATTCTACAGTTAATTTAAATCTTTTAAATCTGAAAAATTCTTTCTTTCTTTAAATATGTATAATATAAAGTATGCGATGTGTGAAATTAAATTATTATATAGCACATTTACAAAAAAAAAATTTGAAAAAATGTGCCTATTGGTTTCACTCTGTCCGTCCGTCCGTCCGTCTGTCTGCTCGACTGTTTACAAAATTTCTACACCTTTAAAGATAGAGAAAAGAAATTTTAACAGTGGGTAGGTCTTCTAAAAAAAAATTAATTTTGTGGAACAACTTTTTCATGTAGCCCTATTCATCAGGGACCTACAACTCCTCAAACTTTGAAAAAGTGTTATTTTTAAATGCGTATAGTTCATGTTCTGCTTAACATTTTTTCAATCTGAAAACGACATACGGCTGTAATTTTCTCTACCTTTCTAAATCAATATCAAAATTATATATTTTTTTAAAATTCGTATTTAAATTTACCGTTATCTGAAAACAAAATTTTGGATGATTTGTCTAGCTTCATAACTCCCGCACGCTTTTAGATAGGGACTTGAAATTTTGAGGCAAGAAAGAACTTTTAGAATTAGTATAAGTTTTCTCAGAAAATTTTTTGGTCGCGCGTTCTCTTTAAGAGTTATTACGCCACAAAAATTGAAAATTTTTAGACACCTGTAAAAATATTTCTTCGGCAAGGCATGAAAATTAAAGGTTCAATAATATATTTTTACGCGTGTTAACGGCTTTTCTTTGTTATATAGGGTTCCGGACTTACGATCCCTCAAAATTTCAAAAATGTCCTATTTTCATATTTTCTCTTATTACATGAAATTTTCAAATTTTTGTGCAAGTCACAATTTGTGAACAGTTTGTACTGTCAGTTTGTACTGTCTTTTGGAAATATGCGCTTTTAAAAACCGTTGGTTTACATTCTGCCTTATTAATATTAATATTTAAAAATAAAAAGAAAAATCTTTTTCTTAAATTATGACTATAGATGTATAAGTAATATAGTCAGAATTATTCGTTTTTAATTATTATGGTAAAAAAAAAATAAAAGTTATTTTTTTTATGCTTGACTCATTGGTTTAATTGTAAATTAAATTGTTTAAAAAAAAAAAAAGAAAAATAAAAATAAATAAATTACAAGATTAAAATTTGTTTACATATAGTAATTATAAAATTAATTTAATCTAATATATAGTCTCTAGGCTATATTATATAATATACTATATATAAATAAATCTGGACAATAAACAGATTAATTTATTAAATTAATTTAATTAATTTGAATTTTTTCTATTTTACTATGTATATAGAATTATTATACAATATACATATATATATATACTTTGATTCCTTCATCTTTTGTTTATTTAATTTAATAAATTCATGTTAATTAATAGAAAAATGTGCTAATTTTATAACAAAATATTGGGTGGAATTAATTATATTTAATAATGTACATTATTATCATAATAATAATATTTTTTTCTTTTTTAAATAATTAAAAAAAAAAGAAAAACAAATACAAGTACATTTTTGCATATTATGATTTGAAAATTTAAAATTCTTATGCATAACTGCATACTAATTATATTTGTATATATATATTAATTTATTTTTTAAATATTATAATTTAAAATTTTTTAAAATTAAACATGATAATTATAAATTATGATTTTGATCATGATCGAACTATATGGGGAACGTCTCAAAATCTCAAATCACAAAATCCCAAAGTAAAAAAATCACAAAATTTCAAAATGCCAAAGTTACAAAATCCCAAATCACATAATCCCAAGAATTTATGATTTTCTTCATATACAAACGTCAAAATTTTTTAAAAATTTACTGTTTTTCATAGAGAAATGTCAAAATTTAATAATTTTGTAGGAAAGCGTGTAAGCATTCATATACAATTTAGCATTGATTTTAGAGTGTGATTCAAAATCAGGGTTTCAATAATTTTATTAGCGATGGTTTGGAGGCGGCAGCCCTCATTCCTTCTAAATCAGAGTTGCCCTCCTTTACGGAGTATTTATAAACTCGTGTATGCATGATTCTGAATAAGGAAGGATTTTAGAGTTGGTTTTAAAATCAGAAAGTTGCCGCTTTTTCCAAAATTTTTATGCATGTATTTGTGCATGCGAGATTGAATTAAGAGGATTTTTAGTGTGATTACAAAATCAGGGTTAGCCCCTTTTCCGGAGTTTTTATATGTATCCGATTTTTTGCATCATATTGTTTATTATTTTGAATTTATATGCTTGGATTTTGAAACCTAAGATTTTGTACGTTTGGATTTTGATGCATTTAGATTTTGAAAGTTTTGATTTAAATATGTGAAATATTTTGAAATATGGATTTTCTAGCAGAATCCATGAGGTTAATTCTTTCCACCTTTGATAGAACGGCTACGGATAGAAAGTGAAGAAAAATATTTATTTTGACGTAGACTCACCGTCAAAGTTCACCTGTTTTTTTTTGGAATTTTTGTTTCTGGAATTATTTTTTGGAATTTCGAACCAAGCCGAATAAGTTTTCGCAATTTGGGATTTTGTAATTTGGCATTTTGTGATTTGGAATTTTGTAATAAGTTGAAATTTTTTTGGGTTTTTGTAATTTGGGATTTTGTAAATTGGGATTTTGTGTTTGGGATTTTGTGATTGGGATTTTGTGATTTGGGATTTCGTACCCAACATAATATATACTAGCTACTTATTAAAAAAAAAATTAAATCTTCAAATAATCAATTTAAAAATAATTGATTAAAAAAATAAATGTATGTTATTAAAATTTAGTTATCTGAATAGTATTCTTAAATTATTTTATTAAATTGATAATTTTAATTTTAAAAATTACAATTAATGAACGAATATTGGATCATCTATATAAATTATTACAGCGGGAAAAACTATTAAATTACTCTATGGAAAAATGAATTAAAAATCCAAATTTCTTTGAAAGATTGAAATAATTTGAGATTGAAAATATTGTGAATAGATTCTTACGGTTTTTACATATCCATAAATATTCTGGAGAACTTCAAAATCACTCGTAATTATATTTTTACACACATATTTTAACAGCCTTAAGTTATTTCTGAGAAGTGGGTGCTGCGTTGTGTCATGCATTTGTTTACGTAAAAGTGGTTTGTAATGTAAAACAAATAATTAGGCAGGATTAAAAGTGATTTTAAAGTTGAATTCAAAATTAGAATATTACATTTTTTTGGAATATTTATAGATATTTATATGTAACATTTTGAATTAGTAGGAATTTTAGAGTTGAATTATGTAAAAGCGTATAACTCTGACTTTGTAATCTACTTTAAAATGCAACTAAATTATTTCTTTTATACATACCTATTTCAATATTAAAGAATTTAAAATAGTATAGGGGCTGCCGCTTCCAAAGCTCGGCTGAACAAATTATTAAAACCCTGACTTTGTAACCAACTCTAATACCCCTACAAATTATATTTTTTATATAATAACGCACTTAAAATATTTTGTAAGTAGCAGATATTCTAATGTATTTCTTTTGGGCTTAGTACGTAGCGTATCGTAATTTTTGTGGGTTAGATCGTTATTATTGGCATTACTTTCACGTCATTGGGGGTTCATTTAATTTTTTGATGGTTAGTTCAAAATAGTAACAGGTGCAAATTAGTACATTTTGATTCTTGCGGGTGATGTAATGATGTACATTTTATTTAGCCGTTTATTACCTGGTTTCCTAAGTCTAACAACTATTAAATATTGGATTCTTAAATTAAATATTTTGTATTTATAAATTACTAAAAACATGAAAACATATGTTTTATAACTAAAATTATATGTTATGTTACCAATTACTTTCCGGTTGTTTACTGTTAATTAAAATAACTAACGTTTTTGTCTCGATCACTATACGCATTCAATTGTTTTGGCTTTTTAGAAAAGTTTTAATAAAAATTCTAGTCCAGATTTTAGTCAAAGTTGAAGTTAGTTCTACTGTAAAGAAACAGTGCACAAAAATCGAAAATCATTGTAACATGTAAACAGAAGCGTACCGTCACGATAACTAACACTAGCTTACGATATCGATAACTAATGGCATTTTAAAAATGTGTCATACGTTTTATTCCTCATTTAGGTATATTTATTGTTCGAATATTGAATTATAGAGAGCAGTTGCTCTATAAAAGTGTATTAGATCCTCACTCAACTGAGAATCTCAGCAGTTGATGTACATGAATATAGTTGATTATGAATGATTATGAATATGTCACAGATGTTCAGAAACATCTAACATCAAAATTAATGGGTAGATTAGATTTTTATTTAAGCAGTATAAATGACATCGCGATCTTTTGATGTAAATCTATTGTGCTGTACCTGTTACTAAATGTGGTGGATTTTACCTTTACTTGTAATATTTCTGTCAGCTCTACTGGCTCTAAGATACTAAAGATCTGTGTATGGTTTAGTGCTAGCCGTCGTATTGGGCTAAGCAATTATAACTACCAGCAATAAACTCTATGCTGATTTTTAGATAACGGATAACAGGTTGTAGGTATTTATTAATATGTTTCTAAGAATCATATAAAGAGTATTTTGCTCCAGAATAATAACAAATGATGTCCCGTGGAATATTACAACTGAGGAACCAATGAGGAAACAAATAAAGTAACGAAAATTGAGTTGAATTTTAGGCATACAAATATTAAGAAATCAGCCAGAAAATATAGCCTAGAATGGAACCCGCAAGGCACCACAAGACGCAGTTGACCGAACAACACCACACGGTTAATGATTCTTCTGGAACTGAGTAATATTAGCACATTGTGAGAAAATTATAAAGCAATAGCTGGGATCAGAATTCAATGGAAATGTATAGTGAAGGACTCACGTTCCCAAGAGGAGTAAGGATAAATTTCTTATTATACGTCATAACAAAATTTATTTGAGTTTAACATTCTAGACGAATGTATATGCTAATACCTTATTTTTATTTTTAGGTGTTGTATTTTGTACAACTGGTGAACCATTACTACTAATTTTAATCACAACATTTTCCAAACTCCTGGTTTAAGTCACTTCCTAAAATGTCTTTGTTCTTCGAATTTCTCAATATTATCGAGTCATAAAGTCTTAATTTCTTCTTTTCATTTCTTCCATGAATAATACTCCTCTTTTTACAATCATTACCTTACCTCTTCTTACCGTACCATGTATAATTTTAACTTCAGGGCTCATATTGAAGAACGACTCCTAAAAAGTTAAAAATAAACTGTTTTAATATAACCTATTTTTGAATATTCTTTAAAAATACCACAACTTATGCATAAAATAAAAAAACTCGTTATACAGAAACCTTTTCAAACCATCTTTATTGGATATTTTTGCTTTCCTTTGATCACTAATCAATATTTATAGATTATTTAATTTTTGCGCTCAATAATTTGTTGAAGTCAATTTTGTATATAAATAATCTTGTTTTCTGTTTTAGTAAAAAAATTTCATTTGTACAAGTGCCATCTAATACTAGAACAATACACTTATTTTCAAAATGGATCATATAATATTAAACAATTTTATAGATATATTTATAACCAATCTATGTTCACTTGCATTCCTATTTTCAATGCATATTTTATACCTATGGGTGTTATTTTACAATTTTTTTGGTTATTGTTGTTGTTTTTTTTTTTCTTGGTGTATATAATTTTTCAAACCTACTAACAATAGATGTGTATACATTTTTTGAGATAAAATTTTTGGTGGCATTTATTTTTTGTTGTTTTCATTTGGTACTTGTGCCACTGTTCTGCCAAATGTATAAGTAAGCAAACACTTTTTATTCTTTTTTTTTTTTTTTTAATATCTACTGTTTGTTATTTTATATTTTGTATTTTTGTTCCTATAGATATATCCTAACATGATATAATTTTAACTGCCTTTTTGTATGTTTTTTTGTTTTTTTGTACTTGTATCTAACAAAATAGGGAAAAAAAAGAAAAAAAACCATAAAATAAAAAAAATCAACGGTTTTTTATGCAGTTAACCAACTAACCAACCACCCACTTATCAGTTATTGGGTTGGAAAATACAAAAATTATCTCTAAACATAAAAAAAAAACAAAAAATAAAATTTTGTTTTGTTTATTCTTTTTTTTTTTCTGATAAATGTAATGTTGTGCATTTTCAGGATGCTATTTTTGTTCCACTTTTTCATTATTATATTTTTTCTCTTTCATTTTTATATTTTTCTTTCTTTCTCTTTTTATTTGATTTAGTTTTTTTTTCAATGCTCATCTGAAGGATATTTTTTCGTTTTTCTATTTTTATTTTACTGCTACTGCTGCAAATGAATATTGAAAAATTGAAAAAAATAAAAATAAAAACAGTTAGAAAAATCAACAAAAAAAAAAAAAAAATTAAAAAAAAAACAAAAACAATTCATATCCATAGGAAAAACGAATGAAATTTTCGCCTTTTCACATAGGATGCAACTTAAAAAAAATTGATGAGTGGGACGAACTTTTTTTTGTTTTTTTTTCAAACTGATTGTAAATACAAAAATTGAAAAAAAAAAATCATATTTATATGTGTATCTTATAAATTGTACATATATATTATACGTGTATACTATATACATTTTAAAATTAACTATACATATTACATATATATATATATGTGTATGTATATTTGTGCAATATAGATGGTTATGCAAGCATCACAAATAAAACAATAACAACAATAAAAACTAAAAAAAAAACAATCTATAGATATTGGCTATTAGTTGAGCTGGAAAATTCTAGTCATAGTTTATTTTCAATTTTGTGTTTTTTTTTTTTTGATTTTTCTTGCAATTTGGAAAATTCATTTTTGTTGTTTTTTTTTTGCTTTTTAAAATTTTTATGAATTTTTCCAAAAAGAAAAACAAAAGAAAAAATAAAAAAACAACAAAAATAAAATAAAAAAAAATTTTTTTTTTTTTTTGAATAATGAATAGATTGTTTTTTTTTTTTTGTTTTCGTTTGGGGTCGGCATGGAATTAGAAAAAATTGAGGGAAGGTATGAGAAAAACATAAAAACAAAAAAAAAATGAAATATTATGATGGACATGAACTGACTGAATATGATGGAACTTATTGGTAAAAAATTATGAAAAATATGTTTTCTGATTGGAGTAGGTTCCTGTTTCTTTACTTTTTTTTTATTTTTAATTTTTCTTTTAAACACACAAGAAAAAAGAAAATATAAAATTTGTATTCCCTAATGAGCTTTCAATTGTAAGCAAGATGATTTTTAAAAATGAAAAGTAAGGGGTATGATTTTAAAATTTTAAATTGATTGGACACATTGGACATACATGGATGTGTGTATACAAAATTTCGTTAAAATATGAAAAAAAAAAAAATACAATATTTCTAAACTAAATTATTTGCCAATCAATTCCATTTGTATTTGAGTTGAAACACATAGGAATAATGGGCTAACACCATGATTATATGTGGTTACCACGTAACAATGGATTTTTATCAGGATGAAAAAAGATAATAAAAATGATATAAAATAAAACTGAATAAAGAAAAGAAAAGAAAAACAAACTTTTATATTTTTTATTTAAATAATAGCTTATAATAAGTCACTTATATTGAAAAAGTTGGTTTAAAAAAAAAAACAAAAAAAAATTGGGAAAACAAAAACATAAACAGAATTGATTAACGATATTGTTTATTTGTTTGATTGATGACATATTTCATACATATATTAATAAAAAAAATTATTGAAATTATTCAGAAAATATAAAAACTTTGTTGAACATTTTTGAATTAATTAAAAAATTTTTTTTATCTAATTTGCATTATAAATCAGTCATAGTTTTTTTCTCCCATTGTCTTATCTAAAAATTGTTTTCTGCAGTTTTATTTAAAAATTTAATTGTTATATCAGCAATTAAAAGTTTTAGAATTATTTTTAGTTAAAATTTAAAACTATATTAATAACTTAAAATAATTATTATAAACTGTTATATTATATTAATGTCTTAATAGAAGAGTCTAAAGCACAAGAATAATCTACTATTGATCTACTATTTTAAAATGATACTTAAGAATACTTGTTTATCCTTACAGAAGTCCTTACATCCTTAAAAAAGTCGGGCTTGCTATAGTGTCAAAAGTATGGATCGGTTCAGAATCGAATTCTGAGTCGCTAAAGCAATTTAAGTCTCTCCGTAGGACGGAAAATTTTGTAAAATTCAGTTGGGCTAGAGCAGCCCGTTCAAGCTTCTTGCACCTGTTGAACTTTATGAAAATAACTGTCTGAAATCTTACAAAAAGATGATCATACAACTCCACAATTTACACAAATATATCTCGGTAGTTAACGTCGATACTAAAACATCTGAAATTTTTTAAAAGATGATCTAGCTTTTTAGAAACAGGATATATTACGTTCATACAGGTATCCCAGAGTTGACACAGTCTAATCTACTGCTGCACTTTTCCTCGTTTTTTATAACAAGAGCTGAGCATTCATAAAACAGATGAAAGATTGATTCTTTCTTCTCTTCATCTTTGCAGCTTTTTCAAAGGTCAAATAAGCAAAGTTAAATTCAAGGAGAAGGGAAAATTAATAGTTACAAAAAAGTAAAAAAAAAAAACAAAACGAAAACTTTTTCGACGTTTTCTTGGAAAAATTTGTAAATCCAACATCTAAAACTTTCAAAATTATATTTTCAATAGTTAAAACTAAATTAAGTATACTTACATGAGATTGAATTTGTTTCACAATTCTCTTTATTCCGTAATTCTTTTTAAAATAAACTTTTATTGAATTTTTACATTATATTAAAAATAAAATATTATAAATAAAATTACAAAAATGCTTTCAGTTTTCAACAAGGGACATTTTCTCTATATTTGTAGCATTTATGTTAACAGTGATTAAGAATGCCTAAAATTTCATTTACAGGAACAACATTATAAAAGAAATCTAAAATAAAATAATTTTATATAAAATAATCACTTATAAATTTTATACCACGACACACATAATTTTTTACTTAGTTTATTTATAGATAAGCTTAACAATAAACGGGAACAATAAACATAAAATACATACACAATAGTTTTTAAATGTTTCGCAAATAAAAATTAAGTAAAGAATTTTAAGTCACTCATATTGATTCTGTTAGATCAGTTCTTCTTATCGAAAACCCGTTTCTTTTTTTTCTACAGTTGATATTTATTTCTTCAATTTTTCATTCATACTATTATGTATGTATATAATATGTGTTATGTCACATCGCTTTAATAAGTACTGACATAAGTTGAGTAATTTTCTTTTTTTAACAATCTTTTACATCATCCCTATATTCCCCAACGAATATTCTACATTAGAAGCTAGGAGTTTCATCCTATTATATTACATAAAGGAGGAAGTGGATTTAGTCAATAAAAATATATGAGAATCATATCAAGGGGGTATTCTACATGTCTTCCATAGGGCAAAAAAAAAACTTTTACATCTACACTATACGATTTTTGACTACAGATTTTTCTGGCAAAAAAAAATACAAATTTGTAATACTTTTTAATCCGTCCCAATTTCTAATCAAGTATGATTTAGTTCAATATATCTTAAAAAAACTTCGAAAATAAATTAGCCCAAAGCCTTGTTTAATCCAATAATTTTCAATTTCCCCTTCAATTTTTAGAATTTTTCACCAGAAATATAATAAAAAAAAAATAAAATAAGTTCCAATATTAACACATTGTATTCGGTTGAAGTTATTGACAAGCCAACGGTGTAGATCTGTGTAGAATAACGATTAAGTTAAAATAATTAATAAATTATTATTTAAATGTTAATTACAAAATTTTAATTAAGAAAATATATTTTGTGTTATAGTTTCACTCACTTACTCACAATTCTAATTAACTTTTCTATAGTGTCTTTTAATAATTTCCATCTAATGGTCAAATGCCAGGTACAAAATAAATCGCACCAAATGTCAATCAAAAAATATGTCAAGTCAGACTGACAACTTAATTAATCTAATATCGAATATTATCTTTTTGGTCCAACTATTACTTCTGAGCTTAAAAATTGATAGAAACTTTCCTTTAGTTATATAGACATTAGACATTATATAATATATAAAAAAAAATCTACAATTTTTAATTGAATGTAACATATGACAATTTTTTAACAAAATTTTAAGGTGTGTTAAATTGCATGTTTTGCAATGAAAAAAACAAAATAAATAAATAGAAATAAAATTAATAATAACAATTTTCGCATTAGAATTACAAGAATTACATAAGATGTCGTGTAATTCACAAATTGCTCAAAATTGCTTTATATATTTTTCATTTCTTTTTTGTTTTATAATGGTAGGTACTTTTATACCATAAACCAACAAATTGTACATGCATATAACATCCATAATACATGCAATAATTCTTAAGAAAAGCCTATCAAAAGTATTCAATTTCTAATAAGTTCTTGACGAATAACTTTTGAAATGTGAATACCATACAAGTGCTGGAAAAGTATATACATATTATGTATGTGTGTGTATTTTTTAGAAGGGCGCAAAACCTTTGTAGTTTTAAATCCGTTAGCTAAGATACATTGAAGAATTTTCTATTGTTCATTCAAATGCTTGCACTTTTGCACTATTTCTTTTGTAATTCTAGGGTTTAACTATTTGCAATTTATTTTAAATATTATAAGTGTGTGTATAGTTTGTATTTTATTTTATATCGTTTAGAATGTCATATCGGATTATAGAATGTCAGTTTGGATTATAAAAACTAACCGAAAAATTTAAATAATTAATTGGTATTTATAATATTTATAATATTTAATATTTATTATCAATTTTGTATAAGAAATTCACATTAATTTAACACAATTTAAATGCTACGGAAAATGACAGTAAATTTCTTTCATTTTAACTTTCTGTCTGTTCATCGGAAATGACTGCTATATAATCCATAGGACAGACGAATCACGAATGGGTAAATATAAAAAAAAACAAAACACTTTGAGAGAAAGTTATGTGAGACGAGCGTTATGAAAAAATTTAGATTTTTTGTATCATACAAATAGTATAATCAAGAGACTACAGACTCCCCGACACAGCTAGCATCTTTCAGGCGGAGATACTAGCAGTCAGAGAGGCTGCTGGAGTTTTGAACAGAAATGACACACAAATGAAAAAGGTCGCCTTCTGTATGCTGTGTCAATCCGTTACAACGTCAAAACTTGTTAGGCAGTGTCAAGAGGAACTTGCCTTAATATGCGAAAAGCTAAACATAACTTCGTGTGCGTGTCAGGGAATAGCAATATTGAAGGAAACGAAAAGGCAGACGAACTAGCAAAGTTACAAGAACACAAAGTTACAAGAATAGCGAAAATAATTGCACCATATTTCGAAGGTTGTGGTCCACCTACAACAAAAGGAGATCAAATGAGTAGGTATGCAAATCACGCATGGACATCACCAGGTTAGTAGCAATCATTACAGGCAACTGGCCAGAAAGCATGTATGCAGTCAAAGGGGAATCCCTTACAACACCTCCTGCAAGAATTGTAAAAAAGCAAACGAAAATGAGAATCTTGAGCACTTTCATTGCAGATGTCCGGCCGTAGCTAGAGCCAGACTCCTCTCACTCGGCAAACCGTTCTACCACAGCCTTAGCGAACTCTCTAAACACATTTTTTTTTTTTTCCAAGAATTGATTTCGTATCTGAACTCCTCGGGTTGGATATAAAACTGATAACAACTTAACAACTACAAAACATAGGTCACGTCAGTGAAGTGGAATGAAAATGACGCAACCTAGTGCTAATTGAGGCCATACCATCACCTTACATACCTACCTACCAATATTCAAGAAATTTTTGCAGAAGTAAAATTTGTCAAAATATATATAATTGCATCAGAACAACTTTTTGTATATGTATATCATTCGAGTAATAAGAGGTGTCAGAAATTGAGGTTGAAAATCTTTATTATTTTCAGAACTGGAATTTTAAAACCTGTAAAATAAAATTTCGCACCATTTTCCAAGATTTTTCAAAAGTTTCATTATAAACTTCTATTACTATTTTCATTTAAATAAGTTGAAATACTTTTGGTTTTACCAAACACTTTCTAATAATTTCATTTTGATAAGCTTTCTTAGAAAGTTTGAATTAAAAGTTTTTTTTTCTATCAATAAAATCATTGCAAAACTTTTTGTAGAAAGCAAAAATGCAAATGCAATGTTAATGCAAAAAATATTAGCCCCATATTTAGGAACAGTTTTAGTTTTATTGAACGATTAAAGAGCGCTATCACTAGAAAAATACTATTAACAAAAGTTTTCAAATTAGTACCTCTTGTAAAAAGCAGTGAGGAAGGCTATTTAGCTATATGCCTTCACTTTGAAGAAAAGCTTAGGTGAAATGGAAATACATTTTTCCTTGATCTTAAAAACCTTGTAAGGTTCTTTATTGTTAATTTGTACTTAATTTAGTTTCAATGTTTATATCCTATAGCTGCCAGGATAAAATAAAATTTATAGATATATTATAAAAAATTAAAATAAAATAAAAACTAAACCAAAATAAAAATACATTAGAGAAAAAAAAAAAATTCCCTATATTGCCGCCATTTCATATCATTTTACAGTTATCTTAAGCCAATAAAAGACTAGAAAAATGGAAGTTTTTTCACATAATATGTTTATGTCAAATTTTAACTTTATTTATAGGGTTTGTTGGTAAAAGTCTACAAAGAATTATATTTTGCATATATAAATGTTAATTTAAACTGACTTGCAATAATGGTAGTTATGGTGATGAGGATTGTGTCATTAATATAGCAATGGTAAAAGGTGTTATATTAAAATAGACACCGCAGGCTATAAAACTATTAAATAAATTGTATTGTACACCTTTCCTGCCCAAATACTTTATGATATTTTTTTTTTTTTGGGGTTTTGCATTTTATTTGATTTTAAAAATTTCAGTTTATTTTAGACTTGATTTTTTTTTTTTGTTTTTTGACAACAAAAAAATTTGGAAATATGTGTGGGCGGCTTTTTTTTATTTTTTTACTTTTCGTCCTATTCTGCTTTTGTATGTAAATATTTATTTTGCAACGGAAGTTGGCAGTTAGTTAGGTTTTATTTTTGTTTTAATGGTATTGAAATTAAAAGAGAAGTAAAAGGTTTAAATTGAGCTGTAAGTGTTCTTAGGTGTTCCATATTATAACTATAGTAAAGATTAACACTAAATAGTAAAGCTAATAATTAAGTATAAATAAAGTGTTAAGTAATATTAAAATAACACGATCCCTTTTGCACTCCTTCTGTTAAAATTAATGTATTTTCAAAAGTTTTTCTTTGTTAATGTATGAGTGAATAAATATTTTAGAATTATCAAACTTATAACTAATAATAATAATAGTCATTGCCTATCATGTGATATTATATGTCGGTACGTTTATATTTCATTTCATAGAACTATAACTATAAAAGTCATAACAATCAATCATTTGTTGTCATTTCCTCGTCAAACATTCATCAGGTCATCGGTATACGATAAAAAGCATACAAATCATGTAATAATCATTTATAATTTGACGCTTTTCAAATGATTTGTTATGACTATTGTGATTTTATTATGTACCATCTATAATTACATGGAAGAATTGTCGAATATTCACATGACAGCTAATGGCTATTGAAGTTAAGCGATAATAAGATTTTATCCATTTGGAATTTAGGAGAAATTTTAAAGGATCTATATTTCAGGCTGTCACTGAACTTTATTTTTTGTGATTCGCTTCCAAGAACATGTTTTAGAAAGAACCCTCGAATTTTAAGTTTGATTTTAAAAAGATTTTTTTTTACTAAACAAGTTTGCAGCTCTACATCTTGAGTATTCTTCCGTCAATATTCAAAATCTCATTTTTGACAGCGAATCAGAAAGATTTAATCAAAACGATAATGAAGTCAAAAATTAAATTTTAGCTTATACCTTCGATAATATGAAGTAAACTTTTATAAAAGAAATTTAAACTTCCAACAGTACTTTACTCCTATCCCTATTAAATTTTTCTAGGATGATTAGTAAAGAATGTAAAAATTTTTGCAAAAAAATATAACAAAACTTGTAAAGGAAATATGTACGTATATAATATTATGTACATAATATACGGTTAGAGCATAAGTGACATTAAAAAAAAAATTAATTTATTTGGAACAACTTTTAACAGTTAAATTGTTTAGATTTTGTTTATTTATTTTCTTTTTTTTTTTTTACTTTTCCTGTTCAGTTTTTTGTTTTTTTTTTTTGGGCTATTTTAAAACTTTTGCAAGGAACACAGTTTTGTGTTTTCATATTGTTTAAGTTTTTTTTTTTTTTTTGGTAAAGTAAAAAGGAGGTGGTAAATTGGAAAAATTTACTATTATAAACTTTAATAAAATTTTACATTAGATCATAAGGTGATTTGAAATTAAATAATATGTTTTAAAAGTATAGTTTTTATGGGCTTATGAAATCTTTAAATTAGGTAATAGGTTTACTGAAGTAAGAGTTGTTTTAAAAAAGAAATTCGCAAAAATTTGCATATGCTCATCAGTTTACAAAACTTTTCCAGCCTTTGAAATGAACTAATATGAATTTTAATAATGGATAGATCTTATTAAGAAATCAATTTTATGGATCAACTTTTTTGGTTAGCTGTGGTTAGCACTTTCCTCTAAAGTTGTAATAATTACTTTTTAAATGCAAAGCTGAACTTAAACTAAATATTTTTTCAAACTGAATTGGTTTACGTTTTTAACCCAGCCAATCGGGACTAAATGCAAAATTATGAGCTTTCTGCATTTCGCAAAACAATATTAAAAGCCTGCCCTGAAATCTTATTAGTTTTTAATTTTTTTTTCAAAATCCATTTCAATATAAAATATAAGAATAGAAATTTTTTATTTTTATTTTGTGTTATTCTGTGTGTGTTTTTTGAAATTTGCTTTAACCCTAGTAGCAAACTCGTAATGAGTTCATCGATGAGCTCATCATAAGCGATTAGATGAAAGTAGTAATGAATTTTATTCTAGCGGCGGGACTAAACTGATTGTATATGTACAACGCTAATTAATGAGCTATGTTCTGAAATCATCAGGAATGTGTTGATGAGAAAATTAATGAACTAATCAATGAGTGAATATAGATCTTATGCACTTATGCACAGTCATCAATTGAGTATTCTAAAATCATCACAATTTTTTTTCTGTTTCTAAATAAAAATTAAAAATAAAATAGATGCAATTTTTTTTTTAAATCAAAACGATTAATTTAAGTTAAATAAATTATTAAAGAAATAATAAAAAACAATCACTGTTTTTTTAGAATTTATAATTATAATTATTTTTTTTAACTTATATTTTTTCCTTGCCACTCCTATAAGGAGCATAAAGGGCATTCATTCACTAAGTCATTTTTATTTATATTTGACTAAGCTTCAATTTTATGAATCATTAATTTTACTAACCCGTTTACTTATCTGTAGCTATTAAACAAGATTATGAGACGTCTCATTTATTTCTACGCCATCTATTACCTTATATGTACAAAGATTAATTACAATATGATATTAATTATAATTTATAGGGCATATATAGTTATTTTTAATTTAATTATGCTCTTCTAATTATATATTATAAGAAGAATGTCAATTATCTTTTATATCATATAGATTAAGATCCAGTCTGGGTTTGAACCCAAGACCTTTCGTTTGAAAGGACGGTGTCTTAACCCCCTACATTATTGGCTGGATATAATAAATAAAAAATATAAAAAATATGGAAAAATAAAAATCTAATATTATGTACTTAAATAATTTCCATCTAAAATTGACTTTTAAATAGTTAAGTACCTTTTAAATTAAAAATTAAATAAATAAAATGCGTTTAACAACTTGTGAAGATAAATTAAATTTTCTACTTATATTATCAAATAACTCATACTTGAAATGCAATAAAAGTTACAAATTATTTTTCCAAGCATAATAATTAGCGGTGCATTCGAAATTATAACGAAAAGTATATGAGGTCAAATAATTCAACCGATTCCAATAATCAATCAGTACTCAGTAGAAATAATGATGAGTTACCGCATGAGTTTAATAAAATGCTCATAAGTTGTCTAATCTGCTTAAAATGTGCGTCAGAAAAACTTATAATAAACATAACAAACAAAAATACAATTTGCCAATGAGCCGTTGCATGAATAAATTCAAAACTCATTAATGAGTTCATTAGTTTTATAGTTTTGTTCTAGGTTATGTACAATACACAGTTATTTTTAATTTGAAATTGGACTTGTGTTAGTTTTTGTATAAAATTCCACGTCCCCTTGCCAAAAATGTTAGAAAATGTTTAACAAAAATAGGATTAGAAGAAAAGAAGAGGATTGGGATCAGTAGTAAACAGATGCAGAAAAATTTTTTTTACCGCTTGTTTACAGTTAAGGTAAGTTGGGTTCAAAAACAAAGAATCATATTTACAAACGTTAGATTAATTGTATTACAGGGAAAGTTTTTGTTATAACAAACTAAAGCTTTACAAAAAACTTAAGCTTTTAAAATAACTAACTTTTTTAAACTAATAAATTGTTTTTTCAAAATAATTATTAAAAGGTTTTAATTTGTCTTATTTTTTTTTTATTTTATTTTACATAAAAAAATAATAAAAAATTTTTATATCTATTATAAATATTTTGAGACAAAATCTTACATTTCTAATTCAAAAATAAATTTTATAAATTAAATTTTATAAATTCGAATAGTTTATAAAAATCGTCTCCAATTTTCTGTGTCTTACAATATTGTTTTAATTTCTTGACAAGACTTTTTACTTTTTTTAGATTATTCCGGATGTTTCTTCTCTAAGTCACTTTAGGTTTCCCTACATTTCTTCTGCCTTGGCGGTTCCAGTGCAACAGTTCACGTGTGACTGATGTTGTTAGACGTCTAAGCATATGACCGTTCTATCTTCATTTTACTTTTCAAATTTGTATTTTGGTCAGTTCTGGGCTAATTAATACCTATTATAATTCCTCGTTTAGTATTCTTCCCAGCCTCAATATTCGACATATTATTATTAAGCGTTTGCTGGTGAAGACCTACAACTTTTGTATGTTGTTTCATTCTCCCAGCACAGATTTCACGGACGTGTTAAATATTCTTAAGCCGCGCGGTATGTGCGGTGTTTTACAGGTTGCTCATTTTTCCTCTTTTCCGCCTGTCGTTATTATACTTCAAAAATAAAACAAATTATCATTTACAATATTGATATAAATTTTATATAAAGCAAATAATTTAAAATATTGTAAATTCTTATTTTGCCCACAAGCAAAAAAAAATAACACTTTTGAAAAATTTTCGTTATATTTTTCTAATTTATACCCAATCCTTTGGAATCTTCAATATATCTATAGAGGCATCAGTTTTAATTAAATAGTGATCTAATTTGTATAATATTTTTTGCAGTTTATTGTACAGTTTAACTGAAAACTAAAATATTTAAAGTACAACACTACACTGTGGAATACCAAACCACACACATTGTAAAATAAAAGGTTCAAATTCAATCTATTGATTTGTTATCATTTCTTTGTTAACTGTGTAGCTTTGTTTTAAAGTAAAATTTAATATCATCTGCCTCAGTACGTATATGTTGTACTTACGTTACCTATGTTTTCTATACACCTTTTATCCTGTATATATAAATACATATATGTATATATATAACTAAATATTATTTAAAAGTACAAAACTTAAATTAGTTTTAATAATAGAGAAGAAAGTATAGCATTATTATTACGTTATTGTACGTTATATGTATGTGGGGAGTCAATTGTTCTAAAATTATAATAGTCAGTCCCACTGAAACACAAATGAAATATTGAATTTTATATGCTAAAGGATGCTGGTCAAGTACTTACTTTTATATAGTTACAGACAAATGTACATAGGGAATGTACATAATGTAATTAGGGAAGCAATTAAAATAAAATGGAAAAAAGAAATGGAAATGGTTGTTTTAACTAATATAAGGTAACAACATGAAGTGGAATTAGATGTGTGAGAAATTAGCTATAAATATTCAAATAATAATTTCACTTAAAAAAAAATCAAAAGATTTAAGATCATCTTTCCAAATTATTAATGTTCTATAGAAATAAATAAAGTAGCCTGAAACATATGGTCGATCAGTATAAAAAATTTTAAGAGTGACTTAATTTAAGGCATTGAAAATAAGAAAATGAAACCAATTTTATGGAGGGGAAGCACTTATTTTTTAAACAGTCAACAATACTATACTTTACAGAGAAATTATTTAGATCTATAAATGAAATGAAAAAAAATTATAGCGAATCTCACTGTTAGTTAATCACTTAGTAAGTTCAACACTTAATATTTAAGCCAACAGAGAAAAAGAGTTGTTGAAAGGTTTAAATTAACTCAAAAAATCAATCTGTTGGAAAATTTTAAAAGAATCGAAAAAAATCCACAACATTTTAAAAAATAAAGCATAATGATCTAAAATACAGGATAGTATCTTTGTAAAACAAAGATATAGTATGATATAGTATGATGAATTCAAGACCTTATTTATTTATAATGACAACAATTATAAATTCTGTTGAAGTTATTTTTGTCTCTTTTTTTCCTAAGGCAGGTGGAATCTTCTAAAGACACCAAGAATTTCCCCATGGTAGTGTCAGATTCTTACTGACTAAATCCTAAACCTAAAACCTACTAACACAGAGTATTGGCTACGGAGGAATAGGAAATGATAGGAAATGGATACGGAAACTTTGAATTGGGTATGAGACTGTAAGGAAACAATGAATCCGTCTATTATTGCTACTATTTTGCTAACAGTGACTATTGCCATTACAACAGTTACAATCAATTGAATGACATGATTATTTTATTTCCTATGTTCTCGTAGAGTTATGTTCAATTTATTATATAGGTATTAGGTATATTTAAAAAATTCCTAATTATAATTTGACCACAAGCTTTAAAAATATCCTACACCAAAAAAGTATAGGCATACCACTGGAAGTGCGCTCGAAGAAATTCTTTTAAATGAAACGAAAGATAAACGAATAATTAATTAAAGGTTGTCTTTTAAATTAACTATATAAAAATTTCCCGTCTTCTGTTCGAATTTTCTATTTTGATTTTTTTTTTTTTTGTGAAAAGAAAAATTATAAAAAGTTCAAAAAAATGAAGAAAACAATAACAAATAATTTATTTATATTGATTTTCTGGCCTTGTTTTTTTTATTTCAGTTCTGTATAAATCTTACATATACACGGGTATAAAAGATGAATTCAATATTCATACTGAAATATAAAACCACAATCAATTGCATAACCAAACGACTCCAATATTAAGTTTAGTCTTTGATAGTTTTCTTTTGATCGTATATGGGATATTAATTTGCTAAATTTTACGACAATAGTTTTTCTTATTACAACAATTATTGTGCATTTAGTTTTGTTGATTCCATTTCTATATGAGATATTTGCATAATAATTGGGTAATAATTTAAAATATTAAATGGCATTTGGAAATGTTTCTATAAATTTAGAGACCTGAATAGTATTTAAAAAACAAAAAAAAATTCGAATACAGCCATTCTGTAGTTTTAAGAAGTATTTTTCAAAAGCTACAATCACATAAACCGACATATCGTATGGCGACAACATGGTAATTTTATCTGTTGTATAATTTTGAGAAAAGCATTTAATACCTTAGAAGTCATTGATTAGGGGATTGGTGATCAATACATTATTTCTTTTTTACAAACTGTTTTCCTATTTTTAATGCGCAGCATCAACTTCTAAAGTTATAGGCTTTAATTTAGGAGTTTCTTTAAATATATTGATTCTAAATGTTTGCTATGTTATCTGGGTTTTGTTAAATATATATAAGAAATTCAACTATCCTTAATCTCTCTTAATTAGTCTATTTTAGTATTAAATCATTGAATTGTAATATGATAATTTAGTCAAATTAATTGATAATTTGGTTAATGAAATGAATTCTATAAATTAATCAACCAATGCATCACAGTTACAATATTTTAATTTCTATGATCATTCTCTTTAATATGAAAAAAATGTTTTGCAGTTACAATTTAAGCTTACAGCTAAGAAAACGATTCAAAATGTAGGCTTACACCTAAGAAAACTATTAGTCAGATATTAGGTGATTTCGTGCACCTGATTACGGTGTCAAAACATAGATGTAGATTAAGAAAACATAAGACGTAATAGAAGTTTCTCTCAACAAATTAGAGCTATGAATAGAACAATATTAAAAATTTGTTGAGTCGAAAGAATTAATAAAAGAAAGAGGTAAATTTATTTTGTCTATATAATGAGACATACTGAAAAATAAAGATAAACTTCTTCCACTACTCATTCTTCAAGCTAAAATAGAAGAAAGGTGGGAGCAGAAAAAAAGGACGAGGAATATCTCGGTTAACTTATCATAAAACATTGCTGGGCATTTCAACAAAATTATTATGAAGAACAGCTATGATGAAAGTTAAATAACCAGAATGATAGCCACCATTCGGCAATGAGTATGGTACTTAAATAAGAAGCCCGAGTTTGGGTAAAATTAAAATGATTTGTCGAAAATTTAAAAAAATATTGTTTAATTGTTTTCTCTTGGTTTCTTTTATGGTGATTGGAGATTCTAGTATATTTTCTAAAAAGTATCCTAATATTTCATCAAAAACATTTCGTTACAATTTAAAATAAATACCTTTTATTCTTTATTTTAAACATTATCTCTTATTAAACCATAAAATTGAGGAAAACTTAACTTATTGTATTATTTTCAAAATGGGAAATTTTATTCATTGCAATCATAATATAAAATTATTATATTTTTATTTCAGTGTCAAAACATTTAAACTGACCCACCAAACACCCACTCAATATAATCAATAAATTTTATACCACATAACCACATACTAAATATCTATAGATATTTTAAGCAATAACAATAAAATAAAATATTTTATGGGAATGAAAATTATTAATGGATTATTAAAAGTAAGAATAAATAAAATACTGAATACTGTAAGATGACATTATTATAAAAATTTTCTATGACATCTTGTATGATTTATGAGAAGTTTTATTTGACTTTAAAAGATGAACTGTACAGTAGTGTTAAAGTTAAAGTAAAAAAAAAAGAAAGAACAAAAAAATTAACTTTTAAAAATTATTATATTGATATTTTTCTTTTTCACAATCATTTTTATTTTTTATTTTTTTTTATTAATAACGTAATAAGTTACCAATATATACCATCTTATATAGATACCACCTATTTTGGTGTAAAAAAAAATTATATAATATGAAAAAAAATTAAGAAATTTATTGAAGGAAGTTTTTTAATAAAAAATCCTTTGTGATATTTTTGTAAATTTTTTAATAAATTTAAAAAAAAAAAAAAGTACACACACAAGGTTTAGAAAAACAAAGCATTTAAAATGATATAAGATCTGATTTTTTGGTAGTTAAAAAATGTTTCATTGTATGCGTTTTATTCGACAATCAATTAAATAATCAAAATTACGACATCTTTAAATTGCCGGAGTAAAGAAACACGAAATGAGAATACTGTCAGAATAAAAAAGTGAAAACATCCGCTTTGTAATTAGATACTCGGAATGAGTGAACACTGACTACGACAAAACGATAATTTCAAAACTGTACTACAAAATTTCTTTGCAATTTAAAATAAGATGTAGGAAAAGCTTTTGAAAGCAAAGTGTGAGAAACCAACACAAGTTACGCAATTTCCCTGCCACATAAATATGACAAGGAAATTAAACATTTTTTCCTTTTTAGACGTGGCTGTAAATGACGTAGAGGGAATTATTCTTACTTCGTTGGTGTTTACAGCGTGTTTTATACGCTTTTATCCACTAGACCACCGAGGCCCCAGTCCAAATTTTTAAAATTTTATTATTTTTTATACTCGTATGAAGATATTTCTAGGGTACCTATAGAAAAAATTTGCCAATACGTTTAAGACACCCTAAAGAAAGTGCGACATGATATAGGTAGAATCGAATTCTGAATCAATGTACATTCGCTGGATAATAAATACAACTTCCTCTTTTATAACTCAGCATAACTCAGTGTAAATATCAGCGGCATAATCAGCGTCAAGTTGTAAATTTTGAATTTTATCAAAAGAAATTTAATTTTAAGCCAATTACTGCTGCAACATATGATTAGTTTATTACAATAGCTTAGGGTATAAAATCTATATGCTTATATTTTGGTATCTTAAAATGTTAAGTATCTGAAGTTTTGAAAACAATAATCAAGTTTTACGGTAAAAATTTCTGTAAAATTTGGTTGGTTTGACGCAATTTGGCCTATTAGATGTCATCCAACTCTTAAAATTTACATAAAAATATCTCTGTACTTAATGAAGTCAGATAATATTTTAAATTTTCTAAAAGACGATTAAATTTTATGGAAATAGTCTACAAATATTATGTTTGTGCGGGTATAGTTGAGTTGACATAATTTAGTCTATTGTCTTCCCCGTTTTTTCCACATTTATTAATAAAAAAACGGAAATTATTCTTAAAGCAATATTATTCTTTAAATAATCAGAATAGTTTAATTTAATTTACGCAATATGTGACCGTCTCTAATAGAGTATGTAATGACATGTATCTCTTGTCCTGTTATAACACTGTATAATATGAATATATCACATAATTACTAATCGAAGTCTTAATCGATTCAATCAACGATAAAAATTATTTTCTTCTGCAATACAAATTTAACAATGTTACCTCTTTTACACCTTCATTATTTATTAACTTTACAAGTACCACGAACTAAATAAAAATTTAAAGATTAAAGCAGAAAAAAAATTCCTTTGAAATTATAACTATTTTATAATTATTTTTCTTTCACTAGTAGTAGACATTGCCTACAAGACACATTATTCACAACATTTTAAAATTTCTGGAATAAGAAAAAAAAGAAAAAAAAGATGAGTTAATATAACCGTGAAATATAAGCATAATTACTTAATTTTCACCTGTGATTTATAACATAGGTAATATCTTAAGTAAAATCATATTATTTTAATTACCTATATTTTATTGTTCTTTAATAAAAAAAACTAAAGCTAACTGGTAAAAAAAAAGAATCATTAATTAATAAAAAAACAAAATGATAGAAAAATGAATTACTTTTCACGGTTTTTACCTTTTATATACCAATTAATTTATGACTTTTTAACTTTTCTTCTTTTGCATCAAATTTTAAATTTTTTTTAACAGACTTTTAACTTTTTTTTTTTTAATTTTTTTTTTTTCTTTTACAGTCACATTTTAAAATGTTCTTGTTTTTTACTGTTTTCAATTATGATATAGAAAATAACGATATGACCATATAAATACGATATTTATAATATAGCGGTCTCTGCATACTGTTTTGGTTTATCAGACATTTTTTGATGTTTTAATTTAAAAATGATTTCAAGATTTTGATACATATATATATATACACTTTTTAATTTTTGCGTTGGTTTTTAATATAAAAATTTACTTTTTATTATTAACACCAATAAGAACACCAAAAATTTTCCCTTGATATTGTCAGTTTCTTACTGACTAAACCAATCTCCCATTTTAACCAATATAATTGGACGAAACCCCTAAATATTAACACCGTATATTAGGTAGGGAATAGGGATAGGAGAGGATAAAATAAGTATACGGAAATATTAAATTTGGAGTAATATGCAATTTGATAAAAATTACAATAGATTGACAGATGTTTACATTTAAGTTAACAAAGATTAATAATATAATTGACAACATGTCACTCAGTGTAAGCGCAGCATTATTTTTTTTTCAGTATGATGTTAGTGGAAATTTTTGCGTCAACTACTACTCCTCTTTATAAGTTCTATTTCTTAATCACAGCTTTTTTTATTGAGCCTTTTTACCTTTAAAGCACCGAAACTGTCCATGTTGGATCATAATCATTTTCAGTTTTTATATTAAGATCCAGCACTTTTAAATTTTCTTTAAACATATTTTTCTCTGTAAATAAAACAGAACTTAGTTGGTTATAAAATCAAGCTTATCCGGTTTTCCCGAAATATACAAGCAACTCAACGTAGCCGTGACAAGAGACGTACAACGCTATATTAAATATTTTAATTAAAAAAAAGGAAGTAACCTCAAAAGAAAAAATTAATTAATTGCAAAAAAAATAGACTGTTCCATAAAAAATGAACTAATCCCTAAAAAATATGAGCAAAATCCCAAAAAATGAACTAATCCCCAAGTTAAATTTTAGCAAAAATATTGGGCATTAGTTTATTTTTGTATTTGGGGTTTAGTGCAAATCATCCATTTTTATTTTAACTGAAGACATTTTTAGTTTACCTGTATATTTTCTACTTTAAGTGAAGAAATTTTTATTTTAAGAATCTTTACTTCAGTAATTTATGTTATATAAATATTTAATATACATATATTTAATTTATGTAATTCATATATATTTGGAAAAGATATATTTGGACAAGATATTTATGTATTTGCATATTCATATATATGTATAATTTTATGTATAAAAATCTTCATTGAAAGTAAAAATTTCTTCACTTAAAATAAAAATGTTTTCAGTTAAAGTAAAAAAGGTTTATATTATAGGTTGCCCATAAAATTATGAAAAGATTTATATAGGCAACATTTATACGCAGTCAAATTACATTCAACTAAATGAAATAGACGCTTGTGATAGCAGCCTACATTTCTCAACTTTATTTTAAAGCTGTAGGATTAAGAATTATTAAAAAAGAACTATGTTTTAATTCTTATCAATCAATTGTGAATCTTAATTTTAGTAAACTGGTGCTCGGTCGGTATTGTGGGTGTTTTTTTTTTTACTTTTCAAATATTTGCAATCAAAAATATTATATATGTATATATGTTAATCATAAATAAAGAATAGTCAAAGTGCTTTATTAGTTTATTCTACCAAATTCTACCGCATTCAGTCTACAGAATACAGTTGTCGAATACAAGTATCGTATAAGTTATACTACTTTACATTTTTAAGGCTAGAGATAAATAATTTTGCAATTAGGTGGAAAATCATATTGTATATACCTCCTTATATTTTCTATAAATTTTAATAAGATTAGCCTCTGGTATTTATAGTGAGGGTTAGCAAATGCTATACATAATTAACTTCGGATGCTATTTTTATTAGTTTATTCTTTTTTTGTTTTTATAACAGTTTATAACAGTTTTATAAGATTCGAAACGAATAGTTTCGAATAAAATACCTTTGACAGGAAGTTCTTAAGAAAAAACTCTAATATTCTTTATTTATAGTTCAAATATGTTAAATCATGATTATGTTTTATATCGTTCATCATTATATTAATGTGATTTTTTACGTACAATTTTATTTTTATATTCTTTTTAGTTTTGATTGAAAGAAGTTTGTAAAGTTTCTATAATATAATCATATGCACACCTTATTTTGTGATGTGATGAAACTTTCGAAATTTCCTTACAATGAATATCTTTCCGTATATCTTTTTTTCTTTTTTTTTTTTTTTACTTAAAATGTTTATGTTACCATTTTAAATTAACATTAAAAAAGTTTAAATTCAAACCAACAAAAAGAAAAAAAAAACAAAAAAAAAATACTGAAACGTTAAATTGTTACGCTGTTGGCAACAGCGTGTACAAAACAATAAGAATTTTAATTGAAATTTAATTACAAACCGGGAAAGGAACTCTATATTCTATAAATTGACTGTTCTTCTATATCTTCAACATTCGATTCGGACCCATTAAATTTAATTTAATGCAAAAAAATATATAAAATGTAAAAATAAAATTTTTTTTTTATTGAAAGGTTAAATTAGCAAATAACTTGCATGACATAAATGCGTGTAAATGAAAATAGAAAAATATATGTAATGAAATGAATTAAAATAAAATATACCTAATATTGAAAAAAATTATAGTAAATTAAAATATGGTAAAAAATATAAATTCATTAGAAAAATGTTGAAATAATTAAAGACTACAAGTAAAAAAAAAAAAATTATGTAAATCCCAAGAAAAGAAAAAAATGAATAATTAAATCATAATCAAATAAATTATTTTTTTTTTTTTTTAATATATAGGAAATATTTTTATATAGGTATGTATATAGGAACCAACTTGTTGTCATAAAATTATTTATTGATGCAATTTTTCTAGAATAAAAGTTTGCTGTAAATTGTTGTTGTTATTGTTTCTTGATAAGGAGAGATTAAGGTGCAATTATTCTTAAAGATAGCATTTGGAGTCCACGCACATGTGTAAGGCGCTTATTTTTAGTAGCGGCTTATTGCTGACAACTACTTTCATATTTAACTTAAAACGAGGAAAAGTGCAGTAGAGTAGACTGTGTCAACTCTAGGATACCCGTATGTACGTAATATATCCAGTTTCTACAAAACTTGATCATCTTTTAAAAACATTCAGAGGTTTTAGTACCGACGTTAACTACAGAGATATATTTGTGTAAATTGTGGAGTTGTATGACAGCTACCCGAACCTGTTGCACCAGCACAACCAAATTCTACAGAAGTTGTGGCCATAAATCATCATTTGTAAGATTTCAGACCCCTAGCTTCATTAAGTTCCAAAAGGTGCAAGAAGCCTGAACCGGCTGATCTAGACCAAGCACATTTTACAAACGTTGTTGGCATATAACTCGACACCTCTTTACTAAATTTCAGGTTCCTAGCTTCAATACTGAGTTATTTTCTTTTAAAAAGAGAAGTTGTATGGCAGGTACCCGAACCTGTTTCACCACCACAAGCAAATTTTACAGCAGTTGTTATCATAAAACTTGATCATCATTTGTAAGATTTCAGGCGCTTAGCTTCATTAAGTTCCAAGAGGTGCAAGAAGCCTGAACCGGCTGCTTTAGACCAACCAAATTTTACAAAAGTTGTTGGTATGTAAACACTGTTAATAAACACTAAGTTATCTTCATTTCTAAAACTAAATAGAACCGATCTGAGAATATACATGGGAATTAGCACAGGACACCTGTTGCTAAGGGCTCACGCCGAAAGAATAGGTATAACGGAAGTGAACTTATGCAGGGGATGTGGGTAAGAGGCAGAAACAGTACTTCACGTTCTGTGCCAATCCCCGAACTTGAGGACCCTAAGGCGAAGAACCTTGGGAGAGGATAAATGGGGAAACTTCTCCGAGGTGAGAATGCTCAATATAGGAGACATAGTGCGTTTCATGAAGGGAATTGAGTGGCTCGACGAGACGCTGTAGAAAGCGAGCGGATCGTTGAGCAGGGGAGCACAACGGGTCGGAGGGCCTAGGTGTAAGGGCTATTTCATGCCCCCTCTGAGAAACAACAACAACAAGTTATTTTCATTTAAACGGAGAAGTTGTTATTTCAGAAACCTAGCTTGAATAGGTACTGAGTTATTTCCATATAAAGAAAGAAGTTGTATGGCAGCTACTCGAACCCGCCGACCGAAAATGTTGAATTTAATGGCTCTTTTATTTTTTAAGTTATCCTGCGGACGGACGGACGGACAGACGTACATGGCTTAACCGACTCAGAATTCGATTCTGAGTCGATCCATATCTTTCACACTATATCTAGCTCGACTCCTTTAAGGTGGTACAAATGTAATGGTAAATTTATTATACCCTTGAACATAGTTCATTCGAATATAATAAATTTTATGATATTTTATATTTAATTTGATGACATTTTAATTTTGTATTTTATATTTATTTTAATTATTTATATTTCATTTTTTTATATGAAAACGGAAGTTAACTGTACGCGATTTGACGCGATTAATTGAAGCTGTGTATAGAGATAGAATAGATATTTTTAATACGAATTCATTTGATCAAATGAATTTACAGCAAATATCGTACATATGTCTTGTGCTGTATGCGAAATAGGTATATTAGAAATTGGACAAATATAAGAACGATGGGTAATTTAGTCTATGGCACAACAGCTGTAAAGCCTTCTTTTCATCTTCTGATCTCCTTAATATTTATTTATATAAAACATATATGTATAAGACCAAAGATGGAGTACAATGCAAATATTTGGGCGTGAGTTCCAAAAAGGCACTGGGATTTCTCGCTATAATGAAAAATAGAGCAATTCGTCTAATAAACCATCCCCATGTCACCTCTACGATCTCTCCACTCGGTCTCCGTCGCCTAACAGGAATACTTACCCTGTTTTATAGATACAGGGTTGTTCTAACGAGATTAAAAGTTTAATGCCTCCTCTCAAAGCATTCGAAAGAGAAACAAGGAGAGCTTTTGCTGCTCACCCCTATTTAGTTCAAATTCCTAGATAGCATAATTCGGCTTATGGAATTCGTTTGTAGTACGAACGCGAATGTGGAACCATATTCCACCTCATGTGTTCCCCAGAATTGCTGATGATTACATTTAAAACGTGCAAAGATTCCAGGTGAATATTAAGAACTTTGTTCACAATATGCCATCCAATTTGAAATCTATTTTCATTCCCTAACTCAACTTCCTATGACCAGGCAGTACATTAGTACTAAAGGTCGTATAGACTATTGTTTGTTCAAAAAAGGAAGGTGGTGTATAGTGGGTTAAAATCCCACACACTCATAGAGGACTCGTGCTCGTTTTCACTCCTCTATAGTGTCTTTCAATGACTCCCACCTACCCTCGAAAAAAAAAAAACATCTAATCGGGAAGAGTAAAATAGCTAATATCGTTTCCAACATTCGTTAAATCAACAAAATTCGAAGGTATATACATGCTTACATCCAATAATAGATATGCACGCGAAAAAGAACAAAATTGTGCATATCGCATGCCATGTTCATGAACTATGACAATAATGGTACACTAAGCATTTATATTGTCAAATATTGTCAATAATTGACAACCATTTGAACTAATATGGAATATAACATAAATTGGCATATACTGTGCGATGTTTATACCTGAATTGATAAAAATTTACAATATAATTGACAACATGTCACTTAATGTAAATACAGTCTTACATTATATACTATTTACTTATGCTAGAAAACAAGCTGTTAGGTTTCTAACAATTAATTTCCATCAATTTCAGAAATAGAAATGATAAAATTTTTAATTTCTTGAAATTAGTTTCTTTAATATTTATTTCTTGTGTAAATAAATAATAAGTCAAATTAGTAATTCAGAATAAAATAATTCCTTTTGACCAAAAATAGAATATTCGACAAAAAGTTTATCGTAAATATTTAATAGATATTTTTTTTTGTTTTGTTGAATAAAAATGATTATAAATTGAAAGAGAATAGGTTGAGGCATAAATCTCTATTTTTTGAAAAGTATTTTTCAACCTTAATTGCTTAATTAATTGATACAAGTAGTTTGCTTTACTTTCTTAATTTGTTTAGGACTTCTGGATTTGTAACTCTGCCTGTCCACATTTCAAATGCTTCATGTCCACATTTCAATTGCTTCAATTCTGTTCATACTTGCTACTTTTAGAGTCTACATTTAATCTAATTATCAGAGTCCCTGTTCTCGTATAACCGGGATCCGAGGTATCTAGAACTGGTCACTCTTGCTATGGGACCGTTATCGGTAAAGATGGAGACGTTTGTATGAGGTACTTTGTTTTTAGATATAATCATGTATTTGTTGGTTTTTTTGGTATTCATGTTTAAACCAAATTCTTTGCTGTGATTAACGCTGTTCATTAAGTGCTGTAAGTCTTTGATGCTATCCGCAACAATCGTGCTGTCACCGGTGTAGCAAATGTTATTGAAAAATATTCCATTTACTTTTATACCTCTATTTTCTTCAGCTATTGGCTCTTGAAATTGTTTTTCTGAGTAGATATTAAATAACAATGGTGACAAAATGCATCGTTAACGTACTACCCTGTGGATCATAGGATCTGCCGTAGTTACCTCTGCAGATTTTACTGTTGCAGTTTGATTCCAATATAAATTTTTAATGCCCTGTATGTTTTTATCGCCTAAATCAATATTTTTGAGAATCTTTTTATTGATTTTATCTTATGATATATTAATTATTACGATATAAGTTACTAATATTATGTATGAACTAAACGGAGAGATTGAACCTGGCTCGATTGGAAGGTCGATAACTTGACAATGGTGATTACGCCATTAGTCACACTTCTTATACTTAGTAAAATTACATTTTAACTCTTAATTTGCAGACTTACATACATGTATAACCCATTTAATTATTTAATTTGTATAGAAAACAGATTTTCTGTCCAGGTTATTTTTAATAAACATTTTACATCAGTGTCTGTAAAAAAAAAAGAAACGAGAACACCTCCTTAACTATTTAATTTGAATCGCAAGAAGAAATGAAATGAAAGGAAATGAAAAAAAAAAAAAAAAATGTATATTTAAAATTATTACGCGGTGATTTTTTTTTATTATTTTTTTTTTTAAATTAAAATCAAAATTATGTACATATTTTTTTTACCTCATATTTTGTGTTTAAAACATATGGGTGGGTCATTTGCGCATTTTGTTTTATGCAACACTTATGTTGTTGTAAAGTGCTACAAATTGAATAAAAAATCTTAAATGTATAGATTAAAGATACTTTAAAACTTAGTAAAAAATATAATAAAATATTACAATAAAGTTTATTACATAATATATTCTTATTGCTTTTTATTACAATTTTTTATTTTTCTTTTTCTGTATAAGAAATAAAAAAAAAAATATTGTGTGAATGTTATGATTAGCATCAACTCATCGAATAAATGTTGCAAAGTAGTTAAAAAATGATTTAAAATCACGCATTTAAAATAATTTAAGTGGATCTTTGACCAACGGAAACTTCAAACAAGATATATAATAAGGAAGAAAATTAAAAAAACAAAAATATATGACATGAAATAATAATATAAAAAATTAAATAACAAAATATCTAGTTAGTTTATTTAAATAATACATAGTTGTATAGTGAACATATAATAATATAGATTTGTTATCATCACATATAAGATATAGACAATATATTTAGTTAAAAATAGCCCGATTCTTTCACTTAAAATTCAATTTAAAAAAAAATAAAAAATTTTATAGTTTATTTTATAATTATTTTTAGTTTACACCATTAAAATTACATATTATACTTTTAAAGAGTCTTAACTTGTTGTAATAATAATTAAATTTAATAAATATTGTAAAAGAAATTTTTTTTTTCATTTTGAGTGAATTGAGGAATAATGAAATTTTTAAATGTACCAATTATCTAAAATAGATATATCATCATTGGTATAAAACTGCTAACCTCTAATAAAAGATATTTTTATAAGTATAAAATAAATCCAATTCGAAAAAGTAGTTTATTAAGTTAACAACCACTTCCTGTTGTAATAAAATCACTTTCGATTCATCAGACCTACCATAATCTTTTAATAAAAAAAACCCACAAATTGAAAAATGGACAAAAAATATTCTGAAAAAAGCCAAAAACTTTGATTTTGTAACAAATTTTAAAGTTTTTCCTAATTATTTTTATTGCATACAAATTTCAACATCAAAAAATGTAAAGTAGTTGGCACCTCAAGCCCTCGCTAAAAAAATTATTGGACCCTGATTTTGTAACCAACTCAAAAATTCTTCTTAATTATCATTTTTACATATTTATATAGTTACACAACAAATAATTAAAAATAATGGGGTCTTTTGCCCTCAAATTCACGATAAACAAATTATGGAACCCAGATTTTGTAACCAATTCTACAGTTCTTTCTTATTATTTTTCCTTACATACATACATATTAAAACAACTAATTATTTAAAATAATTGTAGATTTTATTTTTTTTGGCAAAAATCATTATGAATTTTGTTTTTGTAGATTTTGGGATTCACCCCTTTTGGAAACCATAATTATGTTTTCGGATCCACTTCTAAGATTTAATGAAACACCCTCATTTTTGTTTTTAATGAGCTTTATTTTGTTTAACTATTTTGAAGCTTTATTTTTATAAAACTATTTTGGAGCTTCTAACTACCGTATTTCGAGTTTTCGTATTGATTTTAAGGGTTAACAGATTCATTATTTATAGTTATAAGTAGTTATCAGTATTATTTGAAAAAATAACATGAATTCTATTATCATTTAAAGTGTCAAGTCTATTTCTCATAGTTAAACTTAAAAAAAATTTAAACAAATAATGACTTTGTTTCATTCTTTATTCCTAAAACTTTATTTGAGTTTCTTTAAAAATATGATTTTTAAATTCTCTTTTTAATTTTGAACTTCAACTATCATATAGTGGAAAAAATTAACATACCGTAATGAAAAATCTTTAAAAAGAGTAAAAAATAAAAAAATAAAAAATTTCAATTTAAATTAAGAAAAAAAAAATATTTTTTTGTTGTTGTATTAAAATAATTTATCACACATAAACATTATAGCTTAAATAACTGTAATCGCATATAAAAAGAAAAAAAATCAAAACAATAAATAAAAAAACAAAAAAAAAAAATTTTTTAAAATCAAAAAAATCGAAAATTATTTGGAAATGCACTTAACCTCCTACCTACCATGTTACATATCAATTATAGTTAAAATGAATTGCATGCATTTTTAATATGTACATCTAACAATTTCATATACTTATATATATACTAGCACAGATTTTTTTATAAGAATATATATATATATAGGTAGGTACATATAACGTATATAATCTTTCTATTTTACTGCATTTTAAAAGTTTTATCCTGACAATTTTCATTGTTAGTCATTTCATTTAATTTTATTTATTTATTTTTCTTTTTATTTTTGTAATTTTTTCACAAATTTAAATTTTGACTTCCAGGTTTTTCCGCAACCTCACCCTTTTTCGAAAACATTTGTTAAAATAATACTTAATAGTTTTTGCAAATATTTTTTATTGTCTCGTCTGCTTTGACTTTTTTAAATATTAGCTTATTTTTTTCTTTCAAATTACAGATAATATAAATTATTGGGCCAACATATATTTAAATTTTTGATGTACGAGGAAATACAGTTATATTTAGGAAATATTTAATAAAATCATTCGGAAATTTTAAATTTGTTTTGAAATTTTTTAATCTCTTTTTAGAATAAAAACCATGCATTCCATTTGTATATTTTTTTGTTTTTAATTTCATTTTGTATTTTATTTTAGTTGGAACTGCTTTAGACATCTTTCTACAGGTTTTGTGTAATTTTTTAAATTTAAATTAAACAAATAGGACTGAAAATAAAGTTTATTGATGGTTGTTTTTTTTTTAAGGGAACTGCCGGTAATTCTTCGGTATAGTGTTTGGCTTTAACTAATCAAAACCACCTACTTTTAAATCAAACTTTAAGCTGGGACTTTTAATACAAATGTACAGTTTGGTTCGTGCGATAAGAAAGTGGGAAGAGTTTAGGATTATGTAGGATGGGTAAGAAAATTTAGAGGTTGCATTTTGAAGAAAAATATTAATGTTCTTCTTAAACTTTACTGAATCGTACACAATATGTTAGTTAACAATTTTGGGAAACATATGGGATGGCATCTAATTCTATAAACGGCCCGTTCGCACAATAAACGAAGTTCCATACGGTATCTTAGAAGTTCTGCATCTAGATTATCAAGCTTTTCATTTCCTTTTCTATTATCTATTATAATTCTTTTTATAGCATGCTTCGCTAGCACTATTAACAATACAAAGTAGTGTCTATCCTTCTAAAACAGAAAATCAGTTCTAAAATGTACTTTTTGAAACTTATCCCCTAACATAGTTAGCCTTTTCCCATTTGCCATTAAAAAAATTTAAATTGAAGATTGGGATTTTGCATTGATAAAATTATAAGAACAGTCAGATAAGGTCATTAACATAATCAAAAATATTTAAATATTTAAACTTCCAAATCTCGTACTAAATCAAATAAAATTATGCAAGAACAAGAAAGAAAAGAAAATACGAATTAAGTGTTCTTAATTATATAGACATAATTAGTATTTATCTATAGTACGAATATTCTACTATGACAACACTGAAAAGTAGTTTTAAATAAATTTATTAGATCTAAAATACATTAGACGTAAATAATTATTTTAAAAAGTTATAAAATTATAAATAGATATGCCGATATAATTGCCATTTAATATAACAATAATTATAAAACTCATTTAGCGTATTCTCTGCTGTAAAAAAATCCACGCTGTTCACAATATAAATTTTACATAATATTATATACAAGAATGTTTTGTTCATAAGTATGCTATAATTTCTTTCTTCATACCTATACTAATTATTCTTTTAATTTAATTAAATTTTGCGAAACATTAAAATTTAATCACCATTAATTTAAATTTTAAATACAATGCGAAAATATCAATCATGGAATAGAAAATAACATAAAATTTATTTGGATCTTATACAGCGTGTTTTCGAAAATATTGATAAAAGAATTTAAAATATCATGCCTATACTCATATACTCATGCTTCCACTATATGGTAGATTGATTAAACTTTACTCTATAATCCTGTCGATAGATCAGAAACTATACTACTTAAAAGAAAAAAAAAATTATTCTAAATATTTGGTAGATATATGTAAGTAATGACTTATTTTTTGGGTAAATAACTTTAACACCCTATTAATAGCTGTGGTTTTAAATAAAGTAACAAATAATGTCTAAACACTGGATTTTTTTTTAAATAATGAATTTGTAAATTGATTTTGGCCGTTTACCAAAAATTAATAAAACCATTGTGGACTAGTATTTACAATATAAGTTCAATTTGACCGTATATGTTATTTATATAAATAAAAATCAAAACAATAAATTTTAATAATTTTCAACACACACTAATTACTTAATTTTCATCATTTACATATAGGATAAATAATCCACACAAAAAACCATTGAAAACCACCGTTAGTCATTAAATCAATTTCAATTTTTATTGGGAAAAGGACGAATGACGAAAATTGTTAGTAAACGGCTTTTTGCAAAATGACCACTTTTGTCAAATGTATGAGAATTTACAAATTGGCCTTTGTTATGAAATGACTTTTCATCAAAGATATTTTTGCAATGTGTATTTAGATAAAGTGTGCTCCTACCTATTTATTCACCGTGTAATATATTGATTTTGTTCAATTATATTTCATAATCTGCCTACTATAATTCAATATAAATTGTAATTTTTATTCGTGTCATTTACTTTTTTAAATTTAAAATAATATTTTTATTATTTAGAACAATTTTTTATATTTAAATTTAATTACCTGTTCAATTTATTGACATTTACATAAAAGTTTTAAGTGCATTAAGTTTTTAAAAAAACGTTTGAAGCCCAATTTAATATTTTTCGTATATGCTTGTATCATTTTCTTTTTTTTAAAAATGATAAAAACGTAAATTTTATATAAATAAATGAATGAATGAATATTTAAAATTAACCCATTCTAACCCACAGGCAACTTAATTTTACAATATTTCAGTCTATAAAAATTAGAGTTTGGCGTGATTTAATTGGTTTTGGTAATTTATAACATTGTTTTAACTATTTTAATTTCAGTTGTAATAACATTCCATAGGCGCATCTTAAAACTTGTTTTATCAAAATCTGGTTTTTTTTAAATTTTGTTGCTTAAAATCTCGTTTTATTGAAATGTTGTTTTATCAAAATCTCGTTTCTTAAAATCTGGTGCCCTTTTTACTTTTTTTTTATTTTATTTTTGGTATAATTTTAACAAGAAAAATATGAATATCAGAGGTCGAATATTTATACTCTAAAATACCTGATATTTTTTTTTTCATAAATTTTTCAAGATGAATGGCTTTGAATGGCTGTCGCCCCCAAACCCCCGGAAAGCCTGATTTTGAATCCAACTCTAAAATACTATACCTAATTCACAATCTTACATATAATATATAAATATTCTGCAAAAATATTTTGATAAAAACTAAAAATTATAATTTCTTAGTTTTTCTGTATTTTCTAAACAAAAAAACAAAATTTTGATAAAACGAGATACGAGCATTCGTAGCGTTTCCAACATTCCACTTCCAAATATCAAATAACTAAAATAAAAAAAAAATTAAAAATAAATTTTCAGAATACACATCTAGATCATTTTTTACAAAGCTTATCAATTTCCAAATCGATAATTCTTATAGATAACTGTAGCATATAAAGGGTTAAATAACAATATTTCTAAATATAAATAATATGTGAACCTATAAATTATAGAAGAAGAAAAATTAAAAGGAGGTCGCCAAAATAAAAATGAATTATTGTTTTTAAAATTAATTTTGAAAACAAAACTATACAAATTGTACTGTTATAAATAAAAAAGGGTAGCATGTAAAAACAACGGTTAATGCGAGAGGTTAAATTTTCAGAACGTTAATACAAAAATGTAGTTAGTACAATTATACCTATACCTCGCATGTTACATAAAATATTTTTCTTTATTTTTTGGAATATTGTTTTTATAAAAGAAATTGTAGAAAGTCATATGAGACACTTTCCACAATTTAAAAAAAAGTTTATTTAATAAAGAAAAGCTAAAATACTTCAAAGAAAGAAATCATAGATGACAAAGTTTCAGCTGCCTACACACATTGTTAATATCTATCTTTACAGATTTAGAATATATTCGGGCTGTAAAATTTGGTATTTTACCAAGAATAATAATTCCATAAAATTTTTTTTAGAGAAAGACCTAACCTTAAATTTAATTTAAGCTTGATAAAAGAAAACATTTAAAGGGCTTAAGGGAGTTGATTGTTCATCTACAAGGTTATCTTAGTTTTTTTAATTTATTAATTTAGTAATTTAATGGTTTTGAAGTAAAATTATATAAAATTAATTTTATATCATTTATACTTCAAAATCATTTTAATACCAAACAAAATGTTTGTAAAATCGGAAAAAAAAAAAATATCAACTTCAATCAAATCTCTTTAAAAAATTAATCAAAACCTTTTTATTTTCATAAAATAATTTCACTAAGAACTCAAATAAATTATGAACAAGGCAGTATTCAAAAGGAAAGATTTTTAACGAACACTTTTCTAAAAAGGAAATAAAGCATTATAGGATTTACAATGTTTAGTAAAATTAAAAAAAACCGTTAACACATTTAAAAATATATCTTTAATTTTTTATGTCTTACTTGTGACAAATTTGCTCATTTATACAAATGAATAACGTCTAAATATAATGAATTTTAAATTTGTTACTCCTAATAAACGAGCAGAAATACAAAGATGAATTCACATCAGGTAACTTATCCTATAATTCACAAATTTTTTTCACCTCTTAAAGCATTTACGCTCTGATTAAAAGCGTTCTAGAGATAGAGCGGAACTAAATACATAATGTTATATTTAAATACCAAATACCAAAAAATAAGCATTATATCCATTTATAAAGCGGAAAAATTTTCTGTCTTCTTGATGTTTTCAGATTAAAAAAAATATTAACTAGAACTTGAGATATAAAAATTTGAATATATAGGTGTTTTTTCAAATTTTGAGGGGCTGTAATTTCGAAATGAGTAAGGATACAAAATTTGTTGCATAACAGTACTCTTTTTATGAGACATATCTATGGTTAAATTTTATTGCTCTATATTTCAAACGGTGTAAAAGTTTTTGAAACAGTCAGACGGACAAAAAAATTAATTAAAAATAATAAGCAAATTTTTTAAAATATTTTTTGGAAAATCTGCTAAAAACTAAAGCTTCCGTCTTTTAGGTCTTGAAAAGTTTAAATTTAAAAGAAAAAGTCTTCAATAAAAAAAATAATTTATAACTTATTATTATTATTTTGTTTCGATATTTTTCTATTTTGTCCATAATTTTATTAAATAACTGCTAGTTTTAATGTACAACTGCGTTTAGTTTTTTACACTTCTACAAAACTAAATTTTTCTTTAAAATTAAATCTAAATCCTTTGAATTAAAATCTAAACGTTCAAAATGACGACATAATTTCTTAAGTGTCAAAACTCAATGTAAAGACCACAATGTATTGAGTTACCTATATATTGCACCTATACTATAAATTATACCTATACATTCAATGTATGCATACTTCGCTTTGACAGTTTTATTTTTTTTCGCGCTTTTAATACCTTTATAACGTAATGAACTATTTTGACAGCAGTTTAAAATTGTAAACAAAGAGAAATTGTTTTAATTAAAACACGTCTAAATGATAAAAAATTTTAATTTAAAAAATTTTTTAACTTTTAAGGACAAAAAATTTAACTTAAATTTATTTTTAATAATTTTAATTAAAAAAAATAACAAGAATTTCAAAGCAAAACACTTTCAAATGAAGCATCCAAACAATTTTTTTTTGTTTTTAAATATTTTCCTTATTTTTTTCTTTTTCAAAAGTCAAAAGTTGAAAGTTACTAACTCTGTGGATTTGATAGGTTTTACGATTTGCCATTTAGTTATTTTCCATCATAATCTTAATATTCAATTTTAATATCAAAAGCGTATAACTTGTCAAAGCGTAGAAAGCGTACATTGAGTTTTCACCTTTAATACAAAAATCCATCTATTTCTAAAGTTGAAAAATTTAAAATGAAGAAAAAATCTAAAATTAGAGCTTTCCGATGTCTATAGCCTTTTATTGAAGTAAAAGGATTTTGTTTTGAAAATGTTTTGACGAAATGTCAAAACGTTCTGGCAAATTAAATTTTATTGCATAATTATTGATCTTTAATTTATTTTTTTTTGTTTTTTTTGTTTTTTTTTGGTGCATTTCTGTACCACATAAATGTGAACAGGAAATTACACAGCCTTTCCTTTTCAGACGTGGCTGTAAATGTCGTAAGGGGCAATAACTATTACGACGTGTGTGGGTTTCCAACCCACGTTCTCTCAGTGTTTTTATACGCTCTTACCCACTAGGCCACCGAGGCCCCATCTTTCATGTAGACCCTGCTAACATTTTTGTAAATAGGCAGGCAAATTATATATCACAGTCATTACTTTGAACATATTGAGTTTTACTTTTAATATACAAAATATTTAGGAACAATTATTAGAATGTTAATTTCAATAGATTTTTCAATATTGTTATATATTATTGCGTACAATATTAAATACTAAATATAGGCATATAGGTAAACGTGTATTTTAAGTCATTATCAAATTCATGTATTTTTTTTTCATGTTTTACACACCTTTATCTTCTTAAATTGATATACTCTTGTTCTGGTTGTTTCTGTTGTTTTGTTGTTTTCTAACTTCAACATATAAAGATTTAAATCCGATAAAGATTGGTTTTTTGTTTGTTTTTGGCTTCTTCATAGAACAAGTACTTTCACAAATTATGCATATCGAATTTTTTTTTTTTTTTTTTGTTTTTTACAATATATAATAAGTGCAACATATGGCAAAACAATCGACTATTTAATATGGATGCAAGAAAAATATGTGAGAATTTGCGTAACATCTAAGTTACGAAGCTTCTCTATTAGTAGTGTACCTCTGATGTGCAATAAATTATGTTATGGTATATGGTAATAAAAAGATTATTGTGAACATTTATTTTTATCAGTTTATATATAGTTTTAAATTTTAAAATATTAGAAAAATACACTCATGTTGCCTTTTTATTTTATTTTGGTTTATTGAACATGTTAAATTTTAATCTAATATGGGCAGTAGATTGAAATTACCTGTATACTACTATAATAATATGTAACAATATAATATATACATACATATGATATAAAACATAAATTTAATGTGAATTACAGTTTCTTACCAATGTTAAGTGATATACTATTATATCTCTCAAGTCTTGGTTGTTTCGTTGTTGTTTTTTTGTGTCTTGATATTATATACCATTGTTTCAACCATTTATTGAAGACTGTTTTTTATTTATGTTTAACGATTTTTCTCTGTAGACGTTAATACTAATTTTACATAACTTGCAAAGCTGGTTTGATTAAAATATTGAACTTATATGTTAATAAATATATAAATCAATAATAAGACGTGTTATGATATATGGGACAGAATGCAGGACCATGACAACGCAAGATGAAAATGTCTTAAGCATATCCAAAAGAAAGGGTCATCAGGAAAATCATGGGCATATAAGAATAAATAAAAGTAGATGGAAGATAAGCAAACTTAGCAAATACTGAAATAAATGTATTTTAATCAACGTATTGTTTTGTAGTTTTCAATCAACGCGGATATTGTCAGATTCACAAAATCTCAAAGAATACTATGAGCAGGCAATATCCAAAGAAAGGAAGAAACCCGCATTCCCAAAAAAAAAACTCTTGAACGGAAAGATAAATGGCACATATGAATCACAGGGAGGTCACGAAAAAGATGGTCAGATGCTTATATCAAGATTTGAAAAATATGGAAGTGAGAAATTGGAAAAATGTTGCGAACGACAGAAATGTCTGGAGAGGCATTGCAAAGGAAGCCAAGATCCACACCAGACTACTGATGATAATTATGTTAAATTTATAGCCTCAACATATATTGTTCTTATTAGTTGAAGTGATAAAATTGAGATTCATATTACAATTAATGATACAAAATAAAATAGAAAGGAAAACAAATGTACAAAATGTTGATTGTGTAATATTAGGAATTGAGGTGGTATTAACCATATTGAAAATTTTTAAACATTTTTATCTTTGTCATAGTATCGCACATATCCAAATCAAAACGTCAGTTCAAGAAGATGAAAATTGACTATAATAGTATCTTAAGTAGTGTCTTTGATAAGTCTCTTCAAGATTCTTTTATACACTTTCACTCTGTATGTTGATTTCTTTAATTAATTTGCTATGTCTTCAATTTTTGTAATTAACTGTTCTATAAATTCCTTTTTAGACGTGGCTGTAAATGTCGGAGGGGGAATTATTCTTACAACGACTTTGGGATCCGAACCCACACTTCCTCGGTGTTTATAGATATTTCATACGCTCTTACCCACTATTCCACCGAGACCCCTTTTTCACTAAAAATTAACAATCATTCTCAAAAATATTTACATTTTTTTTTTTTTTTTTTTTATGCTATATCGTCCAGATATAAATACTGCCGATATTTTTAGGACCCTTTTGCCTTTAGCATGTGGGCCATCTCGGTACAAGTATTCAATTATAATTATATTTAATATTTTGTTTACATTATTTTATTATATTTAAATATATTATTTTTGACCTGACCAGGGTTTGAAACCGAGACATTTCGCCAGAAAGACCGGTGACTTACGCACTGCACCATTGGTCATATGATTTGTTTTTTTTTTAAATTAAAATTATTTTGTTGCCTAAATAATAATTGAAAATTCTTTACTTCAATTTTATTAAAAAGTACTGTATTTGAAGGCGATAGTGTTATCGTTTAACAATAATTTACCACGAACTTGTTCAATTAAACAAGAAGTCGATCGATGAAAATTTAAGTTTTCTATAACCATATTGTTTCGCAATATTTTTTATTTTTCATTTTTATTTTTCATACACATATTATTATTTGTTAGAACTCGTATATTATGACCGTTATCTTAAAATATCATATATATATAGTAATTAAAATTGATTGGTAAGTCTTAACAATAAATTTCTTTTAAGAGTAAGTAACAGAATGCTTAATAAAAAATAAAAATAAAAAAAAATAAAATATCAAGAAATTTTTTTATTTTTGATCTTATCTGAAAAATATTTAACAGAGTACCTAATCGTTAGTTAAAAAAAAAGAATGTTAATAAAAATTGGTTCAATTTATTGTTAGTTATTTTTTATTAATCACGTTAATAGATGTGTGATTATGGTTAGATATTCTTATAGTTGTTAGAGAAGCTTTTTAAATATAAAATTGAGGTTAGATTAAATAGATGAATTTAAAAAGGTCATAAAGAAAAGAATTTTATCCTTTTTTTTTATATTATACTTTTTATGTAATGTGTAAAGTGTAATGTTTAGAACATAATTTTTAACACACACACACAAGATATAAGATAAGTCAATTGATTATGCCCATTAATTATATAGAATACATGCATTTTTCATCATGTTCTGAATGATAAAATTTAACCCTAGATTTTTTTAATTAATCAAAGCAATGTATGTAGGTAATATTATAATGTTAAAGTTTAAAGTATTGTTTAATGTTTTAGATATTTTCAAATTACCTCAAATTTCCTTAGCTGTTGTAAGGAAATACCGTGAAAAATAGTCTCTACTATGTACAAATATAGAGAGGAGAGAAATAATTTTTAATAAAGCTATAGGAAAATTAATAGTAAATGCAATTTTTGCACTGAAGTTAGATGAAGATATGAACTATCAGACACTTTGCTTAATATAAGCATTTGTTAAATGTTCATTTAGAGAATTTATCACTAACTAATTGAGTCATCATTTACAGATGTGGTTAGATATAAGTTACTGATCTAATGATTAGTCTAATCTAGATTGGTCTAATGATAATATTAGATTAATATTGTAAGTTTTGTTAGTTAAGATGTATTTTAATTTAAGCTACATGAGTTAAAAATACTGTGAACATTATGCTTCCCACTCGTAATATGATATTAAATAGACCAAGATTATTAATTCAGGCTATTCATATATTGACCACTATCATATTTGTGATATATGTTTAAACCTCTTGTAATCTGTTGAGAGGTGCGAAATAGTAAAAATTTTGACTTCCAATATGAGAGGATATAATATTGCCGATAATAATTTGACGAATAAACAAAATATATTCAGTATTATTCGATATAGCTCAGAAAGAGTTAATTATTGGTTAGATTAGACATTATTGAAAAAGATTGATTAGAGAAAGTTTCGGGGGCCAAACCTGTCTTAGCTATTTAAAGATTAGTTTGACTTAGGTTAAGAAAAAGTGCTTCGTGATATAGGTATCAGAAAACTATTTTAAACAACGCTTAATCAAGACAAACAGATAAATTCAAATTAGCCCTATTAATTATGTGATTATAATTACTTTTAAAATCTAGCCTGTTATCCAAAACCAAACCCAAATAAAAAGCGTAATCAAGCGATATAATACCTTGATTGTTGAAAAAATTATACCTGATGGTTAATTTACAATTATTCAACTCAATGCTTTAGTATGTATACAGAAGCACAGTATAAGATAGATATTTAGAATCTATCATAGCGAATTCGTTCAACTTATCTGGCCTGGCGATTATCTATTATGCTTCGAAAGAATACTGCAGTATTTCGTTTCAATTAATTAATTTCGCACAGACAAACAATTTAAGCTCAAGACATCATCAAAATCGAAGACAAAACAATGAAAGAATCGGTATTGTAAAACAGCAAATAAAATGAAACCGCATTTCAAATATGCAATTTTGCATGTTGCTTGCGTCTACGAGTCTGGGCAGGTATTTTAACTTTTTAGTTGCTAAGCCAGAAACTATTTTATAAATATTGCAATTCTGTTAAAAACTTCGCTGTTTTTATTGCATTACTGTGTTATTTTTGTTAAGTTGCGATACAATTTTTTTTTGGGTCCGAATTATTAGGGGTTTTGCAGGGGTTATGGTACTTAAAAAAAACTAGTGATAAACTTTTCTTCAATTCTGCTAAATATTTTTCCGATGCTTTAAAAAATGTTTTTTCTTTTCAGTATGAAAACCCTCAGTATAGAGGTTTTTAAGTGAAACATGTTAGCACTGTAAAAGCATTATCCTAATATCGTGCCTGCAGCTAGACCATTTTTATGGTTTAATATTCGGTCAACTAGTTTAAAAGTTAAAAAATCCAACATAATTCCGCGATGCCTCTGCTAGTAATTCATTCACTAAACAATAATAATATGTTTTTCATATTTTTTTGTAGAATTTATTATCCAGTTGTATTTAAATATAATTAAATTCCCTTAAAGAACTAGAAGATTATCTTTAATATTCCAATACTTAAATTCATTTAATTTTACCCAAAACAAAAAAAAAAATTTATTTTCCCGCAAGCATAAAAATATTATTTTTTAAGAACTGTTAAACTAATAAAATTTTAATTAAATTGCACCATTAAAGAAAATTGGCTTCAAGTTTTAATTCAGTCAACATTTTTTTAGTTATACCTATCGATTATTAATCGTTTCTCTATCAATATTTACCTTGATAGTATAATTGAAAAACAAAACTCTTAAGAAAAATAAACTAAAAATAGTGTCGAACCAATAAATTAGATATGTAATAAAAAATCTATTATATTCTACATATACATATAATAATGTATAAATATATAATATTATCATAATCCAATCATAAACTTATTAAAAAGTGTATTGGTTAATTTCATATATAGCTTATAGTAATTTTAAAATTACAGTTTTTAATCAAAATCAAGAACTTCTTTAAAGATTAAACTACATTTTCTTAAGACTCTAATTTCTATATAATATCCACGCAATATATTAGATATATTGCGTATCTTAAAAACATCTATAGATTGTTGATTTCCAAATTAAATTAATCTGAACTTACTAATAAATTTTGAAAAATAATCTTTAAAATCAATAAGAATTAGTAATTTGTCTGTCCATTCATTTATTTTCGAACGATCGAACCTTCGAATGAGAGCATGAGTAGAACTATTCACGATCGAACCTTCGAATGAGGGCAAGAGTAGAACTATTGACACATCGTGTAATAAATACCAATGTACACACTATTGATATAAATCTTGATACATTAGAAGAGTTATAGATGAGATATGGAGCGCTTAAATTTTATTCAGCATCGAAAAAGATAAACTTTACATGATAAAAATCGTAAGCTAAATTTTGTTTTCAAAGCAAAGTTATGTACTTGTACGATTTTCAATACCACAATCTATTTTTGGTTATTTTTACAGGGCGTCTTAAACTCAAAGGCCACGAAGAACGGAGGTGATACAGAAGTTCATAACAAGCATAAAATTGTGCTGAAGGAGAAGGGGTGGGAGTCTATTTCTACCGGTTTCGAGGTCTTGGTGACCTTTGAACTCCAAACACTCCGTTTAAAAATTTTTCAGGTTAGTTCGGTTTAAATCATGACACTTTACCAAAAGAAAAAAAATTCAAGATTCAAAAAAAGAAAGAAAAAAATCATTTTATAAAGTATGTCTAAAATTATTATCAAAACATCTATAAGTGAGTTATAAGATATGAATTAAAATTATTAATTTCCACCTACAGTTATCTAATTAACTCTTCTGTTGCCATGAATTAAATTTTATTTTATTAAATAAGAAAAAGGGGTACTGAAGTGCCCCAACTAAAATCTGTTATTATAATAACGATAAAATTTAAATTTTTCTTATTTTATTGAATTTTTGATCAAGATCAAATCAAATATATGTATATACATACAATGTGTAATATATAAATATATCAATTACATTCAATACATATTTATGATCATTTTATTTAATTTTCCAAATGAATCATAGTTTAAAATTTTCTTCTTTTATTTTAACTTTTTGTTTTTGTTTTTTTTTACATTTTTAAATTTCATATTCCCCTTGAAGTGATATTGGCAAAAAAAAGCAAAAAAAAAAAATTTTTTTTTCACAAATTGGATTCTATATGTACCTAACATTGATTGTGGTATGATCAACAGTTAACAAAAGTTAAAGAAATTGCAATGCAAAAAAAAAAATTGTTCTGAATCAATTCAAAAAAAAAAAAAACAAAAAAATATTATAAGATAGGCGACGCACGATTTTTTTTCCTTCTATCTCTTTTACTCCTATTTTTATTTTTTTTTATTTTATTGTTTTTCTTCAGTTATTTTTGGAATGCAATTCAGAATCTGGGTAATTTTACGTGTTTTTCTTTTTTTGTTATTAAAAAAAAAAAAAAAATTTCCTGTGAAATAATAACGTATCATCTTGAATCTTGAATCGAAATCAATTGTTATATTATTAAAAAGTTGATAATATTATGTGAAGGTGTAAAAGAGATGGAAATATATGTACTATATTATATATAAGATTAGAATCAATAAAATATATAGGTATAAGAAAATTGTTTGGAAATAATCACTTATCAATTTTTGTTGTTTTTGATACTATTAAATCTATAGATGTTTTTGTTTTTGTTTTTTTTTGTTTGTTTGTTGTTATTGTTGTTCTGTTGATCAAAGAATTGAATTAGATTCAATTATGTTGTTAGACAAAAAGTCTGTATTTTTCAAATTGGCGCTATTTAGTTAATTGAATTTACTGACTTAAGCATAGTGATAGTGCCAGTTTTTATTACTTGAGAATTCACGAGTTTTGTTTTTTTTTTTTGTTTTTATACTTTTTTTTTTTATTTGTTATTATTCAATTTCTTGAAGCATGCATTTTCATCTCTTAAAATGATCTATTGTAGGAATATTCAATTTATCGATGGCTTAAGGGGTCAACACAAAAAATCAGTCCTTTTTCAAAAAAAAAAAATAAATAAAATAAAAAGAAAATAAAAGCAAAAATAAAAACGAAGATTTATATTGCGTTGATTAGAATATAAAAATTTGTAAAATAATATTTTTGTTTTTGTTTTTTTTTTTTATTTTTGTAAAATATTTCATTTTAATCCACTGGAATTTGTAGGATGTTGAGTGTTAAGAATGTACAGAGTATAATTTTCAATTCAATAAAAATAGGTATACCTACTAGAAAAAAAAAATGGAAATCACCAACTATACAATATGTAGTGATTTATTGACTTAGTAGGAGTAGGAAGTAAATATTTAATTTACGCAGAAATTCTTTTTTTTTTTTTTTTTTGTATTGGACTGTCAGAGAATAGCAGTTCTATACTAAAAATAATAAAAAATGCAAATGAAATTATAAAACAATTTATTTTAATTAAAAAATTGTATATCTATTTTTTTTTTTGTAATTTTTATTAAGGTTAAGGAATTTGTCTTTAGGCAATTAATGTACAAAACGTCTAGGAAACTAGGTATATACGCATTATAGACAACAAATTTATATTGTTGTTTTTTTCTTTATAGTTTTTAAAAAAATTTTATATTTGTTTTGTGTAACAACATATTATTAAATTTTGGATTAGATATATAAAATTAAAGTTGTTTTGTTTTAGTCTAAAAGTAAAAAATAATTTATATATTAGTTTTTTTAAATTTGAAGTATGTATTATTATTTGTTTTAATGTTTGTTAGATTGTATAACAGTTAGGAAATTCAGCTTATAGATCAATTAAAAAAACCAAACAAAAGCAAAACTTTTCTCGGTTAATAAAATAATAAAAGTATGAAATAATTAAAAAAATTTTAAATTGCTGAAATAAAATAATAGATAGTTAGTATACTGTACTATATAGCCAGCTAATTGTCTTGTGGTTACTGTTAGTATATATAACTGGTATACTGTACTGTTAGTATATATAACTGTACTATATATCCAGCTAATTGTGTAGTGATTAAGGCACAAGCTTTAATAACTTAATAAGGCACAAGCCAAATAAAATGGAAAAGTCTAGGGTTCCAAACTCTGGTTGGTTAATACTGCCGAATAATCAATGGCTAAGTGAAATTAATGATTCAAGAAGCCAGAAACTTGATCAAATATGAATAATAATTAGTGAATCACCTAACCCTAGGTGTGGAAAGGCTAAAAAAAGTGTATGTATATATATATATATACATAACTTAAAATTTAACAAAGAAATAGTGAATTGTACAATGAAATAAGAAATTAGTTATTAAAACTAAAGCAAAACTTAAATGTTGCTTCACTGTTTTTAGAAAACTTCTCTTATTTTTATTACTTTTAATATGTATAATTAAAATGTTAAAATAATATAATTAATTTCATGATATTTTAAATGAATGATAACTTATATTGTAAACTGAAGAGCTTAAATCTAAACTTTAAATTATTAGTTAAAAAAAAAAGAAAAATTAAAATATTTTGTTTGATAAATCTTCCATTACAAAAATTTTGAAGTGTAATGTTTTAAATTTCTATATAATTCTTAATAAAAAATAAATAGATGAGACTGAAAAATTCATTTAGGTTCTTTCTATTGTTATGAAAAACTTAACAAAAATTCATATATAGAATGATAAACTTTAGTTTAATTGAAGAACATGATTTCGAGCTGTCATAGCTAAAAGAATATAAAACATAAGTAGTATGTAAAACAAATAGTTTTTAGTTGTGTGGTTATTAATTTATTGCAACATTATTTAGTTTCAAAGAAATTTCCTATCATATTTTATTGTACTATTTGAATACTACTGTACTGTTTTGTTTTTGGACTCTATATAATATGTGGTGTAAAACAGTTGCTCTACAAAATTATTTTTGAAGAATATATGGGTCTAAGGGCGATGCCTAACAGATGTAACTTGCAGTTGCAGTACAACAAAAGACTTATGACCGGATATGAGTAAAGTGACAAATGACAATACTTTCTCTCCGTAGATCTGAAATAAGACAATTGGTTGATCTTATTGCGGAACATTGTCTTATCGATAGTCATGCTAGAAGATTAGGTGTGCAAGTAAATCTTAACTGCAGAATTTTCAGAGGAATTGACTTAAAAGAGAAGGAGGATCATCTGCCCTAGGTTGTCAAGGAAAGGTGAAAATATCTCAGTAGTTTTTTTTTTTTCGAAGATTCAAGTAAACTCTCTGACATGGATCGAAGGGTGGTTTAATATTAGAGATACTATAAGATAAGAGTATCTAAATTTTCTGTAAGCTCTTATGTATGTCATTAGGACTTTGATAAATGATAAAGAAAGCCGTGTTTTTAATAGAAGTTATTTTTTAATTTTAAACCCTAACAACCGTTTTTAAGCTCTAAAGAATTCTTATAGTACTTAAGAATTAACAAGATATGGTACTCATTTAGTAAATTTAAACTATAAATTATATTAGAGCCAAAACTTAGTAACCATTTTTCGAACATTTTTGAACTTGGTAGATCATTTTTCACTGTATAATAATAAAACAAAAAAGAAAGAAAATAAAAACTAATTGGTTCTGAAAGAAGAGGACTAAATTGAGTTGATTATATTTCATAGTACATTTTAATTTATATAATATTAAGTAATTTAATATTATATTAGTAACATAATTATAAAATTTAATATTCTTATAATATTATACATTGAATACTATTTATATTAACACAATGTTCAAAATCGTTCTCTAAAATATCTACAAAATGTACCCGGTTATATATTCAATAAGGAAAAAGAAAATGATTTTTTTCAAATATAAAAGAAAACGTGAGCTAATAATAAAAAAAATGCATCAATATGTAAACGACAACGTGCTCAAAAAATTTAAAAAAAATTTTGTTAAACAAAAAAAATTAAGCAATTGAAACGTTATTTAAAACTTTAAAGTAATAAATTAAGATATTTAAAAATTTTATTACTACAATTAGTTTTAAATTTTTATCAAAGGCGGTAAAAAAAAAACGTTACATTATTACTTTGTAGAATAATGTTATAATGCTGGTACAAACGATAGTCAACGGTATATTAAAATTGCGCTTTTGTTTGTAATGCATATTTGAAATGGGCGTGACGATTTTGATATGTTCTTTAACTCGCCCCTATTTCAGCACGATAACTCAATAATCATAAAAGCTAGAGTCATAAAATTCAGCCAAAATATTTTTGAAACAATTTATTGCTTCCTTATGAAGATTGGAACTCCTTCGGTTAGCTGTCAATCTTCAAGGCCCAGTTTGCATATCTTCAACACTAAGAAGTGTTAATAATGTTTTTTTTATAATCGTATAAGCAGAGTAATAATATGTTATAATTTAAACGAACCGTTAAATAAAGCCATGCGTAATAAAACTACAAAGGCCTGATTTCGTATTTAATAGTGCATCATCATATCTAACTTTCGAATTAAATCATCATGGCCGATCTTTTCACAAGTTAATTTGAAATTTAATACAGTTTCTAAAAATTTACGAATCATGTCTTAAATTTACAAATCAAATTTACAAATCACAAAAAATTTAGTTTGGTAGCATCTTCCTAAACGATTTTGAAGATTTCATTAACAATGATCAAATGGCATTATAAATAAGCTGCATTAAATAAAAAATTGTCAAGTGATCCAAGAGTGAAAATTATTTTTTAGAGAAACGATAATAAATTATTATTATTTAAAATAATCAGGAAGAATTTTGGAGCTGTTTACTAAATTAAAGTTTCCATAATTTGTTAGTCAGGCTTTGGATCCATGTTAACTTATTTTAGACAAAGTCAATTGACAAAAATTTTACGGTTTGTTTTCAAAATTTAAAATATTTCTATTTGAAGAGAACAGATTTTATCTTCAAGAGGGAAGTAAGGATATATGGTTTAGTTTCGTAATTAAAAGAGAATTAAAACCATATGCGAAAAAATCGGCAATATAACTTTATTTTGCTTTTAAATGCATAATTTTATTTCACGGTGCCATTTTTAAAGCTGTTATTTGTATACGAGTATTTAAGAGTTGACAAGACCAACCATATATTCTTGCTCATTTTGTACAGTGTCTGCCTTTAATCTCCTATTCATAAAATTATATCTAAATTCTAAACATTATAAAATTTATTACGGACTAGTATTAAACAATAACCTTAAAAAAAAATGTCTATCAAAAAAAAGAACTGATTTCTACATATGCTGTTATTAAAAATTTGTTAAGATAAGAACAGTACCTAGTCATCTATAAGGAGAATGATCCGTGACATTATAAAAGTGGGATTACTTTTTAAATAGACAGGGTTCCAAATTTGTACGTGTATTTTTGTTTGAAAAGTTCAGGATGTAATATTTCTGTAGGTTGATTTAGTGTTCTTTATTCAATTTAGAAAGATTTAAGTTATGAAAATGGAAAATTATTTGTATTCCAATGTACTTTGGATAATATCGTTTCATCAAGTTTTCTTCTCCAGAAATCAAGTTAATCAGAAATTGCAAATTTAGAATTTAGTTCATTAAATATTTGATTGGCTTAAGAAGACTATAATTATGTATAAGTTCTATATATCATGTTATGTTATATATTTTTTTTTTAATGCATTCCTTTGCCACATAAATGTGGACAGGAAATTACACAGTCTTTCCTGTTCAGGCGTGGCTGTAAATGTTGTAAGGGGTACAAACTCTCTCGGTGTTTACAGCGTATTTTATACCCTCTTACCCACTACGCCACCGAGGTTCCTTGTTATATTTATAAACAACATACTACAGATTCTGTCTCTGAATATATTGAAAACTCTTATGCAATCGTTTGATTACTTTAATATGTTATTGAATATTGCTCTCGTATGAACATACGGGTATAATAAGACAGCCGTATGTTCAACCCGTATGTTCATGGGTATAATAAATTATTCATTACATTTGTGACACCTTAAAGAAGTCGAGCTAGATATAGTGTCAAAGGTATGGATTGGCTCAGAATCGAATTCTCAGTCGATTAAGCCATGTAGATCTGTCAGTCTGTCCGTCCGTCCGCACGATAATTTAAAAAATAAAGGAGCTAGGAAGTTGAAATTTTTTTTCGTCACTTTTGCAAAATTGTTAGTTTCACTATTTAAATTCAGAATTTTAGGCCGTCGGGTTTGAGTATCTGCTACACAACTTCTTTTTTATATGGATATAACTCAGTATCTATTGAAGCTAGGTATCTGAAATTTTGCAAAATGGTGTCAAGTTTCAGTACAACAACATCTGTCAAATTTGGTAGTGCTGGTACAACAGGTTCGGGTAGCTGTCATACAACTTCTCTTGTAAAATCGAAATAACTCAGTGTCTATTGAAGCTAGGTATCTGACATTTTGATAAAAGATGTCGAATTGCATGCTAGCAGCTTTTGTAAAATTTGGTTGGGCCAAAGCAGTAGCTTCAGCTTTCTTGCACCTCTTGGAACTATATGAAGCTAAACGTCTGACAAAAGATGATTAAGTTTTAGAGCAATAACTTCTGTAAAATTTGATTGTGTTGGTGCAATAGATTCGGGTAACATTCATACAGGTATCCAGCAGTTAACACAATCTACTCTATTGCACTCTTGCTCGTTCTAAATCTAAAGCTGAAATACACTTTGATGCTGATTTTTCATATCACTATCGAGGTAGTCTTCTTTTCGAAGTCATATTTCATTTGGACATTTTTTACAATTATTGCTCTTCTGCTCGGGGCTCCTTTTGCAATTTTAACAAGATACTTCAGCTAGTTCGGACCACCTAACCCTATTTAAAATTTTGCATTCTCTTCTTATTATTTTAATTCTGATTCATCCATCACACCATAATTTCATTCGTTTATATATTTATTTGCTTCCATATTTTTGGTTTCTTTTTCCAGATGTTCTGATCATATTTATATCATATTTATATTCTTTGATCGCTTTCCACATTAGAAATATTCAGGTAAGTGCAAACATTTTTCAGAAAGATTTCATACTGTCTGCGGAATTGGCTATATGCTATGTTATATTATGTTCCCTTAATCCGTTACTGTTTAAAAAGCAATTAACGGTTTTTTTTATTGTCCTGATTAAATTTTAATATCTTCAAAATATCTTAAAAAAAATTTATTCCATGACAATTTTTTCCAACTTTCTTTTTTTTGGTTTTGGGGAATTTATATACCTGTTGCATTAGAAACTAGTATTATTGCAGAATGAAATGCGTATTTTACAGAGTAATTTTTGTTGAAATGTCTATTGTCGCTTTGAACGACAGCAAAAAAAACATTAAATAATTAGATATACATTTTTAATTTTAAAAGAAAAATTTTCAACTTAACATCAAGGTGCTATGATATTAATTTTTTGGGTTTGAGAGTCGAAAGTGTTTATAATATTTCATAATAATATGTAACTCTAGAACTATTGCACGATAGCTTTTTTTTATTCAATGTTTTTAGTTCAATTTACAAATTTAATTTCGCGCAACCAAGTAGTTTGATTAACAAAACACAACTATTAAATAACATTTTCTTTTGCAAAATACAAAAAGAAAAAACAATCCTAAGTGCATTAAATTTTCCTCAAGGAACGCCGGCTAACTATCGTTTTAATCTATAATTTTAAAAATATATGTCAAACAAATTGGGAGTTTATGTCACAGAACGTAATGTCAAACAAATAAACTAAAGAGATAAACTAAAGATTCTCTTTCATTAAAAACTTGAAGTTATGTCAGTTCTTTGCTTAAGAATCAAATAATTAAAAATTTTATATACTATGAATTTTATATAAGTTATTGGTTACATAAGTTATAGCAGTCTAATAGATCTTAAAAATCAATTTTTTAATTAAATCCAAAAAAAAAAAAAATTTTCATATTATTTATTGCTATTGTAAGCATATTGCTTACAAGAAAATAACAGTAAACAACGAATTTTCTCATATTTTTCCGTTTAAACATTTTATTAAATACCTTTCTTAGTTTTTTTTCTTCAGGTGTATTATTATCGAATTTTTCAGTTTTTTGTTTAAAAAATGTATATATGGGCATTTAATAAATCATATAATATAACATTATTTTAAATATCTGTCTAATAAAAATCTTCACAAAATCAATATTCAATATTTATAATTTATAATTTTTCTAAAAAAAAAAAAATATAACATTTATTTTTTTTGATTTTTTGGAAAATTCATGATCAAATTTCATCGTGATTTTTTGTTTTTTGTTTTTTTTAGAGAAGAAAAAATTAGATTTCTCATTTTTCACATGTATTTATTATATTACAACTAACTATTACTTTCCCTACTCCTATTTTCATCTACAACTATATAAGTGGTTACACAGTGATTACAAAAATACACATAACAACAACAATAACAACAATAAAAAACTGAAGAAATTGTTTGAATTAAAAAACTCTGGTTACAAAAAATAAAAAAAAAAAAACAAAAAAACTAAACCTAAAGATAGACTCATCTCATCGTAAAAGTTTAATAGGATCAAAAAAAAAAAATAATATTCACACCATAGTAAACAATTTGTAAATCACTTACAATTTACCTTAAAAAACAATTTAGTCAAACATATTTTTAAGCATTTATTTCAATAAACGAATTGCGCAATCATGCACGTCTTTTTTTTTTTTGTGATCTTTCCTCCTTTTCTCTTTTTCGACATTACCCTGTTCTCTGTTAACGTTGTCGTTCTGTTTTCCGCCCTATTCTGTTATAAAGATAATCGTATCCTATATCATTAAAAAATAACAAAAATCAAAAAAAAAAAAAAGTTAAAATTCAAGGTATGAAAATAAAATACAGTAATCAACCATGTATATCTTTTCTTAACAATTCCCAAACGAACAGGTACATATACAGACATTTATTTAGTTTAGTTTAGTAAAGCAACAGTGTTGCTAATTCATGAAATTTCAACAGCAAATCTTTGTTCTTAAATTTTTCTATATAGCCAAAGCGTAAAATATACCAAATTTTGTATATTTTTAACAATTGGGGCAGTTAGATGCTTCTGATACATTTTTTTTAACCACTTGATTACCAAAGTTATATTTCAGTACACTCTAAAAAAAAATTAAATAATATTTGTAGCAAATCTTAGAGTTATTAATCTTAGAGTTAGGTTCTTACATTCAGTTTGGGCTATATAAAAATCTAAACAATGAGAACTGTTAAAAGGTTTAATTTATTGTTGCAAAAGAAAACCCCAAAGGTTTCTTTGAAGCAAATTCGATTTTATTTTTTTTTTAAGGGTAATCTAACAAGAGTACATATTTACAAATCTCGCTAAATTATAATTTTCAAAAAGAAGAACATTTTGAGAATTTTCAGAGAAGTATATTTCGAGAATCAAAGTCTGATGACAAAATTACCATTTTTAGGCAAGTAAAGCAATTAGTAAATGAAATTGATGTAGTTTTAACTCTAATTATTTTATTGCAATTCAAATTTTAAAATAACCAATGAATTGTCTAATACTTAAAAATTTGTTTTTTTTTTTACTTTCAAAAGAGATTTACTAAACTACATTAGGCTACATTTAATGTTAATAACAAAAACAGCAGATGTTAAACTTTATAATACTTTAGATAAAAAAATGTCCCATCTATTAAAAAAAAAGGAACAAAGATGTATAAGGAGCGTGGTTAATGCAGTTGAGGAACATCTTCTGTTTTTAGTTTAGACAAAAAAAAAGTCTGTAAACTAATGCGAACCTGAAGTTAAAATTCACCACTGGATCATAGAAATCTTTGTAAAAAATAAAAAAACAAAATATAAAACATAAGCACCTACTATATGCCTAAGTACCATTATAATATCAAGGTAAAAATTTAACAACTAGTAACAAAAAAAAAAAAATACAAAAAATACATAATCAATTTTTGTGTATTTAAGAAAAATTCAAAAACAAAATTAAAACGTGTAAGTTAACAGTTAAAAATCGTGTTCCAACAAGATTCTCCACCTTAATTATCTACAATTTTCCTCTAAGACTTAAGAGAGAAAAAAACAAATTACAAAATACAAAAAGAAAATCTGTAGAAAATTTGCACGCTTTTTTTTTCTCTCTCTCTTTCTTTTTTTTTTTGTTTTCACCCTCTTTGTTTTCTTGTTCCTGTCTTTAATCTTAAATTCTTTTATTTTGTTGCACATTGTTAAGATCCGTTAAGACTTGCGCAATAAATAGATTGTTTTCAATGCTATTTAATTTTTTTTCGTTTATTTTTATTATTTTTTTTACTTTGATTACAGTTGACTTTAAAAGTCTAGTTAAACCCCCTGTTAACCTGTTTTTTGCTTCAAGATAGATTATATGGGATTAATAAGATTATAAGTTGGCCACATGAGAACAATATGATGAAATTTAATGTATCTCAACTAATTTTTTTTTTTTTTTTTGTGTTTTTTTTTTTTTTGATTTGTTTATTATTTTTTCTGAATATCATGAAATGGAATAAATTTATTGGAATAAAATTAGAATTGAAGCTATAAAGTTTATATTTATCTTTAATATAATTTTTTTTTTTTGTTTTTTTTTTTTTTGAAAAATATTTTGATAAATTGTTATATTTGTAATTTAAGAGTTTAATATAAAAACAAGACTATAGTACCTATATATAAAAGTTTTTTTTTCTCAAGTATAACTTACTACGACTATATAACGATCCTATACTGTTTTATTAATGATAACATGAATAAATTCTAATTGGATTATAAAGTTCTTGAGAAAATTGGAAATATGGTTCATTGTAGAAAGCTAATAGCTACGGCAAAGTAACAGAATATTATCGGCTTAGTAATAAGGAAATGAAAGGGAAACCGAGCTATTCCTAGAAGATATATATATAATCAAAAGGAAAAAATTAAATTTTAATTAGAACTAGTTTCATTATAACTTCTAGTTATAAATAAAGTATTTTAAGTGTGTTAGGAAAATCACAGGTGAAATCAGTAACACCTGGGATGGCGTCAATTGGTCAGATGATAGGAATCTCTCTGATCTCGACTACGCTGACGACATCTGCCTCTTGTCGCACAGCCAAGCTGAAACACAGTCAAAACTGAACCTTCTACAGCAGGCGGCACGGAAAAGTGGCCTCGAAATAAACATTAACAAAACTAAGTCAATGTTTATTCACTGCCCAAGCAACACCCCCATCATACTAGAAGGCCAACACATAGATAGCGTAGACGAATTCTGTTATCTCGGTAGCATAATAACTCCTAAAGGTGGTACTAGGGAAGATGTACAAAATAGAATCAGCAAGGCAAGGTCAGCATTTGGCAGACTTCGGCCTATATGGAACAGCAACCAAATATTTAGAAGAACAAAAATTAGCATATTCAGCTCCTGTGTTAAAACCACTCTAACATATGGTAGTGAGTCATGGCTGCTAACGAACTCCATTAAGAATAAGCTGCAAGTCTTCATAAACAAGCACCGAAGAATCATATGCAGAATTTTCTGCCAGAACAGAATCAGCAATAAAGATCTATGAAACTTAACAAATGAAGAACCCCTAATAAAACAAATAACCAGGAGAAGGTGGAGATGGATCGGGCACACATTGAGGAAAAATGAAAATGACATAAACAGAGTTTCGCTATGTTGGAATCCACAAGGAGGTTCTAGAGCTAGAGGTAGACCCAGAATGACGTAGAAGCGCACTGTCCTAAGTGAAATAAGCAGATGCAATTTGTCCTGGAACATGATTGAAGAAAAAGCGTTAAGCAGGGAAGATTGGAGACTTTAAGTGGAAGCCCTATGCTCCCTAGTGGAGTAACAGGAAAAAAAAAGTGTGTTAGGAAGGAGGTAGGAAGGAGGTATAAAGTGAAAAAATGATTAAGATCAGTCTAGAAAATATAGAAATATATACGAGTAAGTTATAAAGCCATTTCTTTGTAAAATGAACATTGTAACGTGGAATATGAAATTTGGAACAATATCTCATCTCATGTGTTCCTTAAAATTGTCCACGATTATCTATATTCAATATCTAAAGAATTAGGGTAAAAATTAACTACTACGCGTTTTTACATAAATAAACTAATAATGTAAAAACAATTTTCATACCATAACCTTAACTTATTCTCGAAACAGTACTGAAAAATAGTACTAAAGACCTTAAAATCTATAATTTAAGCAAAAAGGTTTGATGGTGTCTCTTGTCAGGAAATATGTAAATGTAGAAAAGAAGCTTCAATTGAGGAACGTCTGAAAATCCCAAATCACAAAATCCCAAAGTAACAAAATCCCAAAATTTCAAAATCCCACAGTTACAAAATCCCAAATCACCTAATCCGAAGTTTCAAAATCCCAAATCACCTAATCCGAAGTTTCAAAATCTCAAAATATTTATTTTCTTCATATGCAAAAGTAAAAATTTTTAAAAAAATTTAGTACTTTTCATAGAGAAATGTCAAAATTTAATATTTTTGTATGAAAACCTGAATGCATTTGCATAATTTCGTATTGATTTTAGAGTTGGATTCAAAATCAGGGTTTGAATAATTTGCTACACATATGGGCATACTATAAGTATTGATTTTAAAGTAGGATTCAAAATCAGGATTGCCCTCTTTTACTGACTATTTACAAACACATGTACGCAAATTTCTGAATTAGGAAGGATTTTAGAGTTGGTTTTAAAATCAGAAAGTTGCCGCTTTTTCCAGAGGATTTAGTGTATGCCAGATTCTGATTTAGGAAGGATTTTAGAGTTGATTAAAAAATAAGGGTTGCGCCCTTTTCCAGAGTTTTTATATATGTTCTTGTGTATGCGAGATTGAATTAAGAGGGTTTTTAGTGTTGGTTACAAAATCACCCTTTTCCGTTGCATTTATATGCATACGAATTTTTACATCATATTGTCTATTATTTTGATTGTACATGTTTGGATTTTGAAATTTGGATTTTCTAGCGGAACCCATGAGGTTAAGTCTTTCCACCTTTGATAGAACGGCTACGGATAGAAAGTGAAGAAAGATATTTGTTTTGACTGTGTTTAACGGTGAGTCAACCTTCTGTTTTTTGGAATTTTTGTTTCTGGAATTTTGGAATTTCGTACTCAACCCGAATAAGATTTCGCAATTTGGGATTTTATAATTTGGGATTTTGTGATTTGGGATTTTGTAATAAGTTGAACATTTTTTGGGGTTTTGTAATTTGGGATTTTTTAAATTGAGATTTTATGTTTGTGATTTTGTGATTTGGATTTTGTGTTCTGGAATTTCGTACCCAACCCCTTCAATTGTATATTGGAAAGAGTGTACAACTTTTTTGTAAAATTTCTCAAAAATAACTCGAAAGAAATATAATATGTATAACATTATATAAGCTATTTAAAACATTGTGAGAACACATTCATTGAAGAATACAACAACAAAATATGCCTAATATAATTAAGATATGTCATTATAAAAGTGAAGACGGTCTCAAATATTAAGAGTTTTTTCCATAATATAATTTATTTGACCCACAATAGCTAATATTTTTTTGAAAAAGATTCATACAGATGGTGAAAAACCTCTAATGATTTCACTACGCTTTGATATTAAATACTTTTAAAAGTAACCAATATATAAAAGTGGTTTTTAAAAGGTTTATCGCAATGCCTCCTCACAAAATTCTAAAGCTAAATTTCTTGTTGCAAAATTTTTCTGCTAGTTAAGTTTTGAACTCCTTGTTTTTGATTAAGGTCGTCTGATTCAATTTTTTTAATAAAACGTGTCCTGCGATTAAGCCAAATCAAAAGTTAGCGTCAATTGATTTTTATCTCTTCATTTTTTCGAACAAAAGTACTGTTCATGATTAATTAGTTCACAACAGTTGAAGTTTTTAAAATTCAATTCAATCATCAAAATGTATACATTTTGTTTGGAATGCCTATAAAAAAATATTTATCAAAATTTAGATACTAATAATTAAACCACAACAAAAAAAAAATAATGATACGAGATTTGAAACCTTTTAAAAACATTTTGACAATCATTTCATGTAATTACCACCGATAAACTATTGAAAAATAAATGTACACATAAAATACATACATAATGTAAACACATACATAATACTTTAAAAAAGTTTTAACAACAATTTGTCAGTTAATGCCCAATTATAAGTCATGTAATAAATTTTCAATAAATTGTCAAAAAGAACAAAAAATAAATAAAAACAAAAAAATTATTACATACTTTTATTTAAACAGCAGTTGTACTTACCATATAACCTTTGTACGAATAAATCCGTTTTAAAAACCAAAAAAAAAAAATAAAACAAATTCCAATAACCATGACAATTGACAGCAATATGTCATATAATTTTCAAATAACTGTTTTTTTTTATAAAATAACTGTAATGATTTATAACTGGACTTTGGATCAATTTAAATTTTTTACTAACACTTATTTTTTTACGCATTGTCAGCAAAAAATAAAGCAACCGATAGGATATAAATTGTGTTTAAAAAAACAACTACAATTCGTACATTCGAATTTCTGTGAAAAAAAAAAAAATAAATAAAATAAAATATAAAATCATAGGTTTTTAAAGGAGCACATTTTTCATAACACAAAAAACAAAACATTTTAGATTTGTGCCTTGTACAAGAATTTGTAAATTTTCTTAGAGTGTTTTATGTAAGAAACAAAAATCAAGTTACAGCCACGTCTGAAAAGGAAAGGCTTTGTAGTTTCCTTGTTACATTTATGTGGCAGGAAATGGCATGTAAAAAAAAAAAATATCAAGAGACACTTCTTTAATTTTAAGCAAAACTTATATATATTAGGAAAATCCATTAAATATAATATTGGAGCTTTAATTTTTGTATTTTATTTTGAGCAAATTTTGTCAGGTATCCAAATTAAAGATGTCTAAAAATAGTATATTTTCAATTTTTAACCCTTCTTTTAGCTCTTCCATGAGGGGCAAATGTTTATTTTTACTTATGCTACTTCTAAAGATCTTCTTCTATAAAAATTTCAAAGTTCTATCTAAAAACGTTCCGGAGGTATGAAGGAAGCAAAATGTTGCAGAATTTTGTTTTCACATATAACAGTAAGTTAAAATACTAAATTGTAGATATTAATTTATAAAGCTAAGAAAATGTCCTATATTTTGACATCTCTCGAGTGCAAAAATATTAAGTAGAACATGAAATATACACTTTTGTAGTAGGGCTTTTCCTAACTTTGACCATGTCAACTTTCGGGCTATAGCGCCGTACTGCATGGGGGTACAAAACAAAATTGTTCTACAATATTAATTTTAACTTATCCATGCTTAAAATTTAGTTGTTCTTTCTTAAATCGTGCAGAAGTTTTGTAAACAGACGGAGGTACAGATGAACGGAGTGGAACTAATTAAAAATATTTTTTAAAAATATAGGAAAAAGGTGTGAAAATTTTTTTTAAGTATTTTGCAATCATTGTAGGTGGAATGATAAAAATAATAATTTAGCTGACACTTACTTTTAAATTGAATTAAAAAAGAAAAGACAAAAAACATTGAAGAAAAATACAATAGTTAAGAAGTGTTGATTGCAGCTGTTTCAAATAAAAATTAGATTTTTCAATGAATTCACATTTAAATATAAAATTATTTATAAATTATTAAAAAAAAAAACAGTTTTTAATCAATGATCTATTGATTTTTCTTGCTTTTTTTTAAATATCTATTTAAATCGTCGAAGCTTAATCAATAAGAAGTTTTCCGCTCTGTTATAAGCATTCATCAACATAACGTCTTTCATAAATAAGTTCGAACACTTTTTTTTTTTTCAACATTGAAGATACATTTTTATACCAGATACTTGTACGATGGTTTTGGGTAATTTAAAATTTATCCTATTTTGTAACATATTCAAAATAAGTATACCAGATATGGACTCAAATAGATGAATCGAATCATTATGACAAAATTACTATATTTACTTTATATTGAACTTTAATCCATACAGACAATTTGTAACTCCGGTAACTAATCACATTTTTTAAAATTTCGGTATTGTACGCCGAAGCAAACTTTTAAAAAGTTGCGACCAATTTTTTTTGACGTTTATTGAATTTTTGATACCAAATGGAAGTGGAATGGAAACTGAATCATATTTTTAAGAAATACCAAACCGTAAATGAAATGTAAATTTTATTTGCGTGGGAATCAGATTTAATATCTTAAACATTTATTTCTAGTACTACTTCTCTATTTTAAATATCAACACAATATTATTTTTTCTAATTAAAAAAATATATTTAACATAATTACAAAGTAAAAAATTAATTGCATGTACGTATGCGTGATTTAATTTCTATCTTAAAAATTAACAAATTAATAGAGTCTTGTACTTTGATTTAAATCTTTTTAATTTTAAATATTCTATTTGTATGTTAACAGCAATTAGTATAAATTAGAAATCTATCAAATAAAACTTTTAAAAATATTATCATGAATCAAAACGTTAAAGAAAAATTGTTACGGTAATAAATTTCAAGTTCTTTTTCGACTTTCTCAACACTTTTAAAGATTAATGATTGGTTAACAAAGTTTTGAAAAAAAAATTGTTGAATACAGATTCATTTTTAAACTATGCACTAGTTAATACCTAGTGTGCATTACTGCACCCCTCAATAAATAAAACATATTGGTTTTTAATTGAAGATATGGGGTAAGAATTTGAAATTTGTTAATAGAGTCAACTCCACTCAGAGTTTGTCAATATAGTATGGCCTGTTAGAGCAAAATAGTTAGCTGAAAAACACTCACCGTACCCAAAAACCTTTATGTACAAATCTTCATGATGATCGCCTGAACAGTTCAGGAGTCTACATATTAGAAACAGACAGAAAAACAGACAAATATCCGCTTTTATATATATAGAAAATCAACTAAACGTAATTCTGCATAATTTCGTAAAGAAAATTTATATATATATTTTTAAGCAATACTTGAATGAATGAAGCTTAGCTACACAGTACTATATGACTATGACAGTGAAAATATAAATATATTATACCCACTACTAACAGATTTTAAAAAAGTATTTTGCAAAATGCAAAACTTTCCTAATCTTCGCTAACATATTAATGTTTTTAAAAAATGCTAAGTCTTTAAATACAATGGAAAATTGGCACAACAAAATAACTCCGCATGAGAATTAATTTTCATTGAAGCAGTAGAGTGGACGAAATACTATAAGTGCAGGCAATTAAAGGTACTCCACAACCCTAGTAACACTGGTCTAAGTAAAAAGCTCGCAGCTTTACTTATACTCCTTAAATAATATAATCTAAACGACTCTACAGTTATTTTCTGTAAAAAGCGTATAAACTTGATTTTGTAACTGTAATTGAAAATTGAAAATTTTAGATTTTTATGTACATATATCCGAATATTATTGATTGGGATAAATATTATAAAACTGAAAATCTTTTGGGTCTTCAGTGGACGTTTAGCAAAAAAACACATTTAATAAAAAAAACATTTGGCAAAAAAGACATTTAACAAAAATATATTTAGCAAAAATGGACAGTTCGCAGAAGAACATTTAACAATGGATATTTAATGGATATTTCACAGTTTTTAACAATCAACTCTATAATGTCATTATCTCTGTCATTGGCTGCATGAATCTGTGTCAAAATAATTAATGTCGAAAACGCAAAGTTCATTTTGAAAAAAAAAAAAAAATTTAGTTTGAAATAAATTTTGTAAAAATAATGAAAAAATTGTAGAATAATTCTTATTTTTATTATTACAGAGACAGGGCTAAGCATAAATAGGGTTTTACATAAATAAAAGTTGCCAAATGTCCAAATGTTAAGTGTTCATTTTATATCAAAAATCTTTTTGTTAAGTGCCAATTTGACTAAGGTGCCAGTTATAGCTATCATTGAAATGCTTCCGGAAAAACGTTTCATTAATAACTTATACTTTTTTCCGTATAGGCGAATATAGCAATCAGAGAAAACTGTCAGTTAAATTATCTGTCAAATGGCAAATGACAATAATGAAGACAAAATAAAAATAAATGTAATTTAAATTTAAATTGTTGTTAGCGTTATTTCGATGTTTGCAAAATAAAGTTTTATTATTTTAATTTATTTAATTATTATTGGTAGAAAATGGTACTAATAAAGAATAAAAAAAGATTTTTTTTATTTAATAATGACATTGGCTGAATTGAGAAGAATAAAAAAGTATAAATTTTATAGAATTAATTTTTTTTTTTTACCTTTTTTTGAAATTTCCATTTTAAAACAAAAAAATTTAAAACTAAACTTAAACAAAATAATAAGAAAACAAATTTTAAGTCTAAACTCATTAAAATACAAAATCATAATAATAAAAATCATGAGAAATATATCATATCATAAATGATAAGAAATATATCAAAAATTGCATCAGAATTTTTTTCAATGATAAACTGAAATTGGGAGAAATGAAACATATGTCATTGGAACAATTTTGTTTCATTAGCAAAATTACTGCTCAGTTGTTCAGGAAAATAATTACCAATCCGGAAAATCATAAAATTGATTTTTTTTTTAAATATTTAACTTAAAATTTAAAAATTCGTAGCAAAATTTATTCTTTAGAAATTATTTAATCATTAAATCAACACTTTTGTTAAATATTATATGTCTTTGCTGCAAAAAAATTTAAAATAAACATTTTCCGGAAGCATTTCAATGATAGCTATAACTGGCGCTTAAATACCTTTTTGTTTCAGTGTCTGTTTTGCTAAATGTCTTTTTGTTAAGTGTCTTTTTGCGAAATATACACTGATCAAATGCCCGGTTGCTAAATGAAAATTTACCGTAACCAATTAAGGTTAATGTAACTAATTTGTTATAGTAATTTTTTGTTAAGTTTTAACATATTGGAGAATTGATGTTAAGTTTAATCAGCCAATTTAGCAATATGTTTCAAATTTGTTGATAGAAATTAACTTCAGTTCATCTAACATTGAAGTGGGAAAAAAAGCCACTAATTTTTTTTTTTTGATATAAATTCTCATGTGGAATTATTTCTCTGCTCCTCAAAAATTACTATATATACATAAAATATGTATTTAATTCTTTCGAGAAAAAAGAACTAAAATAAAATAATCCAAATATATTTAACAAAAAATAAAAAAATCTCATCACATCATCAAATATTTTATTTGTTGTATTATTTTTGGATTACTAATTCTATTAAGTATATAGCAAAATGTTGTCGTTGTTGTTATACGTCGTGTTCTTAAGTTTTCATGTTCTTTTGTATCATTTCTAGATCTTATAAAACTACAACTTTGTATGTATGTAATGTAAAAAAAAATGATAAAGAAGTCCACAAAAAGAAAATAGACAATTTGAGATCAGTATAATAAAGTCTAAGTAAAAATGATCTTCAGTTTTCGTGATGTTTGATTTAGAAATGAATTCGAAACGACATGGATTGCTTTTCTTCTTAATTTAATTTCCTTTTTTAGTACATTTTTCAAAAGAATCACTCTGTCTATCCATCTTTGAAAATATTTGTACAGATCTCTAAGTTAAAGAAGTTTTAAAATGGCAAATTTTCAATTTTTGACCCATAATATCTCTTTTATAGGGCGGTACAAAAATTGAGTTCTTTTTTTCTCACTATTTCAAGGATATTTTTAAAAGCGCTGCGGAGATACAAAGGAAGCATAATCTTCTAAAATTTTATTTTCACATAACAGAAAATTTATATACTAAAATGCAAAAAATTGTATATATATTTTCAATATTGATTTATAATGTACAGAAATGTCCTGTCGTAAGGTTATTTTAGATTGAAAACATATTATTTATTGAACCAAAGATATGTACACACTTGAAAATAGAGCTTTTTCAAATTTTTAAGGTCTTTAACTGTGTCATGCGTGAGGCTATATAAAAAGGTGATCCTTTAATTTTTTGAGAGGTCTAATTAATTTTTTAAGAGGCCTGTCCTTATCCATATATTTAAAATTTAATTCTTTTATCTATCATATGTAGAGAAGTTTTGCAAAGAAATGGAGGGACGAACACAGTGAAACTAATAAGTAAATTTTTCAATTTTTGTTTTAGATAAATTGGATTTAAAATATTCTAAATATATACTAAAGAAATGAGATTATTTAAACAAATAATATTTCATTTCGTAAAATCAGAGAAAATATAATTTTTTCGTTCGATTAGTATTTGAGCATAGGAAGTCGGATGGTTTCATTAAAACCTTTTTCTGACAGCAAAATAGTAATAAAGTTTATAATCCAATTATTTCATGATGACTTTAAAATCGATACAGAGGCATATTTTGATGGTACTGAAGCAAATACTTATGTTCCGTGAAATATAATGAAAGTATCACTTTCATTATATTTACACACAACACACACACACACACAACATATTTATTTCGTTTAATCTGCAAAGTTAATACTTTACTCACATCATTTTCATTTAATTTAAAATACTGCCCCCAGATATTTTGACTAAATCAAATCAATGTTATAGTTTTACATTTTAGTTTAATTAAATGCAATTAAATATTTTATTTCCTAATGTTTATAGAATAGTTTTTCTTGCGAGAGTTGTTTAAAATCGCCAAGGACGATAAAAGGAAGTGCGCCTTATTTTTTACGACACTCAGAATTTCACTACCCATTAAATGTATCACATACCATTTCCTTTTCCATAAAATGTATAAAATACATTTTTTTTTTAATATGCAAATAATATTTATTTGCTTTAGGATTGATAAGGTTTAGAAAAGAAAAGAAATAGAAAGAATGAACAGGAGGCTTCAAATTAAGAATGTTGACTAATTTATGAATCGGGTGAATGGTATAACACTAGTGTTATTTTGAATTAATAAAGAAAATTTTATCAAAATTTTCATAATTTTACAAAAACTAATAATTTAAGATTGCAGTATAATTTTTATATTGGCCTTTGGTTTAGTATAAGTTGTTAAATAAAATCTTTCTTTATTCTTTTTAATTCATTTTTATTTTTATTACACCTCACTTAATTTACCACATTAAAAAAAAGAAAAAACTTCTTCTACATTTTTTTCTAATTTTTATATATTAAGTATTTGTTTTTTTTTTTAATTCAAGTTATTTGTCGCAGATTTTCTTTCAAAATTCTACCAAAAAAAAAAAAACAAAAAATTAAAACGAAAATGGAAAATTGTAAAGAAACTCGTAATAATACGCTAACAAAAATGATGAAAATAAAATATACGAAATAAAAACAAAACAAAAAAAACGAACAATTTCAGATCCTTCTTCTTTTAGAAAATTTAGCCTCAAAATCATTCAAAGAAACTATTTATCAAATATTTTTATTTTTTTAATTTTTTGTTTCTGTTTCTGTTTCTATTTCTTTTTTTTCCTTTTTTTTTTTTCTTTTTCTTTTGTTGTTTATTCATCAAATTGTCTTAAAATATTTTTTTTTGTTCAACATTGAAGTAAATCGTAAAAATTTCATCATTCTGAACAATTTCCAGGACTCTTTTGCTCCTTCTATTACTGCTGTTACAACTTTAACCACTTCTAATACTGCATTTTTTTTTTCTGTGTTTTTATTTTATTTATAACTATTTGTTTGTTGGTTTGTTCTATTATGCAATGTTATTGCTATTGCTGTTCTTTAATTTTTCAAAATGACGTAAGCCATGCACCTCTTTTTCATCCAAATACCAAATAGTAAAAAATTTTCTGCAAAAAAAAAATAAAAACAAGAATTATAAAAAATTTAACCGTTGTAATGATAACAGTGGTTTAATCCTTAAAAAAATAAATAATTTAAACATTGAACAAAATAAATAATTTACAAATACAATCAAAAAATTAACTTTCTTACACATAATATTATTTGCAGGGCATTATAAAAAATAATAATGTGAGTTATAAAGTTTAAAGTAAAAATTTTAAATTTTTTAGAAAATTGAATTGAACAAAAATCAAACAAAAAGTATAGCTTTAATCTTAAACCATATTGTCCTTAGAATAAAATATTGGTATTAAAACTTTAATAGTATCAGTTGTTTAATTTCAAGTTTACTTGAATTTCTGCTCTTAGGTTTCTGTACAATCCCTACACCGGCTGCGTATAATTTAAACTAAATATTAGGTCGAAACATGACTTTAACGGAGAGCATTTAAAAGATTCAACTTCGAGAAAATTTATAATATTATTACGTAGTAGTTTATAAATTTTAAAAACATATGTACAACATATACATACACTTAATGTTTCGCAAATGAAAGGAAATAAAATCTAAACAAAACCTATATATTTATATATTATAGTTTTAGAAATTTTAATCCTTTTCAAAAGTTAACAAAACTTATAACATCATTTATTTAAATTATTCAAAAGATTAACTTATTGAAGACCTCCTGCAGTTCTCCTTTGAAATTGTTTAATTTTGTGTCAAGCTTCTATAGTAATTCCTCTGATTATATTCAGTTCGAAATTTGTTCGGAAGAACTTTCCACCAATTGAAAACCGAAAATTAGTGATTTTCATGTATAACAAATCCAGATGTTAGACAGAAGAAACTCTAAGATATGTTGAGCATCGCCTCATTATATTATTGTACAATTAAATTCGTCTCCAAAATTATTGGGTAATTGTAAATGTTTATACTATTCTACAAAGAGTCCTTCCCGATGCGAACCTTAATTTATAATATTCCACAATTATCGACAGTTTTTTTGGTATTCACACAAAGTTTTCTCATATAAATTGAAACGATTTTAATTTTTCTCTTCCCTTTTTTTCTCTTTAAATATCCTTAAAGTTTGCTCCTTTTAACCGTTTTAATTTCGGTAAGTGACAAACAGATAATGATTCAAATTTAAAATTTTCTATAACTTTCTAAAAATTTGAATATAATCGTTGAAAAATAAAGAATAAAGAGGAAAATTACCCCCAAAAACTAAAGTAAACTAAAATATAACCAAAACTGAAAAAAAAAACAAGTAAAGGCTTTTCTTTTTGAAAGAAAATTTTTAAAGAATAAAAATTTTTCACATTATTCTTCACGTTTTCTAAAACGTAAATATATTTTCACTCAGTTTTTTGTCATCATTCTTTGTCGACCTCATAATTTATTTTTTGCGCGTTGTTTTTTTTTTCGTTTTCTTTTATTCAATTTTTCTTTTTATTTCACTATTTTTCTTCATCATTTTTCGTAATTTCTTTTTTTAATTTTTTTTTGTTTTCTTTGTTTTTTTTTTTTTCAAACGTACAAATCCTTGTGAATTCATCTATTCTGAATTGCATCTTCCAAAAATTAAGCTTTATAGTGCACCAACACCATTACCATTCATTTTTTTTTTGTACGTTTATAAAGAAAGAAAAATAGGGATAAAAATAAAAAAAAAATCATAACGAAATTTCAAGAAAAAATGAATTTTGTTGAACCCATCACGGATGAGTTGTAATGAAATTTTTCGAAATTAATTTCTCTGTAAGTATTAGAGTAAATTCTAAAAAATCATAATGATGAATATAACTGTATTGAGTGCAATTATTTGAAATATCATTAAATGATATGATGAATTTTTCAAATGACACGCATTTTTTTAGCATTTAGCTTCCCTGTCAAAGTCTAGAACCCACCGCAATATATTAGTAAAATTCCTGGATAGGTTTCAGAATTTGGCATCAATAAGGTTAATCAATTTAGCAAGATATATATATATATATATATATATGTACTAGACCAGTACTAGAGACTAGTTTATTTAAAAGCTATTATTGATCAACCATATGATTAAAATTGTATTAAAATGATCTAAGTGTCCTCCGGAAGTAGCTATTAAAAATTTGTCAGTAAATACCACGTTTTCTTGAACTGTTGGATCCTGTTTTTTTACTTTCTACTTATTTTAACGAACGTGTTGTATAAACATTTACAAAACCCCTTAAAATTTTTGATTACTACTTAATTGAAGAGAATCTATTCACGCTATATGGTGAATAGATTCTCTTCAATTAAGTAGTAATCAAAAGTTTTGAGGGGTTTTGTAAATGTTTAAAATGTTCTTCAAATAAAATAATATCAAGTTTTGGTATATAATCTTATATAGACATGGTACATATAATATGGTATACATTTGGTATTTGGTGCTACACATATTATAAAAACTTATTTATTTTTAATTTCTTATATATGTCTTACGATTATCGTAAAAGTAAAAATTAATACTTTATTAAAGTATTATACTCCAAAAAAAAAAAAAAATTAAACTTTAGCATTTTTAAAATTTTCAATTCAATGCATTAATGCAATTAAATGCAATGCCCTTTTTTAAAAATCACGTACAAGAGAAATTTTAAAATTCGGTTGTGTACCCAAAACTGAACATTAATCTTGTAAGATCCTAAGACCATTTTTTAAATTTTTTTTTTTTTAATTCTTAAACACTATGTTCTTTTTTTTTTTTTTACTAATTTTTGTATATCCTTTTATAATCATTACCACCCTCGCATCCACCTTTTGTGCTTTATCCTATTTCATATCATTTATTTTTTGAAGACACACACACAAATTACAAACTAACAAATAGAAAAAAAAAACCATTCGAAAATCCGATACGTGCATTTAATCCTCTATATTCATCCAATGCGTTTTTTTTTTTGCTTTTTCGCAAATAGAAGAAAAATCATATCTATCACTACCACAACAGCATCCCTTGCCATCCGTATTTACAATAAAATCTTATTTCGTTTTTTTTTTACTTTAAAAAATAAAAAAAAAAAATTATAAAAGATTTTAACTGTAGAAATTCAAGACGGGCAATTTTTCATCGTCAACATTTTTGCCATCAGCTTCATGGATAATACAAAAGTAAAAAAAAAAAAAACACAAAAAAAAAAATATACTAGATTTTTTACTCAAGGATCAACATTCCAGCAAAAATAACAAGAACAAAAGGATATACTAAAAGAAAAAAAGAAACTATAATGAAAAACTGTAAATAAGAAAAAATTATCCTAAAATTATTGGAGTTATATAGGACCTCAGATGAAGAAAATTTTCTTCAAAAGTAAATGTTAAATTAAATGATATTATATATATAAGATAAAAACAAAATATTTAAAAGCGCATATGTATAAAACAGTGATGAAGAATTTATGAAAACAGTGGAAGCAGGAATTTTGTTATATTTTAAAAAGATTCCATAGTGGATGTTAAACATCTTTAAAGTATCTAGATGTTTGCACGATGTTCCTCAGCATAACTAAGAAAAATTTAATAAAGATAACCACCAAATTAGAAACCAAATATTCAAAATTACTAAACATTTTGCTGCCTGTTAAAATATTTTAAAATAATGCTTTAGCCAAAACGGAAATATACTGATGTAGGAAGCAACATAGCAACAGACATACAAAAATTAGATAAAATTGTTGTCACTAACGTCTCGTCAACTAAAAACATTCCTAACCTATTCTAATACAATCATATATATTTTTCACTAATATGTTTAGCATTTAATAATCCCAATTTAACTTTATCTACACTTCTTCTTCACCTACAAAAAAAGCTTAGTAGTTTAAAATTGTACCGTTAATGATCAAATGAAGTTCACTTGACGATATATAAACTTCTAAAAATTAATAAAAATAGAACAATAAAAACATGATATTATAAACGAAAAACAGAAATATAATATTTTCTTTGTATACTATATAGCCAAAGTGGCGACTTTTTTTTCCAACCGTTAAAAAAGTAAAATAACGTTAAAATCAAATAAAGCAATTTTTTGAAATAAACAAATATACAAACTCACATTCATCCAAAAAAAATTACATTAAATTCATCCTAGTCAGCATAACGATATATAAAATATAGACCATAATAATAAATATGGAATTATTAAGGTTCAAAAATATTTTGATATTTGAGTTTAAAAGCAGAAACCGAATACATTTTATTATTAAATATATTTGTGGTTTCTGTTAGCTGCATTATCCCTTTTTATTGATGTCAATGAAATATTCTTAATTTTTCTGGGTATCTTTGATAAATATGGTTGAAAAACAAGTTTAACTGTTTAATAAGAAAATATTTATAAGGATATACATAAGGCACAACGAATAAGAATTACCCTATATTTGAATGATATTATATTAATAAGTATTCCACTTCATAGAAACAATCTGACCCATGGCGTAATGGTTAAGTAGCCACAGTCTTTCAATCGGAGGGTTTTGGTTCAAATCCCGGTTTGGTTATATAAATAACAAAATATGTAGTAATTTCATATCGTATAATTAATAAATAGTAATAATATTAAAAGCTGCTACCATGGAGCTATCTTTGATTATATCATGCAGGAAGGTGTTATATACTACTGCATGTTGTAATCCACTGATGGCCCTGACGCTGTAGTAAAATAATAATAATAATATTAATAAGTAATACTAATACCAATAATAATAGCTGCTACAGAGACAGTGGGGGTTGCCTTCAATAATTACCTCATGCAGTAAGGTTTTATATACTACTGCATGTTGTACCTGTTGTAACGGCTATAGTCATGTTAACAAAAATAGTAATAATAATGGGCGGATTCATTGTTTCCTTACAGTTCCACTCCCAATTCAATGTATAACCCTGATTTTGTAACCAACTCTAAAATCTCTCCTAATACACAATGTCACAGATATACATAAACATTCTGCAAAAAGCGTATAACCCTGATTTTGTAACCAATTCTAAAATCTCGCCTAATTCAGAAACTAGCATATGCATATATCTAAATATTCTGTAAAAGACGTATAATCTTGATTTTCAATTCAATTATAAAATCCCTCCCAAAATCCCTGAGGCTTTAATAATGAGACAAATGAAATAATTGCTAACATTTTAATGAAATAACTCATTGTTAGGAGTTAATGAAATAATCGCTAACATTTAAAAAATTTTAATTAAAAAATGAAATAACTCCTAATTTAATGAAATAATTCCTAACAATTTAGAAATAATTTCATTATAAAATAACTCCTAACTTTGTATGAAAAAATGTTAGGAGTTATTTCGTTAAAAATTTTAGGACTTATTTCATTAGGAGTTATTTCATGGAGCCTAGCCAATATACTGCATTAGCAGCTAAGGATTTCATTCCATTATATTGGCTAAAGGAGAGGTGAGTTTGGTCAGTAAGAATCTGACATTACCAAGGGGAAATTCTTGATGTCTTTGGAAGATTCCCATCTCCCCCAGGAAAAAAAATCAATGATATTATAGTCATGTGCTGTGAGATATAAGAATGAAATGAAAAGTAGATACAATGTACCTTAGCTTAATTAGTAGATTTAACAGCATCTTCCGAAAGAACATTTTTATTTTTTTTCTATTACTTAAAATCATGCGTAATTACCAAATTTTCGAAATTCAAATGAAATGAGTTTTGATGATTCCAAAATCTAATTTCCATTTAAGGACATTTGAATGAAGATTTCTTGTTCTTATTGAAAATTTTTTTATTTTGATATATTTTTGATTAAGTTCTAAACTTATCATCAACTCACAAAATATTAAAATAAATTTAAGTTTTGGATGGCTTTGGATTGATAGTTTTTCTTGAACTTGAAGTTTGCTACTATAGTTAGCTATACCAAACATAATGCGTTAACATATTAATAATTACGTCTTTAGAAGATAAAATTTAATTTTGCACACATTGCAACACTTATGATATATGTTACTTCAATTAGCTGAAGCTTACTGGGTGGCATTTTATATACTGTATGAACTGTACATATGAAAAAAAAAAAAAACAAATCTGGAATTATGGCATCCACTATTATAATACAAGTTGGTAAGAAACCATCAAAATTTGACGTTATATCTTTTTTTTTTTTTTTTTGCCGTTATTTACATTTGTTTTTTTTTTCTCCTTCGTTTATATTTTTATTTTTTATTTTTATGCTTGTTTATCTTCATCAGTGAAAAAGAATGCCCACAAGGATATATGAAGAATACTAGTATAGAAATTATTATTACTATATATATATATTTTTTTTTAACAATAAGATGTAATGGAAGGCGTTTTACCTATTTTTGAACAATAATTTCTATTTTCTTCTTTCTTAAATTTATTCCATTATAATTTCACAGAGTATTATCTGCACTGTGATTTTTTTTTTTTTTGAATGCCATCATATAACCCATAGGGCGCCTATCATTTTTGAAAATAGTTCGTTGGCTCTTTTTTTTTTTTCGAAATTTGTTGCTTTTTCTTTGATTATGCAAAGTTTAATTTTGATTTTAATTGTTACAATTGTCACTTCTTCTTTTTTTGAATGCAAAAAAATAAAAAACAAAAACAATCAGGGATCTGAGAAATGATTTTGAATTTGGCTTTAAAATATAATTATTTAAAATTATTTTTAAATTTAGAATAAAAGAAAACTGAATTTTCGAATATTCTGATTTTCTAAGAAAGGTGGGATCTGCCAAAGACACCAAGAATATTTGGTTTGGTAGCATGGAATTTTAACTGACTAAACGTACCCATCCCTTTAACCAATATAATGGAATGAAATACTTGACCTGCTATGCGCAGTATATTGCTTAAGAAGTAGGGATTGAAAAGGATAGGACAACGATGCAGCAATTATATTAGTTAGGAAGTAGTGATAGAAAAGGATAGGATGTGGATACAGTAACTATTATTGATATTATTAGTGTTGGTATTACGATACTAATTTGTATTAATTTTTTTTATATGAACTAACCGAGGTTTCAACCCGAGACTTTTCCAATGTAAGGCTGATAGCTGAACTATAGTACACCATGACACAAATAATTGAATGGATTTGGAATGTTTTCTGTAAGTAATTTTTCTTTTTGACCAATTATAATCTTTTACTCTTTTGCTAAATCCACCAATAAAAAAACAGTAATATAAACCATATTTTATTTTGTTAGTAGCAAAGAATTTTCATAAGAATTTTCAATCAGTTTATTGGTATTATTAACAGTTTTGCATTACTTTATAAAGGGACCCTACCCAATTCTTCATTTTTTTTCTCTAAAATGGTTATAACTAAACGCGTTTTTGAACTTAAGTACATACTCATACTAAAATCTTTATATAAAGGCAAGCTTTTTTGTTTTTTGAGAAAATACTAGCATCTGGGGTTGTTATTTAGAAAAAAATATGCAAAATTTTACGGAAAAATAGAAGGTTTCATTTCTAGTAATTCTCTAATTAACAAGAAGACTCTTCTTCTTCCCTATTGAGGGTGCAGTAACACTTCCGAAAAGAAGTGTAATTAAAATAGTGTTTATTTCAAAAATATGAAAAAATTTACTTAATATGTACATTTATTTTATTACATTTATTTTTGTATCTTCTTTTTTGGATTTTAAACTGTTAAAATTTTTGATTTAACAGATTTATTAACGTTTTTATTACCATAGAATATAAATTTAAAAAAATAATTTAGTTAGTTTAAGTTCTACATTTGTTTTGAATAAATATTTGTTTTCTAGACAACATGAAGTATAGTTTACGAGTCTATAACTGAATTTGTTGAAAATAAATAAAATCTCTTCTACAATACAAACAAAATAAAAAACAAATAAATTTTGTTCTTTTTTGTCTTAAAACATCATTTCACAAGGTTATTGAGGTCAACTTCAATATGACAACTATCCAAAACTTCAAATCAAAAATCATTATTTTTTTTTTCTCTTTTTTTTTATCTTGGAAAATTTCCCATTAAATTATTGCAGAAAACAAAACCTTAAAAACAACAAAATATATAAAAACTAAATATATTTAAAAAAAAGAAAAAATAAATTAAAAAGAAAATAGAAAGAGAAAAATAGATATTCGCGTAATTGCTCCCATTTCTTATAATTGCCATGCGAATGCAATTTGCTATAAAATCAAAAGATAAGAAAAATGTTTAAAACGTTTTTTTTTGTTTTGGTGGATGGTGTAAAAAATGAATGAGAGAATAAAAAAATTAAACTTAAATTTCTTTTTTTTTTTTTTTCTTTCTCTCTTTTCATTTATTTTATTTTACCTTTATGGTTTTGTTGTTTTTGAGTTTTTTCCTTGCACTTAATCTTAATAAAAAAATCTTTTTTAGAACATTATATTCTTCGGCACTTCATTAACGCTTTTCGTGGTTTAAAAATTTTTTAACATGGATTTTTATTTTTTGTTTCTTTTTTTTTTTTTTTAATTTTTAAAAAGATCAGATTTCATTCTCAGTTTTTGTTTTTTTTTTTTTTGGTTCCGTTGCTTTATTGTTTTTGTTTTGTTTTTTTTTTTTTTTACCTGGTGTGGTGTAGAATATGGTGCCTGGTAGTGATGATAGAAAGATGGCGTTAGGAATTCGTAAATGCATGTGGCAATATATACAATATAATGGTGATGCATTCTTATAATAATTTAATTTAAAAAGGTTTAGGATAGGACTTTGTAGCATTCGTCAAACGAAACAAAAGATATAAACTTTTAGACTTAGTTTCCATATATATATAGCTATATATAGATTAGATACCTATTAAAATATATTTTAAGTAAAGAAATTTGAAAAAGAAATGAGAAATTTAAAACTTAAAAAAAAAAAATAATAAAATAATAATGTAAAGAAAATTTTGTTTTCGTCATAAATTTTTTATTTGCACGAAAACTATTAAACCATGAGTTAATAGTTTTTTTTTCTTTGATTTTATTTGAAGGACTGCGTTTATTCTTAGATTCTTTAAATTTTTTGTTTTAATTTGATCATTTTTTTATATGAATTTGTATCAAAAATTGAAAGGAAATACTCTAGACTATAGAGTTTGAATTATAAAGAGTTATTTTTATGAATTTTAGAATGGTATTAACTAAAGTCATTTTTGAAAATCTTCATACAACAAAATTTTAAAAAGATTCTGTATCTATAAAATGTCAAAACAATTATAATTTTGTTAAATCCTAATTACCGGTAAACACAACCAGTTAGTCTGACAAAAAATTCCAAATATTTCCAAACGACAGAACAGAAGTTCACAAATACTTAGAAAGGTATTTTCTAGGAATAAGAGATTTTTTTTATGAAGTCTAAATATACCAAAACAATTTTTGGTTATAAATTCAAAGGTTCTTTAAATAAATGAAGTCCACATTGAGAACATAAAATCTCTCACTATAATAAATGATGAATCCAACAATTGTATGAAAATTCTTGAAATCCCATGTAATATGTTTTTGTTTTTTATTGATGAAAGCTGAACTAACGCATCAGTATTAGGGGCTGAGCTAACGCATTCACTGGACTCTAAGTTCGTAGTTACCTCCAAAACGTAGTATTCGGAGTTGGTGGTAAATTTTCCAAAATTTATTGGACGATGATGCCACACTGACGGTAGAAGTTTTGAAGACTTCTTAAATCTATGTCAGAGACTTTACCTAAATCTTAGTTGAATATGTAATATGTTGAAATTTCAGTAAAATTTAACAAAGCTCCAATATTCGTAAGTCGACTAAATAATAAAAAAATCTTTTGAAAGTACAAATAAATCTTTTGCGATTTCAGTATTGCAATGCTTATTTTATCATTAAATAAAAACATGATACACATAAATATATATAGGTATATATTAAATGAATATTAGATTGAAATACATTTTTATACTATATTTTTATGTTAGTTTTAGGAATGATAGTTAAAAATGCATAAAATTTATAAAAAAAAATGCAACATATTGCACACGATCTGAACTTATCAGTAATATCAATTTCTTCTAACACCAGGAGACTTCAATGGATCATGCTGGGAATATTATTAAGAAAAATATATCTATGTATATTGAAGTGTATAAGTTGCTTTAATTTTTGTTGGTACGCACTTTATTTCATATAAAAAAAACTTAGAAATATTTAAAATTTAATTAAAAAATAAACTGTATTTTAAATCATAACTCAAAAATTAAACCATTAATATATACTCTTTGATTTTTCATAAGTTAATAAATTTAAAGAATATTGAAAGGAGCGGTTCAAAAGTGTACACAACATTTTCATTATTATACCAGTTGCGATTTTTATTATCAATTATAACATTTTAAAACTTTATTAATGGATTTTTATACATGAACAAATAAATTATTCTAATAATATTGTACTTCACGCCGAAATAGTAGGTAGAGTAGAGAATAATCTATATGTAGTGGACGTGAACAGCCGTCTGCCAGTGCTTAGTCTTGACACCTAAAAGAAGAAGAACCTGGGAAGATGGAGAATGGAAGAGTATAGGTTCGGTGAGTCGTTGTAAGTCGCGAATGGATTAATGAATAGAGGTGTGCAACGGTTCATAAAGCCTAGATGAAGGATAAGGTAGAACTCCCCGCTTCAAAACAGCAACAAAAACAACAGTGATGTGGTACTTGAAGATTATTTCGGTAGACAGGTAAGGTGGTAACCTTCACGATGTTGCGTGAAGGCGTCAATTAGCATTAGGTTGGGCCATTTGAATCACGTTTTCATCATCATTAATTTGTTGTAGAATGTATTACTACTACAAATCTTTTTATTTGCAAATTATTATAAATTTGCAGTAGCACTAATTTAAATATTTAAGAATAACTCGTTTTTTAGTTTTAATCGACCAGATACTTTAATGATCTTTTCGTTTTCTTAGCTTGTTACATCTATATTGATATTATATTGGTAAATTTATTTCGACATAACGATACATTAAAGTTTTAAATTTAGAAACATAAGAATTTAAACTCAACAGTATAATTGCTTTAAAATAGACTAAAGATATATTTTCATTTTGCTTTGTCAATTCTTTTTGAGAAATATTCAAAAGAAAGAGAATCTCGTGGATCATATGACATAAATATTGGTATTAAAAACAATCTAATACACTCACGAATTTAAGTACCTGCGATCTGTAACCATACAGATCTGGCCCCAAATCAAATCTAAAATGATTAACCAGGCTTTTATCTAACATGTCTAAACAGAACTCTCATCTATCAACAAACATATTAGAAGATCAAGACGTTTTCATATGATTTTTGTAGAAGTTACAAAGAAAAAGAGGGATCAATCGTGCAGATATGTTGCAAATTTCCACCTTTTGCACTCAAAAGAAGAAGGTTTCTATCATAGAGAATTCTTCTTGAAAAGTTTTTTTCTATATCGTTGGTTAATATTCCATATATAGCACTTTCAGAAAAGCTCACAATGGTTAAAATATAATTAATCAAATCAGGGGTGTCACAATAGACCTATTCGAGCTTAAATGTGCATCTTTAGGCCTCTTTACCTATTCTACTTACTTGTTAAGAAATCAATTGATATAAAGATTTCGATTTGCATGAAACCAATATTTTTTGTTAATTCGTTAAATATAAATTCAACAAATATTATTGCAAACATAACCTACATTTATCCTTGAATTTTGTCCAATTGAAATTATCTTTAAAAAATTTAAATTATAAATAAATTCCTATTGCATTATTTCTTTTACTTTAGTTTACAACAGAAAAAAAATATATGTACATAATATATAAAATTTTGAAGTAAAAGAATACAAACAAAACTTTGTTTGTAAATTTAATCGAATTACGTATTCTTTATGTTATAAAAACAACGAATTTTTTTTTCCGAAACAGTAAAAGCATCCGCCTCACACCCTAAAATCAAACTAAACTTTTAAAAATAATGCATTATGCCAATTTTCTTCTGTTTATCAACCATTTTATTTTTATTTTATTTTCTTATTTTTTTTTTTGTTTTTACATATAAATACCATTTCCAACATCATACCATCACCATCAATTCTATAGACTTTGTCTATCTAATCCTAGTCATAAAAACATGGCACCAAAACTTTACTGTCAATAATTTTTTTTCCCCCCAATTTTAATTTTCTTATACTTACTTATCTGTTTTTCAATTCTTATACTGCCATTTTTATTTACTTTTCTTTTTTTTTTTCTTTAAATTTTATACATTCCGTTATGTGCATTATAACGGTTGCGTTTTTATTCTAACAAACTGAAAAATAAAAATCAAAATCATCCACAAATAAGTCTAAGGGCGTTTGAAAGTCGAAAGGAAAAGTTCATATTTTATAAGGATATAAAAATATTATATTATATATAAATATGTATATGGATGTATAATATGTATGTTTATTGATATGCATATAAAAATATTCACCACAGTATAATATTTTCCTATACTATATAGCCACCTTTTAAATATATAAAAAAATACATTGAACTCCTTAGAATCAAAGAAAAAGTACGTAAAAATAGCAAGGACACCAAAAATAATATAAAAAAAAAAAAATTAAAACGTAAAAAAAAACAGAGATAGAAAACATAAGAAAAAAACAACACAATAAACATACAAAAATGTTAAAGAAAATACCGAATACAAACCGCTTGCTTTGTTTTGTTTTTGCTTTTTTTTTTTGGAATTTTTTGTTATTATTCCATTTGTGTTATGAATCCGTTAGTTTTTAACGGTAAAAAACAAAACGAAAAACAAAAAATTATAATACAAACAAATGCACACAATATAAAGATTGTTATGGTAGGTCAGGCAGGCGTTACTTTTTCTGTAGTGTTCACCATTATTATGGTGAAAAAAAAAAAATTGAAAAAAAAAAATTTTTTTTTTTTGCATTCTGCTTTTGTTGCAATGCGAACAAAAACACATTGCGGATTTATTACATACAATTTTATATGTAAAAATAAAAATATAAATTATATTTATGTATATATTTTATGTATCTCTGTATATAAATCTATATTTTTATTTACATATACATAGATATACTAATGCTTTATGAGATTTTGTATTTAAAATGACTGACGTGTAGGTGTAAACAACATGGAAATAAATTATAGAAAAATAAAAAGAATATTGTGAAAATGTGAAATATGGAAGGTTATTTAGGGGACGCATTCTTAAGATTTTGTAAATAATATTAGAAAAAATATATATGTATATGTATATAATTAAAAGAACGCGTAAAAAAACCTAGATTAATACGATTTAGGTTGTGTATCTAGCATTGCATGTTTTCTTGTAAAGAAGAAAAAATTTCGTAATTTTTTTACAAATTTTCATTAAAGTTTTAAAGAAAAAATTTGCCTTCCTCATCTGTCAAAAAAATACAATTTTTTTTTACAGCAATTGAAAAAAAATTCTAATATACTAATTAGCATGTACGGTAAGTTTTAGAAGTTTTCTTCATTTAAATCTATTTTGCACAAATTTACTTAAAGAGAGTTAGTTTTAACGTTATCTTTTCCATTACATTGATATATGTTCGAATATTTTCTCTGCAAAGATCTTATTTTCAATTTCAGTTTTCATTTCAAGTTGAACTCTTGAATCTAAGTCACTGGATTATGATTTTCTCAATGCTCAATTTAATACATACACAAACACAAAATCAAAGAATTGATTGTTATCTGAATTCGTCGGGTTGGATATAAAACCGTTAACAACCACAAAACACAGGTCACGTGAGTGCAGTGAGATCAAAATGTCGGAACCTAGTGCTAGTTGAGACCTTCACACAGTATCGTAAAGCTCATCACTTTACCTATCTACCTACCCCTATGTTTAGCTTTTTCCTAACCGTTTAAGCTACCTGTTTATAACGTTTGCATTTCTTAAATTCATTCAAAGATCAACGACAGTACAGCTTTAGAAAAACAAAGTTATAGTCCTGTATTTTTTATATTTATATCCATTATCTGCAGGCATAACCTAACCTAACCTAATCTATAATAAAGAAACAGATTTGTTTTTATTTTCAATAAAATGTTACTATCTTTTTCTAGCATCTAAAATACGATTCACATATTTAATATACATACATGCATATAAATATTTCTGATTTTCTAACTAACGTAAATCTTATCCTTTTTCCGATATCATTAAGAATTTATTTCCAAGGAGAAAAAAAAAGTTTTAGCAAAGTATAGAGCAAACACATTAAAGGCCTTTTTTTCTAAGTGGAAATTTTCAAAAACAAGTAAATCATAACATGAACGGTTTAACCGAACATTTTTACTTCTTTGAGAAGTAATAAGCTGGCATCCACTATTTTCGCTTATCTATTATATAAAAGCCATAAACGTTTACAACAATAACATTTTTCTTCAGGGCCTCGGTGGCCTAGTGGATATAAGAGCGTCGGTAAGACCTGTAAACACCGAAGGAGTGTAGGTTCGAATCTCACACACGTCGTAAATGTAATTCCTCCTTACGACATGTACAGCCACGCCTGAAAAGGAAAGGCTGTGTAATTTCCTTTTACATTTATGTGGCAGGGGAATGCACTAAAAAAAGAAAATAAAAAAAATAAAAAATTTTTCATAGCAAAAACTAATACATAATCGAAAAAAAGGAATAAAAAAATTTAAAATATATTGGATTGGGTACGTAATCTCGAAAATCAAAAACCCAAAAACAAAATCCCGCAAAATCAAAATCCCGAAATTACGAAATTTCGAAAATCTTTCATAGACTTACATAATATTATATATGGGCAGAAATATTCCGGAAAAGGGGAATTCTCTGATTTTGATTAATACTTACCGTATGCCCACACATATATACCAATTTCATTCAAAAAAAATTAAATTTTCACATATCCATATGAAAAATAATTAATTTTGAAAACCCCCGCATACAAAAGTATTCAATTTTGATATTTCACTTAAAAAATTGTGAATTTTATACGAATTTTGACATTTTTATGAAAACAAGATTATTTTTAAAGGAACGGGACGGGGGCTATCGCACCCAAACTAGTACTACAAAATATTTCATTAGTTTTCTTAGTGTTGTTATCTACGTTTTTATGTTTATTTAAATTTATTCTTATTCTTATTGTAAAAAATGAAGTATTCTTACTGATGAAGGGAACATTCTCAAAAAACGTTTTTAAGATAAATAAACCATATTAGAACAGAAAAATATTTCTTTTTATTTCATTAAAAAACGAGGAAGAATACAGTTGACTTTGTCAACTCTTAGATACCCGTACGAACCGTTAGTATGTTCACAGCCTGTCACTCTGGTTACAATATTATTTTTTTAATATTTTAGTATTTTAAAATAATTTGGGTGAATTTTATAATTTCTAGAACTATGGGTTGTACATATATTCAAACTATATGTTTATATGTACATTCTTCAAAAGCAGATTCTAACCTTCCACATAACGATTATCAATCCAGAACTTTTTCAAATATTCTATAGTACCATTTAATACTAAGCAGTAAATGTATATTAAATTTACTTAGTACAAAATAGTAAATATAATTTTAAATATTATATTATATTATATTTAAATATTCCATTGACAGAATAATTTCTTATAAGTACAATAAAATACATATATGTATGTAAATACGGCGCTATATAATATACATCTATACTCTTATCATTCATTCACTAGTGACATATACGATATGTAAATAAACATGATATTATATAAGTATATATATATATCAATATCATATAAATAAAAATTCTTCAAGCAACCGTTATGTTGTTTATTTAATTACATTTTTTTGTACTACGCATTATATCCTCAACAATTTCAAATTATCGAGTAAAACAAAATGGAAAAAAATTCGTTGAAGAAATTTGTTAGAAAATTTGAAAAAATCAAGTAACACTTTCGTCAATTATAAAGTAACGCTATATTATTAAAAAAAGTTGTTAACAGAAATAAAAGTATAATGTTGGAGCTTTAATTTTTGTGTATTACATCAAAAAAATTTTAACAGGTGTTCAAGTTACAGGTGTTTAAAAATAGGAAATTTTCAATTTTTGACCCCTTACAGCTCCTAAACGGGGGCTGATACAAAAAAAATTTCTGAAATGACTCATACTTATTTTTAAAGATCTAACTTCTGTAAAAATTTCAAGTTTCCAACTTTAACCGTTTAGAAGATAGAAGGGTTAAAGGATTTTACAAAATTTGAGTTTTGCATAACGGTAAATTAAGACACCGTATGCCAAAAATATATATTTATTGTATATATACTTTTAAAGCTAATGAAAGTAGTAATCGTTTCGCGTTTTCAAAATGAAGATATACCTTATATAACTTGTGCTATAACAATTTAAATATAGAGCTTTTTTGAACCTTTGGGAAGCTGTAGCTCCGTAACGGGTGGGGCTACAAAAAAAAGTTATTAAAAATAAAATTATTATTTTTGTGAGATCTATCAGCTGTTAAAATTTCATAGCTCTATTGCAAAAAAAATGTGGTGATCTAAAAGTTAGGTGTTCGAGAGCTACCCTAAGGCTTGGTCCAAACTCAACCAAAAAAAATAGGGAACCTACAAATTACTCCCAAAATATTTTGTGTAAATTTCAAGATTCTAGCTTTCTTAGTTTTTGAGTTAGCGTGCTGACGGACGGACGGACGGACGGACGGACGGACATGGCTCAAAAGTCTTAGAATTTTTTTCTGATCCGATCCATACCTTTGAAGGTATATCTAGCTCGCTTATTTCGAGGTGTTACAAACGGAGGAGTAATTTTATTATACCCGATCCTATCGTACGGGTATAACTAAGTGACAAAAAGCCAATATTATTTCTAGATTACCAGATTGGCGTATGCCACGCCGAGTTTATCTAGCTATTCATATTAGCGTAAGCTTAAATTTCTTGCATCATTATTTTCACTAAATCTTTAATTGCTCGGCTGTAGCTATTGTACAAGATTATGAAACACCAGATATTATATTTTTTGCGCCATCTATTATCTTAAACTGAAATTATTTTTTTATTTTATTTTTCTATTATGAAATTAATTATTAATATTTCATATGACCTTCCAACGATTTGAATACAAGATTTTTTGATTAAAAGGCTGACGTCTTCACCAATACACTATTGATCAGATCAATTTATTATTGCCTACATGTTAACAATACGTAATTTTCTGAATGGCCCATCATTTATATTTCTTTTCTGAATATCAAATACAATCAATTTAAAACAATAAAATTTAAAACTGAATTCTTGTTAGAATTTTACGAGTTACAAATTTCTACCTAAAATCTAAAACTTTTTCATTTTTCGTGTAAACAACAAGACAAAAAAAAAAAAGGGAAAGTTTTAAAGAAATTTATTAGAACTTTTTTATAATAAAAATACAAAAAATATTTTCGTCTTTTAAAAACATTGCAAATCGTAATAACAACTCAGAGCAGCGAAAACATATATACATAGTACATAAATATATATTTTGAAACAGAACAGAAATTCTTTGGCGCCGAAATTATGTCATTTTCTTCGATGATAAATCAATGTTGAAAATAATGTGTGAAAAACAGGATATTAAAATAGAGGTTATAATTTAAATTTTACGATAAGTTTAAAAAAAATCAAAAAAGTTTTCTAATAATTACTAGGACAGCAAGGACAGCAAAAGAAAAGGTTATTGCTGAGATTTGAATTTGAAAAACAAAAATGTTATTTTATTTTTTGAATGATATGTTTGTTGTAGTATTTGATGTCATTATAAGAACTTTAACGTTAGATATATTATAAAAAGATAAGAGTTTCTTGTTTTGTAACGGCTTTTTACTATAAGACTTTGCTATATTATAGCGATATTATGTATGGTGTAAGAATCGAATTTTATTATCTTATATAAAGTTTGGTATTTATTGATTCTTTCTAACTTGTTCGTAGTACGTTGTTTTTCTGTTAATAACTTAGAAAATTGAAGTAGATATGTATAAATTAATAATACATTTTTTTTTCATTTAAATTTTGGAAGTTTAGGAGAAAAAAAATAATTGTTAAATTCAGTGCCTAAAGGAAGAATAATATGGCAGCTTTTTTTTGGTAAATTAGATTGAAAATTCAATACTGAAGATGTTATTATCTTCAAGTTTAAAATGAATACACAATAATGGAGTGTAAATTTATTAAAAAATTCATATTATTATTAAGTTTTACTTCATATATTGGCAGAAATATTTGCTTCTGAAAAGTTTACAAAATAAAATAATTTTATTGTTTGTTATATTAGGAATGTGGTGCGGAGTCATAAAGCCTTAGGTCATAAAGCCATATTTCGTAACCAAATTTTGATAGGGAATTCTCCCAATTCTCCGAACGTCTCCAGATTGAGAATATGGCTTTATAACTTATTTTAAAGAGTCCTAAAGTCATGTTCATTAAGTATGGCTTTATAATCTCGCACCGATAGTTTACCTTAAATATGTTCAAATTCTCTAAAAATATTTTTTCTGATATGTACCTTATGTGAAGTTCCGTATGTAATATACCTACTTTGTATAAGAAGTTATTAAAAGAACAGGTTTATAAAAAATGATAAATTATTTAAATAAAATTTTACCTCAACTTTCAATATTTAAAATATACCTTTAATAAAAAAATAAAATCTTAAGATTTTACCCATCAGCTGTTTTAAATTAAGTACAATTGTAATCATTTCTTACATTAACATAATTATCTGAGGCATTCACGTAGATATAAATATTTTGGCGTTTGTGTTTTATGGGTTCCTATTTGAAAAATAAAAATCACCATATAAATTTTCACACTTCGTACAAACAAACAGATTTTCTGCTTTATATTTTCTATTTGCTCCCCACTTCTATAATGAGCATACCGTATCCACTAAATCATTTATTATTCATATTTAATTAAGCTTCAGTTTATGGAATCATTAATTTCACTAAGCCGTTGATTATTCGAGTGTAGATATATTGTAATGAACACTTAAAGTAGCACAGTTTTTAGAAGAGATTTTATGGTGAACAAAAACTCCATAAACCGTTGGAGTTGGAACAAAAACTCAATACTTAAACCGTTGGAATTACGCTTTTGTCATAGCATTTAAGAATGTTTGGTAATATAAAAGTGTAGGGGATTGCGAAACTTTGTAACATAATATAACTGTTTATTATATCTTTTAAAATTTTAAATACCATATATAATATTTAAATTGCACCATTTATATCACCTACAAAAAAATGAAACAACAACAAATCTTTTACAACGACCTAATTAATAGCCCACCATATGTAGCATAGTGTATCAACAAATCTCTATACTTTTTAATTAACTTGCTAGTGCATCAAAAAAAAATTTTTTTTTTAATTTTTAAGAAAGTCTTGCAACACAAGTTAATTTCTTACTTATAAACTGAATCAAAACAAATTAAAAACAATAAAAGTATTGAATAAGCATCAAATTTTGGTATCAATTTATATATAGTTACATCACCCACCTTCTTATAAATTCAATTCACACGATATAATCACATATAGAAATAAATATATGTATACAATTACTTACTTACAGATACCACCACGAAAATATTATTAATTTTCTAACTCTGCCTCGTTTTATGATGTTTAAAGCACCTTACGGCCAACTAAAGCCAGAAATGAAGGATAAGTAATAAAAAATTTAAGGAAAAATAAAAATATAAGAAGTCAATGATGCATGCTACATATTTCATTAATATTTCAAGGTGGTAATGGTGATTGGTGGTGGTAAAATTGAATCGCCCTACAGAGGTACAATGATTTATTGTTATATCCATTTCATGTATTATACGAAATGAAAATATAGAAAACAAAAAAGTTAAATAATATAGTGTGATCTCATTTTTGTAGCGGTTGTTTTATTGCATTTTTAAAGATTTCATCTTCTTAGGTTTCAATTTTATTTTGTTTTGTTTTTTTATAATAAAATGAAATATGAAACTTAAGACATGATATTTCAATCATAGTTTCATCATCATCAATAATTTAGCCTCTTTTAAAACTTGGCATCGAAAAATATTTGTCTTACAAGTGAAATTATTTTAAAAATTATGAGTGACGCTTAATTTATTATTGCAAATCTTTTGTGCAATAAATTTATTATGCAATCAGAATAAAACAAATATAAAAATAACGCAATTTAACAAATTGAAAGTGTAGTTTGTATGTTAACTTAATATTTTGATTTCATAAAAATTAACACAAATTTTAAATAGACAGTGGAGCTGCTAAAATAGTAAGCAATGAAAACCTGTGTATATACGGTGTAAATGCACTTATAAGTAATGGTTCATTTACTGACTATTTTATCGGTGAGTCTTTAGTTTAAATTACGGTCAAACAATATAAAAAATAAATTAAATTTTATATTGTAATGATATATATCTTAAAATAATAATAATAATAATTAATACTATTATTAATAATAATAGTAGCTACGGTCCAGCTGCTTTCAATTATTACCTCATGCATTTACCTCGAATTCATTGTTTGCTTCTAGTTCCACTCCTTAATTCAAAGTTCCTGCATTCAAGTCCCATCCTTTCCTATTCCCGCTCTCTAATCAATATATTGCGTTAGCAGTTTAGAATCTCATCTCATTATATTGATCATATGTGAAGGTAGGTTTAGTCAGCAAGAGTCAGACACTACCAAGGTTGTTTTTTAGGAAATTCACATCATATGAGTACATTTTAAATATAAGGACATATAATTTGTACTTTCAAGTAGTAGAGAAACAAATTAAGGCATATATTGAAAGTAAAAGACATAGGTAGAGGTACCCAACTAAATCATTAATTAAAAATAGTAAAATCCTGCGGGGGACAAATTTTAGATCTCTACAAACAATAACTTACACAAAGAACAAATCTAAAGGTACTTCTTCTCTAACCAAAAATAGAACATTAGTATAAAAAGTTTTTGATTTGTTAAAGGTTGTGTTTAATGGATTAAAGTCTAAGACCCTGGTAGAGTATTAATTCCACCCTTGCTTCTTTATACAAATTTGCGATGATTAACATACTCAAAGAAAAATAATCTTCACTCTAAACTACCAAACAAAAAGTATGAGCATATGAACAATTTCAAATTAATTTAAATATGTTAACATTTAAAAACATTTCAGCATTCAAAAAAAGGCAAATTTGATTGGGTCAACTCTTTGATTGGGTTGACTGGGTTTGACTGTTTGATTGTTTGATTGTTTAATTTTGTTTCAAACTAATTTTTATTTATAATTATTATTAATTCAAGACTTTTTGCAATGTCCTCTATACATTCATTCTAAACTTTGAAGGACCGACACCTTCAACTTGAACTTGGTGAATACATGAATGTGAAATTTTAAATTTTAGTAGTGCCTTAAGTTTAGTGGTGTATTAAATTTGATGTTCTTCCTAATTTTTAATGGCTATTTGAAATTTTGTCTTAATAAAAAATAAAAGATTGGTAATTGTAAAATTTTTGTCACAAATAGTTCATTAAATGTTAATTAAATTAAATCTTAACTTAAAATATCATTCAAAAAAAAAAAAACAAAATACTTATATTTTATGCATTTGCCATGCAATCTAATTTTTGTTTTAGTTCTAGAAATTCTAGCATATATAAAATTTATCTATTTTCATTCGTTCATTTATTTTTTTTTTTTTTTCACGAAAAATTTTTTTTCTCATTTTGTGAAAATTCATGATGATCTCCAAAGATGAAATAAATAAAAAAAAAATAAAAAAACAAAAAAAATATATAATAAAAATTAGGAATTGTCTCTGTCTGTCGCGATTGAAAAATTATTTGTCTGGTTGACTGTTTCTTATATTTTTGATTTTATGTTTTTGCTTTTTCTTTTTTTTTTTTTTGATTCTGTTCTGTTTTTTTTAAATCTTTCTTTGTAAACACATTAATTTCTCTATTTTGTTTCGGTACTTGTTTTCGTGGTCATGTAAAAAAACGAATATACCATGTCTAAAAAGATGTAAGAAAATTTTTTGATAAATTTTTAACCCATCTTCAAGTCAATCTTTTTTATAATATTATTTTCTTTTTTGTTGTCTTTTTTTTTATTTTACAAAAAACAAAAACAAAAAAAAAAACAACAAAAATAGTAAATAATATTTAGTTAAATAATTGAAATAAGCAGATTTAGTCAGTTAAATGTAAAATTATATTTTAAACTTTTTTTTATTAATTAAGGAATTTACCTATTTAAATATTATATTTATCTTTTAGATGCTGTATTCGATATATATATATATACCGTATATTTGTGAGGTTAGGTAGAAATTTCGAAAGAAAAACAATGAGATTAACGAAATTTTAGTATAGTGTTGGACTTGATATGTTCGTAATTAATTTGACTTTTCTTAAAGGGTTTCTTAAAAAATGATTTAAGAGTTTCCTCTTAGAAAATGGTTTTGTATTTTGAATGATCAAATGTTATAGATTTTTAAACGCCTTAGACATTACAGCAGGATTTTGTCTTAAAATTGATCCATGAAATATTGATAAAATTGAAAAAAAAAAAGTTAAATTTTTATCCAGAGATTAAAAATCAGTCATATTTTAGAAATATAGCTGTTTAAATACAATCAGTGGATGACAGAAAAATTTTTTATCGTGATATTAGCTTACTCTTAGTTTATAGTTATGATGGGTTTGTTTGTTTTTTTTTTGTTTCCTTAAACTGTCTTACTGTACATGACTTCGGTTTGTAATTCTTTTGTAATTAAGCTGTACGCCTTCAACTGTCTAAGTTGCTGAAATATTGGAAAAAAAAATAGATTTACATAAAACATATAAAACATGTAATGACATATCTTCAATCATAATAAGTATTTTCTACACCTTCTTCTGTCAGATTATATAGCGAACACAGCTCTATATTTATATATTTAATTTGATAATTACAGTCGCTTAATCACCAACTTAAGTAATTTCTAGGTAATAAATTTAAAGCTATTCATTCTAAAAGACTTTGGGAGAAAAAGTTTAATTTCGTCAATGTCAAGATGTGAAACCATAAGAATCATAAGAACCATAAGATGTGGAACCAAAATAAAAATAGACTGACTGACTGACTATATTTTGATATTATTATTTAACAGTTTTAAAAGAAAAAAAAAAGAAGAAAAACATGTTATTTTAAATCGTTCGTTTTTACTTTTCAATTTTTTAGGATGACAAATTTTTACTAGAGTAAGCAGTAGAAGAACATTTTGTTACATATAAATCTACAATGAGAATATTACAAACCACGATAAGACACAAAAAACAAAAAAACAAAAAACACAAAAAACAAATAACACAATTCAAGTTAATAAAACATTAAAAAAAATATATATATATATATTTAAAAAAGCAAAAGAAAATAGTAAATTAAATCAAAAAGAAAAAATAGTTCTACACTTGCATTCACAAGAGATCCCTTTCTGCCATAAAATTTCGCCTGTTGTTATATGCAATATTTTTATTTATTTATTTTTTTTTTTTTCATTTCAATTTTGTACTCTTCTTATTACTATTATTTTCTAAAATTTTTATTTTAGTACTTAACAATTTTTTTTTTGTTTTTGAAGTTTATTTTTTTTTTGTGATCACGAATATCATCTGGGCACGACTATTTTGCGTGAGCCGTGATCACTCCTGCACCAAACGAATAAAACTATTCGCTTTTTTTTTTTACACAGCATTTTTAATAGTTTAATTTTTTTTTTTTTGATTTTTTTTTGTTTTTGAGTTATCTACGTAAGGAATGCCCAGATTTTCTGCGAGAAGATCACAAAATTACGAAGAAACAAAAAACAAAAATAAAAAACAAAAAACCAGCACAAAACAATTTTTTTTTCTAAGAGCATAGAAAAGGATAAAACAAAAAATCAAAAGCTGTGAATCTTGCGCGTTTGTACTATGTATTAAATCAATTCGCAATATGATTAAAATTAAACCAATACGCAAATTGAAGGAAGAAATCAATGCAATATTTAATGTTTTCGTTAAGGGATGGAAAAATGGATATATATGTATATGTGCATTTGAAATCGTCTTTACTTAACACTAGATCAAGATTGTTTTATATTATAGATAAATGTGAAGAATTCATTATGTAGTACATACAAGCTCATATTTTTTTCAAAAATTTTTTAAGATCTGTCGCGTAATACACTTTTTATAATACAGTTTCAAATTTTATATATCTACTCTAAATTTGTGAGGTACAATAGATTAGATTAATTTACCTAAACTTAGCCTTCAGCTAAAAATTGAATTACTTCAAATACCGAATTTCACACGGTAAAATTAGCAACAGTCTAATGTATGACATATGAAATGTATTATATCTAGAAATAAGTTCAGTCATCCAGTTAAGAGGATAAAAATTTTTAAAATTTTTTTTTTTTTTTATTGCATTTCTCTGTCACATAAATGTAACACGGAAATTTCACAGCCTTTCCATTTCAGCTGTGACTGTAAATGCCGTAAGGGTGAATTACTCTTACGATGTGTGTGTTGCTCCCTCGCTGTTTACAGTGTATTTTATACGCTCTTACCCACTAGACAACCGAGGTCCTTAAAACAAAGTTATTTATTTGAAGATTCTTAAAGATTTTCATGTCGAATAGTCGCAAGTCGAAATGTCACAAACAGAGATGCTGACAACAATAACTTAAAATTTAATTTTCAAACATTATTCAAAATTTGATAAATATCTAATAATAATTAAACTAAAACGCTCTATAAATCTTATAAATTTGGTGTCCACGTCTTTGTCAAATATATCTTTGTCAAACAAGCAAGTCTTTGTCAAATATATCTTAAAAATGCTAAGGTTAATTTTAAAAAGGCTCTAAAAAGACAGTAAAGGAGGCAGTAAAGACAGTAGAAAACTTAAAAATATTTGATGACAGTTTATTTCATGAAAATATGAAAATTGAGGTGACATTACAGCCGAATAAAAAAATATTCAAAACAAAGTGAGACTAAAGTTGAAATAATTTTGGATATAAGTAAATCCGTTGTTAACACACTTCAAGATTCATATGAAATTCAATTTACAATAATATCAAAAGACGATTTTTTGCTATCTGGTAGAAAATAAAAACAATATTAAGTATTGCACACATTTTAATTCCGAACACAAAATATTCAGGAATCACAAGAAGATCGAGGAAATAAGAAAAAACACAACAATAACAATATTAGCAATAATAAAAAAATAATTTACAAAACAAGACACAAAGCATTGTTGCCATACTATCACGGGCAGTTAAAATTACAATAGGACACCTTTTTTTTTATATGATACTGTTTTTCTTTTCTTATTCTTATCTGTTTTTTTTTAATTTTCTCTCTCTCTCTATCTGTTCTGCTTTTCTTTTAATTTTTTTCATAGTTTTTAATTTTTCCTGGGTTTTGTTGATTTCATTTATGCAATAAACTTGTAAATGTGCTCTTTTTTTCATATCTAATGCCCTAGAGGTATTCAATCTTTATATGAACTAGAGAGTGCACAACTAATGCAAATTCATCCAAAAAAAAACTATAAGTATATTGTGGGAGGGTAAGTAAAGAAGAAGCCTTTTGACAAGTAAAATATAGTTATGCGAAAGCGTACAGTATTCTGTATTAGTAAACGAACGAACAGTCATGCGGTACATTATTTTTTTTTTTGTTTTTTTTTTCAATATAACGTTACAAAACAATTGAATCGCATATTTGAAAAAGAGAAAAACGAAGAAACAAAAAAAAATAAACATAAAAAAAAAATGTTTTTGAAACATATACAAGGTAATTCGTTGGAGGTCACCGCACGAAAATTAAGGCGCGTTACCTTCGCATCTCAAACATTTCTCTTGGTGGTTGTTTATTTTATTTTTTGTTGTTCATAAGAATCTTATATAATATCTTGTATATGTTTTGGGCGCTTGAATCATAACTGCTGAATGAAAAAAGACAAAAAAATAAAAAGATATAGTGAAATTTAACCAGAGGTGATGGGATGTTCTGTTACAAAAGAACAAAAACAAAAAATAAAAAATAAAATAAAATAGAAAAAGAAAAAGAAAAATATGATAATTTCTATGCTTTTCTAATTCTTAAGATTCTTGACGCCGAACTATATAGATTATAAATTCTATATATAAATAATGTATACATATATATATAAATATACATATATATATATATGCACATATGTTGCAAATAAATTCATGCTGTTAGGTATACCGTATATCTACTATAGGAATCTGTCAGGCTGTTAGGTTTTCAACATATTTATATTTTCTACAAGAACATTTCAAAAAATGTTTTCATTCAAAACCATCGTAAGAGAAATAATGAGATGTTTAGCTGCCCATTCTTACGTACATAACTTAAACTACAAAGTGTTCGGATTACGGAAATTCATTTACGTACAATGTTCCAGTGAAGGTGGTCCGTAAAATTGATTGAAAAAACAGATGGTGTGAGTTAAAATCTAACATATTCAAAAAGGATTCGTACTCAATTCACTACTCTGCAGTGTCTTTTAATGATTCCCATCCTCGGCTCTCAAAAAAGTAATAAGTTATACTGTGCTTTTTTTCTTTTCAATTTTAGTCTTCTTATACTTTTCTTAGACAGCTTATGAAACCAAAGGATAAACATTTATTTTTCTGTACTAATTTAATTTAATCTTACGAGTTTCAATTATTAACTTTAAATCCTAATACAGTGCCAAAATTGATGGAATGTTTGGCAAATTAAAAAAAAAATATTGAGAAAATATCTAAATTTAAAAGTCGAAAATTAAACCAGGTTCTTGAAAAATTAAAAACTGAAATAAGAGGAAATTATAAAAATAATATATTCTTAACAAAAAGACAAACAAAGATTTTCGGTATACCTACCTGATGTTTATGATTTCTTGGTTTAAATTTTTTGTGTTCATATATAGAAAATGTTTGTTTCATGGTTTTTTTTTTTTTTTTAATATAAAATGTGAATACCAAAAAGTTATTGTTTAATGGTCAGTGCTTAGGCCTATCGGCTATAATATTAGGGTGGATTCCCTACAAAATTTGTGTTATTAATTTGTTTTTATTATTTTGTTTGTTTGGTTCCTTGAATATTCATTTAGGTAAGTTTAATATCAATTTCTCGTGAGCGATATTTTATATGACTTTTCTATGATTCATATATTCATCTTTTAATTCCTGTAAGGCATTCATATATGTTTAAAAAAATAATAAAAAAAGAAACCAAAAAGAAAAATTCAATGTACAATATTGAAATGGGTAATAAGTTTGCCTAGCCCAAAATGCGTGAGTTTATTCTTTTTGTTTGGTTTTTTTTATCGTTTTTTTTTTGGGATGGATAATAGAGGTATCTACAAATAAATTGTACATTTAGTAAGGTATTGTATTCACAAAATTATATCTGTATTAAATAAATGCAATAGAAATTCAACAAAAAAAAAAAAATAATAAAAATAAAACAAAACAATATATGAAAATCGATAATATAACATTAACAGTCATTTATTAAGTCTTCATGTAGTTATCGAAAATTTGGTTAAAGGCAAAATTATCACAAAAATATATAGTATATTTTCCTACCATATCTACCTACCTACCTACCTACCTACCTAACCCAACAAAAAAATAATGAAAAATTGAAAATTATTAAGGTAGAGCATTATGAAAAACAAAGAAAAATATAAAATATACATACATTACATATTATATTTTATATTTTAATAGAATGAAATAAAATGAAAATATTTTAAAGTTTTTTTTTTTTTTTTTTTTGAAAACACATATGAAATGACTGAATAACATATAATCGCCTTGATAATCATAATTAGGGGGACATTATGGGACGATTATTATATTTGAGACCAAAAAAAAAAAATTTAATTTGACTAAATAAAATACAAAGCAAAAAAAAAAAAAGAAAATTTGTCTTTTCTATTTTTTTTTTATGTTTTTATTTTTGTTATTGGAGGAAAATTTAAAGGAAATTGTTATTAAAATTTTCTTTCTCTTTTTTTTTTTTAACCAATTTTGTCGATAAATTTAAATAAAATATTGGTTTTGATGAAATCGATAATATTAATTTTTAATATTTTGTAATAGTTTAGAAATTATTGTTTTCTGTAATTTTGTGGTAACATCCTTGTAATTTAAAGATCATTTAGGTTAATTACTTCTTCATTTTTCATTAAAAACAAAAGAACCTAAAAGAAATCAATTTATTTTTGTTTTTAATTATTTCCTATAGCATTTAATGCTGTATTAATGTATGTATGCCCTTTTTTTCCAGATGTTCGACATCTAAATGTGTACTCTTATTAATTTATATAGTTATATTATATATTTTGTATGATGTATGACCGGAAGAGAGATTATATAATTGAAAATTATTTTTTTTAGTAATTTTCCTATTTTAAATAGGTTGTACGACTGTGAACAATTTGAACCTGCACTCTCTCGGTTTATAAGCAATGCACTTAATTATTCGGTCACCAAGGTCCTTTATTGAGATTTAATGTATAGGTAATTTAATTATTAATTAAAGTTCAAAATGTTTGAAATTATTTCTTTAATATCAAATCATTAATAATCTTTTGTGCTCTGTGTTTTCTTTACTCTGAAAAAATGTTAAATAAATCTTCAAGATTTACACTTTTTCGGCAAATATAATTTTTTGTTTCATAAATAATCCTCAATTTAATAAATTAATTTTTCTTAATTATAAAATCTAAAACAAAATAAATTTTAAATACTGTGCTATTTGTTCTCCTCACTAATCGTTGTTTTTGTTGTGGCTTGGTAGGTGATATAGAGTGGAATGAACCATCCTTCTTATATCCAGCCCCTGCGACTCGTTTTGCACCCCATTTCCATCAGACGCTGGTTTATCATAGAAGTTCATTGATCAAGTCAATGCCCTTCTGCTAATTGCTACTTACTTATTTTCCAAATACATATATATGTAAGAGTAATTCACTTTTCAAAATAGTATCTGCTCTGAAATTCTTCCCCATTCTAAATTTTCTCGGACTTCAATTATGAAACAGTGAATAATTTTCTAAATAAATTGATAAATGTTTTTAATATGTAAAATAAAATAATTTTAATAAAAATAATTTTAATAATAGAAATAATAGGTGAAAAATGACTTTGATAAGGTAAATCTTCCTATATATCATTCAAAAGTTCCAGATAATAAAGTTTTTGACATAAACCGAAATATTAAATCGTTTTTAAGTTATTGTGATTTTGAACTCTATTTTACAAAAAAGTCCTAACATGTTGTCGTAGAAGTTGGCTCAAAGTTTGGATCGAAAACTAAATTTTTGGCATGATCCAAGTACAAATTAAATGTAACCGAATTTAATTAAAGTGTTTTGTTTTTTAATGATCCCTTTAACAATTGAACAAAGTTTGAGATGTCGCATCCATACATACATACATCTTTTAAAAAAAAACAATTTTCTTATCTTATTGAACTTTAAGAAACTTAAATAAAACTCTATTTTGATCTCAATCTCGATTTTTTGACCGGCCATCACTATAGACGCAATATGTACAATATATTGTGTTCTGGTTGAATCATTAGAAGACACTTAAAGAACTGAATGAAATACAAGATGGTTAATTTTGATTTATCTAATTGTCTTGAAATAAATAAATTACGGACTTTAAAAATGATTTTTCGTGCCTTCATAATTTTCTAGCTCACAAATAATCGTAAATACGTTTCAAACTTCTTTAAGACCTACAATTTTAAAATCATTTTTTTTTTCTAAACTAAAGGACCAAACACAATGAACCCGAATTACTTAAATAAAAGAATATAATATGATGAATATGTGAAAGAAGTTTCGTTAAATTTTTGAACTTTTGTTGACTTGAATAATGAATTGGGTGTGAAGATTAAGATTTCCATAGCCATCGCAACTTACATGATAGAAACTGTCAAAATTAACAAATAATTTTTTAATGTGTACTGAATTTTTGTGTATTTATATAATTTTTAAATTTATTGTAAAAAATAAAAAAAGAAAATCAGATATCATTCATAATATAGGATTTTATAAAGCTACTAGATAAATCAGGCATACACTAGTCTGGTAATCTAGAACTAATATTGGTTTTTCGTCACTTAACTTTTCCATGAAATAAAAGAAATATCTTTCTGTTCTAATATATATTTTATTTATCTTAAAAACGTTTTTTGAAAATTATGTTCCTTTCATCAGTAAGAATACTTAACTTTTTACAATAAGAATAAGAATAATTTTAAATAATAGAATTTGTCGGAACAATGTAAATTTGTCGGAAGTGGGAATAATTCTTAAGACGTGTGTGGAATTCGAACTCACACTCCCTCGGTGTTTACAGCGTATTTTATACTCTTTTACACACTAATTTTAGCCACCAAAGCCCCTCTAAGAAAATTAAAGCAAAAAATGTTAAAAGAAATTTTGATAAACTTTTTTCTAGGCTAAACTAATTAAGATTGTAAAAATAAGTATAAAATAAAAGTACAAACAAAAAAAAATATACCAGTCTGGCTTAGCTATAGTAGAATATAGAATAAAATAATAATAATATTTTATAATAATAACTGAAAAACTAATAATAATTTGTAAATTAATCTAAAATTTCATTTAAAACACAATTTTCTATTACTTGTGGTGATATTACAATAAAATTACTAAAAGGTTTAACTCGAGGAATTGTAACATATAATTTGCCCTGACTAAAAACTGACTTGTTAAGGTAAAGACAAATTTTATCAAAAGTTTGGCCTTGAGGCTTGTTAATTGTCATTGTATATGCTAATTGTCATTAAATATGCTAAAATCCGAAACTGTTTTCTTTTAAAAACGAGGAAGAGTGCAGTAGAGTAGACTGTGTCAACTCTGGGATACCCGTATGAACGTAATATATCCTGTTTCTATAAAACTTGATCATCTTTTAAAAACATTCAGAGTTTTAGTACCGAACTACAGAGATATATTTATGTAAATTGTGGAGTTGTATGATAGCTGCCCGAATCTATTGTGCCTAGCTTTATTAAGTTCCAAGAAATGCAAAAAGCCTGAACCGGCTGCTTTAGACCATTCAAATTTTACAAAAGTTTTTGGCATGCAACTCGACACTTTTTCACTAAATTTCAGATAGCTAGCTTCAATAGACACTGAGTTATTTTCATTTAAAAAGAGATTTTGTATGGCAGCTACCCGGACCCGTCACACCACCACAACCAAATTTTGCAGAAGTTGTTGCCATAAAACTTGATCATCATTCGCAAAATTTCAGATACCTAGATTGAACAGACACTGGGTTATTTCTATTTAAAGAAAGAAGTTGTATGGCAGCTACTCGAACCCGGCGGCCGAAAATGCTGGAGTTAAATAGCAAACTAACAATTTTGCAAGAATGACGTAAAAAAAATTTCAGCCTCCTAGCTCCTTTATTTTTTGAGTTATCGTGCGGACGGACACTGAGTTCTTTTCATTTAAAAAGAGATTTTGTATGGCAGCTACCCGAACCCGTCGCACCAGCACAACCAAATTTTGTAGAAATTGTTGCCATAAAACTTGATCATCATTTGCAAAATTTCAGACGCCTAGCTTCATTAGGTTTTAAGAGGTGCAAGAAGTCTGAACCGGCTGCTCTAGACCAAACAAATTTTACAAAAGTTGTTGGCATATAACTCGACACTTCTTTACTAAATTTCAGATTCCTAGCTTCAATAAACACTGAGTTATTCTCATTTAACCGGATAAGTTGTATGGCAGCTACCCGAACTCGCCGCACCACCACAACCAAATTTTACAAAAGTTGTTGCCATAAATCTTGATCATCATTTGCAAAATTTCAGACGCCTAGATTGAACAGACACTGGGTTATTTCTATTTAAAGAAAGAAGTTGTATGGCAGCTACCCGAACCCGGGGACAGAAAATGCTGGAGTTAAATAGCAAAACTAACAATTTTACAAAAGTGACGTAAAAAAATTTTCAGCCTCCTAGATCCTCTATTTTTTGAGTTATCGTACGGACGGACACTGAGTTCTTTCATTTAAAAAGAGATTTTGTATGGCAGCTACCCGGACCCGTCACACCACCACAACCAAATTTTGCAGAAGTTGTTGCCATAAAACTTGATCATCACTCGCAAAATTTCAGATACCTAGATTGAACAGACACTGGGTTATTTCTATTTCAAGAAAGACGTTGTATGGCAGCTACCCGAACCCGGGGACAGAAAATGCTGGAGTTAAATAGCAAAACTAACAATTTTACAAAAGTGACGTAAAAAAATTTTCAGCCTCCTAGCTCCTCTATTTTTTGAGTTATCGTACGGACGGACACTGAGTTCTTTTCATTTAAAAAGAGATTTTGTATGGCAGCTACCCGAACCCGTCGCACCAGCACAACCAAATTTTGTAGAAATTGTTGCCATAAAACTTGATCATCATTTGCAAAATTTCAGACGCCTAGCTTCATTAGGTTCCAAGAGGTGCAAGAAGTCTGAACCGGCTGCTCTAGACCAAACAAATTTTACAAAAGTTGTTGGCATATAACTCGACACTTCTTTACTAAATTTCAGATTCCTAGCTTCAATAAACACTGAGTTATTCTCATTTAACCGGATAAGTTGTATGGCAGCTACCCGAACTCGCCGCACCACCACAACCAAATTTTACAAAAGTTGTTGCCATAAATCTTGATCATCATTTGCAAAATTTCAGACGCCTAGCTTCATTAGGTTCCAAGAGGTGCAAGAAGTCTGAACCGGCTGCTCTAGACCAACCAAATTTTACAAAAGTTGTTGGCATGTAACTCGACACCTCTTTACTAAATTTCAGATTCCTAGCTTCAATAAACACTGAGTTATTCTCATTTAAACGGAGAAGTTGTATGGCAGCTACCCGAACCCGCTGCACCAGCACAACCAAATTTTACAGAAGTTGTTGCCATAAAACTTGATCATCATTTGCAAAATTTCAGAAACCTAGCTTGAATAGATACTGAGTTATTTCTATATAAAGATAGAAGTTGTATGGCAGCTACTCGAACCCGCCGACCGAAAATGTTGGATTTAAATAGCAAAACTAACAATTTTGCAAAAGTGACGTAAAAAAAATTTCAGCCCCTAGCTCCTTTATTTTTTGAGTTATCGTGCGGACGGACGGACGGACGGACGGACGTAGATGGCTTAATCGAATCAGAATTCGATTCTGAGCCGATCCATACCTTTGACACTATATCTAGCTCGACTCCTTTAAGGTGTCACAAACGTAATGGCAAATTTATTATACCCTTGAACATAGTTCATACGGGTATAATAAAGGGCAATTTTGAATCCGATGGACTTAAAGCAATACATGGAATAACAAGGTAGAATGTAAACCAACGTTTTTTAAAAACGCACATTTTCAAATGTTAATACAAACTGTTTAGAATTGTGACTTGCACAAAAATTTAAAAATTTAAGAAATAAAATTTAGTAAATTTTTTGTAATAAGAAAAAATGTGAAAATAAGACTTTTCTGGAATTTTGAGCGGCTGTAAGTCCGGAACCTTATATTACTAAGAAAAACCGGAACATACGTAAACATATATTACTGGAACTTTAATTTTTATGTCTTGCCGAAGAAAAATTTGTACGGGTGCTTAAGTTACAGGTGCCTAAAAATAGCAAATTTTCAAATTTTTAAGCCCTCAAAGCTATTAAACATGGGGTGGTGCAAAAAAAAATTTCTAAACAAACTTACACTAATTCTAAAAGTTCTTTCTTGTCTAAAAATTTCAGATTCCCATCTAAAGGCGTGCCGGAGTTATGCAAAAAGAAATTTCATGCAAAATGTGGTTTTCACATAACGGTAAATTTAAATAGTAAATTACAAAATATTGCATAATCTTGATATTTCTTTATAGAGATAACAAAATTTTCGGTCTTCTAGCGGTTTTAGATTGTAAAGCTATTACGCAGATCTTGAGATATATACATCTGAAAATAGCGCTTTTTTGCAATTTTGAAGGGCGGTAACTCTGGAACCCTATGCAATTAATAGACACCTTTAACATACGTGAAAATACATTACTGGAGCTTTAATTTTTATATCTTGCCGAAATAAAATTAAATTTATCAATAATCATAAGTGTATCAATAAAAAAAGAAAAAAATTTTGTAAGTTCATAAAAAAAAAATTGAGGTAAGAAGAAAATATGAGTTTTTCGGGATTTTCATTTTCGGGATTTTGATTTTCGGGATTGTGTAATTTCGGGATTTTGATTTTCAAGAATAGTTTTCTCGGAATTAGGTACCCAACGCTATAAATTTTTTTTTATTCTTTTTTTACAATAAGAATTAACACATTAGTTATGGCTGGTTATGGCTTTGAAAAATATTATTGTTGCAAACGTTTACGGCTTTTATATAAAAGATTTTCCTGACGGTTTTAATCATTTTTATACCCGTATGAACTATGTTCAAGGGTATAATAAATTTACCATTACCTTTGTGACACCTTAAAGGAGTCGAGCTAGATATATATAGTGTCAAAGATATGTATCGGCTCGGAATCGAATTTTGAGCCGATTAAGCCATGTACATCCGTCCGTCCCTCCGTCCGCACGATAACTCAAAAAATAAAGGAGCTAGGAGGCTGAAATTTTTTTTACGTCACTTTTGCAAAATTGTTAGTTTTGCTATTTAAATCCAGCATTTTTGGCCGCCGAGTTCAAGTAGCTGCCGTATGGGGTGGTGCAAAACAAAATTTCTAAACAAACTTATACTAATTCTAAAAGTTCCTTCTTGTCTCAAAATTTCAGATTCCCATCTAAAGTCGTGCCGGAGTTATGCAAAAAGAAATTTCATGCAAAATGTGGTTTTCACATAACGGTAAATTTAAATAGTAAATTACAAAATATTGCATAATCTTGATATTTCTTTATAGAGATAACAAAATTTTCGGTCTTCTAGCGGTTTTAGATTGTAAAGCTATTACGCAGATCTTGAGATATATACGTCTGAAAATAGGGCTTTTTTGCAATTTTGAAGGGCGGTAACTCTGGAACCCTATACAATTAATAGAAACCTTTAACACACGTGAAAATACATTACTGGAGCTTTAATTTTTATATCTTGCCGAAATAAAATTAAATTTATCTTGTTAATTAATCTTGTAAAATATGTACAGGTGCCTAAGTTACAGGTGTTTAAAATTGACAAATTTTCAATTTTTGAGCCCTAATAGCTCATAAAAAGAGGGTGGTCCAAAAAAATATTTCTGAGCAAACTTATACTAATTCTAAAAGTTCTTTTTGCCCTCAAAATCCCAAGTCTCTATCTAAAAGCGTTCCGGAGTTATGTGAGTAGAAAAATCAAGCAATATTTGGTTTCCACATAACGGTAAATTTAAATACTAAATTTAAAAACAATTGTATAATTTTGATATTAATTTACAAAGTAAAAAAATACTTGTCGAATGACGTTTTCAAATTGAAAATATGTTAGGCAGAACATAAGATATACGCATTTAAAAATAAGGCTTTTTTAAAGTTTGAGGAGCTGTACCTCCGTAATGGAGAGGCTACATAAAAAAGTTGTTCCACAAAATTAATTTTTTTTATGATGCCTACCCATGGTTAAAATTTTGTTTTCTCTATCTTTAACGGTGTAGAAGTTTTATAAACAGACGGACGGAAGGACGGACAGAGTGAAACTATTAAGCAAATTTTTTCAAAATTTGTTTTGGAAATGTGTTAAAAATGGTTTCGGCTGTAAAAGTATTGATTGTCCCAGCTTCGATATAATGTTTTTGTATCCGATTAATCAAAATTCGTTTATTGGGCTATCATTTATATCTACAAAACGCCTACTGTTGGCGTTCTCTTTCGAGTTTGTTGATTTTCTCTTAAACACTCTTCTCGTTGAAGAAGAACCTCATTCGTTATTCTTTGCGAGAATTTTTCGGAAAGCGATTTAACTCTGCGCGCTCTTTCTTCTCGAGTTTCAGTAAGCCTCTTATCTCTATAATATTTACTATGATTCATAATGAATAATAATATGTATTTTGAATTAAATATAAACATTTTTCTTATAAATCCAAAAACTATTAAAAATATTAGAAAATTAAAATTTGGTGACTAAATATTATGTACATAAGTGTATCAATAAAAAAAGAAAAAAATTTTGTAAGTTCATAAAAAAAAATTGAGGTAAGAAGAAAATATGAGTTTTTCGGGATTTTCATTTTCGGGATTTTGATTTTCGGGATTTTGTAATTTCGGGATTTTGATTTTCAAGAATTGTTTTCTCGGAATTAGGTACCCAACCCTATAAATTTTTTTTTATTCTTTTTTTTACAATAAGAATTAACACATTAGTTATGGCTGGTTATGGCTTTGAAAAATATTATTGTTGCAAACGTTTACGGCTTTTATATAAAAGATTTTCCTGACGGTTTTAATCATTTTTATACCCGTATGAACTATGTTCAAGGGTATAATAAATTTACCATTACCTTTGTGACACCTTAAAGGAGTCGAGCTAGATATATATAGTGTCAAAGATATGTATCGGCTCGGAATCGAATTTTGAGTCGATTAAGCCATGTACATCCGTCCGTCCCTCCGTCCGCACGATAACTCAAAAAATAAAGGAGCTAGGAGGCTGAAATTTTTTTTACGTCACTTTTGCAAAATTGTTAGTTTTGCTATTTAAATCCAGCATTTTTGGCCGCCGAGTTCGAGTAGCTGCCATGCAACTTCTCTTTTTAAATGAAAATAACTCAGTGTCTATTGAAGCTAGCTATCTGAAATTTAATTAAAAAATGCCGAGTTACATACCAAAAACTTTTGTAAAATTTGATTGGTCTAAAGCAGCCGGTTCAGGCTTCTTGCTTAATGAAGCTAGGCGCAATAGATTCGGGTAGCTGGCATACAACTCCAAAATTTACATAAATATATCTCTGTAGTTAACATCGGTACTAAAACATCTGAATGTTTTCAAAAGATGATCAAGTTTTATAGAAACAGAATATATTACGTTCATACGGATATATTACGTTCATAAAACAGGATATATTACGTTCATAGTTGACACAGTCTACTCTACTGCACTCTTCCTCGTTTTTCTATAAAAATATTCATTATTGCTTTAAAATGCATTTAAAAACAACACAAAATAAAAACCAACGATTTTTAAAAGTGCAAATTTTTCATTACAATACAGTTACAGGATAGGATGATAAAAACAGTTTAGCATTATTTTGACTTTCATCAAACTTTTGTAAATTTCCTTATAATTTTATATACAGGGTGTCTCGTAATTAATCCCGTATTCTGCTATGTACAGCTGTATAAACCTTTATTATAGTAAATATTTTTGTATGAAATGTTAGTTTACAAATTCTGGAAAATTTATTCAAGTAGTATTTATTTATTTTTTTTTACTTTTACTGTTCCAAAACTACAAGCTTCTAAAGTTATAAAATGTAGAAATATTAACTTCAAAATTATAAAATGCAGAGAAAAAGCATTTGTAATTAACTGCATTTGCAAATTATTGTTTGTTTGAAAACAACAATTTCGAAAAAACATTTCGAAAAATTGAAAGGTAGAGTGGGTTGTATGAATGAGGTATCAGACCACTAAATGACAGAGGTCAGAGGTGTTTTGAAAAAAAAATTTCATGTAAAATAATTTTTTAATTTTTTTTTATTCAAAGCATTTTAGTTTAAAAATAATTTGTACAGATGCCTTTAAGTTACAGGTATTCAAAAATAGCAAAATTTTTATTTTTGACTCCGAATCGCTTTTAGAGAAAGATAGGTACAAAAAAACTTTTTGAGGTAACATAAGCTAATTCTAATAGATCTTTCACCTCTCAGAATTTCAAGGTTCTAACTAAAAATGTCCTTGAGTTATGAAGAATTTTTGTATGAATGTCATTTTTATCCTATTTGAAAATAGGGTTTTTAAATTTTAAGGGACTCTAGCTCCGTAACGAGTAGGGTTACATAAAAAATTTCTAAAACATTAATTTTTTTAAGAGACCTATTCATGCTTAAAATTTCATTGTTTTATCTTAAATGGTGTTGATTTTAAATGGCGCTATGAACTAAACCCCAAGTCACTAAACCCCAAGTACAAAAAAGAGCTAATCCACAATATTTTTGCTAACATTTAATTTGGAGCTTAGTTCCTTTTTTTTATGGTTTAGTTCATTTTTAGAATTTGATAATTAATTTGTATGAATTAAACACCAAAAATCCCAAATATATTTTTAGAGATTAGCTCATATTTTTTGGGGATTAGTTAATTTTTTTGGCAATTAGTTAAGTTTTTTTTTTGGAATTAATTTTTTTTTTTTTGGCAATTAGTTAATTTTTTGTTTTGGAGTTAGTGCATTTTCTACAATTAAAGTATTTAATATAGCGCTATATGTTCTATATCACGGCTACGTTGAGGTGTTTGTACATTTCGGAAAAAGCGTATAAGCTTAATTTTGTAAGTAACTCTAAAATCCTTACCAATTGGATTTAAGACTTGGATTCAAAAGCAGGCTTATATACTTTTTCCATTTTTGTGTGAGATTGTGAATTAGGAGAGATTGATTGATCAATTCGATATATTGTTTAAATTTTTTTAGGGGTTAGTTAAATATTAAAATATTAAATATAAAATAATTTCAATAAAATATTAAATTTAAAAATATTGGGAATTAGTTAATTTTTGAGTGGGAGGTTAGTGACTTGGGGTTTAGTTCATAGCGCCATTTAAAATCTACACCATTTAAGATAAAACAATGAAATTAGTTCGTAGCGCCATTTTAAATACTGAAAAATATTTAACTTGTTTCATTTTTTTTTGTGCTAATTTCTAAACTATCAATTGACAATACGAAACGCTTAAGTGTAAATATTTAATATTAATGTCTTTATAGTTTTAAACTTATACATATATTGATATATATATATATATTTAATTTCAATGAATTTGACATCAATACTCGAATGACTCAAAAAAATCTTAAAATAAACTGGGATTTGTAATCTCTGATATTTATTTTCGATTTGAACTAAGAAAAATAAAGTTTTAAATATGACATAAATTGTTAGATTCGTTTTTATTTATTTTTTTTTTCAACAAAATACCCCAAATTTAAATTAATTGTAAAAAATTATATCCCATCCAAAAAAAAAAAAAACTTCTTTATTATCCACCCATTTTTTTTTTTTTTGTTCAAAATTAAGCAAAAAAAAAAAAAGAAAATGTTTTCCTTGAAAAAAAATAAAATAAGATTTTGGTCTTAGATCTTCCAAGGAAATTAATCACAATCATTTCATATTCATATACACGTACGAAATATACACATAAATATACAAACACAAAAACAAAAATAAATAAAATTTTAAATAAAAAAGAATGAAGAACAAAAAAACAAGAAAGACACAAAAAACGCATCTTATAGTAAAAATCCTTGAAAATTTATCTGACATCATCTTGCAATACCCTATTTATTCTCTTCAATTTTTTTTTTAAATCTTTCTTTATTTTTCTACATCAGGGCTAAAAGACAACCAACAAATTTTTCATCTATAATAATGTTACTACACTTATCCTTTTAAATTATTTCAAATGCAGCCATTTATAAAAACTTTGCACTACTTCTGAAAATCATCGAAATTTGAAATTTTGAAAAACTTAAACCTCAAAGTTGGGAGCTCGGTGGCCAAATGGGTAAGAGCGTATGAAATATGTTCTTAACACAGTGAGAGTGTGGATCCGATTTCCACATATGTTGTAACAATAATTCCCCTTTATGACATTTACACAAACGTCACAAACGAGGTGTATAATTTGCTTGTCACATTTATGTGACAAGGAAATGTGGCAGGGCACGGGAATGCATTAAAAAAAAAACAACTTAAAGTTAAATAAACTGAGAATATATTTAAAAAATTTTTTAAATTGAATTACTAATTAGATTTTCTACCCACTATTATGACCTAAAACCTAAGATATTTCATTACTAGAACGTTTGTAACTTTGCGAAAACATGTGTAATATAAATTCCATAGATTTTTCTTTTAATCTATAGTTAAAGTGTCATTTAGTTTAAAGTTCTTAGCTAGATTTGTAGTTTTTCTGCAGTAAACTTTTGTAAGTTACTGTTAATACTGCTGCATATATCTAACTTAAAATATAACTGGATATATATATATATATATTCATATATATATATATGAAAAAATGAATGATAAAGAACCCTAAAGCATTGGAGCGTGATAAATAACATTACGTTTTATATGGCAGGAAATTATCCTTTGGGAAATTCTATCTCAATTTCTAAGCTGATATTTTCTTTTTTATCCCATCATTTTATTTTCATTTTCTCATTTTGGTCGTTTCAAAATTCTTCTTCCAAACTAATAGTATCTTACATTTTTGTTTTTTATTCTCCCGTTATCTTTACAACGAATTCAAAAAAAAAAAAAAGTTGCAGTAGCAAGGCAAATATCAATCGAACTAAAAACAAAAAATACAAAAAGAAAAAAAAATTTTTTTGAGAAAACACCAAAATAATATTTTATTGGAATTTCTTCCGAATTGGTGATCTAACTGTAGATGATAAACAAAGATATAAATGAAACATTACAATTTAAGCATAGAGTGCTTAATAAATTTGTATAGGAGTTGTGGTTTCATTCGTCCTTCTCATACAAGGACGAATCAAGTAATACCCAAAAAAAAAATGTTCTACTTCATATAAAATATGACAGCTAAAACTTCCGCTTCAAGATGTTAATCCGATTACTACAGACGAATGTCATTAAATTTTTAACATTTTTCTTAGCGCGACTTCCCTTATAACAATATACAACAATATATAACAGAATTAAAAAATTATAAACTTATAATATGAAAGATGCTCCTGTTGAAGAAGTTGAACATGTTTCTGATTCAGATTCTGAAGAACGTGATGATCTAGATTCTAATCAAGAGAGTCTTACGGTAGCTATATTTACAATAAATACAGGTCCAACTTATTTAATATTAATAAGAACGTGATAAATGATTCTGTCATTTAACGGTTGTATCTGCTGGTGACCTCATATTGTTGGTACACAGTATGAATAACATATACAAAAGTTAATGAACGCTGATGGTCATCCAAGTAATATCCTTTCTTAATTATTCTAAATTAAATAATATCTTTTGATTTAATTAATTAATTATTTTCCTTTCTTGCATGATGTCATCCTTCTACATATTAAGGATCCGACGAAATAAATTTTTACAAGTGCGTCAATAAAATTTTCCCTCTAATATTTTGGAGTCATTTTAAATTATGGTTCAGAAAATTTTTCAAAATTATTTTTATAATAATGAAAGAAGTTCTATGATAACCTAACAACCAAATTGATGATTTATTTGAATGGCCAAGCCTTTATTTATTAAAACGTTATATAGCCGTATAAATAATCATAAATTTTGTTAAGAAATCAGTTCATCATCGCAAAGTAAAACTCCAAATTTCAAATTTTACTTTAGAAACATAAACGACTAATAATATTGCAAAATAGTCTTTATGTAATAGAATGTACAGCATCTATGGAGTTGAATCTACAGGATGTGTAGGAGAAAAACTGAGGAGAGGATGTAGAACAACTATTTTTTTAAATAAGTCTTCAAATTCAAAGGATGTCAAATCATTGTAGCAGAAGGAAAAAGTTTGATGTCCCCATATATCTTTGTTAGGAGTTAAAGATCATAGGATTAGAAGAAAAGGCATACACAAAAAAAATGTCTTAGATTATTAAACTGAAACAATGTACAATTTAATAAAAATTCTAGAATTTATAATACTTTTAAAAAAGAACTTAAAAAAGAAAAATAGTTGAAAAAAAAAACTAATATTTTAATTTAAATACTAAATTAAAGATATTAAGGGTCAAAATTCAGAAGTGCGTCCTTTAATAACAATGAACAAACTAAATATGAAATGGGCAAAATGAAAAAAAAAAAATTGAAATGTCACCCACGTCAAAACCTAACTGCACCACAAAAAGAAATTATACCGTTATACAGAAACAAATACAATATGTATGACAAATATCGTTTCAGTTTTTCTATTTCTATTTTCTTTTATTATACTTAACAAAGACAAATACATATGCAGTAAATACATACATATACTTATATAAATACATACTTTAACTAAATTTATTATTTTCATTTAAAATGTTTTAAATAATATGTATTTGTAGTTGATATTTATTTGTATATATAGATATTATGTAAATATGTATTTCTTGTAAAATTGTACTATTTTCATTTTCCTGACCAAAAATTTTCTTTTCGATGTCCTGTTTCTATATTTTGTTTTTTTTTTTTTTTTTTTTTTTCTAACTTCCCTTAATTTTTTTTCCACTAATTTTGTTTTTGTTTTTCTTTAAATCGCTTACTTTTTCTGTTCATCTTATTTTATATTATCCTTCAAAAAAATTGGTTTTTTTATTTTTTCGCTTTTTATTTTGTAGTTCGTGCAGTTTAACCTCTTTTTGGTGTTTTTCTTTGTGCATCACATCTTTCGTTCGTTAATGGAATAGAAAATTTTCTTACTTGTTATTCTTTAATAGTGATTCATCTATTTTGTTCTTTCTTTAAGGGCAAATTAATACACTTTAAAAAAAAATTAATAGAATAAGAATTTAATCTATGATTATTTTCGATAAATATGAGAATTTTAGCCCATATTTTTATAAATTTTTTTATGGAGTATGTAACTCGAATTTCAATTGAATTTAACTAACTTCAAATTCTAATACTTCTAAAAACGAGGAAGAATACAGTTGCCTTTGTCAACTCTTAGATACCCGTACGAACCGTTAGTATGTTCACAGCCTGTCACTCTGCCTACAATATTATTTTTTTAATATTTTAGTATTTTAAAATAATTTGGGTGAATTTTATAATTTCTAGAACTTATGGGTTGTACATATATTCAAACTATATGTTTATATGTACTTTCTTCTAAAGCAGATTCTAACCTTCCACATAACGATTATCAATCCAAAACTTTTTCAAATATTCTATAGTATCATTTAATACTAAGCGGTAAATTTATATTAAATTTACTTAGTACAAAATAGTAAATATAATTTTAAATATTATATTATATTATATTTAAATATTCCATTGACAGAATAATTTCTTATAAGTACAATAAAATACATATATGTATGTAAATACGGCGCTATATAATGTAATCATTAACGTTATCATTCATTCACTAGTGACATATACGATATGTAAAGAAACATGATATTATATAAGTATGTATATATATAAATATCATATAAATAATAATAAAAATTCTTCAAACAACCGTTATGTTGTTTATTTATTTACATTTTTTTATACTACGCATTGTATCCTCAACAATTTCAAATTATCGAGTAAAACAAATGCAAAAAATTTGTTAGAAAATTTGAAAAAATCAAGTAACACTTTCGTCAATTATAAAGTAACCCTATATTATTAAAAAAAGTTGTTAACAGAAATAAGAGTATAATGTTGGAGCTTTAAATTTTGTGTATTACTTCAAAAAAATGTTAACCGGTGCTCAAGTTACAGGTGTTTAAAAATAGGAAATTTTCAGTTTTTGACCCCTTACAGCTCCTAAACTGGGGGTGATACAAAAAAAATTTCTGAAATAACTCATACTTATTTTCAAAGATCTAACTTCTGTCAAAATTTTAAGTTTCCAACTTTAACCGTTTAGAAGATAGAAGGGTTAAAGGATTTTGCAAAATTTGAGTAATTTGAGGTAATTAAACATAAAACTAATATTTTTGTGAGATCTATCAGCTGTTAAAATTGCATAGCTCTATTTCAAAAAAAATGTAGGGATCTAAAAGTTAGGTGTTCGAGAGCTACCCTAAGGCTTGGTCCAAACTCAACCAAAAAAAATAGGGAACCTACAAATTACTCCCAGAATATTTTGTGTAAATTTCAAGTCTTAGGCTCAAAAGTCTTAGAATTTTTTTCTGATCCGATCCATACCTTTGAAGGTATATCTAGCTCGCTTATTTCGAGGTGTTACAAACGGAGGAGTAATTTTATTATACCCGATCCTATCGTACGGGTATAAATATTAAATTATTTTTTGCAAGAGAAATGAAACAAGAGAGCATGTCAAATTTTGGTCTTTCAGAGACAGGAAAACGAAAATAAGATCAACGGCAGCAAGAAGATAAATTCCGGATAATTTTGTTAAGAATTAACCTTCTAAGACCCAAGAAAGAGAATGGACCCTTTCTAATACGATAACATATTCAAAAGAAGAAAAAATTTGTAGAATTTTTTAACTTTGCCGCCATCTTTCGAAGTCAATTTTATCTCTAAGAATTTAAAAAAAAAGTTGGAAAAAACCTTTGGAAATGTTTCTCCTTCCAGAAATGCTCAATGAAATGTTTCTACTATCGTGAAAACCATGATTTATTAATGTGAAGTCTTACAGGTTTACCAAATAACTGTCAAAAGCATACGGAAAGCTGACGTTATACGTCTGGTGGTGTCAAATTGAACCCAGTAATAAAAACATTTATATTTTCAGACAATTTTTTCAAAAGGAAAACTTTTCATTAAATAATTGAAAAAAAATATTTATGATTTTACTTGGTAATCGATTACTCTATTATCGATGTTCGATTACTCTATTAGTGATGTTCGATGTTCGATTACTCTATTATCGATATTAATCGATGTTCATTCTGTATGCAAGTTCCAATAAAGGCAGATATTTATTAAGTTTTATTATTGAATTTATTAGTGGTTAAACTATTTGTTGTACTTTTTTCACTTTTAAATAATCGATTAATTTAAATTGGAGAGTATTTTCGACCGCAATAGACGGACAAAATTACAAAAATTGTTGAGGGATGGAATTTTAATTAACATATTAGTGTTATATATGAGTTATAATGTAACATATAGATGAAAAATTTTGTAGAATTTTTTAGCTTTCCTTCCATCTTGGAAAATGATTCTAAGAAACATAATTTTCTGTCAAACGCAAGAAATATCATTTTCTGTCAAACGCAAGACGGATAATTACGAAAGAAAAAAGGCTTAGCATAAAAATATTTTTTTCAAACAACTGACATTTTCTGGGAGATGGATGAAATTTGTTTTTTTTCCTGAAGAGAATTTTAACACTTCATCTGAATTGAATTTGTTTGGCAGTAATGATGCTCAAATAAAAACATAATTAGATTTTTTACTATTTAAGTGATTACTAAAAGCAAGTTTAAGTTTTAGAATAGAAACATTAAAATTTTTTGTTTTAATAAATAAAAACAAAATTTAAACCACAAAAGTTATTTAAAGGTCCATATTTCTAAAAAAAAAGAAAGCAATTAAAATATTTGATTATTTTTGCAATACGAAAAGATTGCGAAATGTCAAAGAATACTTTCTTAAATTTCAAGGACACGTTATATTATTAGCAAAATGTTATAGTTATTGAATGGTTAGTTATCTAATAGTTATTGAATGGGAGGAGGCACAAAAATTGTTTTTTTTTTTGCAAAGATCTTCTAAATATTTCAGATTCTGAATATAAGTATTTGGGGGATATGAAAGAACCAAAAATTCTATAAATTTTATAATGATTTATAAAACTTAAAAGATTATCCTGCCATTTAATAATTTTAGAGTTAAAAAATAGTCCGCAGAGCTTTAGATATTATATACATATAAACACATCGAAACTCATGGCTTTTTCCTTTTTTGGGGTGCTGTAGTTCGGTAATAGATAGGCGATATGTAAAACAAGTTGTTCTACTAACATATACATATTCCAAAAAAAAGTATTTTTTGGTGATACAACATAGTTTTACTAACTAAACTGAAAAATAAATTTAATTAAATAAATATAAATTCTAAAAATATTTTCTTTGTGTATATATTTTCTAAAAATTTTACATTACAACATTCACATACAATATTACAAGAAAATATAATATTATATATATACAATTACAATTTTCATAAGAATTAAGTAAGATTCATTCATCAAGATAGATTTTTTCAATGGGCGAAATTTTTTAAAAATAAAAGAAAATTACGAATGCACCAATATACAAAAACATTATATATATAAGTAGGTATATATTAAATGCATAAATTTATATCCTTGTGTTTTTTTTTTTTATTTTGCTTTAGGATTCTATTTTTACAAACAAAAATTTTTATCCTGTTAAAAATTTTCTTATAGTTTTTTTTTTTTTTCTAGAAGTTTTAAAATTCAGATTTAGATACTATATTGCATCATTACATCTATATTATATAATATATCTATATATACGTTTTGGTATTAGATTTTTTTTTGTATATATGGTAAATTTTTCCATTTTTCCAAAAAAAAAAAAAAACAAATCCATCCAATTGATGCCTCTGGTTGTATATACGTTATTATAATATTTGTTGTGCAAAATTCAGTCAGTTTTACATTTAGTTGCACAAATATAACCGTTATATTATCAGTTTTCCTTCGTTTTCATTCAATTCTTTGATTTTTGTTATTATGAATATCGTTCTGCAATTTATTTGATCCTGCTCCCAACAACGAAATTTTGTTGTAATATGGTTTTGTTTTTATTCTTGTTTGTTTTTTAAGGTCCGCTTTCTGAATATGTAGTTGACACAAAACGTTATCGAAAGATTTTTCATGAAACAAACAAAAACAAAAAAAAAAACACTGACATAAAAAAAAAAAAAAAAAAAATTAAATAATATTTGAAGATATTTAAGATATAAAAAGAAAAAAAGAAGAAAAATAATCACAAACAAAAAGAAAATTCTTATAGACATTTTATATTTTATTGTTATTTTTTTTTTTTTTTTTTACTAACCAGATAAATTTCAGGATGCAGGATCATTAATTTTATCCCGAAAGGAATTTTTTTTTTTTTGTTCCTGTTGTTTTTATTATTGTTTTTACTCACAAAAAATTTTCTTTTTCGTAGAACATTTAATATTATATACCTATATATTAGATTGTAAATAGTTTTACTACACTTTTATACCGCATAAAAAACAGGACATTATATATATATATATATATATATACATACAAAAACTAAAGATTCATTATTATTAAAATGGAATATTTCTCTTCAGTGGGATGAATTATTGACATTATAAAGAATGAGAAAATATATACTTAGGTTTTCTAATAATTTATACGAATTTTAAAGGTTGTATGTTGGGTACTGTAAAGGTTAGTTTTTGGGTACTGCAAAAACTGTAAATATAGAAAAATAAATTTAAAAAATAAGTTTAAAATGGATTACGTTTGAATGGAATGAATAATCTGTAAAAGAATGAGAATGTAGAATAATTTCTTTGTTTTTAACCATCAAAAAATTTTTTTGCAACTGATGGTTGAAATAAAAAGTAAGAGAAATTTTAAAAGAAAAAACAAGAAAAAACAAAAAATAAATTAAATGAAGGAAACGTTCAACATGACTAATGATCCAGCACCTACCGGTTTTTTATATATTTATACATTATTAAATGTATATATATAAGCGTTTGAATGTATAACATTTAAGAAATAACAAAGAAGCTATGTAAAATATTACCGTTATGTCTTTTTTTACTTTAAAAAGAAAAAGAAACTAAAATCTTTTGTTATGACACGTATAAAAACACTAATCAGCATTCTTTATTTGAAATTAATAAGTTTTTTAGTCAAATTTTAATTTCTAAAAGAAAAAGCAATTCATTTCATCATTTTGATAAATTTTAAAATCTCTGTAAATTTATACTTAAAAACTTAAAAAGTAAATTTAAAATGTTTTTCTGGTTTTGATAAAAAACGTCAAGATAAGGTTTTAATAACAAATTTTAATTTTAAACCTTTAAAAAATATAAATTGAGAATTACTTTAAAAGAGATCAGAACTAGTAAGTTATTTAAATATATCTTTTATTTTACTTCGAATAAAATTAATATATTATTAATATTTAAATGATTATCCTAAATGAAGGAATCAAATTTTTATAGTTTTAGTACACAAGTCTTTCCTTGCAAATATTACAAGTCCTTAACATAATTTACAATAAAATAATGTAAAAAATTAAAATACAAATTATATCTCACTATATTCATAAGTAGAATGTAATTAAAAATCGGACTTTTCTAATAAATTATTTTTTGGTTCGAGATTACTTAATCAGTATCACTTTATAAAATAAGTACGTGTTCTAAGTTGTACCTCTATAATTTAATAATGTAGTAATTTAATGACAAAAATAAGAGTAGGGATCACGTTGGCCTAGTCGGTACGAACGTATAAAATAGGCTATAAACACAGAGAGAATGTGAGTTCGAATCCCACAGACGTCGTAAAAACAAGGGGAATTATTTCAATGGTATTTACAGTCACACCTGAAAAGGAAAGGCACAGATTTATGTGGCAGGGGAAAACAAAAAAAAAAAACATAAGTATATACTCATCATATTTAGAAACTGAATCATGTGCATTATAAAAAAATAACTTATATGTAATTTACATAAACCCGATTTTCGAACTTGTTCTAGCAAATGTGTCAGTTATACACAAATCCATTATTCTTTGGAATATCGTGCGAACGGATGGATAGACGAACGAATATAATGACAATTTTATTTTACTCCCTAGAAATGTGTTGGTACGGAGAATGAAACAATCAATTGTGTATATGATATTGATCAAACTTTGGATGAAAGATGAATCAAACACAAAAAAAAGTTCGGTCATATTGTAAGAATACTTATGTAATTTTAATAATAATTCTTTTCATTGTAATGGCAGCATTTACTTTATGCTGACATATAAATTTAGATTAAAAATATTTGGGTTAAATAATATTAATAAAAATTCAGCCTCATCAAATGATGAACCAACGGCAGTATATTAATTAGGAACCTCTTTTTTTGGAATAAAACAAACATTTTTTTTTTTGGAAACCATCTAAAATAAAACGGTAGATATCTAAGATATCTTTTTAGTTCCAATTTTCATTGACTTTACACTTAAGGTCGTGTACACGAAAATACACGACCTTATACCCGAAAAATTGTTTCATCTTGAGTTTGACTAAATCAATAATAAAATTTCTGAGGAAACTTACACTAAAAGATCCTTCATCTCTCAAAATTTCAGCTTTCTATCTAAAAATCTTCTGATGATATGAAGTAAGCTAAATTTTGCAAAAAATTTTCTTTTTACAGAACGGTAAATTTAAAGACTAACTTACAAAAAATTATATAATTTTGGTATTGATTTATAAAGCTAAAAAATATCCTTTTCTGTAGTATAAAATATTTTCAAATTGAAAAAAACTGATTTAATCTGGGATACATTTGAAAATAGAGCATGTTTTAAGAGGTTTTAGATTCGTAATGGGTGAGGGGTTACATAAAAACGTTGTTCTACAACATTAAATTTTTTAAGAAAACTGTCAATGATTAAAGTTTCATTGTTCTATTACTTTCATGCTCTTAAACCGTATAAAAGTTATGTGAACAGACGATCAGATAGAGTGAAACTAATAAGTAAATTTTTCAAAAGTTTTTTTAGAATTGAACATACTAAAAATATATGTTTGTAACATAATTTCTTTTAGGTATATAATTAAGTACTTTATTAAGGAACTCTATATATTAAATATCGATTAGTTTTATTTAAAGTTGCAATGATAACGCGATGAGCTTTTATTTCCTGAATCCTCTTTGATAAATATACAAATATACACTTTTTTTTTTTTTTAATGTTTTATTTATTTATTTCACCGATTATTTAAGCTAAGTTGTAAATAAAACTAAAACAACAATAATTCATAATGCATATATACAAAAATGCATATATGAAGCCGTTTCTAATTGCGCTTTTAATGTACTCTTCGTTTTCATGAAAAGGGTGGCTTATAAGAGAATTATTTTCTACTTGGCTGCTACGTTGTATATGATTACATATTATTCGGATAATAAAATTGTCTACTCTAATAACGTTTGCGGTTTCATATACTCGTACAATTTTATTTGAATCGTAATGTAGAAAATTTGTTGACGGTTTTCTAAAAAGATTGGTACATGCTCTTAGACACTTCCTTTCGAATAATTTAAACTTTTCCATCAAGGAAGCGCTTATGTGCAAATATGTACTAATATAATAAATAAGGAAACATATTTGCCTAAAAATATGCAATAAATAGTTTAGTTCTAAATTTATTGTAATTTTGGTTTTCAAGGGGCTGCGGTAGCCTAGTGAGTAGGCGTGTGGCGTATTAACCGACTGGGCTCGATCTCTGCACAGGTCGTAAGTGGTTTTTTCTTTACATAACCCCCTTACGACCAAATATAATGTAAATATATAGTATATATATTTTTTTTTTTTTTTTTTTTTTAATGTTTTATTTATTTATTTCATCGATTACTAAAGCTAAGTTGTAAATAAAACTAAAACAACAATAATTCATAATGCATATATACAAAAAAAATGCACGTGGCTGATGTTAATAATTATCAGCACTCTCATTCATATATATTATAGAATTTAAGTTTAAGTTAATGCTTAATTGTAAAGTTATTATTTTGTGTACAAAGAATATGATTTTATTCTAAATTAACAAATAAGTTTCTATTTTTACTGAGAAAAATTGCAAAAAACACAGTTTTAATATCTTGTAAAAAAATTTTATGATAAAACTTAAATTAAATTAAAAAAAACAAAATTAAAGAAGAAAAAAAAAAAATAAATAAAATAAAATAATAATAACAATAACAATCAAAAAAGAAAAAAGAAAAAAAATTAACCTATCTTAATATTAGTTATCCCAAAAATAGGGTTTAGAACTTATTAGTTTTTTATTAAATGTTATGTTTTTATCAAATTTAAATAGATTTCTATCTGTTATGTCCAGTGTGTTTAGGTTATGTGGTAAAGATTTTAAATTAGCATGTCTTTTAAAGTGATAAATTATGGGAATGAAGTTATTATTTTCAATATATTTATATTTATCTAAAAACACAAATCCTTCTGGTGGTATGAAGCCGTTTCTAATTGCGCTTTTAATGTACTCTTCGTTTTCGTGAAAAGGGTGGCTTATAAGAGAATTATTTTCTACTTGGCTGCTACGTTGAATATGATTACGTATTAATCGGATGATAAAATTGTCGATTCTAATAACGTTTACGGTTTCATATACAATTTTAGTAGAATAATAATGTAGAAAATTTGTTGACGGTTTTCTAAAAAGATTGGTACATGCTCTTAGACACTTCCTTTCGAATAACCTAAGTTTTTCCATCAAGGAAGCGCTTATGTTAAACCAAATGGGAGAGCCATATACAAGGATTGGTCTTATGAGAGTTTTATAACACAAGATTTTTACTTTACTGTTTAAAGTTCGTGAATGAAATAGTTTGTTGAGGCTACCAAATGCTTTATTAGCTTTTTCAATAGTTTTGTAGGTATGGACTTTGAAGTTTAGGAGATAGTGGAAGTGTACTCCTAGATATTTTGTGTAACTTTTATTGGGGAGTGTAGTGTTGTCTGGTGTTTTAATCATGAATTTTCTCCAATTTCTCTTTATATCATTATTGGCTTTATTAGTGGTGTCTCTAAATAGCACAGTTTCGCATTTGTTAAAGTTGATTTTAAGTTTCCACGTATTGCAATAATTGACTATTTTATTAAACAGTTTTTGCAAAAGGTATTCTGCAATTTTGGGGTTACGATTAACTGAATATACTGTTAAGTCATCCGCAAATGCAATGCAGTGATTGGGACCTAAACTTTTATTTAGACAATCAAGCAAGTCGCTTGTATATATGATAAAAAGTAGCGGTGAGTTAACAGTTCCTTGCTGTAGACCATTATGTATTGGAAATTTTTTAGAACATTTTGTATTCGCTGACAAAACTCTAAAAGATTTACCGCGAATCATGTTGTTAATTAAAGACACCACGTGTAAAGGGAAGTTGTACTTGAGCAATTTATAAATTAAACCGTCTAACCAGACTGTATCAAATGCCCGTTCTAAATCGATAAAGCAGGTGGCTACACAGTTATTGTTGTTTACATATCTGCAAATGTCCGAAGACAATTTGGTCATGGCGTGAATAGTGCTATGCATATGGCGGAATCCAAATTGATTGTTTGGTATTATTTTTTTATTTTCGGATTCACTAATGAGAAATTTATTTATCACTATTTCAAATATTTTACTAATATTAGGAAATAAGCTGATAGGACGGTAGCTATTAACATCTGATTTATTTTTACCCGGTTTCTTAATCATAACAACTTGGGCTATTTTCCATGATTTTGGAAAGTAGCTCAGATTTAAGCAATTGTTAAATATTATGCAAAATTTATCAATTAAGCCATCTGAGATATGTTTGAGTGCTATTGCAGGGATTTCGTCTATTCCCGATGAAGTTTTATTTTTTAAGCCGCTAATTATTTCTTTAATGATTTCGGGTGTTGTGAAATAGTTACTGAATCTTGTGTTTGCTATAGGTTTATTTGATAGTAGGCTATTGTTGAATTTAGTTACGGTTTTGTTATTTTCTAGATTAGTTTCTATTGCAGTATGAAATTGGTAATTGTTTGAGAAATGGTTTGATCAATTGCAGATGTTCTTTTTGAGGTCAGCTCATGCGTTTGGAATAGATGAGCTGCCATAATATTAGAAATATTAATATCATCGTCTATTATGTAGTTGTTTGATTCACGACTGAGGTTATTAATGTCAATGTCGGCTAGATTAAGTGTACTGCTGTGGTTTACCGGAATTAAAATTTTATTAACTTTACCTGTAGTTTTTTTTCTGTATATTTTATTAATTTCTGAAAAGACGCAGTTATTTTTTTTGAGTGTGATATTTTTTATTCTGTTTGTCCAGAAATTATTTATTGCTAATCGAAGATTTTGTTTTATTAGTGAATTTATATTATTTAATAGAGAATTAGTTAAGACTAAAACAGGGTCGTCTCTTGGGATATTACATTTGTAAAGTTTGAATTTGGTAGAAAGAATTTGGCTTTTGTATTTTCTGAGATTGTTTATTGTTTGGTTAGTATATATATCAGAGCTATTGCTTCTATTGTTAAGAGTTGGTATGGAGATGGTTATGGCGTTTTGAATAATTTTTTCAATTTTCTCAATAGCATTATCGATTTCTAATGTTGTTAGATTTCTATTATTGGGTAAATTGGCTATTTCACTATTTTGAGATAATTGGATACTAATACTTTTTTTGTATTTTTTCCAGTTAGCTTTTTTATATAAATAAAACTTTCTATCAGGGCTATCCGGGAGTTCAAAAATAAATTGGTCATTGTTTTTTAGCTTTATGTATGTATTTATAGCTAGATGATCGCTGTCGTATGCAAGGGTATGTAGTTTTCCCAACTCGTCTGTTTTTAGTGTTAATCTGGAATCCGCTAGAATTAGGTCAAGGAAAGATCTCTGTCTAGTGTAAGAAGGTAAATTAGTTGAGTAAAGTGAAATTTTGTATCTGATTGAGTTGCAATTTATGAAATTTTTAAGAAATTTACCCCTATCATTAGCGTTTGTATTACCCCATGATTCATGTTTTGAATTTAGATCGCCGGCGATTATGAAATAATTTCTAGAGCTGCTTAAGTTTAGAGAGTTGAGAAGTACAGTGAATTCAATTTGAAAAAAGGAACTGTTGCGTTGCGATGCATAAACCGCCACTATGAATAGGTTTTTTCTGTTTGAGATAGGTATATTGACCACGCATGTCTCCAAACATTTGAAGTTTATTACAGTGTTAAAGTTAATTCTTGTGTATTTTATGTGGTTTTTTATTAGTATTGCAGTACCACCTCCAGCGCAGTTGGAAGGCCTATCTAGTCTTTCGATTTTATAATTGGCTACCCTTAGGTATTGTTGTTCGCTTAGTTTTGTCTCACATAAAGTAGCCACATCAGGATCATTGTTTTTCAAAAAATCGATTAATGAGAGTTGTTTTTGGATTGATCTACAAGAGTTCACATTTATAGATATGAACTTAAGATTATTTAGAACTTGTATTGTTCCGCTCATGAGAACTTTTCAAACAGAAAGTCTATTTTTTCCGAATGACTTTGGATTTTGTTTTCCAATGCCTTGTGGCCTTGGCAGAGTAGGGTAAGGTTTTTATTTAGTTCGTTTAGTAGATTCATTATTTGTGATAAGCTTATATCCTGTTCAGCAGAAGGATTTGCGCTAGTAAAATTATTATTTTTAGTAAAATTAAGATTGGAACTATTATTTTTACCTAATACAGCACTGGCATATGATATTTTTGGATTTATTGGGTTACTTATATAGTTTAGTTTATTTATTTGCTTGCTTTTGTTGTTATCTTTTCTTGTTGCTAATTCTTCTCGTTTTTTCTGATAAATCGGGCATTGCCTATAAGAAGCGGGGTGACCATTGTTTCTGCATAGTACGCAAAATAATTTTTCTGGTGGGCTGTTTTTTTCCATGCTGCAGTTGTTTGGCGAATGATTTTGTCCACATTTTACACACCTAAGCGGCATGTTGCAGTTAAATGCGGAGTGATTGAAACGCTGGCATCGTGTGCACTGTCTGATGTTGGGTTTTTTTAGTTTTTCCCATTTTACAATCTGGTTATCAATGTATTTTATTGATGTAATGTTGTTCACCACACTTTGTGGTCCTGCTTGCACAATGAAAATTGGTAACTTTCTGTTTTCAGCAATTGTTTTTTTTGTTGTCATTCTTATTACTTTTAAGAAGTTGACATTTTCGATTCTTGATGTTTTTAACAAATCTAGAATTTCTTGGTCTTCGTAGTCCAAATGTAGACCTTTCAGAACTAGGTTGATCGGTTTCTCATTTTTTATAGTATAAGAAAAACAATGAACATTCGCGTTTTTAAGTTTTTCAAAAATGTTTTTAAAATCTTCTTCGCTGGTAGTATAGATTATATGTCGCGTTTTATTATTGGATTTAATATAAATGTTAGTGATTTTTAATTGGTGTTTTATTAAATTTTTGATTGTATTTATCTGTTCAGAAGTTATATATATTGGTGGAATATTTTTATTTTTAGCATTAGCTTGTAAATCATTAACATTGTTGTTGCTGCTATTATTATGACTATTCTTGTTATTGTTATTATTATTGGGATTTATGTTTGATGGACCCGGCGCATTAGAAGTTGGTTGATTAGTGTTTAATAAATTAGAGTTATTATTAGAGTTATTATTTTGCTTTAATATTTCAAAGTAATCAGTGTTGTTATTTTTTTGTGTTATAATTGGTTCATTTGATCTTTTTCTTTTTTTTTTTGTTATTGTTATTATTAATAAAGATGTCAATAATGTCACCAGACATACCAGGATCATCATCACTAAGAATAGAAAACCTACTTGAATTATTTGGTATTTCCATATTATCGTTAATTAATTGATTAACTTTAGTTTTCATTGCAGTTAATTCATTTCTGATTTGTTCGCTGCTTATATTAATTCTACATTTTTTATCTGTGTTTTTTACAATATTAGACGACATTTTATGCCTTTGTTGTACTTCTTCAATGTCACATGTTTTTATAAGTATATTTCCACATTCTGAATCACTAACCATGTGGTATAATGACACGAATGTTCAAAGTTAAATGTACAATTTTGTTTATTTCTTTTATTCTTTTTGTTACTCTAATGCTTTTTTTTTTCTTTTTTAATCTTCTTTTGTCACTTTAGCGTAATTAATTGTTTTAGATAATTTTGAAGAAAATTGCTTGAATTATTGAAATTATTGAAATTATTGAAATATTTTTACAAAAAAAAAAAAAAATTATTAAATTAATTTATTTTTTTTTTTCAGTTTTTAAATGTCCTTACTGACAAAAATCTCAAATCGAATATATAGTATATATATAAACAAAATAAATAATATTAGTATATAATTTAATAAATAGTATAAAAACCTATAATAGCCTTAGTAGCCGATGGTTCAATAATATTGCATTATATTTATGTATGTCATATTAATATAAATCAATAAATAAAATTGCTTTTCAACGTTTTTGCTTCGGCAGAACATATACGAAAATTGGAACGATACCGAGAAGATTAGCGTGGTCCCTGCGCAATGATGCCACGCAAAGTCGTTAAGTGTTCCACATTTTTTAAATAGAAATCAATGGTAAATATCTTCTGAACAGCCACATTTCTTTTCTTTCTTTTAATTATGTTAAGCTCTAGGTTAAGTTTTATTCAAAAATACATATTAGAATTTGTTTTGGTTTTATAATTTTTTCCAATTAAATAAAAACAAAAATTTTAATTTATTTGTGAAGTGAAGCTCTAAATATATTATTTTTATTTTGTTCATATAGACAAACTAAAAACAGAAAATAACTAGCAAAATTAAAATTTAATTTTAATAATACCATAAGTACTCATATGGTATACATTTTTTGTAAAATTTTTTTATGTAATTGAAATTAAAATCTATTAATAAAAAAAAAAAATTTTTGGATTTCAACAAAACGTATTGTTTTAAAATGGAAGGTTTCAATGAACAAGTGCTTATTACAAAACTAAAATACTTAAAATAAATTAAAATATTTTTATGATAAAACCTTTCTATAAAAGTTTAAAACAGTAATATGTAAAAAAAGTAACATATTATGTAAGAATTATCAAGAAAAAGTACAATTATAACCTTAAATAAGAAAGATTCCCCTCAAGATTTTATAAATTTTATACTTTTAAGAAAACTGTTAAGGGGAAAAATAAAATTTTTTTAAATAAAAATGAAAATATGTTAACAATAAACAATTTTTGCGTAATATTTTTTATTTTTTTACATACCCATTTTAATTAATAATATTTATTTTATTTGAAAAAAATATCATTTCATTTTATACCTTTGAAATTTTTCTTATCGTTTCTACAATAAAGAAAAATTTGTTAAATATTTTCACGTTTCATTTGCTTTTTTTTTTCTTAAAAATTTTTTTTTTTAATTTAAGGAAAACAAACAATTTCAATATTAATAACGCATAATAAATTTTTTCAACATTTTTCCCCCTCCCACCACCATTCCTTCCGTATTTCTCGTACCATTTATATGCATTTACCATTTATTTTAAACAAAGTAAAATAAAAAAAAGTGCATAAAAAATTTAGGACAAATAAAATAGAAAAAAAAAAAAATAATAATATTTTTCCGAGTTCGTACGGTACCAATACTAAAACAAATAGATTTTTACATAAATTCTGAAGTTCTGAAGGGCAAATAGAGGTCGATGTTATTTTTTTTTTTTTTGTCTTCTTCTATTGCTAATTTTTTTTTTCCTTTCATTTTGCTTTAGTTACGAACACATACAAATGTATAAAATAAATGGCATTTTATATATAAATACATAAATTTTAATATACATACAAATATACAAATCAATAAGTATAAACATGTACTATATATATTTATATATATATTTAAATAAATAGATTTTTACTTTAGACTAACATTAAAGTAAATACACCAATATGAATGCATCTTTTTGAATTTTTTTTTTTTTTTGGTTTTTTTTTTTTTTTGTACACGAATAACCGACTTTTTTAATTTTTTTTTTGTACAAATTTTTCTAATTTCAAAGAGGATGTTTAAATTTTGTAAAAAAGAATTATTGTTAGATGATGGTGGTAGTTAATATAATATAAATATTTTTCTCCATAATATAATCATTTATTTCTTTCATTTATTTTTTTTGGTATAGGAAAATTTTGTATGATAGTTAATTTTTTGTTGCTGTTGTTTCAGTTTTTGTTCCTTTTATTTTAATTCTTTCTTGTTTGAAAAATATATTTGAGATAAAAAAAAATAGAGTGGGATGGACGGAAGGGAAAAGTAGAAAAATTAACAAATAATATTAATATATTACTTTGAATTTATTTTTAGATTTTTAATTTTCCTTTTCTTTTTAATTTAATTACTTAACATTCTATTTACTTATAACTTATAATGATTACCTCATAAGAATTTTATAATACATTATAATCTCCATAAGATAATAATAAAAAATCATTTAAAATCAAAAGGATGACATCAGATGAAAATTTAATGGGTATACTTTACTTTTCCTACATTGTGCGTATTTCATAGAACATGACTTTTTGCGTAAAGGTCATTTAAAGGTCAAATTGATTATTTTAAAATTTTCTAAACATTTGGTAATATTTTACTTAAACCGTTATATTTTTGTCGACGATAGTATACCGGAACAAATTTTTACAACATTGTGGTCCCACTAATCGTCTTTAATAAATATGTAAATATCTAAAAGTATAGACTACCCTATATATTGAAATTTAATATTTCCTTCCAAAAATTTATAGTATATTCGATTAGATCAACAAAAAAAAAACAAACAGAAAAATTAATTTTAAATGTCAAAAAAATTTGTTTTCATCTTTATTTATTTAATTTTCATTATCCTTGCGATGAATTATAGACTGACGAACGTCTTAGATTCTCAATTTTATTGTAAAACTGAAAACGATTTGACCAATAACTATCTGAAAATTTACCCTAATTATTTTTATAGATAATGTATTTTCCAAACTTTAACATATTATCTCTGAATGTGTTGGAATTTATTCATATTTATTTTCTTTTTTTTTTATGCTCATTTTATTCTCTTTTTACTCGGTGTACCTACAAAACGTTTTGGATGGAAAACAAAAAAAAAAAAAAAAATAGAAAACTGATATTTTTGCTAATTTGAAAAATTTTTTTATTTCAAAAGATATAAAATAAAATGATGGAGAAGGAGGTGAATACAGAAACAGAAATTTTTTGGAAATTAGCCCAATGCAACTTTTGTGGTATCTTGTTAATGACGCAATTTAAGTATTTTGTGGTAAACTAAAAATTTCTTTTTACCACCCACCTCCCATACTTTTTAATTGGGGTTTTTTTTTTAGTGTGGCAAAAGTTTAATGTACAAAAATAAATGTTTAATAATTTTTTTATTTTTTATTTATATTTTAATGTAATTATGTTGTTTCTATTACACTTGTGTACAAAATAGATGCTTAACTTTTCTACATATATATACTAGATAAGTTAAAATTAGTTCTGAGAGACAATATTGTATGCCAAATTGTTAGGTGTGCCAAGTTTTTGTTTTTTTTTTGATCTTTTATTAAAGATATATATGCATATATAGAATTAAAATTTTTCGGTTATTATAATTGCAAAAATATTTATAATATATATACTTTGCATTTATAAAACGAATAGAATGTTATCATTTCTATTTAAATGTATTAAAGAATTTGATAATTTTGTTAAAATTTAAAAGAAAATGTATAGATAATTAATAAAAATTGACAATTATTTATTTTGTATTTTATTTATTTATTATTATAATATATCACATGAATTAAATATTATTATTATTTTAATGTTTTGGAATTGTTTTATTCTATCTTCAATAGAAATAAATCGCTTAAGGTGGACTGCGACATTGGTCCAACAAAAAATAAAGCAAAATTAATTTTTTATTCGTTTTGTTTATATTATTTATATTTATATAATAATTTATATTGTTAAGAAAAATTACTTTTTCTATACTTTTACTTTTCATTAAAGAAAAAACTTGCTAACTGTGAAAGATTTAAACCAGCACTTCCTTTGTTAAAACGAACAATTAGTGTACCTATTGCATATTTTTAGGGGTAAATTATTTTTGTTAATATGTTTTTATAATATTCACGTGGTACTAGACTAGTTTTTTTTATCTGTTTCAAATTTTTAAGTCCAGCCAGGATTAACTATATCCATTTCAACTTGCAGAATCCAAAATTTTTTATTTATATTTCAATAACTAATGTTAATTTCAAAAATAAAATAAAATTTAAAAATGTCATAATGGTTGAGAAAGGCTGAATTTCAATGTGGCATGAATTTAAAAATTAAAATAATTAAATTAATATTTATACTACTGTATAAATTAAAATAAAACTAGATTTCATTTTAGTAATATAAAGCTGTTAGATTTTTGATATATTTTTGATTTTAGACAAAAACTAGATATGTAGGTATCTACAATAATTCGGATCTTAATATATGTGTTTTTGAGTAACTAGACATTGACATTTTTTACGTAAAAGCAACATAATTTTACTTTTAAATATTTATAATTTACAAACCTGAATACATAAATTTTATAAATTTTACTTAAGCATTTCTTCAAATTTCTATTGATAGTTATTTTTGATTATGATGCTCTGTACAGTGACTTTACATTATACCAAATCTACATCATATATATCAAAACGCGTCAAATTTTAATGGCGAAAGTTCTAAATATTACCAAATAATACTTTCTGTATATTCCGCCCAAAAAACAATTTTTTAAACTCATCACCTGTTTTATTTACAACTATACAATTTACTCTATCTGACCGAAATTTAATGTATAGAAATGTTTTTTAAATTACGCTTAATGTAGAAGAGCAATAGAAAAGATCATAGGATTGACATATAAAGCATGGCTTTCACAGATTAATTTTGGTTAGATTTCGCAATTTTAATTTTCTTTCAGTGGCCTCCTGTGGTTTTTCTTTTATCAAAAATATTATAAAAAGTACAAAAAGGTTTAAAAATTAAATATAATTAAAAGTAAAATATAAAAAAAGTAAACATAAAATTCGCTATAATTATATAGTATATAATTTTAATTTTTGTATTATGTATTCCAACCATTTTGATCAATTTTTGAATATCTCAAATAAATTTTAATATTTGTTAATACATTTTTCGTTATTATATTGTGGATTCAGTCTGTATAACTTTGATTTACTGCCGCACAGATAACAGAATTCTGTTTCATATAATTCTTCAGCATGAACTAATTAATTTTGTAAAGATTCTTGAATGTTTTATTCTATATTTCTATTATATTAGAATTTTATTTATATTCCTAGTCGAAATTTAGTTTTTTTTCTTTTTTCCTAAATGAGGTGGCATTCTTTCAAAGACACCAAAAATATCGTTTTGATAGTGTCAGATTCTTACTTACTAAACCCATTTCCTCATTTAGCCAATATAATAGGATAAAAGCTCTAACTTCTAACGCAATATATTGGCTAGGGAGTAGCATAGGAGAGGATAGGAAAGGATACGATTGAATTGAGAGTGAGACTTTAAGGGAAAAATGAATCCGCCATTATTATTATTATTGGATGACAGAGATATTATAACTATCAATAATTACAACATGCAGTAGAATATAATACCTTTCTGCATTAGTTAGTAAAGCAACCCCACTGATGTCACTGTAGCGGCTATAATTATTAGTATTAGTATTAATTATTAATTATATTATTATTTACTACAGAGTCTGGAGTATCAATGGATTACAAGGTTTAGCAGTTTATAACGTCATGATATAAGCAAAGGTAGCTCCACTGTAGCAGCTATTATTATTATTATCATTAATTACTACTTTATTAAAATTTATATGACCTAACCTAGATTTGAACCTAAGAACCGATTGAAAGTCTGTAGATCATTATCCCATAAGTTAAATTGTACCACAAACCAGAAAATCATTTAGTCGAAATATAGTATGTCCCTTCCAAAAGAAGATATTAAATAACGAACATTTTCAGGATTTATACTACTGAATTTTGTTATTTCATTTAGAAATTGATACCACCACCTCCATATCACTATTTGTTATCAGACCCCAATGTTTGTTTAAAATAATATTATAGTTACGGTAGTAGAGAAACTACCAATACATCAAAAATACCTACAAAAACAAAAATAGTTTAAAAGGTTAAAGTTTTAAAATGCCTTAACCTAAAAGAAGTCTACGCACCCAAATAAATTACTAATTTTTAATTAAAAAAAAAAATGAAATAACAATATTACATTATTTGTCATTGTATTCAAGTTTGTTCCAATTTATATTAACAAAATCATGAGATAATCTCATGTTAGTTTTAGATAAAATCTTCAAAATCAAAACAATTTAGATATTAACTTTCAAAATATAGTAGTATAGTTATATATATATTTTTTTAAGTTATACAATATTTATTTAATTTTTCTAACGGTTGTTTTTATTTTTTTATACAATATTGCACATAGTCTTGTACATTTACTGACGATTGCATTTTAACAAGAAACAATAGATTTCAATAGAAGCGTTTAAAGAAAAAACAAAAAAAAACCGATAATTGGATCAAAAAAAAAAAAAAATTACAAAAGTTTAAGAAGAAACTATAATTCATAGAAAAAAAAATACACCTATATTTAGGCTTTAGAATCTTCAAACAGCTTTAGGTATTGTTAACATTTAAAATAGAAAATAAAGGAGAAAATTTGGCACAAACAAAATAAATTTAAGAAAAAAATTAAGAAAACAAGCAACAAAAAAAAAAAATTTCCTCACGATTACTAATTTCTAATGATGCTTCTTGAATGTTTAGTATAAGTTCAGTTAAGCTATCTAATTTCCCAAGCAATTGAAAAATAAAACAATAAAGAATAACAAGAAAAGCCGTGGAAAAGTATTTTCTTTTTTTTTTTCTTTTTTCATTTTGTTTATTTTTGCGCACTTAAAAATTACATAAAACTGATCTTTTGGTATTTCACAGTTAATTTTGATATTTTCAGTGGTGAAATTTTATAAATTTTGAAGGTTTCGATGGTCTCGAGAATTGTAGCAATATTTCAATATCATAATAAATAACAAAGAACTGAAAAACTAATGCTTAAAATTATCTGTTAAATTCCAAGCATTAAACCGTTTTAAACCATACACAACTCACTAAAATTGGTATTTACATAAATGATAGAATCTGTAAATTGGATCAGAAGTTATGAAGTCAATTTAAAAAGAAAGAAAATCTAATAAAGAGAGGACTACCATTATCAGCGTAAATTGACCACTATATAAAGCGTGGAGCACTTTTTCTGCACCTGTCTTACAGTGTGTCAAGGAAAAAAAGGGAAATATCGCGGTAGTTCTTTTTTCGTTTTTAAATAAAGGCGAACTTTCTGACATAGCTTTCAAAAGTTCTTACATCAAAGTGGTATCATCGTGCAATAATTCTAGGAAAATTTAACACTAACTTTAAGCGAATAGGTTCTGTTACGTTTTGAGGTTATACTATGGACCTAGAGTCAAGCGATTGCTGACGCGTTGCCTCAGCCTTCATCAATATCATTAGAAAAAATTATAAACGAATCGATTATTAAAAGTTTCCAATAACACCACTAAATTTCTGTAATCATTAAATATTTGTAGTATGGTACAAATTATATAAAATTCTTTAAAATAAATTGTTTTATATTGAAATGATGTATGCCCAATTAACTGAACTATTTTCCAAAGTATATAATTTTTATCACAAAGTTCAGGTGAAGTTATTGAAACCTATGTTTATGAGAACTAACTTAAATTATGAGACAATAAAAAAAAAAGAAAAATCAAAATAAAAGAAAAAACTAAAAATTCAAAAGAAAGTTTAAACGAAATCTATTCATTTACTTGAGCATGTATTTATTTTTTGGTTAACTGTTAAATAAACTTCTCCCGCCCAATTTATTGGCTTAGTTTATCTATTTTTTTATTTTTTAGTTTTTGACTTATGGGTAATTTTTTACTTTGTTTTGTGTTCTGATATATAACAAAATCATTTAGATAAAGATTTTTTAAGAAGAACGATATTGTATTGTTTTTATTGAGCCGAATGCATTAAATTAGGCTTAAACTTAAATCTCACTTTTTTTAACAAAAACTAGCCTTAAACTCCGAATTTTTGTTTGAAGAAGTGAGATTTGAGTTTAAGCTAAGTTTTATGCCGTCGGGTCATTGACAAAAACTTAACTTGGTATACCATTAATAAACTAAAACTTTTCGAATTTTATTACTTTTCGCCTTGAAGAGTTGAATTTTTGTAAATGATTGTAATATAGGGATCTCAAATTTCTTTTACAAAAAAACAGTATTGCTTTTTGGCACAATTTCAAAATCTAACTATTTGTAGCAAAATAATATTAATTATTTAAGAACTTTATTTAAGAATTGGGCAGAAAAAACTTTCAGTTAAAATAATTAAGAAAAACATTTTATAAATGTAATTTTTAAACTTTTTTTTAGTTAAACTTTTAAAAAAAACATTTTTTTTTAGTTACAAAATTCCAAGGTTGCAATTTAAAAAAAAAAAAATGTGTAAAAGAGCAAGTTTGTACTGCTTTAAAATACTGTAAAAATACGAGAAAAAGTGTAGAATTAATGGTGTCAAATGTAGGATACCTGCCCGAACATAATATATTATGCATTTTTTATTAAAATTTTTTAACTTAATTAAGCACTAAGATGTATTTATGTCCATTTCGTAGTTGTGACAGCAATTCGACCTCGTTTCGCCGAAATTTCAGAATTCTACCTGCATTATTTTGTGAGTTATCGTGCAGATGGGCGGACAAACACGTACATCTAAATCAACTCAAAATTCGATGCTGAAAGAAGAATAGAAATACCACATCTATTTCGCCTCCTTTAAGGCGTCACAAATGTGTTATCAAATTTATTATACTTTTGAAATATATTTATACAAAAAATAAAAAAAAATATAACTATTTCAAAATATTTTTTACTTTGATACAGAAAATAATTAAAAAACGCTAAACATAATCAGATGAAAGGAATATCATAGACTCTATATGAAATATAAAAGAATCGTATATTACCACTTACCAACTACATAGTATTGACGAAATACGATCTATAATTGTCGCCTAATAAAATTGATGATAAAAATTTCCTTTTCGAATATGTAAGTATTATACAATTAATTTTTAATTCTTATCATGTTAATTTCTTTTTATTTTTACTTATCTAAAAACGTTTTAAAGTGATGTAATCAGAAATTATACCAAATTTCTATAGCAATCAAGTAGATAATTAGGTAGCTTTCCTTGAAATTAGGCGAAAAATATGGAAAATGAATGAAAAAAATATTTAAAAATAATTTCTATTACATAAAAACAACTTTAAATATTAATTTTTGATTCTAATTTTGACAATTCCACTTGAAATTAGTGGCGAAGAAAATTTTCCTTCTCTACTTAAGTCAACGAGTCACATGTTTTAACGCAAATTCATAATAAGCGGTACATATCAGCATAATAACGGCACATTAATAATAATCGTCTTCATATTATAATATTGTATGTACATATTGTATGTGCATACAATATTATAATATGATATTATAATGTGACATATATAATATATGAATGTTAATATTGTATGCACACACAATATTATAATACGAAGACGATTACTCAAGTTATATCCAATTTATTTAGCTCTAAAATTTTTAAAATATCAACATCAATATACCTTGTATTTGTCATATTATGAGTTAGAGTTTAGTTTTTATTAACAAAAATTATAAAATCAACATAAATTTATTTTAAAATTTCGAAGGGCCTGTCTAGATTTTGTCCTTCACTTTTTTTGTTGCTAATCCGTGACGAATTTTTATGAAAAGAGTTGACACAGTTCACTTTACTTCACTCTTTCTCGTGAATTTTTGTTTTAATATATTTTTAATTCAATAGCTGTTCTTGATGTATCTGAAATGAAACTACATATATTGTTTTCTACCAACACTACATCTTTCTTCGATTTTACATAGGAGAATAATAATTTTAGCGATATATTTATAATTTGGGTTATAATTTCGCCCTTATTATCACTAATTGAACATAACTGTATATATATCATATCTTGTCATTTTAAAATTGAAGAAAAATCTAACCATAATGAAAATATTATGAACAGCTTTTCTTCAATCATCTATTCAGAATTTATTTTCAAAATTTGTAATTTGTTTCGGGAAATACTTCCGGTTAAAAAATAAAGTATATATAGTCTTTATATTAAATTCGGTAATTTATAATTTATTATTCATCATTTCCGAAAATCGTATCACTTTTCACTATTATTTACAAAATAAAATTAAACTTAAAATCCATTCAAAAATATTTAACTAACTAACATTTAAAATAAAAACCAAAACATTGTAGAATTTGTATCCTCCTTTTCTCAATAAAACATACACCGTTATTCTCTTTACAAACCTAAAATTAATCCAAAAACAACAATACAAAAAAACAAAAATTAATTAAACGGTTTAACATCATTACTTTTCAATTTCAATTAAAATTAAAATCAATTTATTTCAGTTCATTTAATAAATGGTTTTACAATTAAAGTCACCAAATCACCAGTTTACATAAACATGAATCGAATTCAAAACATCGCATTCAGGTTATATTATGATACACACAAATAAAATCAGTATATGGAGTATGCGGCATACGTTTTACCACCAACCACAATAATTTGTATAATAATTTATTTTTTATCGATTTCGATTTAATTGACTGCTTTCTGCTAGAACTGATAGAATTGCATGAACAACAACAATACAACAAAAAATAAGCCATAGGCTTTCTTTTTTAAAATCATTTACAACAAAAAAAAAAATTATTGGCATTATTTACTACTTTAATTTTTTTCCGTGGAGAGCAGATTATAATACAGTAATGAAAAAAATATGCCTAAAGGAATAATAAAACAAATGAAATGAAATCTAAAAATAAAAGAGAAAGAAAACGAAAAATTACTGTAAAATTTGTAATGCCAATTCTCTCAGACAAAACAAAAACACTCATTTATTTGATATTTATTCGATTTGATAGGACGCACACGCTGATCATTGCTTGTTTTTCTTTTTCTTACGGTTTTTGTTAAATATATTGTTGTTAAAATGGCACCTTGCATGTGGACTCATTTTATTTTAGTCTCGTTTTGGTTTTTCTTTAGTTTTTTTTATTTAGTTTTTTAGTTATTAAAATATAAAGAAAAATTGCATAAATGCATAACGATTTGATTCAAATATTATCATAGCAAAGTATGCTTTACTGATTTAAGGATACCCGTTCATTATTGTGTAAGCAATGCATTAAGCAAATAGCTTTAGATGGTTTTAGACATAAATTAAAATAAATAAATAAAAATAAACTTAATACAAATGGCTTCATAACATAAACTAAAAAAAAAAGAATATTGGGGTGCTTACTGGCGAAGCAAAAACTGTTATTAAGAAAAAATATAGGGAAATGCTTCCAATTTATAATAGAATTTAAATTAAAATTTTTTTTTGCGACTGTATTATTGCGACTGTATTTTAATAGACACCAATGAGATCAACCCGCGAATTAACTTAGGTAGTGTTAGAGTTTAACCAACCACACGCCGTCTGCCTTTTAAACTAAACATTAGGTTAGACCCTATGGTACAAAATATACTATGTTCGGTTCGCAGAATGGGAATGTGGGAATAATGGAATAGGAATAAAGAAAATTAGAAAGTTACTGGAAGTTGGGACAATTATTGATTTATGATTTGAATATGATGTGGATTTTGATTTTAATACTTAGTATGTGGTTGGAATAAATATAATGTTTCTTATATGCATATAGAAATTTACTATTAACATTTAAACTATATTCGAGATTTTTACTTCCTTCCATCTAATTTGAGCTATATGAAATTGGTGGAGTTTTAAAATTTATTGAAAAAATGTTTTTTATCAAAAACAACAATACGGTAAAACTTTAACTTAGTTTTATATTTCTGAGAAGCTTGATGAAAATCGAAAAATATGTTAATTTCAATCATTTGACTGCTGTGCTGCAATTCATTTCTTGTAACAAATAAAAAAGCCGTACCATACTAATGAATCGAAAATTAAGTAAGTTACTCTTTACTATAGTATTAAATCTTTGAAATAAATTGTTGAACTATTCGAAGACTAAATTCGCACTTTAAATATAAATATTAAAAAGCATTTATGTACGCAAACTTGGCAATTGAATACACAAAAAAGGCTTGTAAGCAGATATACGATTATTAAAGACATAGTTCTGGTAATTCATTTAAAAGGAAACATACTGATCAATTAAGAATTAAATTTAATTTATAAGTCTGAATTAAAAATAGTGCAAAATGATAAAAATTTTGGTATTCTGGTGATTGATAATCTAACTTGGGTGTTGAAATTCCGAGCACCGATTTTTATAGCTAGTGCAACTAATGCAAATCGTACAAAAAAAAATCACTAAAAATTTGTTCGGATGTAATACTAGAACGCCAATTCAGCAAATATATTTTGTTTTTGGACTGAGCTAATGCTCCATTTAATCAATAGACTCTAGATCCGTAGTACACCTTCAAAATCATAGAAGAATTTATTCAACCAGAGTTGGTGTTAATTTTCCCTAGATTTATGCAACTGTGATACTACTCTGACAGAACAAACTTTGAAAGCTCCTCAGGGGGCTTCGGTAGCCTAGTGGGTAGGCGTGTGGCGTATTAATCGCAGGAGTGTGGGTTCGATCCCTGCACAGGTCGTAAGTGTTTTTTCTTTATATACCCCCCTTACGACCAAATATATTGTAAATATATAGTATATAATATAAACAAAATAAATAATATTAGTATATAATTTAATAATAGTATAAAAACCTATAATGGCCTTAGTAGCCGATGGTTCAATAATATTGCATTACATTTATGCATGTAATATTAATATAAATAAATAAATAAATAAGCTTCTCAGATCCATGACAGAGAATTCACTTAAATCTTGGAAAAAGAACTACATGGATATTTCTGTCTTTTTTTTAACATAGGGAAACAGGTGCCGAAAATAGTACTTCACCGTTTCCATAACGTAAATTTCTTTGCAAAATTTCCTGTTAATGTGTATAAATAAGACGATGATCTTTATTAACATCAAGCAATTTATATTATAGTGTAGAGAGAGAAAGTATACACTTAGATGTTTTTGAAAATCAATTCCAACCACAAGATACTGGTTGTCCAGCAGATTGAATCTGCAAGTCACTGCTCTTTAACCAACTAAACGAAGTTTTTCTCGGGAAATTCATAGAAAATATAAAATTTTACCTTAACAGTTTCCAATAAAATGAATAAGCTCGCGATATATTTAATAATTTGTATTTAAAATAAATTAGACGATAACAAAGCTTATACTAACACCACAAGAAATACTAATAACTTCGAATAAACGTGTCGTGTCAAAATTACGAATAAATAAAAATAGCCTCATCATATTGATTGCTTTCAGCACAATGAAAGCAACACTACAGTTTCCCCAGAGCAGATATTTAAATACTATGAAGCCATGCCATGTGATGTGGGTTAGTTTACAAGTGGAATTACGAATTTTTACTTATGCCTAGACGTAATGCATCTAACACTTTATTAACTTTATAAATAACTTTTAATGTACATTCAATAAACCCGTGGCCTTCGAATTCTTCTTACAGTTACACTTTAGCCTCTAATTAATCAGCTAATGAACTTGACTAATATATGATTATTCATATTAAAAATAAACAAATAAAATAACATCTTTAGAGAATTTTCAATGTACATATTATATTAATTTGCTTGGAAGCATTAAAAATATTATAAATTTTTATACTTCAGCATAAAATGATAAAAAAAAAAAAAAACCTAAAAGTCATGTCCTTTTGTAGTGCATTTTAATATACAGTGTAAATATATAAAATTATTCCTATAGAAAACTCGAAAAATTTTCTTCAAATATACAGAAGAAACTAGTTTTAGGTCATTTGAAGGATAAGAATACATTCGCTTTTCCATTCATTAACTATGTTTTCCAGAAAAATCTAATGTTTTATAAATGAGGATACAAAAAAAAAATTTTTCTTATAATTTTATTTATTTTTAATTTTTAGTTTTTATTTTCTCAAAGTCATTCGCTATATTTCGGATGCATTATTAGAGTGACCTTTTGCTTTACTATGATTTTCTCAGCTGTACTTCTTTTAATCCTTTGTGTATTCTATATATGATGATTTTATGCTTTTGGAATTATTTTTTTTTTTTGTGCATTTCTCTGCCACATAAATGTGAACAGGAAATTACACAGCCTTTGCTTTTTAGGCGTGGCTGTAAATATCATAAGGGAGAATAACTCTGACTACGTGTGTGGGATTCAAACCAACACTCCCTCGCTGTTTACAGCGTTATACGCTCTTACCCACTAGGCCACCGACTTCCCAAGAAATTATTTTTTAATAAAAATGTCTTTATATTTTCCATTACCATTTCAAAAATTCTGTAAATCTGCGAACAACATTGTAAAATCCTTTATTTACTTTTGTTTTTAATAGTTTTTTATTTTTTTAGTATGTACGGTTTTTAAAACCCGGTAATAGCTTCAAAAATTCTGAGGATATTATTTTGCTGTATTGGCGCTATCCCAATATATATTACAATATAGTGTCATATTATTGGAAAAACATATCATTAAAAACCATTTGTTTTGCAGACAAGTTTTCAGTCCGGAGCCCTCAGTAGCATTCATTACCATTGCACAACGTCTCTTCTTAATACGATATTATAATAATGTAAAAGAAAACAATTCTAAGTTATAACGAAAGGAATGTAAAACCTTTTAAAAAAATGTTAATTTTATGTTCAGAATTTTTGAAAGAATCTGGTTACCTTAACAATGAAAATTCCCCAAACACAAAAAGCAAATAAAAAACTTTCAGCATTATTTAGTTTTCTTCTTTTTTTTTGGTTCATTCAAACAGCCCCCATTTGTAGTAAAGTAAATAAAAATAAGGACTAAAGATGCTGTAGTAGGAGAAAATGTATATTTAATACTAGTATACATTATGTCCGTAAATGTCATATTGGATATTACAGTTCACGTATATAACGAAAACATATCTTAAGTATTATACATATATGTAAGTATCATATCTATTTGTACATCTATTAAAACAAAAAAAATGAAGTAAAAATAATAACATTTAGTAAATTTGAAGTAAAATTAAATATTGCTTCAATTTTCATAAAAAAAATTTTTTATTCATTAAAAACTAACACTACAAAATATCTGATCTATTTTCAAAAAGGATTTAAGTGAATTTAGGGTTGTAAAGTAACAATAATTTAAAAAATTACTTAAAAAAAAACATTACTTGGAAAAATATGGAAAAAAGTTGCTTTTAGACCTAAGACAAAAACCGTTTCGATGAAAAATTTTCTGTTTCCATTCTCGAAGTTAAATGTGTGTCATTCTGCTAACAAATAAATAAAAATAAGAGAAATCGATATAACAGATATAAGATTTTTTCAATCTAAAACGAGGAAGAGTGCAGTAGAGTAGACTGTGTCAACTCTGGGATACCCGCATGAACGTAATATATCCTGTTTCTATAAAACTTGATCATCTTTTAAAAACATTCAGAGTTTTAGTACCGAACTACAGAGATATATTTATGTAAAGTGTGGAGTTGTATGATAGCTACCCAAATCTATTGCGCCTAGCTTCATTAAGTTCCAAGAAATGCAAAAAGCCTGAACCGGCTGCTTTAGACCATTCAAATTTTACAAAAGTTTTTAGCGCAACTCGACACTTTTTCACTAAATTTCAGATAGCTAGCTTCAATAGACACTGAGTTATTTTCATTTAAAAAGAGAAGTTGTATAGCAACTATCCGAACCTGTCATATCATCACAACAAAATTTTACAGAAGTTGTTGCCATAAAACTCGATCATCATTTGCAAAATTTCAGATACCTAGATTGAATAGACACTGGGTTATTTCCATTTAAAGAAAAAAGTTGTATGGCAGCTACTCGAACCCGGCGGCCGAAAATGCTGGAGTTAAATAGCAAAACTAACAATTTTGTAAAAGTGACGTAAAAAAAATTTCAGCCTCCTAACTCCTTTATTTTTTGAGTTATCGTGCGGACGGACACTGAGTTATTTTCATTTAAAAAGAGAAGTTGTATGGCAGCTACCGGAACCCGTCGCACCACCACAACCAAATTTTGCAGAAGTTGTTGCCATAAAACTTGATCATCATTCGCAAAATTGCAGATACCTAGATTGAACAGACACTGGGTTATTTCCATTTAAAGAAAGACGTTGTATGGCAGCTACTCGAACCCGGAGGCCGAAAAACCTGGAGTTAAATAGCAAAACTAACAATTTTACAAAAGTAACGTAAAAACATTTTCAGCCTCCTAGCTCCTCTATTTTTTGAGTTATAGTGCGGACGGACACTGAGTTCTTTCATTTAAAAAGAGATTTTGTATGGCAGCTACCCGAACCCGTCACACCACCAGAACCAAATTTTGCAGAAGTTGTTGCCATAAAACTTGATCATCATTCGCAAAATTTCAGATACCTAGATTGAACAGACACTGGGTTACTTCTATTTAAAGAAAGACGTTGTATGGCAGCTACCCGAACCCGGGGACAGAAAATGCTGGAGTTAAATAGCAAAACTAACAATTTTACAAAAGTGACGTAAAAAAATTTTCAGCCTCCTAGCTCCTCTATTTTTTGAGTTATCGTGCGGACGGACACTGAGTTCTTTTCATTTAAAAAGAGATTTTGTATGGCAGCTACCCAAACCCGTCGCACCAGCACAACCAAATTTGGTAGAAGTTGTTGCCATAAAACTTGATCATCATTTGCAAGATTTCAGACGCCTAGCTTTATTAACTTCCAAGAGGTGCAAGAAGCCTGAACCGGCTGTTCTAGGCCAAACAAATTTTACAAAAGTTGTTGGCATATAACTCGACACTTCTTTACTAAATTTCAGATTCCTAGCTTCAATAAACACTGAGTTATTCTCATTTAACCGGATAAGTTGTATGGCAGCTACCCGAACCCGCCGCACCACCACAACCAAATTTTACAAAAGTTGTTGCCATAAAACTTGATCATCATTTGCAAAATTTCAGACGCCTAGCTTCATTAGGTTCCAAGAGGTGCAAGAAGTCTGAACCGGCTGCTCTAGACCAACCAAATTTTACAAAAGTTGTTGGCATGTAACTCGACACCTCTTTACTAAATTTCAGATTCCTAGCTTCAATAAACACTGAGTTATTCTCATTTAAACGGAGAAGTTGTATGGCAGCTACCCGAACCCGCTGCACCAGCACAACCAAATTTTACAGAAGTTGTTGCCATAAAACTTGATCATCATTTGCAAAATTTCAGAAACCTAGCTTGAATAGATACTGAGTTATTTCTATATAAAGATAGAAGTTGTATGGCAGCTACTCGAACCCGCCGACCGAAAATGTTGGATTTAAATAGCAAAACTAACAATTTTGCAAAAGTGACGTAAAAAAAATTTCAGCCCCCTAGCTCCTTTATTTTTTGAGTTATCATGCGGACGGACGGACGGACGGACGTACATGGCTTAATCGACTCAGAATTCGATTCTGAGCCGATCCATACCTTTGACACTATATCTAGCTCGACTCCTTTAAGGTGTCACAAACGTAATGGCAAATTTATTATACCCTTGAACATAGTTCATACGGGTATAAAGATCACACTACAGCACATTTTTTTTTTAAATTTTTAAAACAATATCAAAATTATACAATACATATATTTGTATTCAGTATTTAAATTTACCGTTATATGAAATAAAATTTTGCAAAATACTTTTAGATAAAACCTTGAAATTTTTTAGAAAAAAAACATCTTTCAAAATTAGCAAAAGTTACCTCAAAACATTTTTTATTCTGATCATCCCTGTCAAAAATTGATAATTTCCTATTTGTAGACACGTCATATGTACAAATTTATTGTTAGCCGCAGAAATAAAAAATAACAGTTTCAATATTGTTCTAACATACTTTAATGGCTTTTCTTGTTCTGTAGAGTTACAGAACTACAGTTCCACAAAATTCGAAAAAAAAGTCCCATTTACAAACAATTATAACTCAATATCTGCTTAATATTTCTTTCAGTCTATAGAGACGTCAAACTTTTAAATAATTAAAATAGTACAATGTTTGCAACTTAGTATTTAAATTTACCGCTACATGAAAATAAAAGTTTGCTTCCTTTACATCTTCGGAAGACTTTTAGTTAAAACATTGAAATTTTGAGGGAAGAAATATGTTTAAGAATAGCTTAAGCTAGCATAAGTTACCTCAGAATTTAGTATTTTGGAAATTGTGCGCCTTTTAAAACCTTTGGGTTTACATTCTGCCTTATTCTATTATTAAATAAAATTTGATATCATTTTATTTCTCTCTATAATTCGAAATATTTAAAATTAAACATAGATATGAATTTGCACTTTACCGTTATTTTTATGATACGTCATATTTTGTAGAAATATTTTATAAAAGTTCCCATTTCTGTATATATGACATTTCTGTATATATAAATTTATATATACATTTTTTTTATTCCCCTGCCACATAAATATGACAAGAAGTCATAATCTTTCTTTTCTAGACGTGGTTATATATAAATGTCGTAAGAAGCAATTGTTCTTACAACGTTTGTAGGATTCGAACTAACACTCCCTCGGTCTTTACAGCGTACTTAATACGCTCTTAGCCACTAGACAACCCTTGGTCCCCATGTATAAATAAAAATAAAATTCAAAAATGCTTTAATAAAGAAAAGATTGTGTTTAACATTTAATTCATTATGTCATAAGTTTATTAGTTAAAAATGTTAAGATATACCTACATAAAAATTTATAATAATATATGCATTTACATAGTTAAAATTATATACATATGTATTCTGACTAAATTATAATTAATTATTTTTAAGTGTAAAATAAAATTCGGAATCTTGTATTTCAAAAAGATTTATCTGAAAACTAAAAACGGTTGATCACAAAATTACATTTCTTTCGTGCTATGTTTTTTTTTTTTTTTTTGATATTGAAATTATTTTTCTGTGAACTTTTAATTATTTTCTTATTAAAAACTTTTACAAATGTCTTAATTTTGTTTTTTTCTGTTTCTTATTCTATAAAATTTCCCATCCCCATATAAATCTCATTACTATTATCATAGTTACATTCATTTTATACACACATTTGTACATAACATATGTATGTAAATTCATTCGAGTATATTATAGTACATATTATTATGTTTTATTCTACTATTCTATATATTATATATACTTATATCGAATTCAAACCTATTACACCTTAAATACTTTGATCTTCATCACCAAAAGAACCATAATTCACCGCGAAATAAAAAAAAAAAAAAACGTCTTCCTCTTTTTGATGAACAACGATCAGCATCTTAAAGAATGATCAACAAAAAAAGAAAAAAAAAACACAAAACTTTCAACGAAAATGCATTACATACAACATGAGTGATCGATCTTATTTACAGGTTAACTATTATCAATATTAGAATCAACGCCATCATCATCATCATTTATAATTGAAGATTTTTGTTCCCATCATGATCATCACAAAAATCATTATAAAATTATTGTTGTTGCACTTACATTTATTGTTCTTTTTGTTGTGTATATGTTGTGCATATCAAATATCAAAGTAAAGATCGTTTTGCTTCTTTATACAGCTAAACTGATTGTTAATGCTGCCACTGCTGCTGTTGTTTTTTTTTTTTCTTTTTTATTTTTATTTTTTTAGCTTCTATTTTTTTTATTTTTAGTTCCAAAATCCTGCTCTATTTCCATGAATTTTTAATTTCAATGTTAAACAATATAAGTTTAAGGAATGCATTATAGGTGTATGTATATATTGATATGTAAAACAAAATAAAAAAAAAAAAATTAAAGTGCTAGTAATGCACATTTTCAATACTTCCACTAGTATTTTTGTTTTTTTTTATTATTGTTATTGTTATCTTATTATCACAGATGATCCAAAACAGTTAAAAGGTCACAATTTTTAAAATGAATTCATTTCACATTTTGATGTTTTTTTTTCATTTTTTTTTTTTTTTTTTTGCAAAATTTTATTATCTCTCGTTTCAGATTAAGAAAATAATATACCATATTATGTAAATATATATATACATACATATATCATATAAGTATGTAAGTATATATCTTAGGTAACAGTAATGCACTCATTTAAGATCACATGACTTTATAGGAAATTATATAAATTGACTCAGTGGTAGAGATTTTAATTGCTTTACTAAAATTTTATATATAACGATTCATTGTACATGCGACGATTAATTTTAAAGTCATTATTTATTTATTACGATATTAACATTTTTCGCTTCACTTCAATGTCCGACCTACTGGACTGGCCCTTACTTTCTTTTTTGTTTTATGAGAGACGATGGAAAAAATCGACTGCACTCAAAGGAAATGCGCGAGGTTTATCTTTTCGGTAGTGTTGAAATATCTTTTCGGTTGTTGGAAGAAAAAGAACCACACCCCATAAAACCAAACTCTAAGACGAGCTCTTTAATAAATAGTGGCATAATGTACAGATTGTTTTTAGGAATAAGGATGTGGGATGGAAGCTTGGGAAATTGGGTTTGGGGTAATTAAGATTATTATATAGAAGTTTATAATTAGGTTTAAAGTTAGTTCCTTTTAATTTATAACGGATCAAATGCATAAAAATGACCTGGAAGTTGAATTTCATTTTTTCAAACAAAAACTGCACTTAGTTCCAATGTATATATTGTTTGAAAATTTTTGTTCAAGCTAAGTTTTATGCTTTCGAACCAATAAATTGTCACTGTTAGTAATTATTGATTAACACCTTAACATTTTATTTCTCCTCCATACAATAATTTAGTCTTAATTAAAAAATGTATGTTGGATTTAACCAAATATTGTTAGGTATTTATAATATTAAGTAAATAATGTGATTAATACGTTGAGTCCCACGTCTATCACCAGTGAACATTGGCTAAATGTTTCAAAATCTCGTGCTCACCAATGAACATAAAAATAAATTTGCGTTGAGTCCCACGTATATTACGGGTGAACATTGCTGAATATTCTCAAAAACCCGAATTAAATTTAATGTACCTATTGTTTTTTACTTTTAAAAATATTCACCAGTCCCAATGTATCTTATTGCAAATTTGTTTTTATATTCACCGGTGAGCACGGAATTTCGTAACATTTGAGTGATGTTCACCGGTGGTACACATGGGACTTAACGCTAGTATTTTTTTATGTTCACTGGTGAGCGTGGGACTCAACGTGACGACAGCTTGGCTCTATTTGTAAAATCAAAATTTAAAATATTAGAGTTGCTGTTTATTCTCGAATCTTCTCCTTTAAAATGTTCAGGGAATTTTAATGATTAATCACATATAATAGATACATGTTTATTTATTTAAATTATATAACAAAATACTTTTTCATATTCAAGAGTTAAAATATCATAGCTTGTACTACAAAATCCATTTAAATTTATAAACAGACTACAATTTTTGAAACTTAACATTAGACTGATATTCTACTATATCGCTATTCCAAACTGTAATTAAGAGAATCAAAACCTTTTTAAAATTTAATTAATATCTTTTTGAATGAGTAGAGACACTAGATGAAAAAATTTTTATTATATACCTATGTACATAGATTTGAATAAAACCATTTTTGGAATCAAACTAAGTATTTCTGGATAATGTAAAATCAAAAAACTGTGCTTTACTGCCTATTTTATTTATGAGTAGGTAAATACATATATAAATACATATACATATATGTTAAACGCCATATATGTAATCTGCTGCAGATATTACTGCAATATAATGCTGTACAAGTATTGCACATAGATAAAATAGTTTAAAAAAAAAAAAACATAATAAAAAATTATTTCCTATCTTTTAACATTTTTATATAGTTTATGGTAGAGTAAAAAATTGAAAGAGATAGCAATATATTATTACTAATTTCGGTTTAAGATCAGTTTTTTTTTTTTCCTTTCTATACGTGGTAAATTTGTATATATGTATGTATTATATATGTTATTATAATATATCAACAGTTATTGGTGGTTTTTATCGCTTAATATGATAGAAAGATAGCATTAAAAAAACAAAAAAAAACAAGAGCATAAAAATGCTTTCTATCAAAAACAAAAAAAAAAAAAAAATAAAATATTCAACATGATTTCTTTATATGGGATTGCAAAAAAAAGATTTTTCAGATTTGATTGCATTGCAATTTGAAGCTGCATCGTTTGAAGTCGTAAGTGCTGTTATTTACAACAGTAAAATAGAGACAAACAAAAAAAAACAAACCAATGTTTCTTATAGGTGTTAAAAAGGTTACTAGTCCTATTATAGGAAATAACAAGAAGCATTAAAAATCTTTAAACAATTTTTTTTTTTTTTGTTTTTTTTCTGGTTAAAGGAATTTGAAAATCCAATTAGCAATTAAGAAAGCATAGAATTCGAGATTACCATTTTCAATCATAGGCTTATAGAAAAAGAAAAAAACATAAACACAAAATATTTTTATGCTAGATTAATTTTTCTAATTTTATTGATCCTTTTTTAGGAATTAAAAATAACATCTTTCTCAATATATACATACATAAATGTATATATACTTCCCCATGCAGTATGCCCACTATTAATGTTTAACGTTCGGCTTTTATAACAAACAATAAAGTTAGACAATTAAGTTAAAAGAGCAAACATTTTATTATGGAAAGCAAAATCGAAGATCTATTAAAGTCAGATAACAGCTTCAATAAAAGCACAACAACGTAAATAAAGCCATTATATAGAAAGTCATTAATCAAATAAATTTGAATATACTGAAACAAGAGTACACAGTACACTGTAAATATCAAAAGCCAATAGTAGATATAAGAATATCACACACAACTAGTAAATTTATATGTAATGGTGAGACAATTATTATATTAATAAATTAATGCAAATTTAAGAGATGCATTTTATAAGGCATGGGTAACAAATCAGAAAAGAAAGGTGACAAATTTTTAAATCTTTTAATAACGTGGCGAGAAAAGATCAGAGCGGAATCAAAATTAGAAAAACTAGCATGAAGACGTAATTAAAAATTAATGTAAATTGAAAAAAATCCTTATATTACGTTATAAAGTATCTATAAAAAAACTTAAATTCAATAAACCTCAGTAAATTGTAGTAAATACTGAAAAAGAATAAACCCAGTAGGAATCAAAAGGCATGAAAGCATAAAACATATTAAAAATGTAGAGAAGAATTAGTATAATATTACAAAAATATGGAATAATTAAACTTAACATAAGAAATAAATAAGTACATAGAAGAGATAGAAGGTTAAAACTTTTAAGGCTAATATTTTTAGACATTAAGCGCATATTATTGCATTTGAAATAATTTATAGGAAGTTTTTTCCAACAATCAATTCAGGCATTTAAAGATTATTTTCAGTTATAGTTGCGTTTATCCTTACTGATGGCGTAACTTCAGTTTTAGTCGTTGGAAATGTGTAAAAATTTTGATAATTTCTAACTATTTTTTCTTTTTAGTAGAAAGTAATTTAATCCACTAGAATCCAAAATAATCTTCAGATGAATTTATATTACAAAGAAACTTTTATGTTTAAATAACTGTTAGTAAAAACACAAACAAAAAATAAGGTGCATATGTTCATTTTGTACGTAGAGCTAATGAGGTAATCATAATAATTTGTAGGACATTTGTCAAAAAAAAAAACAAAATGAAAAATTTACACTTTTTAGTTGCACTTTGTCCGCCTGACCGTCCGTCTGTTTAGAAGATTTCCACAACCTTAAAGATTGTGGAACATTGAATTTTTAAACATAGATAAGGCTTTTTAAAAAAAATAATGTTGTTCAAAAAACTTTTATATGTAGTCCTACCCATTACGAAGCTGCAGCCCATCAAATTTTGATAAAACTCTATTTTCAAATGTGTGTGTATATATTTCAGGTTCCGTTCAGGATTTTGTCAATCAAAAATTTAAATTTACCGTATTTAAAAACCAAAATTTTTCAAGATTTAGCTTCCACCATAAAAATGGTTCACTATTATATATGGCTCAATCTCAATTGCTCAATATTGCTCAATCCTAAAAGAAGGAATATCTTTTAAAATTAGAATAAGTTAAGTCAAATTTTTTTTGTACCTGTTTCTATTTAACAGTTATTTAGACACCTGTAAATTACACCTGTGACTTTTTGCAACGTGCAAATTTTTTTTAAGTTAAAACCAAAAATGAAAACTTCAACATTATGCTTTTACATGTGTTAACACCTATTTTTAATTATGTAGCATTCTCCTAAAATTAAAAAACGTGTCTTTTAATTTTTCATAATTTTCTTCTTACATATAAAATTATAAGAAAATTTTCCTATTTTGGTACAGGGGTCACAATATTTTAAACTGTTTTTATTGTGTTTTTTGAAAAACCTTTAAGTTTTACATTCGGTCAGATTTATTTATTAAATTCCTTAAATACAGTTACTGTTATTAGTTGTATTATAATAGTGTTCCTTAATCCAAGTAAATTCATTATTAACTTAAAAAAAAAAACTTTATATGTACCTACAGAATTTATTTGCACCTACTTTAAAAGAAAACTTGCATTGCCTTTTTTTCCTTTTAATTATTGAATCAAAACTTTCTACTTTTAAATTTAATCCAATATTGTATAGATACATATATGAATCTTTCCATGAATCAAACATTATTTTCCTTCACATTAAAATTATTATAAGGATTCAACCAGCGCTACAAATACAATATGTAATCGAAAATAATTTTTAGAAGAATATCATAACAATTTAAAATTAGATACGCTTATTGGTTTATCACGATTCGTATCTTTCAAATTGATGAATCAATGAAAGGTAAAAAATACAAATTATACCTTTAATAGTGGTATATAGTGGCATTTAATAATGAAAATTACTAGTTTTTTAATCAATTCGTTCCACCTCATCATAGGAATTTAAAATTTTTATTGCAATTTATATTTTGGTTTTTGTTTTGTACAACAATTTTTTTTTTTTTTTTCTTAAAAGATTTTGAAAGAGGCCCTTAGGGTTTAATACAAGTAAAAGGGTTAAATAACTTTTTAATATAATCTATCTATAAATCTAATGGATTTAGACAGAAGTTAAATACTTAATTTTGTTGAATATTATATATGGAACAAATTAAGTTATTAAATGGTTTTTAATCATTAATCAAAGCGTAAAAGTGCCTATAAATTTTTATTTTTTTTATTTTTATTTTTAATATTTTAATGCTGTTTTAATATCATAATTTTTTATTGAAATAAACAAAAAAAAAAAAAAAACAATAATAAAAATAAATTGTTTGTATCAAAATAAACTTTGTTTCTATGGTGGTCAAAAATTATTAAAAAAAAAAAAACAGAAAAATCTTTTTTAAATCATTGTTTTAAAGTAATAAGAAAAATTATGATTTTTAATTAGAAATTAGAAACACAACTTAAGATATTTTGAAAAGAAAATTAAGTTCCATAAAATAAAATACGTAATGCTTGCCATGGAATGATTAAATTAAATGTATGTTTATGTTTTTTTTTTTAACGGAAAACAAAGTTAAAACGGTAAATGAATTTAATTGACGAAACTTCTTAGAACCTCAAAGTGTTATTTATAGTATGTAAGCGTTTAAATGATGAGACACAGAAATGATGAGAAAGAACTAGTAAACAACAAGGCAAAATGTAAACCAACGGTTTTTAAAAGCGCACATTTCAAAAGCACAATACAAATTGTTTAGAATTGTGACTCTGCAACAAAAATTTGAAAATTGTCTTAGAATTTCATATAATAAGAAAAAATGTTTAAAAAAAAAGAGACACTTTCATCAATTTTAAGAGAACTTTACATAATTAAGAAAAACCATTAACACATGTAAAATTATAAAGTTCAAGTTTGTACAAGTGCCTAAGTAACGCAGGTGTTTAAAAATAGGAACACTTTTTGAAGCCTTATAGTGCTTAAACAGATGATGGTACAAACAAAATTCTGAGAAAACTTATACTAATTCTAAAAGTTCTTTCTTATCTCAAAATTTCAAGTCGCTATCTGAAAGCGTACCAGAGTCATGTACGTAGAAAAATCATGCAAAATTTGGTTTTCATATAAATGGTATATTATATGAAAATCAAAAATTTGGTTTTCATATAAATGGTATATTATATGAAAATCAAAAATTTGGTTTTCATATAACGGTAAATTTAAATACTAAATTTAAAAATATTTTATAATTTTGATATAGATTTGTAAAGATAAAAAAAATCCTGTCGCACGACGTTTTTAGATTGGAAAAATGTTGAGCAGAACGTGAGGTATACAATTTTAAGAATAGGATTTTTTTTTTCAAAGTTTGAGGGGCTGTAGCTCCGTAATGGATGGGGTTATATGGAAAAATTGTTCTACAACATTAAGTTTTTTTATGAGACCTATGGTTAAAATTTTCTTTTCCTATCCTTAACGGGGTAGAAGTTTTGTACACAAACGAACGGACAGACGGACAGAGTGAAACTAATAGGTACATTTTTTCAAAATTTTTTTTGAAATAGGTACGATAAAAATGTTTGGAAAATTTATAATAAAATTTAAATTCATATTTTAAAAAATTTTAAATATCAAAAAACCGTTTCAATAAAAAGTATTTATTGAAAATCTTATTACTAGAGAAAATATTCGATTATAATTCCTATAGCTTAACCGATTGATAACTCAAAAAATCATTTTTAAATAACGGATTAAATAAATGTCTTCAAGAATTTGTTTTAGAGAAGATTTTTTACTACTTATATACAAACTTCAAGTTCTGTTACGATCTCAATAAGACAACGCGTTATTAAGAAGAATAGGAAGAATATTATTCTAACATATCAGAATGGGAATATTATTAATATTACTCGAATATTTTTCAACACCATAAAACTGATGCATCTTTATACTAAACCTTAATATTTAAATACTAGTCCTGTAATTCGTCATTATATGACTGTAGTGAAATAAATCCTAATTTTTTTTCACTCTGTATAATAGTAAATGATTTTTAAAGAATTATATTTTAAATTTTTAATAATTCAAGTTTTGCAGGAATTAGATAGGAACTAATTCTCATAGTAGTTCGATTAAAATAATAAGTTCCTTATCTAAAATCAACCAGTCTGGAAACTATAAATTCAATACAATATTGACAACTAAGATGTACGAACCCGTTCAAAAGCATGATATAAATTTATCTAATCACAAAGATTTTAATGTGCCAGTTACAATGCAAGAATTACCTGATGATAGAAAATTATAATTCATTCACCGTTTTGTAGGAAATATTTTGGGAGAGAAAAATAGAAACAATGCAATAAGAATATCGAAACCCACTTGCGAATTAAGAACAATTTTGAGCGTGCCATAAGGCGACGGGTGGTTGAAGGCGAAGGGTCAAAAGGCCTTTGTGTGTTATGGCCCAACTATGGTGGGACGTAACGTAATGCCCAAATATTGTTAGGGGGTTATGTTTCACATGCGGTAGGGCACAGTACCTCAAACAAAATTTGGATATTATGGGTCACCTAAAATTGAAGGGAAATAGATTCCACCAGCTATGGTAACCAACGTCACAAAAAACTTCAGGATCTTATGATCCACTAAACATTGATTTTCTTTTTATTTAATGTCGATAATTTTTAGGGCATTATAACTCAATATAACAGAGTCAAAACACCCTAAAATACTTGTACATAACAAATTATTAATAATGTTTTTAAAAACATAAATTTGTTTTAAAAAATAACACAAAAGCGGATGTTAGGGGGGATTTCAGAGCTGGATTCAAAATCAGGGTATTCCAGAAAATTTATATATATGAATATGTAAGATTCAAAACCCACCCAACCAAAAAACATTATACAATACAAAATAGTATGCATAATATCGTTTATACCAATTACATTATCGTTCCAAAAATATAAATCAACATATATGTATTGGCAAATCCATTGGATATTTAGCAGAAAACACAGTTCCGAATTGGTATTTGCCCAAAAATATTTTCCATAAGGTACCGACTTATTAAATATTTGCGTTCATTTGAATTAAAACTGTAATTTATTTAAGTTTCATATACTAATGTGTATCTACTATTCTACCAAAAATAGAATTCAATACTGCCTCCGTACTATAACATTCTAAGTGGTTTTCTTCTCTATCCCTTATTAATATTATATCTTATTTTAAAATTCAGTCAAAACACGTTTTTTCCGATTCTCAAACAAAAAAAAAAAAAAAAAAAATATTTTATTTTATTTCTGCAAGAAAAACCAAAAATAAAAAAAAAAAAACAATAATAAATTTCCTCCTATAAATGTCCTTCGAGAATTTTTTCATTTCATTTTTATGACTTAAAATATTTTCCGTTGTTTTTTTAATTTTCTAGAATTTTTCCAAATATTTCTTTTTATTTTATCATTTTTTTTTTCCATTTAAATAGTTTCCTTTAGTATTATATGGTTTTTATTTTCTGCAGTAGTTCTGGAAGAACAGTACGAGAAGATCATAATAAGAAGGCGATGTGGGAGTTTGTAAGCATAAAAAATTATGACAATATTGTAGTCATCATTGCATTGCATGCACACAAAATGCCATTTTTCCCTCTTGTTTTTCTTTTACTGTTTTTAATTCAAAAAAATAAAAATAAAAAAAACAAAAAAAATTGCTTCACATTGCATCCAAGGCTAAATAAATATTAAGAAATCCAAAAGGACAAAAGAAAGAAAGACATGATTTTCTTTTATTCTATATATATTACGTTTTTACTGTGTACGTGTAAAAAATATATAGGTATTAGAGACAATTACATAAACATACATATGGATATATAAGGGTATAAAAATGTAATTTCAAATAGGGTATGATTACTAGTATTGGAGAGGGAAATCGGAAAAAAAAATGCAGGGATTATTTTTTTTTTATTTTAGGGTTGTTTCAGTTTATTGAAACAATTTCATAAGAATAAAAATTACAAGGACATAAAATAAAAATTTAAATATAAATATGATTAAAATCAAAATATTAATAAAGTCATTTAATTAATTAATAACAACATATAACATTATAAATTTTTGTATTTTCAGGAAAAATTATTTTAAGGGGCACTAAATGGAAAGCAAAATAAATTCTAAAATAAAATAATAGTTCAAAAACTTATTCAATACGTAGTATCAATATTCTACAAGCAATGTAAAACTTAATTAAAACTATTATGTTTTTCATGTTTTTCATCAGGGAGAACAGAGTTATCGAGTTAAACAAAAAATTGACTTGGTCAAATAACATTTTTGGTATATAACTTAAATTGCAGCTAAATGTTTGCGTTTTTTGTATCTCTTAAAAACCTACTTTTCTGCATCTGATCTTCTCAATATCTATGAAACGTACATTACGCCGAAAAAGGAGTATAATGCACATATTTGGGCTGCAGACCCCAAACAGCGCTGGCTTATCTAGATGCAAAACAGAACTATTCGTTTTACCAACGACCCTACCAATCAACGAACTAGTGTAACTTCAATGCTCACTCCACTCAGCCATCGCCGTACCAGTCAGTTGGGTCACTGACCTTGTTTTATAGATATCTCGTAGGGATTAACACTTGTTCCAAAGATATTAAACAGTCAAATTTTCCAACGAGAAACAAGGAGTGTAACAGAAGCACATCCCTAACCATGTACAGCTATCAAGATGGCGAAATACAGCCTATGAAAATTCGTTTGTCAGGCGGACGTTCCGTTTGTGCCACCATAGCATGTGTTCCCTAGGTGGTAATTCATATGTGTACGATTTACTTAAGTTTAAGAAGAACATTAACATCTTTCTTCAAAATATCCCTTCAAATTTTCCTACCTATCCCCCATAATCCAAATTTTCTAATTCCAATTTCCCCAATCATCCTTCCATCATCCCTATCCCCAAACCAAACTGTACATTTGTATTAAAGGTTCCATCCTAAAGTTTGGTTTTAAAAAGTTGGTGGTTTTGGTTGCTTAAAGTCCAACATTACCCTGAGGAAGCACGTGCAGTTCTCGTTAATGATTTTCGAGTTTTCCACCAATCTGGTAAAACAAAAAAATTATAACAAAATTTTGGGCTGTATAATATAAGACTATTTAATAAACGTAAAATATATAATCTCTCGATTGATCCCTCTTGACTCATGTCCTTATCTACTAAAAATAGCTGTAGAGTTTTGTTAATTTAAATGAGTTAAGAATGAGTTAATCTACAGTTTTTAAAATCTTCAAGCTACACAATTAAAATTTGTATATTTAGTTATATTTTAGACATCTATATTTTTTTACGAAATTTTTCGAAAAAAATTTAATGAAGTTACCTGGTGTTAGTTTTAGTTCGATAAAATGTAATTCGTAAAATTTTATTTTACATCCAAGTCTATATTGGTTCTCTGTACATAGAATTCCATTGTATGATGAGAAAAATTAAAAATCAACAAAAGTTTCTTTCTAAAGAAAAGAAAAATTCTTGATTAGCGCCTTCGATTACAACATAAAACTAAGTTAAATTTTAAAAATGTTTGCTGTTTCATTTTATTAATACTTTGATACCATTTTAAAAAAAAATAGTTTTCTTTTTCCCCTTTATAGAGGATAAGAGTATAAAGTATCCATATACCAAGTTTATTATTATTCCTAATGCACTAAGTTACAGTTTCTTAAATCACTATTTTCATTAAACTGTTAATTAATCTTACAGCTGATTAAAGATAAAAAAAAAATGTCAAAGTAAAGCTTGATTTTACTCTGTAAATAATTCATGTAGTCTGTAAAAATTACTTCGTAGACGAAATAAATAAATAAATAAAGATTATGAAACAGAAATTTTATATTTTGTGCACCATCTATTTTCATAAATAAAAATTATTTATTTATTTATTTTATATAACGATATTAAAGTGTTACTATATAAATAATTTCTATTGGATATTTTCATGTGACCCAGTATGAACAGAATACCTTACAGTTAAAAGATCGGCGAGTTAGGAAATTACACAACCTTTCCTAACCTCCAATTAGATCTTTTGTCAGACAGTTTTCTATATCAAATATTTTTCATTGTAGATTTAAATTGTTATGTAATAAGGTGCCAATAAAGAAATCGTTTATTCTAAATTTAGAATAGAACTTTATTAAAATAAGTTTTAAATACATTTTTCTTATTTCTTAGTTATAAAAAAACATTTTTTTTAAACTATGTTTAGCACTTAACAGAAAGAACTTAAAAGCTAAATCCAAAATTAAAAACTCCGATTATACAAAATGTTACTGTTACAATTTAAAATGAATGGAATTGTACATTTACCCTATTTCTAATAGTGGTAATAAAAATTGTAAGTATTTTTAATTTAAAGAATTTGTTTTTCAGCCTGAAATAAAATATATATTTTTTTTTACAATAAGAGCATAACCATTTTTATATGTTTTCTAAGAATAAAAATAACTTTAGATACTAAAAAACAATAAAGGAAAAAAAAAAATATTTAAAGTAGTAAAAAAGTAAATGTATGTTTTCTAATATAAGGACCAAATAAAAATTTTACGATGCCGAAAGAAAATTTTGTTTTTTATTTTTCTATTTTTTTTTAAGGAGTAAACGTGTTTTTGGGAATAAGAAAAATATTTTTTTTTTTTCATAAAAATGTTTTTCAAAACCAAATGTTTCAGTTTTCTTTTGTTTTTTTTTTCAAAATTTAAATAAAACTGTGTTTTTTTTTTTTTTTCTTCAAAAAATAAAATTTTTATCGTTATACCGAATAATGAGGTTTTTGACATAACAAAAAACTTATTTCAACGTATAGCTTAAGTTAACATGTATGATTTTTGAGAAAAATAAAATTTAAAAGATCAAATCTACTAACGTTACTAAAACGTTACATAATGATTATGATTTGGAATGCATTTCACTAACAATAAATGATTAAATTTTAATATAAAACTTGAAGTCTTTTTATTTAGATATTCTTTCATTCACCAATCCATGATAATTTATAAAGTCTTAATCTTCCTTCAATTTTGTTGTAATAGTTTTAGAACTTTCCCCAGTTACAAAAAATCGGATAACATTTTTTTGTAAATGGATATATCAATATATGTATAAATATTTGTTCGTTATCACTTCAGGCCGATTGTAGAGCAATGCTTCTCTACTGACATGCTTGCTCTATAATGTTTAGGAAGTCAAAACACTACTAATTAAAGTTGTTGAAAATTAAATGATTTATTACACTAATTAATTTTAAACACTTTCATGAACCAAATTATAACGGTAATATAAAAATTAGTAGATCCAAAATATTATAATATACATTTATTACAGCTGAAACTATTTAAACCTTTTTTTATGTTAAACATTTTTATAATTTATAATTATAATCGAAAGTTTAAACTAGGAATTGTCTACGCAATTACAACAACATACTACAAGTCTACTGAAGAGTGCAGTAGTAGCAAAGGGCGAAAAACTCCTACAATAAATGTAAGTATTTCTTGCTTTATTCTGTTAGCTCTTAAAAAGTAAAAGAACACCATAAACTTTGAAAACTTCATTAAGAATTCTTGAATAATCTTGCAAAATTTATATTTCAAATAAACAAAAAAAAAAAAACCACAAATACTTAATTGTCTAAATTGTTATATAGATAGGAATTTCCTACAAAATTTGAAATAATTTTTAAAATTTTAAACGTATTTGTTATAGGTAGACCGAATCCTGAAAATCTTTCAAAGTTTCTTCCATCAGAGCGGTATTACTGTAGCCTAAATTTCTATAAACTTAACACCAACACCTGTCGAATAGGTTTTCTTACATTTTCAAGATGCACTACGGATCTGTAGAGTCTACTGATTACTGATGCATTAGCCCAGCCTTCAGCAGTAAGAAAAAACTGAGAAAATTCAAAAGAAATTATTAATTTCTTAACCCCTTTTTAAAGCCAATTTACTTAATTTTACTTCTTTATTTACCTACTTATATTTATTTCTATATTTTCTCAATTTCCAAAAACTTAATTTAATAATATTTAAATAATTTTCTAAATATTTTTAACTTATTCTATAGAACACTGTCCCTGTTGCTACAGCGCAAACTTTAATTATTAATGATTAAGCTATGATATTATGCCTAAATTCCTATTAAACGTACTGTATTAATTAAAGAGCTGGAGACTCCTAGTTTTTTTTTCAAGATACTTTGTTTACTTATATATGCACAAATTTACTTATAAATATATGTATACATTCTAATGAACCTCTCTGAGCTCAATGGCATTTTTAAGTTCTGAAGTCTTATGATTATCTTTCTGATACTGAATTACTTTCTATACTTTCTATAACCGACGTAAAATTGATATCTTATAATTTCCTGAACCTTACCAATACATTCGGTCAATGGACTAACTCTGATATCTTCGAACCCTTAAATTTCTTCAGCCTTTATTAATTATTTTTCTGATACTGAATTACTTTCTATAACCGACGTAAAACTGATCACTGATAATTTCCTGAACAGTGCCAATATCTCCGGTCAATGAACTAACTGATAACTGATAACTTCGAACCTTAATCAACCTTACCCAGCCTTTCTTAATTATCTTTCTAATACTGAATTACTTTGTAAATAAACACTAAATAAAATATTCAGGAGCCAAAATAAGTTCTTTAGATTCTTCTGTTAAGTATTCTATTAAAATGCAATTTAAATTGATCTAAATAGTTCGAAAGTTTAAATCCATTTTCCAATCTACATTCCAATAATCAAAATAATTTCACTTTTACAAAATAATTTTTCTCTTCTGTATGTATCTTTAAAATTAAAAAAAAAAAAATTATTATTAAAAACAATTGTCGGAATTAAATATTTTATAAATATTTATCTTGTAAAATTTTATTTTAACACGATAAATAACAAATTAAAACAACAAAGAAAAAGAAAAATATAAACTATAAGCCCATCATTAAATCAATTCTTGATTTCATGTTATAAAAAACTTCAATTTAAACAAATTAGAAATCTATTTCGAATTTTTTAATCTATTTTTTTTTTATATATTTTGAATTACTGACTTTGTCTAAAAAAAAAACTGATCAAAAATATAAAATTAAAAACAAAAAAATGAAATGAAATGCATGCAATAATATTGTTAACGTGTTTTATTACATTTAAATACAATTTTGTAGGACACCAGAAAATTTTCCTCATTATAACGAAATTTAAAGAAAAAAAAAAAAAAAACTTATAAATACATAACTTCTGTTACTTTATATATGTATAGTTATAATTAAGAAGAAATTATACTTTTTCTAATTTTTTTTTTTTTTTGTTGTTTTTTTAATTTCTATTACAATATAATTAAAAAAAAACAGCTCTTGAAAATCAAAAAAAAATTGTGCTCCCTCTTATCAGGGGATTTAAGTAAAAAAAAAAAAAAAAAAAAAACGATAAATCGTATGTTAAAAATAAAAAAAAAAGCAAAACTTCAACCGTGGGATTGATTATTTTTTTCTCATTTTTTTTATATTTTTAATAAAAAAAAAAATTTAAAAAATAATTAAAACGATAGATGAATTTATTACATTTAATTACACGTACAAAAATTTAACGCTCGCAACGTCTTTAAAATCATATCATTATTTATGTATACCTAAAGTTATTGACAGCTTATCTAAATAACGAGGCACATTTAAAATATTTTCATTTTAATTTATTTTAGAGTTAAATAATTTTTTTTTTTTTATTAAATTAAATGATTAGATTTAGACGATTATTAGATTAAACGATTTGACGATTCAAACAAAGAAATTTTTTATTAACCGGTAAATATTTATCTTAAATTTCCGTCGAAAAGTCTATTGTTTAGTATAAAATTGCTTGTCTGTATTAAGAGTATAAATTAATATTTACGAGAATTAATATTTATAGATTTAAGATTTTTTGTTTCATTTCTTTTAAAAAATCCTAAAATTGGCATAGAAATAACGGAAATACCAGAGATCTAGTGTATCATCATAAGAAATGAGAAGAAATATCGAATATAAACTGTTATATTGTCAATTGTGGAAAAATTAAAGTATAATGGTTATATGTAAAATAAATACGTATACGACTGGCAATTGTTTTAGATTTTCGATTACATTAGAAATATTTACGCAATACATAAAGTCTTTATCAAAATTATTATGAGGCGTTTTTTCATTTTTGGATATTTGAATGGGTCATATTTAAACACAAATTAGGAAAACCTGATCATAAAATGACACTGTTTTGGTAACTAATTCAATAAAATTATAGATTTTAAGCTTCTTACCTTTAGTGGTTTTATTTTCACTTTATTCAGAGGTCAACACAAAACTATGAAACTATAAACATAGATCAGTGTCTGAAACGTACAAAAAAACATTTCCAAATATTTTAGAATCTTGTAATTATTAAATAAAATAAGAAAATGAGTTAGAAACGGTACATTTTACCCTAATTTAACATAACACTAATATAGCAAAAAGAAACAGTTTGTACCTATTTTCCTTAACAAGGACCTTAACAGAAAGCTCGAGAAAGTTTATAATACTTAAAATGTTTAGCTATACTTTCATAAAATAAAACCATCTTATATATGACAATTAAAATAAAAGGCATAATATGAATTACGAAATAACAGTAAAATTTATTTTTAGGTAAATTTTATTAAAGACATTACATTATACACTTATTTAACATATACTAAAGGGAACATTTTATATACCTATTATACCCATATTTAATGTTTCGTTTTAGACTATATGCAGTTTTATGTAAATTAAAACTATTCAAAAAATTATTGAATAGTTCTCGTACCATTATTAAAATAAATGTAACAAAACTTCAATTTTTAATCAATTCCGTAGAATGAATTTAATTGTTTAATTTAACAAGGTAGAATGTAAACCAACGGTTTTTAAAAGCGCACATTTCCAAAACTCAATACAAATTGTTTAGAAGTGTGACTTACACAAAAATTTGAAAATTTCATGTAATAAGAAAAAATGTGAAAATAGGACATTTTTGAAATTTTGAGGGGCTATAAGTCCGGAATCCTATATAACTAAAAAAAGCCGTTAACACACGTAAAAATATATTATTGAAGCTTTAATTTTTATGTCTTGCCGAAGAAAAGTTTTTACAGGTGCCTAAGTTACAGGTGTCTAAAAATAGCAAATTTTCAATTTTTGAGGCGTAATAACTCTTAAAGAGGGGGCGTTACCAAAAAATTTTCTGAGGAAACTTATACTAATTCTAAAAGTTCTTTCTTGTCTCAAAATTTCAGGTTCCTATCTAAAGGGGTGCCGGAGTTATGAAAAAAGAAATTTCATGCAAAATGTGGTTTTCACATAACGGTAAATTTAAATCGTAAATTACAAAATATTACATAATTTTGATATTGTTTTATATAGATAATAAAATTTTCGATCTTCTACCGGTTTTAGATTGCAAAACTATTACGCAAAGCCCGAGATATATACATCTGAAAATAAAGCTTTTTTACAATTTTGAAGAGCTGCAGCTTTGGAACCCTTTACAACTAAAATAAACCTTTCACGCACGTAAAAATATATTACTGTAGCTTTCATTTTCATGTCTTGCCGAAGAAAAATTTTTACAGGTGCCTAAGTTACAGGTGTCTAAAAATAGCAAATTTTCAATTTTTGAGGCGTAATAACTCTTAAAGAAGGGGCGTTACCAAAAAATTTTCTGAGGAAACTTATACTAATTCTAAAAGTTCTTTCTTGTCTCAAAATTTCAGGTTCCTATCTAAAGGGGTGCCGGAGTTATGAAAAAAGAAATTTCATGCAAAATGTGGTTTTCACATAACGGTAAATTTAAATAGTAAATTACAAAATATTACATAATTTTGATATTGTTTCATATAGATAATAAAATTTTCGATCTTCTGCCGGTTTTAGATTGCAAAACTATTACGCAGAGCCCGAGATATATACATCTGAAAATGGGGCTTTTTTACAATTTTGAAGAGCTGCAACTTTGGAACCCTTTACAATTAAAATAAACCTTTCACACACGTAAAAATATATTATTGTAGCTTTAATTTTTACATCTTGCAAAAGTAAAATGTGTGCAGGTTCCTAAGTTACAGGTGTTTAAAAATAGCAAATTTTCAATTTTTAAGCCCTAATAGCTCATAAACAGGGGGTGGTCCGAAAAAATTTTCTGAGGAAACTTATACTAATTCTAAAAGTTCTTTCTTGCCTCAAAATTTCAAGCTTGTATCTAGAAGCGTGCCGGAGTTATGAAAGTAGAAAAATCATGCAAAATTTGGTTTTCACATAACGGTAAATTTAAATACTAAATTTAAAAAAACTGTATAATTTTGATATTAATTTACAAAGATAAAAGAAATACCTGTCGAATGACGTTTTCAGATTGAAAAAATCTTAAGCAGAACATAAGATATATGCATTTAAAAATAGGGCTTTTTCAAAGTTTGAGGGGGTGTAGCTCCGTAATGGGGGGGGCTACATGAAAAAGTTGTTCCACAAAATTATTTTTTTTATAAGACCTACCTATGGTTAAAATTTTTTTTCTCTATCTTTAACGGTGTAGAAGTTTTGTAAACAGACGGACGGACGGACGGACGGACGGACGGACGGACGGACGGACAGAGTGAAACTAATAAGCACATTTTTTCAAAATTTTTTTGGAAATGTGCTAAAAAAGAAATATATATATATATATATATATTATAAATATATATACATATATCCAGAACAACAAATTATCAAAATTAATATTTTCTGTTTCATTCTCTTTTTTGTTTTTTTTCGTATTACAACAAAAAAAAAAAAAAAAAAATATGTAGTGTAGATTTTTTCGTGACATGATCATATTAAAAATGCAACGGAATATAAATAATACAAGATATATACTAAAGAATACATAATATTAAAATATTAATCTTCCTATTTTTAATTTTTAATTTTAGTACAACAAAAAAAGAAAAAGAAAAAAAAATTATTATTAATAATACAAAAATTTCCACACTAAATAATATTATATATGATATGGGGATTAACATAATCACGTTAATCTCCATATAAAGAACAGTAAAAAAAAAATAATAATAGAAAAAAAAAAATTAAAAAAAAAAAAAATTTAATTAAATTACTTTGTATTAAATTAAAAAACAAATTAAAAAAAATTAAAAACCTAGTCTAGAAGAAAAAAATAAAACAAAAAAAATGAAGAAAAAGAACTGGACCCCTTTACATTCTATATACATAACTTATAAACAGATAATTAATTCTTATTTAAAACGTTTAAATAGTTTAATTGAGCGAAAATTTAAATTTTTTTTTGTGTTGTTTTTGTTCTTTTTTTTCTATAAAATATAGACAGGATGTTCATCACGGAGGGAAAATTACTTAATAAAAATTTATTTATTTTATAGATACCTAATTTTTTTTTTTTTATAAATGCTTATTTTTTAAAAATACAAAAACAGAAACAAAAACCAAAAAAAAATACAAAAAAAAATCTACTGCAATTTGATTTACCAACAAATAACTAACGTTAAAAAAAAAACTTCAATACCGTTTAATCTGCAAAAAGAAATTTAGAAAAAGAAAATTCGCATGAAATTAAAAAAGTAAAACTAAGCTAAACAAAACTTTTCTTATATAGTTATGATTAAATAAGAAAATAAGAGTTTTTTGAATAGAATTTATTATTATTTGTAATTTTGTATTCAATTAAATGGTTTTTAATAAAAAAAATTTTGAAAACTATTAATCCTTCATCAAAACTTTAATCCTTTACCATATTTATTCCATACGCTTCCTCGTTTTCTTCAATCGCTTTAGTTTAAATCTTAAAAAGTACTTCGAGTCTATAATAAATAGGTAGTATACTTACCATATTTTACTAAAAAAAAAAAAAAAGAGCAACCCTTGGTTAAATATACATAATATTTAATATTAAAATATCCAACCAGTGGTGGTTCGAACATAGGCACTGCGAAGACTACATTTGTTTTTTTATTCGATGTTTTTTTTGCATTTTTTATTGTTGAACCTTAAATCAAACAAGGTAGAATGTAAACCAACGGTTTTTAAAAGCGCACATTTCCAAAACTCAATACAAATTGTTTAGAAGTGTGACTTACACAAAAATTTGAAAATTTCATGTAATAAGAAAAAATGTGAAAATAGGACATTTTTGAAATTTTGAGGGGCTATAAGTCCGGAATCCTATATAACTAAAAAAAGCCGTTAACACACGTAAAAATATATTATTGAAGCTTTAATTTTTATGTCTTGCCGAAGAAAAGTTTTTACAGGTGCCTAAGTTACAGGTGTCTAAAAATAGCAAATTTTCAATTTTTGAGGCGTAATAACTCTTAAAGAGGGGGCGTTACCAAAAAATTTTCTGAGGAAACTTATACTAATTCTAAAAGTTCTTTCTTGTCTCAAAATTTCAGGTTCCTATCTAAAGGGGTGCCGGAGTTATGAAAAAAGAAATTTCATGCAAAATGTGGTTTTCACATAACGGTAAATTTAAATCGTAAATTACAAAATATTACATAATTTTGATATTGTTTTATATAGATAATAAAATTTTCGATCTTCTACCGGTTTTAGATTGCAAAACTATTACGCAAAGCCCGAGATATATACATCTGAAAATAAAGCTTTTTTACAATTTTGAAGAGCTGCAGCTTTGGAACCCTTTACAACTAAAATAAACCTTTCACGCACGTAAAAATATATTACTGTAGCTTTCATTTTCATGTCTTGCCGAAGAAAAATTTTTACAGGTGCCTAAGTTACAGGTGTCTAAAAATAGCAAATTTTCAATTTTTGAGGCGTAATAACTCTTAAAGAAGGGGCGTTACCAAAAAATTTTCTGAGGAAACTTATACTAATTCTAAAAGTTCTTTCTTGTCTCAAAATTTCAGGTTCCTATCTAAAGGGGTGCCGGAGTTATGAAAAAAGAAATTTCATGCAAAATGTGGTTTTCACATAACGGTAAATTTAAATAGTAAATTACAAAATATTACATAATTTTGATATTGTTTCATATAGATAATAAAATTTTCGATCTTCTGCCGGTTTTAGATTGCAAAACTATTACGCAGAGCCCGAGATATATACATCTGAAAATGGGGCTTTTTTACAATTTTGAAGAGCTGCAACTTTGGAACCCTTTACAATTAAAATAAACCTTTCACACACGTAAAAATATATTATTGTAGCTTTAATTTTTACATCTTGCAAAAGTAAAATGTGTGCAGGTTCCTAAGTTACAGGTGTTTAAAAATAGCAAATTTTCAATTTTTAAGCCCTAATAGCTCATAAACAGGGGGTGGTCCGAAAAAATTTTCTGAGGAAACTTATACTAATTCTAAAAGTTCTTTCTTGCCTCAAAATTTCAAGCTTGTATCTAGAAGCGTGCCGGAGTTATGAAAGTAGAAAAATCATGCAAAATTTGGTTTTCACATAACGGTAAATTTAAATACTAAATTTAAAAAAACTGTATAATTTTGATATTAATTTACAAAGATAAAAGAAATACCTGTCGAATGACGTTTTCAGATTGAAAAAATCTTAAGCAGAACATAAGATATATGCATTTAAAAATAGGGCTTTTTCAAAGTTTGAGGGGGTGTAGCTCCGTAATGGGGGGGGCTACATGAAAAAGTTGTTCCACAAAATTATTTTTTTTATAAGACCTACCTATGGTTAAAATTTTTTTTCTCTATCTTTAACGGTGTAGAAGTTTTGTAAACAGACGGACGGACGGACGGACGGACGGACGGACGGACAGAGTGAAACTAATAAGCACATTTTTTCAAAATTTTTTTGGAAATGTGCTAAAAAATAAAACCTCGAATTTTAGGTATTGTATTTAATAACTGATTTTAATTGAATCCCTATTATAATAACCTGTTTTTCTCGATTTATTATTATTTATTTATTAATATGATCTATTATTTGTTTTATATATTCTACAAAGGACATAAAGAAATTCTTGCATTGGATTACATTGAATTAACTCGATCTAAATTATCTTCCCACGGAAGAAAATTAATTTTGAATTTTTAAATTAAAAAAGTTAATAGAAATTTAACATTTAAGTTTACCGTTATCAGAAAACAAAAATTTTGCTGCCTTCATTACTATAGAACTAAAAGCAACCTGAATTAGAAAAGAAAATTTTCAGAATTGTGTTAGTTAAATAGCTACAAAACTAGAACCCCTTAAAGTTCAAAAAGTACCTCAGAAATTTGTTTGTACCTCTCTGTGTTTAATAGCTATTAGAGCCCAAAAATTGAAATTTTGCTTATTTTTAGACATCTGTATTCTGTAGCTTAGGCACGTGAGCAAATACATATTTTCAAAAGAAAACGCAAAATTGAAAACTTCACCATTATATTTTTAGATGTGTTAGCATCTTTTATATACGGTTTCCTTTAAATTGAAGAAAGGGTTCCTTGATTCTTCACAATTTTTTCTTACATATAAAATTTTAAAATTACAAATTTCGGTGCAAGTCATAATTTTAACCTGTTTTTATTGCCTTTAAGAAAATATGAACATTTAAAAACCTTTGATCTTACATAGTGCCTTGTTTAGAATAAATTTTTATACATTATCATAAAATTTTGATCATTATATAAACAAGTAAATGTAACAGTAAAACGATGCAACCGATTTATTAATACCCTACACCTGAAAAATACCCTACACCTGAAAGCTACTTACTTTCAATAATCTCCCCTCTCTCACATCTTCAACTCTGTCTCCCTTTGTTCAATTTGTACAAGCTTTTAAGTTGCTTTCTTTATTAGTTTCAGGGATAATATGTTCGTTAAGGTTTAGAATGCATATGGCAGTTACCCGAACCGCCTTTTCTCTTCACATCAAATTTCACAGACATAAGAAAATATAATACAGCAACTTTGTACGAAATTATAAGGGTCTATCTTTATTAGATTCGGAGAATTGCTTTTTAAGTGGTAGCTACTTCGCCTCCCTTTCCTTCATTATTCTTCTCGAATTTTAGGAACGTAACAGACACATGATTTAACATCCTTCTACAAAATTTCAAATTTCTTTTTATATTAATTTCGAAGATATGCTTGTTAGGCCTTCGAAGGCGTATGTCAGCTAACAAATGACACTGATAAAGAATATATACACATGTCCATATCTAACTTCTTTCCTTTTGGTGGTTTCAAACACCATACACAAAGTTAATATACCCTATGCTTTAGGTGCAGGGTATAAAAATATAAAATAAAATGAAAATAATTTTATGGAACAATAAAATGTTAAGTACAGGGAGTTGAAAACATATAGTGAAAAATATATGTGCATGTGAGCTTTTAATTATTAATCAGTACACATAGCTCACTTCATAAAAAAAGTGTTTTCTGATTTTAAAAAACGTATCTAAATCTGATCAAATCAAATCAGAATGCATGCAGAAAGTTATATTTATTTGCTCAAATCATTTTACGAAATTTACAAAAAACTAAAATATTGCATGGAAGCTAATTCAAAATTCTACAAAAACTTACATATTTGATTAGAAATAATTTGGGAAAAATTATTTATATTGATTTATAAATTACTTTTATAAATCCTCTACTTTCAAATTATTATTATTTACAAACAAAATAATTTAATTATTTTAAATTTGAAAATTAAATCTAACCTAAAAATGAATGGAAAAATATTCAAAGAATTAGTAGGTGCAATAAAAAACAATACCAGCTCCTACTTTTTCAAGTTTTTAGTTATACATACACATCACATACAAAAAAAAATTTAGTTTACTTTGGCTCTCGAAGTCAGACCCACAAACTACTACACCATGTCTTCAACTTAACTTCCCAATTAATTTTTTTTTTGTTTCATTTATAACCACTATGAGAAAGCAAGTTAGATATGAACATGTATATTTATAACCAATATCACTTCCAGAGTCGATTTAACGATGCCCGTTCGTTCGTCTGTCTGTCCGATCAGATAACTCAAAAACTAATAAAGCTATATTGCGAAAATTTATACATTAGATTACTAATTACGAAAGAAAGACGGAGATTGAAACTGGAAAAAAATTGGTCCGTTAGTTCGAATGGAAGCTTCTGAACGAGTTCAAGAGCAAACAATCATATCAACAAAACCAACAAAGGTAGAACCTTTGAATATGATATATGGGTGTTCTGTCATGTTTCATTTATGTCCCTAAAATTTGAGATGAAACATATCTTCGAAGTTGAAATTCGCCTTGAATAAAGAAGGAAAGGAAGGCAGTTCAAGAAGGTTTCACACGCCTGCTAAATCTTAACAAGCATATCTCCGAATCTAATAAAGATAGACACTTGCATTTTTATACAAGGATACTCTATACAAAGCTAGTAATAGCGTCTATATTTTTAGTTTATATTAAATAGCTATCTTAAAGAACTTATCGATTTTTAATTTAATTTGCATTTTTCAGGTGTAGGTTATCAATAAACTGGTTGCATCAACTTACTGTTACATGTACTTGTCTTTATTCTGGAATTTCCAACACAAATTATATATAATATAGATATTATATAGATTATAAATATGCAGTAATTTTACGGACAATAGACTTTTTCTGCGGAAGAATATTTAGTTTTCATGAAGTGATAATATATGAGTACCAAAATATGTTTGTAATAAAATTTTAGAGAGTTAATATAACATTTACGACTATAAGTTCCATGGAATTATTTCAAAAGTGCTTTGTTATTAGATGTAAAATAATTTGTTAATGTAAAAAGCAAATTTGGGATGTTTTTCAAAGCACATATTGTCCTCAAATTTTTTAATAATAGCAAAATTAAAAATTACGCGGTTAGATGCGATCTTTGACTTTATCCACGTCATGTCAATTTGATTTTATTGCAATTGGTTGAACTACAGGTCACTAATTTTCTTTACGTAGGTTAAACAGATAAATATAAATTATTATATATATTTATCCTCCGCTTTTAAAATTTAAATAAAAAATTAGTAAATATTCAACCAAAAACACTTTTGTTTTTTGTGCTTCATTTAAATTTGTGTATTTCTCACCTTGAATGAAAAAAAAAAACAAAATAGTAAAATAAGGATTTCAACCCAATTTAACATTTTGCCAGATAGATGCAAAGTCTAGATTTAATTAATTTTCTAAATACAAATACAAAATTAAATAAGACTCTTATTATCAGATAACCGCATTTCAAGTTAAAGAAGCAAAAGAAGAAAAGATAAACAAGGTCATAACGTTGTATTCATTGTATTGTACGAAATTTTACATTTCTGCATCATAATTTTTTTTTTTTTTTAGTCTCATTATTTATTCTGTTTTTGTAATCTTAATTCTTGGATTATCTTTTTTTTACTTTAAAATTGCTTTTAATGCCGATCTTACCTAAGGCTATTTATAAAGTCAAACCAAATCATTTATAATTTATTCCGCCCATACTGTAAATAAACAAGGTAGAATGTAAACCAACGGTTTTTAAAAGCGCACATTTCCAAAACTCAATACAAATTGTTTAGAAGTGTGACTTACACAAAAATTTGAAAATTTCATGTAATAAGAAAAAATGTGAAAATAGGACATTTTTGAAATTTTGAGGGGCTATAAGTCCGGAATCCTATATAACTAAAAAAAGCCGTTAACACACGTAAAAATATATTATTGAAGCTTTAATTTTTATGTCTTGCCGAAGAAAAGTTTTTACAGGTGCCTAAGTTACAGGTGTCTAAAAATAGCAAATTTTCAATTTTTGAGGCGTAATAACTCTTAAAGAGGGGGCGTTACCAAAAAATTTTCTGAGGAAACTTATACTAATTCTAAAAGTTCTTTCTTGTCTCAAAATTTCAGGTTCCTATCTAAAGGGGTGCCGGAGTTATGAAAAAAGAAATTTCATGCAAAATGTGGTTTTCACATAACGGTAAATTTAAATCGTAAATTACAAAATATTACATAATTTTGATATTGTTTTATATAGATAATAAAATTTTCGATCTTCTACCGGTTTTAGATTGCAAAACTATTACGCAAAGCCCGAGATATATACATCTGAAAATAAAGCTTTTTTACAATTTTGAAGAGCTGCAGCTTTGGAACCCTTTACAACTAAAATAAACCTTTCACGCACGTAAAAATATATTACTGTAGCTTTCATTTTCATGTCTTGCCGAAGAAAAATTTTTACAGGTGCCTAAGTTACAGGTGTCTAAAAATAGCAAATTTTCAATTTTTGAGGCGTAATAACTCTTAAAGAAGGGGCGTTACCAAAAAATTTTCTGAGGAAACTTATACTAATTCTAAAAGTTCTTTCTTGTCTCAAAATTTCAGGTTCCTATCTAAAGGGGTGCCGGAGTTATGAAAAAAGAAATTTCATGCAAAATGTGGTTTTCACATAACGGTAAATTTAAATAGTAAATTACAAAATATTACATAATTTTGATATTGTTTCATATAGATAATAAAATTTTCGATCTTCTGCCGGTTTTAGATTGCAAAACTATTACGCAGAGCCCGAGATATATACATCTGAAAATGGGGCTTTTTTACAATTTTGAAGAGCTGCAACTTTGGAACCCTTTACAATTAAAATAAACCTTTCACACACGTAAAAATATATTATTGTAGCTTTAATTTTTACATCTTGCAAAAGTAAAATGTGTGCAGGTTCCTAAGTTACAGGTGTTTAAAAATAGCAAATTTTCAATTTTTAAGCCCTAATAGCTCATAAACAGGGGGTGGTCCGAAAAAATTTTCTGAGGAAACTTATACTAATTCTAAAAGTTCTTTCTTGCCTCAAAATTTCAAGCTTGTATCTAGAAGCGTGCCGGAGTTATGAAAGTAGAAAAATCATGCAAAATTTGGTTTTCACATAACGGTAAATTTAAATACTAAATTTAAAAAAACTGTATAATTTTGATATTAATTTACAAAGATAAAAGAAATACCTGTCGAATGACGTTTTCAGATTGAAAAAATCTTAAGCAGAACATAAGATATATGCATTTAAAAATAGGGCTTTTTCAAAGTTTGAGGGGGTGTAGCTCCGTAATGGGGGGGGCTACATGAAAAAGTTGTTCCACAAAATTATTTTTTTTATAAGACCTACCTATGGTTAAAATTTTTTTTCTCTATCTTTAACGGTGTAGAAGTTTTGTAAACAGACGGACGGACGGACGGACGGACGGACGGACGGACGGACGGACGGACGGACAGAGTGAAACTAATAAGCACATTTTTTCAAAATTTTTTTGGAAATGTGCTAAAAAGTTAACAGAAGTGTACATATATTATTTAATGTATGGAGGAACAGTAGGTCTGCAAATATTTAAAATAAAATTAAATTAAAATGTAAGAAAAAAAAATATATATAACAAGCAAATTAACCGAATGATGATGAATTCAATCACAGATTTATCATTTTATCAACTAGACATTGATATTACGGATTAGAATCCCTGAAATCTTTAAACGCACTCTTACTCACTATATAAACAAACTTATAAAGAAAAATTATGTTTTAATATGGAAATACTAAAAAATAAACAAAAATTTCACATCAAAATTTATGCGCGAATTTATTGTGTACAAGTGTGAAGGGGGTTGAACATCTTAAACTACCATTGTTTTTATTTTCATGGATGAAAAAATTTTAAATAAAAAAAAATATAAAAATAATACCCCAAAGGTATTAATATTAAAATGTCTAACTATATTAATCTCTTTTTCTCTCTTGTTTTGTAAAATATTTTCTTTTGTTTTAGATCAAATGAATAAAGAGAATATTTTTTGTTTGTTGTTGATGGTGATTAAATGATAACTGTATGACTGTCTTGAAAGAAGACACACAAAATCTTTTAAAGTTTTCAAGATGTAATTTAAAAGGGTTTTACGTTTTTTTTGTATGATATATATTCATTTGGGTTCATTAGGGAAACAGGACTTCCTATATGCAAATCAATGGCAAGAAATGTAGAAAATTGTAGCTCATCTTAAAATGCAACATTTATAGAACTCGTGTTACAAATTCGGGGTCATATCCAAATAAATAATACAACTATATAAGATAATACATAATAGTAGTTAGGGTCACATCCCTAAGAGTAAACAATCCATTTGGGGTCATATCGGTAAGTGCGACGGAACCGCAATTATATAATTAAATAAATAATATTTGATTTACAAAACATTTTAAAGAATCTTTAACTTAAATATTTAAAAAAAAAAATTATGAAGAATAAAACGAAGTACTTAATAGTTCTTAATATAAAAAAATTTATTCTTCTGTTTTTTGGTTTGATTACTGAAAAAACTAAAACTAAACTAAACTCAACGCTTATCAATCTGATGAAAAAATCAAATCTATGGTAACTAATATATATTTTTTATTCCATGCAATAAACAAACAATTTTAATTCATACAATATAACTCACAATAGCAGAAGGAAGGGGGTACAATTTTATAAAATCTAATTTGCAATATAAAACTTTGGTGTGATCAAATTGTAAAAACTTGTAAATATTAATTTACTGAGAAAAGTAAATATCATAAAATTAAAGATTCCTAATAATGCAGAATTTAGAATTTCTAAAAATTGATACGATTGCCCTTCTAATTTACCGTTAATTTTGTAAGATTGTGCTTCTTTCATATCTTCAGAACGCTTTTAAATAAAATCTTTTAGACTTAAATTTTCGATAGAAGAAAGATCTTTCCGAATTTAGGTAAGTTACTTTTTAAATTGTTTTTGTATCTTCTCCTGTTTAAGAGCTATTAGGAGTCAAAAATTGATAATTTACTTTTTTTTTTGACACACCTGTGGTTTTTAAAACCTTTTGTTTTACATTCCAACATTTTTAATTTGTAAATACAGTAGGATCCCAATAATCTATGCGGAAAATTGTATAAAACTCAACAATGGACTTAAGAAAAGAAATAATCAGAAACTTCAATAATTCTATTTAAAATATATTATAATTCTATTTGAAATATAATCCTGAAATACGCAAAGAAAAAAAAAATAAACTTGCCTTACACTTATTGCATTTTATTTTACTTTACATTGCATTTTATCATAGTAAACCAACAAATTAAAATCTTATTAATAAGTAATAACATATATGGTTCGCCATTATTCTATACTGTATTACTGTAATAAGATCAAAGAAGTGGCATAATAATGAAAAAATAAAAACAAAAATATTAACCAATGAAGACATTCATAAACAATATTTTTACATTCAAATAATTTTTTTTAAATTATAAAAAATATATAAAATTTAGAAAAAAAAATAATTCACATAACAACCCAACATGGCGTAAATAACCTACAACTTTATTTTATTAGACACATAAAACAAAACAATTGCCATATAATATTTAACTTATATGTTATACACTCAGTCTTTTTTTTAACCACTTTCATAATATACAAGTATAATAATGAGAGTGAAAAGGGTCACAAGAACAAAACCTACCCTAACATAGAATTACTTGCGAAAGGGAAAGAAATAGAAAGAAACTCAATGTTGATTTTTGTTGTTTTTTTTTATTTTTTTATTTCGCTCATTTTGCTTAAATCATTTTTTGTCTTCTTCTTACTCTACAATACATTTCATAATATTGAAGGGGTTGATTATTTTAATAGTAAAGAAATGTATATAACATAAAATATTGACTTAAAAAAAAAGCTTCAGTTTTAATGGGTACCCATACATATAAGAAGTAAAGTGAGGGCGAAATTGAATTTAAGACGTAAGTTAATTGTTTCCATTTTGATTCAAATTAACAAAATAAGGGGAAATATAGAATATTCAGAGCATGGTAGGATGGTGGACGTATTATTTTCTCTTTAACTGAAAAAAAATTAAGTGTTATTTTATTGCTCTTTTTTTGTTCTGTTTCAGTTTTACTTTTTGAAATAAAGGAATTGAAAAAAAAAAAATAAAAACAAATCGTTAAATATTATAATTTTAGTTGTTAATTTTAAGATTTGAGAACTTAAAATCTAATTTAATTATTTCAGAAATAATATTTTTTTTCATTTTTTCTTACTCATAAATATTTTAAGGGTTAATGACATTATTAGGATTACAATATAAGAAGTATTAATGTTGACTCAAGACTATACGACGGATTTCGAAAATTGTTATATAATGTGTTTACACAAACATTTGATTGAATCACTCGAAAAATCAAAATTTACTCAAAAAAGTTTAAGATTAAAAGTTTTGAAATCTCAACCAAGTTTGAAAACTAGTGATTTAGAAGATTTATATGACTTATATAAATAAGTTGAAAAATATTATCAATAAATAACTCCACATCAGCTATAAAACATTTTATTGAATATTTAAAAAGTTAAAAGAGTTTGAGTAAATCCAAAGACTAAATATCTTATACAGACGAACAGTTTCATATAAAAATTTTAAGTCTTTTTTAGGAGCCAGCATGAACATTTTTTTGGAGCCAGACTAAATATTTTAGATATTTAAATAGCAAAAACAAAAATTCTATTCTTGTAATTTAAATATTCTAAAATACTTAGTCTAGCTCCATAAACTGCTTAGTCTGGCTCCAAAAAAAAACTAAAAATTTTTATATGAAACTGATCGTCTGTACAGTTTATTTAGTCTGTGGTAAATCACATCTGTTTTATCGTCTTCGAACAGTTGTTAGATTTCAAGTACTAACTATTCTCGCTTGACTGTCCGATGCTGTAAAATCGTTTATTATTTTGCATAATATCTTTCCAGTTTCATCTTATTATTTTAATAAGATTCTAGAGCCTTTCTTCTTGAGGTTTTTTTTAAAATAATTACTTACCTTACTAACAACTTAACAAACATAATCTTAAAAATAAAAAAAAAAACAAAATTGAAGAGACACATGTTATCATCCTGTTTACTGATTCATATTTAATACTTAATTGGGTAAACCTATTATTATTTTTCATTTATTTCAAAATATTTATAATTTTTATTACTAGATGATTGATGATGATGATTTTTTATTCGGGAAACGTAATTCTTTGCTTTGAAGGGTTTTAGTTTTCTAAATATTTAATTAAAATCATAAGAGATTTTTCATCCATCCTATTTTGTACATTCTAAAGATACCAAGAATACCCTCTTGGTAGTGTCAGATTCTTATTGGAAAAACCCACCCTCAGACAATATAATGGGATGAAATTCTTAACTACTAACGCAGTACATTGAATAAACAAGGAACAATGAACCCATTGAGCAGCCTATAATTATTAATATTTTGCTACAGAAGGAAATCCAACAGTCAATTGCAACAGCGGCAATCAAAGGCATCTCTACTGTAGGAGCTATTATTATTCATATTATCATTATTATTTGTATTGTTTGACCTCCGACTGAAAGGTCGAAAGAAAAAAATATATTCACAGAAAATCCAGCACTATAACATACAGATAAATCACAAATATTTTAAAACAGATAGCAATTGAAGAAAAAGATTATTTCCGTCGGTCAGTCAACTAAACAATAAATTAATTGCCATAATACGCAAAAATTTTTTATTCAGTTTAAATAATTTTGCGATAATTTTGCGATTAAAATTCGGCACGATTAACGATTAAAATTCGGCAATTATTTCTTAAAATATGTTTATTAATTCAACTCTCTGCTCTGTTCATCATCAAAATGATAAATGAAAAAGCTGAATAATTCTTTGCAATTAAACATTCCAGCAAAATTCCGCAATATGCCGCAAAATTTAGAAATAGTTGGAAGGTGTAAAGTCTTTGGAAATGGACATAAAATAATTCAACTATTTTTGGGCACCTTTTAATGGTAAAAGTTTCAATTTCTTAACACAAATATAAATGCAGGGGCCTCGGTGGCCTAGTGGGTAAGAGCGCATAAAAATACGCTGTAAACATAAACATGTACGCCGAGGGAGTATGGGTTCGAATCCCACACACGTCGTAAGAGTTATTCCCCCTTACGACATTTACAGCCACGACTGAACAGAGAAAGGCTGTGTAATTTCCTGTCCACATTTATGTGGCAGAGAAATACATTAAAAAAAATATATATATATAAATGCATTCTTTCTTTTTATTGTCTTCTTAAAAACAAGAGCGATTTAAAAATTTTATTTTTACATAAATACTTTTTTTCGTTTTTTTTTTCAATTAAAAAAAAAAAATTACTATAATTTTTAAAATAAAACACCAATAATTTTTGAACCAAATAATTTTCGTTAAGTGTAACACAAAATTTCTTTGGCAACAATGAAATTTATGTAACTGTAATTTGTATTGTATTTTTTTTTTTAATATGGCGATCTGCCAGTTCTTTAGAATTATTTGAAAGACAGAGTTTTAAATATTTTATTTTATTCTTTTGAACACTTTGAACAAAAAAAAATATTTATTTCAGAAAGTAAAAAATTTAAATATTTCAAAATAAAGTTATAATTGAAATTTTGACAATATAATAAATCAGAATAATAATTAATATAACAGTGTCATTTTAACAGTTTAACTATATCTTAACTACATGATTTTTTTTTTTAATTTTTTAACGGTATTTGAAACAACAGAATTTTTTTTGAAGTTAATAGTAATAGATTCTAAAAAAATTAGAAAGTACTATATTGCAATATGTATAAGGAAGACGCAAAAGATCGAAGAGGTGAGAAATAAAATATCCCAGATTACAGATTTTATATAATGGCAATCGTATCACATTGAAGGAAGGATAATCACTTACTATTTTTATATTTATGCACTTAATTTAACTTCACGTTTAGTATTAATTAATGCACTATTTTTAACTTCACGTTTAGTATTAAATCGTAAAGAGAGTTTGTAATTGAAAATTCAATTTTTTCTGTAATATTCTTTTCTATTAAAAATACAGGATTTGAAATGAAATCTTATCGTTTCAGCTGCCAGGTGCATTATACCACCGAGGTTCACCAAAACTTATTAGATATTTACTTATTATTTAATTTCTTTATTAGATAAATACAGAATATTAATTATGCATCTATCACTTTATAAATATATTGAATTAACAGTTCTCTGAACCTAATGAGGTCGTCAACTGCATCAAATATTATAATTACTGATTTACCCATTCAATAAACTCATTAATAATAAACCTATTCAGTACAAAAATAACCTAATTTAATCTAAATTAAACTTTCAAAATCTAATGTGAAATTAAGATGTGAAAATTTTTTTTTTTTTTTTAATGCATTTCTCTACCACATAATTGTGGATAGGAAATTACACAGCCTTTCCTGTTCAGGCGTGGATGTAAATGTCGTAAGGAGGAATAACTTTTACGACGTGTGTGGGATTCGAACCCACACTCCCTCGGCGTTTACAGCGTATTTAATACGCTCTTTCCCACTAGGCCACCGAGGACCCAATCTGGATATGGCACAAATCAATCACACAAAGAAAATTTAAAAGTAGAAATAGAAGTCCTATATTGTTCCAACTGTAAAATAATTAAGCTGAATAATCAGTAGGCATATACTATGGTAGAATTCTAATGGAAGACAATAATAGTATTCTAAACAAATACAGATGATTAGCAAAAATGTTATCTAGGATTCACATCAAAAGGCTGTCTATAAAATAAAATGTATGAGTAAAACTTCAAAAAACCTCCTCGTTGTTTCTAAAACTTCAAAAGATATCTTAGTAATCTTAAAAATTTTAAAAGTTATTTCATCAAAATCGAAAGCTTAATGTTGATGGAAGAATAAACCCACTCTAGAAATAATTGAGGAATTTCTTTACCTTATATTGTTATACCGTTTCATTAAGAAACAGTCACCTATACATATAAGGCAATATATAATTTCACATTTGTCGAATGTATATAAGTTATTTCGTGATTGTTAGCAGATTTGCCAAAATAATAATACCAGATCATTTTAACAATTATGAGAAAATCAAAGTTGACCAATGAATCTTTTTTGCTTCTATTTTGGTAACAACAAAAATATTTTCTAACTTAAAATTTAAATTGAAAACAAAATATCCAAAAGTACTATCTTTAGGATTATGAATTAAAAATTTCAAGTGAATTTATTAGTAACATACTCATATTTCTGCAATTCGTAAAAGTTGAATCTTCATTTAACGCCAAGTATCCAAAAGAAATGTGTTTTTTCTGGTACCTAGATCAAAAAAATTAAAATCTATAAGTTATAACTATCGGATAATATAAAATAAAAAAAAAACGTACAAGTTTATTGCGCATTAAAGTTTTAGAATAATTAAAACATATTATTTTTTATTTAAACAAAAATGAACGAAAAAAGATATTTTTTAAAATAAGAACTCATAAAATTAGTTATAAACTTCTTTGACCACACTATTATTCTCCAATTTAATTACGATTTATTTAGAATGATACCGACACACGAAATATAATATGCATATGAATGTAAATGATAATAAATAACGCTTCCTAGAATACTTTTTCTTATTATCATTATTTTATTAGATAGTTTTGTTTTTTGAAGTTATTACTTTCATAAAATTACTAATAATGTTATAATTAATTTGTTTACTCGCAGTATATCTGGCTGTCCAAATTATACAAATCTTAAAGGTGGTGATCCAAAGCTTACTTCGTTTTAAGTGCCGCTTTGAGTAGAAGATTCTGCGGCATGACGAAACTTTTTTGATGACACAATGATAGTCTCGCTTTTTTGTTATTTTAAAAAAAAACCACATATTTCAAAATAGCTGTCTTCTAGAACGTCTTCTAAATTTTTCTTTGAAATTTAAATAATCTTCTACTTCAAATAAAAGAAAAAAATAAAAGATGGATACAGAAGAAATTATAAATATTGTAAAAATACTGTCAAAACGAACATAAGTTGAAAATTGATCAACTGTAATATCACTTCACTCTCAGATATATCATTTAAATAAATATATTCTACATAAAATTCAAAGTGATGCGTGAGGCGATGTAAGCATTTGGTCACCTCTATATTTGATTTATTTGTTCCATTTATTTCAACTTCTCTAATACGATGTTGTTTAGTTCTTATTTTTCTTTAACTTATGGAATCTTGCAGAAGATTCATTTTGCTATATCTGTATTCATTTTCTTTTCGGTAATAACCTTTATTTCGCTTGTTTGCGACAGTCCCAAATTGTCACAAAAATAGTGAATGTTAGCTGTCTCACATGGCCACTTCAATCAGTTGTTCAGCTTTTGTTTTTACATCATTTGGTCAAAGGATCGACCTCATGCAATAAATTCTTCACGACATTAATATTCAATTTATTTACGCCAAACTTTTAAATAAGAGCTTAGTTAAAGAAACCCTTGAAGAAGAGGTAAGAGAAATCATTGGAAGTTTAATAAAAGTTTAATAAGAGAAAAGAAAAAATTTTGAATTAAATAAATATATATTAAAAAAAAAAAACAACTGCTGTTATGTAAACGATAATAATACTTTTAAATATCTTATAAAATGTTGCGTGTTTCATTTTGATAGAAACCTCCTTAGAGTATATTAAACAGAAAGAAAATTTTTCATACTTTACATTTTTTTTTGTGTCGTATTTATGCATATAATATTAATATATAAGAACTGATATTTATAGCTTACACTTATTTTCCTTCTCTTTCTTATACACAATAATCTATTAATCCTTGAAATATATATTTGCTTTTTTTTTTTTTTTTTTCGTTTAATGCAAATAATTTCGCGACCACTTGGATTTTTAACATGATATTTTGTAATCGTTCGTACCATACAGTAAACCAACCATTTTTTGTTGTTTTGTTTTTTTTTTTTTTATTGCCTTGTACCTAAAAGCTTATGTTAATAAATTTTTCATTTAGTTAGTTTTGTTTTTCAATTTATCCACCTGTAAACAATCCAAAAAAAAAAAAAAAACCAAAATAAAAGTAATACTTAATTGTTAAGCATGTTAAAAATTATTTTTTTTTTTTTTTAAATTCAAATGATTATATATACAGCATAGAATATCGGATACGTTGCTAAAATTAACAGGGAGCTGTTTGCAATAAAAATTTTTGATCATCATGAAAACAGATAAAAATTGTTTGGTTTTAATTTCTAAAAAAATTACTGACTTATATAACGCAAAATTTAATTTTATAGATAAAACAAAAACAATGAGTGTCAAAAGTAAATTAGTACAGAATTTACAACTAAGTAGATTATATTATTTTAGATTTTTCATTAAAAATTACCATCTCTTTTCTGACAACTGACAGGTGACCTGATTACTGTTGAGTTAGGATTTTTTTTTTGTTTTGGTGCATTCGTCAGCCACATAATTGTGACAAGGAAATTGGAACACAGCCATTTCTGTAAATGTCGTAAGGGGGAATTATTCTTACGACATGTGTGGAACTTAAGCTCACACTCCCTCGGTATTTAAAGAATATTTTATACGTTCTTACCCACTAGTCCACCGAGGCCCCCAATTAAGATATATCCTTTTAATAAAACTTTATTTATGAAATGTGAAGCATGTATGCTTAAGTTGCATCTTAAAATTTTGAAGACAACCTCCTAGACCACATCATAGTATCATTTGAGAAAAAGATTTGAATTTTTGTAATATCATTTCTCTCAAAATTTATTATATGTTTTTTTTTTAGATTTTAGTCTAATAATTTACTTTCATTTTTGAAGCTTGCAAAGACCAAAGTCAAGGCTAAGGTATAATCCAGTAAGTACTCCGACATATAAACTTATTCTCGTTAATTTATAGGTATGCGATTTTGAATTTATTATGACGCAAAAGGTGCCAGTATTATATACCAACTAGTAAAGGTGTTATTAATTTTTTAGTTCCTTACTGTATTATATTATATAACATTTTCTATTATTCAGTTTTTTTGAGGTTTAAAATTATGAATTGATGATGTTATCAAAATGAACCCGATATATACAAAATAAAATTAAAGAAGAAGAACCAGTGGCACTTTTATGCTTCGATAAGCAAATTAGTATAATGGCGCAAAATAATTTGAAATGTTAAATAAAATTTGTAAATAATTATAAGTAATTATTTTTCTCTATTTCTATCTCTTTCTTTTCCCTTTTTTTTTCTTTTGTTTTTTATTTTATATTCAAAAATAATTAAATTAAATACCAATTTGATCTTTTAAGAATAATGAAAGACAGATAAAAAAGAAAATCAAGGGAGAAAAGAAAAGGAACATTAAAATATTGATGAAAACTGCATATTATATTTGTATCTAGTACTTAAAAAAATTTTTATATACTTGTACCTATATATAATATTCAAACAAACCAAAAACAAAGAATGAAAAAAATACATAATTCTGGAACAGATCATATTTTAGGGAAAATTTTTAACACGCAATAGATGTTCAAAAACTTAAATTGCAATTTAAATTACTTCATTTGAATTTTAGTTTATTATGTGTTTATGTAATAATAGGTTTAATAACTTCCGAATATTACTAAAAGAACCTTGAATTTTTTTTTTTATTTAATTAAATATAATTGTATTTGGTTGGGTTGAGAAATTATTAGCAATAAGAGAAAATGAAAGTTCAGCCATCATTATTTTTTATGTGCAGTGCACAATGCATTTTTTAAAAGTGTCAGGTTTTTTTTTTTTATTATTAAGTATACAGAATAAAATAGAATCATTAATTTTATAGATGCACACTCTTAGTCATAAAATGTTCCCTGATCTTTTAAAGATTTTTTTTTTTCAAAACCAAAAATAGCAATGATGACATTTAGTCGCAATCAATTTCTGGAGTGAGACTTTTTAATATTAAATGTTTTATTAATTTCTTGATAGTTGTTAGGACATCTGAGAAGTACATGAAAGTTGTTAAAGCTTTTGAAAAAATTTTGAAATTTTCTTTTATTAATTTAGCCTAATTATTATGAACTACAAAATTGTGAAATTTGTGGAGAGCAACATTTTACATATACTTGCATCTTTCAATAACAAAAAATATAAGAATGAAAGTTGCATTTCATTTGCATTTTCATTTGCATCATTGCAAAATATTTGTTTGTTATCGAGAACGTCACTATTTGTTAGTTGGAAGGAAAAGAAAATTAACTGAAAAGGTATATTTAAGTTCAATTTAATTTTTAAGCATGATATAGAAAGAAAGTAATAGAATTTAAAGAATTATGTTTCACATATAATTCATATTCATATTATGGATTTTTTATACATAATATTTTCTGCTGGGATATGATTTATAATACTATTAGAAGTTTACAAGTTTATTTTATTTACTATTTTATATATTTACATTTGGTACAGATGCAATTGAAAATTATATTTTTTCGTAAATTTCATTTCTATTACGATTTGTTTCAGCTCTAAAATTATATGACCTAAAATCTCTTCTCTTGTAAAAGATTTGAACGTTTACTCTTTAAGTTGAAATACAATGCACTTAAATCGGTGACTGAAACCTTAATATTAAATATTATTTTAAGTTTAGCTATTGAACTAATTTTTATGAATATTCTAAAATTAAATATATTTACATATATATACTGTTCATATCACTCTGTTTCATTTTGTTCATCCGACGTTCTATCAATATATTTATAAAACTTCTACAACTTTAAAGCTGGGAAAATGAATTTATACCATAAGGATAGTTCTCGTAAACAAATTAATATTTTGAAACAACTTTTTTATGTAGCTCTACACATTGCGGAACTACAGCCCTCACAACAATTGAAAAAAGTCCTATTTTCAAATGTGCATATATATATCAAGTTCTGCTTCAAATTTTTTCAACTTAGAGGTCGATGTCAAATAACAGGACAATTTTTTTAACATTTAAATATTTATTTATATCTCCTTCTGCTTTAGAACTATTAGGTGTAAAAAAAATTTAAATTTTGCTATTGTTAGACATCTCTGAATTATTAACTTAGGCCCCCTAAGTTAAAAAAAAGCTTCAAACATTAAATTTTCAGAACGTTTCCTTAAAACTGAAGAACGTGTCTCTGTATTTTTCCCATTTTTTCTTATATTATAGTATGAAATTCTAAGAAAACTTTCAAACGTTGTTGCAAAACATTATTCTAAACAGTTTGTATTGCGTTTTGGAAAATGTACGCCTTTGAAAACCTTTAGTTTTACACTTTACCTTGTTTTTTAAATATTTTTCCTTGTCTTTAAAGTTTGATTAATAAACCGTGCAATTATTCTTCTGTCATCTCTTCCCTTTACAGTCTTTTGAAATATTGTTTTTAAATTAAAATTTAAAATAACAAATATGTACATATATATTATAGAAAAGAAAAATGTCACTACATGAAATGTCACTAAACAAGTTCTTAAGTTTAATTTCCGTCGGCAACTCGTTCAATTAATATATTAAACATCTGTCGTGTAGCTCTCAATTTATGTTTTTCAAGAACCTAATAATAAGTAAACTACATATTATATAAAGCTTAAGATAATATTTCTTTTGATAAAGTTTGTGGATGAGGCTCAACATAAGTTTAAAATCTGCTCAATCATAAGAATTGTTCATCAAATAAATACCGATGAAACGTTACCTATAATTCTTAAATATTATTAAAAGAAAATTTTCAATTAAGCTTAATACCTAATTATTGAATAGAACTTCTGTATTCAATTGCAAACAATACCAATTTATAGAATATATGAAACTGCCTACATTTGCTTTCATTGTGAAAGAAATCAAAACAAGGTAGAATGTAAACCAACGGTTTTTAAAAGCGCACATTTCCAAAACTCAATACAAATTGTTTAGAAGTGTGACTTACACAAAAATTTGAAAATTTCATGTAATAAGAAAAAACTTGAAAATAGGACATTTTTGAGATTTTGAGGGGCCGTAAGTCCGGAATCCTATATAACTAAGAAAAGCTCTTAACACACGTAAAAATATATTATTGAAGCTTTAATTTTTATGTCTTGCCGAAGAAAAGTTTTTACAGGTGCCTAAGTTACAGGTGTCTAAAAATAGCAAATTTTCAATTTTTGAGGCGTAATAACTCTTAAAGAGGGGGCGTTACCAAAAAATTTTCTGAGGAAACTTATACTAATTCTAAAAGTTCTTTCTTGTCTCAAAATTTCAGGTTCCTATCTAAAGGGGTGCCGGAGTTATGAAAAAAGAAATTTCATGCAAAATGTGGTTTTCACATAACGGTAAATTTAAATCGTAAATTACAAAATATTACATAATTTTGATATTGTTTTATATAGATAATAAAATTTTCGATCTTCTACCGGTTTTAGATTGCAAAACTATTACGCAAAGCCCGAGATATATACATCTGAAAATGGAGCTTTTTTACAATTTTGAAGAGCTGCAGCTTTGGAACCCTTTACAACTAAAATAAACCTTTCACACACGTAAAAATATATTATTGTAGCTTTCATTTTCATGTCTTGCCGAAGAAAAAGTTTTACAGGTGCCTAAGTTACAGGTGTCTAAAAATAGCAAATTTTCAATTTTTGAGGCGTAATAACTCTTAAAGAGGGGGCGTTACCAAAAAAATTTCTGAGGAAACTTATACTAATTCTAAAAGTTCTTTCTTGTCTCAAAATTTCAGGTTCCTATCTAAAGGGGTGCCGGAGTTACGAAAAAAGAAATTTCATGCAAAATGTGGTTTTCACATAACGGTAAATTTAAATCGTAAATTACACAATATTACATAATTTTGATATTGTTTCATATAGATAATAAAATTTTCGATCTTCTGCCGGTTTTAGATTGCAAAACTATTACGCAGAGCCCGAGATATATACATCTGAAAATGGGGCTTTTTTACAATTTTGAAGAGCTGCAACTTCGGAACCCTTTACAATTAAAATAAACCTTTCACACACGTAAAAATATATTATTGTAGCTTTAATTTTTACATCTTGCAGAAGTAAAATGTGTGCAGGTTCCTAAGTTACAGGTGTTTAAAAATAGCAAATTTTCAATTTTTAAGCCCTAATAGCTCATAAACAGGGGGTGGTCCGAAAAAATTTTCAGAGGAAACTTATACTAATTCTAAAAGTTCTTTCTTGCCTCAAAATTTCAAGCTTGTATCTAGAAGCGTGCCGGAGTTATGAAAGTAGAAAAATCATGCAAAATTTGGTTTTCACATAACGGTAAATTTAAATACTAAATTTAAAAAAATTGTATAATTTTGATATTAATTTACAAAGATAAAAGAAATACCTGTCGAATGACGTTTTCAGATTGAAAAAATCTTAAGCAGAACATAAGATATATGCATTTAAAAATAGGGCTTTTTCAAAGTTTGAGGGGGTGTAGCTCCGTAATGGGGGGGGCTACATGAAAAAGTTGTTCCACAAAATTATTTTTTTTATAAGAACTACCGATGGTTAAAATTTTTTTTCTCTATCTTTAACGGTGTAGAAGTTTTGTAAACAGACGGACGGACGGACGGACGGACAGAGTGAAACTAATAAGCACATTTTTTCAAAATTTTTTTGGAAATGTGCTAAAAATTATAATAAATTAATAGCATGAAAAATAAAAAAACGCATCACAACAACAAAAAAAAAAAGAATTTAATCAAATAAAGTGAAAATATTTCACTTAAATCAAAATCCGAATAAAAAAAAAAATTAAAAATAGATGAGATTTGTTCTGTTGCATTTGCATTTAAAATTAAAAAGTAAACGCCAATAAAAGAATTAAAAAAAAAATCAAAAAAAAACTTGCTACCAAACGTCACAGATTTCAATTTTTTGATTGACATTTATGTTCATTGAACTGACATTAATGACAGACAGATTGTCAGTATTCAATCTAAGAAGAACGATTTTATATTTTACTTGTATTTTTACAGTATTTTTAGTTTTTGTTTAATTTTTTTTTTAATTTTTTTCTTTGTATTTAAAATACACACAAAAACGTGTGTGTGTTTTCAGATTTATTGTGCGATTAATATTAGTTAAAAGTTGGCATAATATTATACGCTAATAGATATTCAAAATAATTTTTTGCTATCATTATACCCGTACGAAAGTAGTCCTCAGGGTATTATAAATTAGCCATTACGTTTGTAACACCTTAAAAGATGCGAGATAGATATGTATATATTTTCTTATGTATGATAAATGTCACATATGTATGATTAAGAATACATATGTGATACTTGTCTTGCTTCGAATCGAATTCTGAGTATAATAAGCTATGTACGTCAGTCGGCACGTCCACCCGTCTAAACGATAACTCAAAAAGGAAAGGACCTAGGATTCTGAAATTTTTACCTTTTCACTTTTGTGATCCAGCTAATTTAACCGACGCAGGTTCAACTAGCTGCCATACAATTTTTTTCTTTATATGAAAATAACTCAGGCTCTATTGAAGCTAGGTATCTACAATTTTGTGAAAGCAAACCAAGTCGCATCCCAATCAATAACTACTGTAAAATTTGGTTGTGCCAGTGCAACAGATACTATTAAATCTAGTATCTTAAAATTTTGAAAGGTTGTCAAGCTACTTCTGTAAAATTTGGTTTAGTCTAGACCCTATAGCAATAGCATCGGGTAGCTTCGATACAACTTGTTTTTTATATATGCATAATTATTAATATCTTCATATCTTGGTATTTAATAAAGATAAGACATCTTTATTAGACATCTGAAAGAAATTATCAAGTTTTATCGCATTAACTTCAATATCTTGAATATCTTGAAAACAAATTAAACTAGATATCTTAAATTTTCTAAAAGATGATTAAATTTTATGGAGCAACATGTATTATTTTCGTACATGTATTGTTGAGTTGACAAGTCTACTCTACACTCTTCGTCGTTTTCAAACAAAACCAAAGTAATAGAAAAGATTATAAGGAATTTTTTATGGAACTAAAAAATTTCATATCTTGATTTTATAGAGCTAGAAAATATAATATTTAATGGCAAAGGAAACTTCACTGCTTCTGTTACAGTTTCATCAATTAGATTTCATCTAAAATTGGAACTACATAAGAAACTATATATATAATTAAATAAAACAACTGATATTTTTAGGAAACATCAGCTATTTTACCATCTTCTACTTTTTTTTATTAGGTTTCATAAAATATTTTCATTTTTTTAAGTACTTTTGTGGGGCCTTATGTTAAGTAATATAGTCAAATGAGAGATTGAAGATTGCAATTTAAGGACCTGGTACTATAATATTATGTTAATGTATAATTTTATTCCAAAACACTGTTATCCAATTAGATTACATAGATGTAAAAACATATAAACATATCTCTAAAAGTTGAAAATAACTTTTATTTGCAACTTCCAAACAAAATCAATAGCTCCTAAACTTTCCAAAAAAATATACAGCATCTTTTCCTTTGAAAAAAAGATTTTATTGGGAAAATGACTTTTATAGTGACGACCCCCATTAGTAATTAAAAACATTTTAATGTTACGCATATATTTAACAATTTTTTAATATGCAACTAGTTTACGTTTTTACAATGATGGTATCAGAAAAGTGTATCTAATATTTTTCGCCATATCATTTTATTTCTTTAATCTTAAAAAATTCATTCCAATATGTACTTTATTGATTAGTTATAAGGCTAAAGTTGAACCTGATAAATCATTAGGATCTTTCTTTTCTCCGCACTTATTAAGTTAAATGTTGTTTAGACCTAACTAACCTCAGAGGAAACTTGCAAATTCAGTGTTTAAAATATATTGTTTACTCTACTTAAAATTATTAAAAACAAAATACAATGAAACTTGTGGAATATGGAAGAAATTAATCCGAATTTGGCAGAACAAATCATTGGAGAATACATAATCAGCCAAATAAATCAACTAAAAGTAAATTGTTACCATTAATGTTACGATTAAACTTCAGTTGTAAATGTTTTATATATACCCATAAAACAAAGATCAAGGGTATATAATAAATTTGCAACAACTTAAAAAAGGCGTGATAGTTATGGAAAAGTATAACTGTACACCTTTCCGTTCATTCGTCCGTACGATAACCATTGACTCGAGCTAGGATTCTGAAATTTTCATCATTTAATTCCAATATAAATGCAAGTTAAGTTAGTCTTACGCAACAATTTCAGGTTGCTGCAAAATTTATATGCTCAAATCTTGCAAATCAATAAAGTTAGAGATTTGAAATTTTGTAAAAAGAAATCAAATTATATGCCAACAACTGTAACATTTCTGTAAAATTTAGTTGTGCCAGTGTAACATGTTCGGGTAGCTGCCACACAACTTCTTTTTCTATATAAGCATTATTAATATCCGCATATCTTCGTATTTTATAAAACCTAAATATCTGAAATTTTTTAAGAAAATTTACAAGTTTTATCGCAATAACTTTGCTCGAACGCAACAAGTTCAGGCAGCTGTCATACAACTTCAAAATTTACATAAATACATTTCATTGCTTAATTAAGTTAAATATTCTAAATTTTCGAAGAGATGATTAAATTTTATGGAACCAACATTTTAAAACATTATGTTCGTGAGGATATCCTATAGAGTTGACACAGTCAGTTCTACGCTCATTCTCGTTTTTTGTTCATTACTCGGTCAGCGTCTTAAATCGAAATGCTTTTTTCCGTATCATCATATAGTGTACAATTTCATGTTCTTCACAATTTTTCATTATTTTTCATTTCATTTTTCTTTATTTTTTTTTTTTTTGTTTAATTTTATACTAAAACAGCAGCATAATCTCTATTGTGCGTTTTTTTTTTATTTGTCCATTTTTAATAGATGGACAACGAACTAAAGATTTTAGTTAAATGCAATTTTTTATGCACTCCATCAGTCAGAAACATCTCATTTCAGTCTATTTTTTTTTTTGTATTTTGTTTTGTTTTTCAGCTGGTATGAAACTTATTGAAAAATTATTTTAATAACTATGATCATTATCATCATCTATATATATATATATATAAAATTTTAACAGAGGAATTAAATCTAGAATGGGTTTTGTTCAATAATTTTTTTTTTGTTTCTAGTTTTAAAATTTCGATTCTGCATGCCATGTAAATCAAATAAAAATCAATAAAATTTCAAAAACAAAAAAAAAAAACTGAAAAAATAAGAAAAGAAAGAGATAGAAGTAGATGCAAAATTATATATGCACTTATCTACGTTTAACATATAGTGGAGATTCAGATAATTCTTTTTTTCTTCTATTCTTTTGATTGATTTCCATTAGTAGAAGCCGACATTCAAATTAAAAAGTTAAATCAAAGTATGTATATTATATTATGTATACTAGTATATACATAATATTATGTATTTTATTAAAATTTATAATCGTATACGAATAATATACATTTAAAATGATGAGAAACTTATTATAAATTTTTCTTCAAATCTTCAATTAAATAAAAAAATATAAAAAAAAAAACAAAGAAACAAAAAAAAAAACTGTTTTCATTCATCCTTTTATTTATTTTTTTTTTTTCTTTAAATCCATTTTCTGAGGTGTCGTTATTGTTTTGTTAATATGTTTTACAGTACATTGTGGGGAACAGTTGTGCGCTCTGTTTGAATAGTATCATCATAAAGAGAATAAAAGACCGCCCGACTTACTTATTACATTATTATTGTTATTCGTTATATATCACCTTTAACTAAAAAAAATGATATTGATGTCTTCTAGCCTAGAATAACTATATATATATATATATATATATACCAAAACTATAAATATATATATATATATATATACATATATATGTATTCAACAAAATCAAGACACAATTCACATTCATTATTTGTGCATAGAGACTTTGGCGGAATAATCATTACTTTTTCTTACATACACTTATAGAGAGTATCTATCTATTTCGAAGAAGATTTTCTCAGTGTCTATAAATTCTTTTATTTATTTTACAATTTCTTTTGTGTATATAATATAGGAATGGTAATGATAATAGGAATAATTTCATAAGAGCGAACCATATAGTGGTAAATAGATTAAAAGAAACTTCAGGATATTCAAAAATGAAAAACAGAAATACAGTTGTGGCAATATAATTTTGATAATTTTTTTTTTCTTATTTTTATTTGTATACTTATCCGGCGACTTTATGTAGCTACCGTACAACTTGTAATTATTTCTCAATTGTTGTAATAAAAAATGTCAATTGCTAAAAGACAATTTTTGTAAATTTAATTTAAGGCGTATTTCCTCTAAAATTTTAATAAAATAATGCATTTATTAGAAAGGTCAGTAAGGAGGTATATATATTTAGGTAAGTAGGAGCTGCAATTAAATACTTCGACCTGTTGTGATACTCTGGATCATTATTTTCCTTAATTAATTCATTGAGACCTTCTTACAAAGAGCAGGTGAAGGGTTGACTCAACGCAGTTCTGCAAAAATCGTATGAGGAAAATCTTAGCCTTCTAACATGTCTAACGACCGGAGATTGTCAAAGCCACTAAGTAAGTAACATAACTAACAGTAAGTAACTGTTCAATGACTAACAAATACATTTCGTAACAGTTCAGTGACCAAAAAAACACTCATACAACATCTCCGAATGGACGACTGTAAGAGCAATTAAAACTCATACTAACTAAGAAATTAGTGTTATACTCGTAATACATGGACAGAAAATGCATTATCATGCATTATCATGCACATGAAGATGAAAAATTTTATGAAGATGAAAAAAATATTGTTTCTTAAAAAGCGAGTGAATTTTTCAAAATTATTTAAACTATGAAAATACCACCGCAGAATCAATGTCAAATTATTGCAGTTTTTACTATTTATCTTGCATATGCAGGCAATAAACTATTGCCTTAATTAAGGGTTCGTTTTTGCCAAGATTTAGCTGAATTAAATGCTAAGACAATTAGCTTTTTTTTAACTGTGTGATGACAAATTTGTTTTGAAAAATTCTATACCTGGGTATGAATTTTATTTGATTTTTTTTGAAACAGGTAACAGGTAACTAACACACTAAATGTGAAAAGAAAAACAACGAATAAAAAAAAAACCAACAGGAAAAAACTAAAAAAAGCAAGAACACTACTAAAATCAACTTTACCCTCAATGTTCAATCAATATAATATGTTTTAATCACTCCTGAACCTATTTTAATAACCTTCACTGTTTACATTATATTGTTTGACTTAAAATAGGAAGAAAAACAAATATTCTATAGTTGAAAAAAAAAAACCAATAAAAAAATAAAAATTACATTTATAGTGAAGAAGAGTTACACACATGTCACTTTTAAATATATATGATCTTCTTGGACATAATGGACCAATTACCTTATCTTAGATTGCAATATTTGATTCTTTTATTGTAAAAAAAAAGGACTGTTTTATACTTTTTTTTTTGTCCTTTTCTTTCTATATCCCCTTCTTCTTTCTTTCATTGTAATTTTTATGTTTATTGATCGGCTGGTGCTGCTGTTGTTACTATTGTTATTTTATTGTTGTTATCTTAGTTAATGTAACTAACAATGAAAGGAGGTGATCTTTTCAATGAAAAAGAAAAAACAAAAAAAAAATTATAAAAGATTTGAACTCCCGAATCTCTAAAATATACATTTCACTTCATTTTTTTTTTTTTGCCCCCTAAATACTTTAATACATAAAAGTAGTCATTAAAGATTGGTATTCGCGATTTTTTGTGGTTAAAAAAAACTCGAAGTAGCAAAAGAAAAGAAAACAAGCCAGAGAGAAACAACAATAGTAGAATAAGAAACAACAAAAAATAAAAAATAAAATTATATATGAATCAATGATTTGATCTTTGAAAAAAAAAAAAAAAAAAACACTTCCACCACTAATCATTGCAATGTGGTTTTTAGTTTTGGCTTAAATTGCTACTGCATTCATTTAAACCATTATTTCAATATCGGATCGGGATAATCTTTAAGATTTTTATCATTATTGCAATTACGCAGTTTTCATAATATATATAGTATATGAAGAAAGATGAGAGTTGAATGAGCGGTTATTTTATTTTTATAAAAAGATATGGGGATCTTTTTAAAAAAAAAAAAAATTTTTTTTTCTGATATTATTTATTTATTTATTTTTTTTTTTTTATCGCAAATGATCAGTAATTTATGAAACGATCTGTAAATAGAAACTATAAGATAATTTATTGAAATACGCAAGTGATATTCATTAAAAGTGTGAATGTTAAAATATGGCATTTTTGTTTTTTTTTTAGTTTATTTTGAAAAGGAAACTAGATTTGTTTCTATCTTGACACCCCAACTGCACTTTTTCGTAGATTTTTCATCTTGAGTTTTTGTCAATTAAAATGTTAATCAAAGATATGGTATAAAGTATATATTAAAGACTAGTGCTTTCCTTTTTATAAAACAATTTATAAAAAATAAATGTAATAATATGCTCTATAAATAATAAAATATTTTAGAGTGCGAGTCTAAATGAACAAACATTATTTTGTTAGTTATTATCTGTTGGGAATTTCTTAATTATTCCAAAACGTTTAATCTGACAGTTGTTCTTCCAATTTCAGAAGCTATTCGTGCATTATGTTGCACTTTTCGTAAAATTCTGTTTGTAGAAAAATGTTTTTTTCTTAACACTAAATTTTTTACCAATTTTAATATTATTGTTTATTGAATTGTTAGATTGATACTAAAGTTTTATGTTGAGCCAAGTAATATTATTATGCTAAATCAAGGATTCTTCTACACGGCAATGAGATAATACCTACACATAAATCAATTAATATATACATTCACAAATATCTTTAATGATCAACATTTTGATAGATCGAAAACAAAAAAAAATCTATATACAGAATATTTCGGCCTATATACTATTGCATAAACAGAATTGAAGAATATGAAGATAGATTTGAAGAATATGAAGACAAAAAATAGTTATTTTATTTTGAAGCCGCAATGATGTTTGCATTTGTAAAATATTTTTTGTCAATATTTTGCAATGAAAGGTATATATTATAACAGTCTCTGAGGTGGTATTATTTGTTATTACTACATTGATTTTATTAGAAGTTTTTTGTAAAAATTCAGTAAGGTTAATGTGAAATGTGACGATTTAATTTTGTCAAAAACATGATTTTAACCTTCAATTTTAAACTATTTTAATGTTCAGCTTGCTTTTAAAACTGTTCGACATGGTTTTCATGTCTGTGTTATGGGGTGCGGTACATTTTATCCAAAGTTACATTAAAACACAATTTCTTCAAAAGCCATTTCACAAAAAAAATAACAATTTTGGAAATTTCTCATCTGACAAAAGTGGATCACAAAAAACAAATAAATTAACAAAACATTGTTAGCAAAAAAACAACTCCCAAGACAAATCAAAGGCTATTTTCTTTTGGAAATATTTAAATTTTTACAAAAAGATTTTTTTTTTTTTTTTTTTTTAATTTTTATTTTACAAAATGCAGTATATGCAATTTGTCCTTTTGAAAAAATGTACTTTTTTGTGAAAGGTATTTTAATGAAAAGTACTTTTGTAAAATATAATGTATTATAAATATGGAATGAAATAATATTATAATTTATTCTTTGATAACTTTAAATGTTCATAAAAGAATTTTCCAATTTATAACTAACCAATTTTCAACAAAAGTTTCAAAACAAAACTTGAACAATCTTTGCGTAAAGGGTTAAAATTCTCATTTTAAACTTAAATTTCTTTTAAAATACTTTGTATTCTCTGTAGCAAGCCGTTCAAATGTTATAAATTTTTTATGAAAAGTCGCTAAAACATCTTTAACCACCCATATCTCGAAAAGAGTCCAAAATAGACTCCTTCTCCAATACTCTTTGTTCGTCTCGACATGCCCCATCACTCATTTCAAGGAAAATTTCCAATATGAGAAAAATATAACAGAAATGTGCTGGGCCTAAGGAATTGATACAACCTTACAAGTCCTGCAGTACAAGGCAAGACTAGGGATATCTTCATCCACAAGCAAAACGTTAATTCGAAAGGAAATAACGGAACAGATATTGTAAATAACAAATTATCATATCACAAGACTGATATTGCTCAAAACGAATTTGTTACAATCCAATGATCTGATTTCTCTTAAAAGGCCAGATATGGGAATGACAATGGGTATAATCACCCGTCACTGTCTAATAGGGAAGCATACTAAAAGACTTGGCTTATCCGTAAACGACTATTGTAGAACCTGAAATGATGAAGAAACGACTGTTTATCGCCTTTGTACATGCCCAGCCTTGTCGGCTAAAAGGAACGTCCATTTGGGGCAATATGTCTTCAACCTTAGCGATCCAACAGGTAAAAATATGAAGAGCATTCATTTTAGGCTTAAGCAAAAAAGTTTCAATGAAATTTGTAAACTTATTCAATGAGAATTTTAACTCCATGCTTGACATTAAAGTCCTGTTGAAATAAAAATTTATTAAATTATGCACACTATTAATTTTTTTAAATATGTTATAATAAAAAATATATATATTAAAAATATTGGGGTCTATAATAACAACAAAACCGTGATTTTTTCCAAAACTAAACACTTAAAATAATGGATCTGCCGCTCAGAACTCCAAATGCAACAATCGGACTTCACATTCTGCACCAATATTTACACCATTATTTTAATGAGAATTAAAAATTTCAAATAATTTTTTTGCATTTCAATTTTATTATCTTAAAATTTTACAAACAGTTGTAAACAGAACTTCTCCATAAATTAAAAAATTAAAGATTTTTAATACAATCAATCAGACTCCTTACTGTGAAAAACGTAATTCTTCAATTAAATTTTAATTTATATCTTATATATAAATTTCCCTTAATTACTTAATTAAATAAAAACTATATAAAAGAATAAAAGTTAAAGAAAAATGCAATTGAAAATCAAAAAATGGCATTAAAACAAGTTTTACTTAAATAAAATGTCACTATATTTTTATTAATACGAGAATTTGATGATAACTTTATTTTGTAAAATAAAATTTAGTATAGTTTAAAAACACTGGGGGCATCACAACCTATACCAATGATAATAATTCATTTCATTTCAAAATATTTGTATATCTCATTTTAATTTTCATTCGTATCTACGATATATTTTATATATATAGTACCTATCTTTTATTACTGTTACAGTAAAGACAAAAATTATTTTTTTTTTTTTTTCGATTATATTTTTTTTATACATATTGTTGCTATTAATCATTGCCAATTTTAGCGTAAATTTTTGCAATATTCGTGGTCTGCAGTCAAATTTTCTTGCCGTTCAAGGCCAATTGTTGGCTGGTGATTTCATTTCATATCCTGGCTCCACTACTCCAAAGACAATTCTCCTAGTTAAAACTTAATTGGAAAACAAGTTGAGCTTTTCGCTTTATTATTCCATCTTACTTAACTTGTTCAAAATCCCAATAGAGTTGCTGACCGTTTAGACCAGGTTGGTTGCTGGCCGTTTAGACCGTTTCTACACAGCCTGAGAAATATAAGGTCTTAGTTAGCTCTCCTCTTGGTTGTTCCGACCATTGCTCGATTAATACTAGCTTCGAACTTAGCACTCAGACCAGTCAAAGGCTTGTCCCAAAAAAAATAGTATGGCGTTATAACCATGCTAACAGGGAAGTATTAAATAACATTTTTAAAGCTTTTGATCGGTCTTAGTGCTTTAGCAACAGAAATATTGACTTTGCAACCAATGTCATTAGTGAAATAATTCTTCTAGAGATGAGAGCCTACATACCTCTCTCTATGAAAAGTATTAAAAGGCCACCCAAATTTGTGCATATGCAATATCTAAAGAGAGGAACTTTTCAAACAAGAGTGATAGGACTGAAACTAATAGGGCGAGCTATATCGCCATCAGAAACTGGTGTAGGAGAATTATTAACAAGCAAACGTGCTTGCACAACAGACGATTGAGAAGGCAACTTTTGCATTTTCGCAAAAATAGCAAATCCTTTTGGACCTTTGCTAAGAGCCTTAACGGTAGAAGTGGCGGGTCCTCCTTCCAGCCTTTGGTTGATAAAAATTACGAAATTGTATCCGATCCCAAAGAAAAAGCAGATTTACTTGGCAAAAATTTCGCCACCAACTCATCATTGCCCCAGTCAACACAAAGACCATGCATTCTGCTCCTTAGGTTGAATTTGCTTCAGGACTCGTGCAGTTCTTAAAGCTCTTAAGAATTTGAATACAAAACAGTCAGTCCCTCCAGATGGCATTACTGCCACAGTTCTAAAAAGTACTTTTTCTACTATTGCGAAACCATTACTCAATTTCTTCCATTTCTCCCTCTCTTCGGGTAGATATTCTACCCAATGGAAGGCAATCACTTCAGTCCTTTCCGAAATAATGGGAAATTTAACAAATAGAAAGCTTCTGAAATATCTACATAACAAAGGATTAATTCATGAACGTCAATATGGGTTCCGAACCCATCGGTCAACAGGTTATCCCATTACATGCCTCTGTGAAAGGCTCAATATGAGCCTCCACCTTTCGGGGGAGTCTGATATTGGCTCTTTAGATATTTCTAAAGCTTTTGACCGAGTTTGGCAAGATGCTTTAATTGCTAAATGCAAAGCAATGGGCCTCGGTGGTGTATTCGTAAAATAGATTGGAAATTTTCTTTCGAATCGTTCGATTCGTGTCCTGATCGATGGTTACTTTTCAGACCAATTCAAAATTAATGCTGGTGTCCCTGTATGCAAGTATCTGTTCTCTCCCCGCAAGTATCTGTAAGTATCAATTAATGCAAGTATCTGTTCTCTCCCCGCCACTTTTTCTAATATTTATAAACGATCTTTTAAGTATAACCTCCAATCCAATCCAAAGTTTTGCAGACGACAGCACGCTCGTTGCTTCTTACGAAGACAACCCAGTAAGTATTCTGCTTCGCTTGAGCTAAATCTCGATTTAGCCAATTGAAGCAAAATTAACAAAGGATATTTTAACTCTAAGAAAACTCCGATCCTAACTTTAACTTTTCAAAGGAAAGTTTTGCAACATACGGGTGAGCTCAACATCTTGGGCTAAACATGGAGTAAACCAAAAATTAAGTTGGTTTAATCATATTTTTGGTATAGTTAAGATGCAGCTAGGTGTATGGGTTTCCTGTATCGTTGTAAAACCTTCTTTTCATTTTCTGATCTCCTTAATATCTATAAAACATATATAATACCAAAGATGGAGTACAATGCACATATTTGGGCGAGAGCCTCCAAAACGGCATTGGGATTTCTCGATAAAGTGCAAAATAGAGCAATTCGTCTAATAAACATCCCCATGTCACCTCTATGCTCTCTCCACTCGGTCTCCGTCGCCTAACAGGAACACTTAACCTGTTTTGTAGATATCTTATAGAGTAGGGTTCTTGTTCTAACGAGATTAAAAGTTTGATGCCCCTCAAAGTATTCCAAAGAGAAACATGGAGAGCTGCCCTTCCCTATGTAGTTCAAATTCCCAGATGGCATAATTCGGCTTATGGAAATTCATTTGTAGACGAACATCGCGAAAGCTTTTTGTACGAACATTGCCATCTTCCACCTCATCTGTTTCCCAGAATTGGTGATGGTTACATTTACAACGTGCAATTCAAAATGAATATTAACATCTTTGTTCACAATATGCCTGCCAATTTCAAATCTATTTTCATTCCCTAACTCAACTTTCTCTGACCAGGCAGTACATTAGTTCTAAAGGTTGTACAACCTATTGTTTGGTCAAAAAAGGAAGGTGGCGTTTAATAGTTAAAGTCTCACACACTCATAGGGGACTCGTGCTCCTTTTCAGTCATTAGAATGCAAATGATTTTTATATTTAATATTAATATAGTTGTTTATACTTCTTCTTCATTTTAGATTTAAATATAAATATGAATTTTTTGCATTTTTAAATTAACATTTAATGAATTACATTTAAGTAGTAATTGGATAACATTTAAGTAGTAATAAACACTTAGTGATTATTATTACTTAAAATTTTCCGGATAGTTCTTTACGACTAAACAAAGCAGACATATTCATTGTAATCTTATTGTTAAACAAGGTCAATTGTAAAACTAAGCTTATTTAGAGAACTTTCACAAATTGTGGTAGTACACTCCTCACCCATGCCAAAAACAATTAAAATTTTTTTTAACATTATGTTGAAAATAGATTTTCTAAAACTACTTTTTGCTGTGTGAACAGTTTGAACAAATATGTTCATATATAGAAACAAAAAAACTTTGAAGGAAAAATCCACTGTCATAACAAAAATTTAAAATTAGAGACAAAATACAACACACTCTAAGATAAGATTGAACACAAAAATTGATATAAAAAACAAAATAAAAAAATTTTGTACTAAAATTTTTATTAAACACTGTATAATTTTTTATTTCTTTTCACATTCCTTACATATATATTAAGATTTTAATAATAATATTTCATAAAAACTATGTGAAATTTAACTACAGCCGCTAGCTTAAAAAAAATTTAAAAAGCTGTCATTATTTTTCATAAATGACGATACAAAAACCAGCAAGCTACCATTTTATTCTCATTCCCCACACTTTTTCTTTCTTCTTATTAAATTTTTCTATTTTTAAAATTTCCAACATAAAAAAGAAATAAATAAAAAAAAAAAGAAAGATGTAAAATAAAAAATAAATAACTAAACAAATAAATAAATTAATACAAAAAAAAAAAAAATAGATAAATGTTCAAACAAACATCGTTAACTTTCTTTACATACTAACTAAAAAAATGTAACAAAATTGTTTTAAAATTGCGTGCAAAATTCTATGAATGGTTACTTGTCCTAATAAAGAAAGAAAACAATTTTCAAATTCAATTTATGTCCCCTATGAACGCATCTATACGTAAATATTTACAAACATGTTTAAAATATTATATGCAAGTATCTATAGGTATTACATTGTTTTTTTTTATGATCAAACTACAGATGGAGTGTGTGTACACATTTTAAGTACCGCCATCAATTAACAGAAAAATATTATCGAAAATTTATACGCAATCTAAAAAGAAAAAAGAAATTTTACAAAATAAGAAAGGAAAACTTAAGATAAAATAAGATAAAATGTTATCAAAGATTTAATAGATAGATTAAGTCTACAAAATAGAATTTAATTCTTTTTATTGTTTTAACAATATGTATGTTAATGCTTGTAATGGTTGCATTGAAATCTAAAGTAGAAATTGATGAGTACAGGACAAATTACAAAGTCGGTTGTTTAATTTTTAGTTAAATGAGAGATTCTTATCTTAGATTAAGATCCGATTCTCTTTGCAAAATAAAAAAGTAAAATCAGCATTAAAAATTTATTTCATAAACATATCATAAATATGGTCTAATTAACTGTCGCTGCGATCACAGAACAATATCTTATAGGTAATGTTGCCAGTAGATTAGAATTGAACTTAAATTATTTTTTCGGAATTTAAACTTTTAATACAAAAATGATTGTAAAATTATTTAATGAAAGTTTGATGTGCAAGATTAAATTAATGGATCTTAAACTAATTAATCCACTGGACTCTTCCAGTTAAAACTTTAGGCATTTGACTAGTAACTGATTACGAATATCTTAAAGAAGAAAATTATATGCCCCATTGACATTGCTCTAAACGTGTTCTTTTAACAGTTTTGAAAGGAATATAAGCATTGTTTAAAAGTGCAAAGACAAGCTCACCGACATTATATTATTTATGTGTTAAAATTGATCTAATGTTAAATCCAAAATCGAATCCAAACTTTCTAAACAAGAAGTCAAACTCTTAATCTTTTCATCTCGTAAACTAATTCAAAGTAGTTGTTCACTCTATCTCAAATCTTCAAGATCTTTATAAATATAGAAATTGAGATTTATCATTCATATTCTCATATTCTCAACACAAAATTTTTGCAGCTTAGTAATTAACGGGTTAATGGAACTGACGATATCAGAAAATGAAGCTTAATCAAATATGAATATTAAATTACTAATTGAATAAACACCAAAAGTATTTTTAGAAGTTGTTTCGTTCTTATTCAGTTCTATTAAACTTCTCAGTAGGTATAAAACTGAACATTACCTATAGAAAACTTTCAAAACTCCAAACACGTCACAAACTTTCAAAACTCCCTTCAACTCAGAAATCTTTCTAAAAAAAATTAATAAAAAGTCTGTGAGTTGAAAACATTAACCTAAAAAAGTTGATTTTATGATCACACATTAATTCTTTCGAAATTAAAGTGTTTTTAAAAAGGTGTATAGCGAAGGTATATAGTAAATGACTAAATACCTCAGATGATAAGAGTAGAAAGGAAAAAAATAATGAAGAAGATTCGAATCCTGCGAGTGTGTAATACGAAATGTCAAATTACTGTCTATATGACGTATGTGGCATTTTTACTATCAAGACATTTCATTTATTATCAAAAATTTTCAAGTTTATTTTATATTTTTAAAAGAAAATTCATGTTTAAAATAGACACAAACAAAATATCAAATTAAAAATAAAACAACCGCTAAAAATTTATTTGAAATGCATGTTGTTTTCCATTTGTCGTCATTTTTAATTATTCGAAGTGTCAAATTACTATCTCAATTACTAGCTAGAAAAATGTCAAGACAGTGGAGAAGATATTTGGAAAAATGTAATAGTATTGTAAAAAATGTTCATGTATTTGTGCACTAAATTGCTAGTACTGTCTCGTGTGGCCTCTAGCTTAAGAAACAATAAGGCAAGTTTTAATCTAAATGAATATTCTCTGTTAATTAAAAAAATTGACAATTCTTTCCGGTACACCTAATTCTGTTTCTATGTAAATTTTTTACTATTAACAATTTACAACAGTTTTATATGCAAAATTATATTAGTGATCATATACATATATAAGTACGTAAATATTATGCAAAAAACAAAAATACACCAACAAACAAACATAAATAGGTAAGTAATATATTTTACCTACTATCCTTTTTTATCACACTATATAGTATTTAGGAAGAAAAAGAAAATGTGTATGTCAAGTCAATATAAGTTATAATTTAATGAGAGCAAAAAAAAAAAACACAAAAAAAAAAGATCCGATCCGATCCGATATTCATATCGGGCACACATAATTTTTAATTGTAATTGCAAAAAGTACAATTGTAACTACATATTATTATTATATGCTAATGCATATATATATATATATATATATATATAGTAAAGTGTATGTATATAATAAAGTTATAAGACTTTATTTTTGTTGTTACGCTTCTTGTTGGTTGCTGCGGCGTCGACTAGCAGTGACAAAATTTATGTTTATGCTCATGTAATTGATATACAATATTATGCAAATTCCTAAAATCATGGGAATAGGCCATTAAAAGAAAATAGAAAAATTAAAATAAAAAAAATATAGAAAGAAAAATGTCATAATATAGGCGCACATATTGAATCGTACAGAGAAGAAAATTGATTATTATTATAATAAGAAGAATATTTAGTTAGGCTGACTTAGTTAAAAATATCTATTGTTGTACTAAAGTATTTTATAACAAGGTTTATTATCCGCGCATATATTTAGATACATTTTACTAAAGATTAAAAACTTTAATATTAACCCCGTGTTTTAACAAAGCCTTATATTCATAAATGGCTTTTTTTTAACAAATAAGGTTATACAGATTAATTGAGTTTATATTATCATACGTGGGATCATATAATTGTTTTAATTTTTAAGAGGACTACAATTGGTGTATAGATACGGGTTTAAATTTAGCTAAGATTTTATTCCATACACTTTTTCTATTTATTTTTATTCTATTATTAAGTATTAAAAAATATTGTAAAAAAAAAATTGTTGGCTTCCCTATATTTAAGATTTGAAAATTCGAATAGTTTATTCATTATGTTAAAAACAAGTGTTGTTAGATCTCTCATTTATAATAAAACACATACGCTCATTCATATCTGACAAGTAATAATCTAATATGATTTCTACTTCACTAATTATAATTAATAATCTATTCCTATATAAAATACAACACTGATTCTCATATATCACAAGAAATGGATTTTTAAGTAAAAATATTTTAAAATTCAGTAAGTTTAAAACTTAACTGGAAGTGTTTAAAAAGTGGCAAGGTAAATTTCAGAAAATCCATCCACAAAATAACTGGATTCTAGAGTACTATTAAAAATATTTAGATGTTAAAATTAAATCGAGCTCTAAAAGGATTTGAGAAGGACATATATAATTGTAGAAACATCAAAATTCCTACCCCACATCAATTCCTTTAAAACAACCATCATCCATGTACCATTCACAAAGAAATATAAACTGCCATACATGCGATCCATTAAACTGTGCGGAGAGGTGCTGAAATAGAAAAATAAAATTAAGTATTTAGATCTAACTTTCGACAGCCGGATGATGTGGAATAAACCCATTTAAACAACAGTGACAAAGATCAGAATTGCACTAATTGCAGGCAAGGAAAAACGTGGAGCTGCAGTCCTCCGAATCTGAGGTAGATATATACTATGATAGTGATGCCAATGATCATTTATGGTGTCATAGCGTAGACCAAAAGAACACAACTAACGACAAATAGAAATGAACTTAATGAAATATAAAAATGTACTGCAATTGTTTACAAAAAATAGCAAAAGAGATTGGGTTTGGTTAAATGAACCAAGAACCAAATATTTAGAATCGTTAAGGAAATTCCCTAGTATCTACCAAGCTAAAGTGAATGCAATCGAAAATGCGTACAAACGCAACCTCTATAGAAGGTAGAGAAATAGCTATTCTATCAGACAGCCATGCAACTATAAAGGTATTGAACTTGCAAGTAATTAATTGGTATAAGAGTGCTTAAAGAAACTAAACCGCTTGGAAATAAACAATCAAGTAATCCTCAACTGGGTACATAGCCTCCTAGATATAGAGGCAAATCAGAAAGTGGATCGAAAAAAAAGAAGCCATAATTCTTTTTACAGGTCCTAAACCTTTTTGTTGCATAAGTAAATACAAAATAAGAAAAAAACTAAAAATTTTATAGAAAATTACGGTATATGCAGATTCTGTTAAGAAGAAGGGGAAGGACACATATTCAAAAACTGCGGAGCTTTACTCCGAATAAGATGTTTGCATCTATGGGAGCATATTGCAATGCCAAAGATGAACTGTCAGCACTATCCTATACAGATCTTTACTTTCTTAGAAACAGTAGGGATGAAAGAAGTAGTATAAGTGGAAATAAAATCCACAACACGTAACACGAGAAGTACAATAGATATATATCAAAAAACCGCAGTTTTACTTATATCCCTTAAATAACAATAATCTAATAAAACTCCCACATTTCAAAAATGACAATAGAAAGCGTAATAGTATAAAACTAGAACACTAGAGTACTACAACACTAGTTTTAACGATAAACGCAAATAATTTTGAATGAGATCTTCAACTCCAGTAAATATATAAGAATTAACGCAAAATAAATATGGGTAATCGTTAAGACTGGTTTTAATCTTTTAAGGGGCTAAAGTTTTTAGTGAATTAAAGTCACACATAATAGTATTGCGTATTAGAAACAAAAATCTCTTTTCATTATTATAAAAAGTTCTCCTTAAATTAAAGCTATTTAGATTTAACAAAATACGGTTAAGCCTATTTCTCTTATATTTAATCAATTTTTAATATCGTATTAACAAAATTAAAAAAATTAAAAAATTCTAAATCATTACTATGCTTTATCTTAATAATAAATAACATAATACGTTCGTATCAGAAATTCAACCTTTAGGCTATCAAATATATAAATATTTTGTACAAGGAAATTCTAATAGATATATTTTTGTATATTCATAAAATAGAATGAATAGTGGAAACCTAGTGTGATTCTATCAAAATATCACATCATGATTATCATTATTGCTAAAATACAACTAGATTTTTTTTATATTTTTTTTTTTTATTTTAATAAAAAACCGCGGATCCACTTGAATTTATTACTTACATTTTCTATTTTCTATCTCTTTCTATATGTATATGTATTACTTTTTTTTTTTTTTGTTTTAATTCTATAGTTATTACTTTTTATCTGGTTAGTTGAATATCAATATTAAGATTAAAATAAAGATTTGTTTTAAAGATAAAAGACAACTTACGAGAAACATGGACAAATGTAATTTTCATAAATATAAAATAATAAAAAAAAGAAAAAACAAAGAAAATCATCGTTAAACAGAATAAAAACAAAAAAGTAAATATAAATCGAATATAATAAAAATAAATTAAATATGTTCCGAGCGCACGCAATTTAAAAAAAAAAAAAAAAAAACAAAAAAAAAATTCATTTCATTTCATTTAGTTGCTTCTTATTGGGGTAATGTTGAATATAATATTTGTACTGTTTTAATAAATAAGTAATATAAGTGTGTATGTACTTAAAATGAATGAGCAAACATATCTTTAAAAATGCGCAATCCAATTTATTTCAAGATTATTATTTAGTTGTTTTTTTTTTTGTTTTGGTTTTATTTTTTTTTTATTTTACATTTGATGAAAAATTATATCAATGTTTTCATATTAAGTAATTATTAAATTATAAACTTAAAACAATTTCAATAATAATAATAATATTTAAATATAAGGTGATGGTAATTGTACATTTTACAGATATATTTTACAACGGTATATCTATAGAATAAATTTGAAGAGTATAGAAGAAAACTATTGGAACAAATTACAAAGATACATATCTAGGTTCACTTATTCATTAAATTTATTATTCTATACATTAAATGACTTATTTTTGGGTTTGTTGCCACTTTCTCGCTTGAACAACCAAATATTCAGATAATAATTTATTTTACAACAATTTATCAACAGCTCAGATCAAATATATCTTAATAAATTCTGAAGATAAAATAAAAATTCATAATAATTTTTTTACAACTTTTTACTTTTTGTGAATAAGAACACAATATTAAATAAATTTTAATTGGTGTGTTTTGCGCCCAGCGGGTACCACAGTTAAAATATGACAATCTTCGATGTAAGTGCGAGGATATTTCGGGGCAATAAAAATATGTTGTTAGTGTTATGTTAATATTTATATACACTTTTACACTGATGGATTTATAACACTGATGGATGTATATCACTGATGGATGTATACCACTGGTGGATGTACACCACTGATGGATGAATACAACTGATGGATGTATACCACTGATGGATGTATACCACTGATGGATGTATACCACTGGTGGATGTATACTACTGATGGATGTATACCACTGATGGATGTATACCACTGATAGATGTATACCACTGATGGATATATACCACAGATATGTGTTTGAAGTAAACGGGAGAGTATTTGAGAGAAAATCAAATGTTCTTATAGTATCGAGTTTTTCGTCCCTGTTGCAAATAAACAAAAATAACTTAAAATTATGCTTTTTTTATGAATTTTTATTGAAGCAGATCATTCTTAAAGACTATAACCACAATTCTTGTAAAGCCAACAAGTTCAATTAACAATATAGAGTAAATAAAACTTAAATTTAAGTCTTGACTGTATAGAAGAAATAATAATTAAGATAAGGTTGTATGTAAAATCAAAGGTTTAAAAACTCGTACATTTTCAAAAAGGTAATAAAACTAGTTTAGAATATTTCCACTTACACCAAAATTTTAAAGTTTTCTTAGAATTTTATATAAAAGTAAAAATTAGTAAAAATTTACTTTGAAAAAATCTATACAGGTGTCTAAAAATACCAAGTTGTTTTTTGGGTTTTCTTTTTTTTTGTGGAAAGCCTTTTAAACAGACGGGCCGAAAGAGAGTTAAAATCGAATTTTTTTTTTAAAAAATCTGCTAAAAATAAGAATATTATCTACATGTTAACAATTGAATAAGTTTAAAGTTTGTTAAGTCTTATTATAAATTATTAAAGATAATACAGGTGTTATTTTGAAGAATTCAATGATTCTTGCAAAAATAATAAAAAAATTTTTTTATTATTTTTATGTTTTAAATTGCACTGATAAAACTACAACAAATTTCATACTTTAAATTCCCGTTTTATTAATTGATTCCATTAAAAATTTACATAAAAGTTATAAAAATTAATTGTTATTTTGTGATTAAATTAAATGAAAGAATATAATATGTATTTTGCAAATAGTTAACATGCATTTCAGAAAATACAATAAAAAAAAACTTACACTTATTTTATGTAGAAAATAATGTTCTATACTTCGATTTAGTACAGAAATTGACTCTTCTTTCTTTTAAACAGTATATCTCCATCTTTTCAGCGCGTTTAATTGTTGAATTAAAGTATTTGAAAAATATATTTATTTATGCTATTTTACTTTTTTTTTTATTAAGGGAGGTAGGAATCTTCCAAAGTCACCAAGAATTTACTCTTATAACCCTTTACCCGTATAGTGTCAGATTTTTACTGATTAAATCTGGATTCCCCTTTTAGCCAATATGAAATCCCTATGAAACGCTATATAAAACCCTACCTGCTAACGCAGTATATTGGCTAGGAAATAGGGATAGAAAAGGATAGGACAATAGGGTGCTGAAACACTGAATTGAGAGTGGGCCTGTAAGGAAACAATGAATCCGCCTATTATTATTACTATTTTGCACTAACAGTGACAATAGCCGTTATGACAGTTACAACTAGCATTAATATATAACACCTTTCTGCATGGGGTAATTATTAAAAGCAACCCCACTGTAGCAGATATTATTATTGGTATTAATGTTAGTTATTAATACTATTATTATTTTACTACAGAGTTTGGTGGTCGTCAATCATCACCCACATGTCAGCTGTATATCATGCAATTGGAGAGATAATCAAAAACTGGGCTAGTTGAGTTACATGCAACGGTTTAAGAAATGAAAGTTTTCCATATATTTTTAAAAATTCTTCTATTAAGTAAAAGTACAGGCATCAATAGAACTAACACTCTACTAAACGTTGATGAGTATCAAAAGTATTAAATTTGACTATAAGCCAGATATCACATTAATTGAACGTTATTTAAATCAAATTAAGCTTAACTGAAAATAACAATCACTTTTTTTTTTTTAATGAATCAAGAATTTTTTGATTACTTTTTATTTACATATATGTTACATTATAAAAGTTTTTATACCTCAGATCTCAGGTAAATTATTAAATACAGTTAAATTATTAAATAAACAAGAATAGTGCAAATAATCTAAACATTTATGTAAAGTTTTTTTTCTTTATTTTTTAGGTTTTAATATTTACAAGACAATTTACACGATAGTTTTTATTTCAAACTTTTAATTTTGAACCTTTTGGTTAGTTGATTACTAATATGGTTGCTATCCAAAGTACTTAGTTTGTATTAAAAGCTCAAAACGTTGTGTCGTCATCATAATGTTGATTAGGAAATAACATAGATAGATGGCATACGTTTTTAGAAATAAGAGTCGCCAATATTTTTAGTCTGATACTAGCAGCTAGGGTTGCACATTTACAGAGAAGTAATAAAAAATTCTTTCCAATTCCTCCTCTTAACAACTCATTTTTATGTCTTCCTATTTACTCTACTAAGTATGTTGAGTATCACATTCAGGGGTTATATAAATTCTTTTATTTTTTATCTTAACAGGTGATTTTATATACAACATCAGGTGATATTAGAAAATATAAATGGCGTATTTGGTTCATACATATCATAATATGCTTTTAACCCGATTTATTATGTTAGATAAAATCCTGTTAACTTTAAAATGGAATATATCTAAAGAATGTATTTATATTATTATGATTTTGTTTAGAACATATTTTGTAAAATGTACTATATAAAAATTCTTTTCCATTTAATTACTTTTTACAAAGTTTATTATTAATAAGTTCAATTTTTTTTCTCAAAATTTTCTATTGAATACTATATATGTCATTTAATTTTCTGTTTAATTTTTTTCATTATATACTTACCATTATTAACCTCTACCTTTTACTGTAAACTTAACTGTTAATTACTTAGAATTTTATGTGGTAAAATGTGATATATGTGGTATGTGGTTTTCAGTGATATGTATTAGAATAACACATCACATATAAATTTCTCACATGCAAGCGCTAAAATGAAAGTCGAGAAAGTCCTGAAAATATACTTTGTAAATAAATATTCCATAAATTCGAATCCAAATAAAACAAAATTTTATTAAACTCAGAAATTTCGATCGATTATCATATAATTAACACCAACAAGTATAATATAAAAAAAACAATTTTCAAATCTTTCAACCTTCAAAATAGTTTTAGCATAAAATGAAAATCTATTAAATTTTTATACTTTTTGTTATTCTCTTCAAAAATTTAAAAACAAATATGTCAGTGCAGAACAAAAAAAAAAGAAAAAAAAACATATTCTTCAATTGACGTATTTTTATTTATCTGACAACAATTTAAGTTATAATTGTCTAATTGTCATGAATACAGCCTCCCTATATACAGAATTTTTATTCGTAATTAAGCATTTTCATCAAATTTACTTTAATCTTTACCGCCACCAGAGGTGGTTTAATCAGTTTTTTTTAAATGAATTTTTTTTAAATAATAGATACAAAGTTTCATCGACGCTATTTTACATCTCTTTGGAATCCATCTATAGTAACTTCTTTGTTATTCCTTAATTTTTTTTTTTTTTTTTTGTTTTTTATTTAATTATTTCGCTTCTTTATTTGATCATTTTGTATATTTGTCGCGTAATTTCTTTTAATATGTCAATCGTATTAAAATTATATGTAAAGATAAAATTTTCATCTTATTGTAACTTTAACCACCCAACAGGTTAAAAAAAAAACTGAAACAAAAATCAAATACATAAAAAGATATTTGTTTTTTTTTTTTTTCATTTTTGCGTTTTATTTATTTTATCTTATTGCGAAAACAGAAAATTCTTATTTTCAATCCCATATAATAATAAAACTGTGGGATAAACTTAAAAAATACTAAAATAATAAAATAAAGTTTTAAAGAATATAAAAGAGGAAAAAAAAAAACAAAATTGGATCTATTAAACATTAATTGTTTTTTTTTTTTGTATATGTTTTCTGTCACTAATTGAAATTAATCCTAAAAATTATGTTGCTTTATATAAATATAATTTTCTGTCACAATAATTACACAGACAAAACTTTGGTGGTCATTAATATCTCAAAGTAGTTACTTTTATTTGACAGGTTTTAGAGAATAGAGAATTATTTAATTTCTTACTGTTGGCTTTAAATATCAGCTTGGCTTAGTATCTAGCCTGCTCATTCTCTTATAAATTTTTATCGATTAAGGTTTAAATATTTAAAAACGAATAATTTTTAGCATATCTTTTAAAAAAATTTAGACAACTTTACTAACTAATTTCACTCTATCCCTTGGACCACCTGTCTAACAGTACATTTTCAAAAGTTCTACACCAATTAGAATGGTACAAGGAAATTTTAATCATTGATAGGCCTCAAAAAAAAATTAATTTTTTGGAACAAGATTTTTATGTAAACCAAACCATAACGGAGCTAAAACTTGAATCAAAAACCCTAATTATGATAAATAGATTTGAAGTCTTAAAAAGTCAAATGATAGACAAATTTTAAGCTTTAAGCTTTATTTATGCTTTTTAAGTTATCTTTATAGTATTTGTTTATTTAGTATTTTTAGCAGTATGTTTAGTATTTTTACTGTAATTTACCGTTATCATATATATTTTGGTTCTTCTGTTTCTTTAGAACACATTTAATCAGTATATTGAAATTTTATGAAAACAAAGATATTATTTTGTACTTCCCCTGTTTAAGAGGTTTTAGGCGGCAAAAAGTAAAAACTAGTTATTTTTAGATATCTGCTTAAATTTGTTTAGTACATTTTGCATTAAATATGTATAGGTATAAGAATTATTAAATTCTTAAGCCAAATACTATTCTATTAAATATAAAAGTTTTATCTAAATGAAAAGTAGTGCAGTTAATTTAAAAATTGATATAAAACCCTTTAACATTATCAGATTAAGTCATTACTTCTTTATTTCCATTCACTATTTTCAATATTTTTGGCAGGTCACTAAAAAATATATAAAACTTTGATTTATGTTTTTAAAGATTTCGTTTTCTAATGATCTGACAACCAAAACAATTTTAAACCGTTATCCAAAAAATCTTTGAAAATAATTTCTATATTAAATTTCACTCTGTCTGGAACTCTTATTTTTAAAATTTTTTTTCTTTCGTTCTGTTTCATTTTTTTGTCAATCTGTCTACCCCTATCTAAAATTGTATATATTATCTTTAAAATAAATTGTATATAATGGATCGAATGCATAAAAGTGAGCTTGAACTCAAATTTTACTTTTTTAAGAAAATATCGTTTTAGCTTGCAGTTTTTCTTGCAAAATTCAAACAAAAATGACTTTTTACTTAAAAAAAAAAATAAGAATTGAATTCAAGCTCAGTTTTATGTATTGGGCCCATCATATTAGATTCAAGGACATTTGGTTTCATTAATTAATAACACAAGTCTATCCACTCTTTATAATTCAGTACAATAAAATTGTCTCAATAATTACATAACTGCATAGAAAATTTAACAAATAACATTACCCACTTACCCACTAGGCCAATAAAATTTTCACAATAATTACATAACTGTATAGAAAATTTAACAAATAACATAAAATATAAACTATAAAAATTTAGAGTATCTATAGAATTTCTTTTAAAATTAACTTTTATGATCTGCACAAATAAGTTAATAACAATTTTTCCTTAAATTTTTTTTTTATTTCTCTCTGCCACATAAACGTGAACAGGAACAGGTCTTTCCTGTTCAGGCGTGACTGTAAATGTCGTAATGTCGTGAATAGGATTCGAACCCACACTTCCTAGGTGTATACAGCATATTTTATACGCTCTTAGCCACTAGGCTACCGAGGCCCCTTCTTTAAAATTTTTATCTATAATATATAAATCTACGCAAAAAAATATTAACAAAATATAGTAGTAACAAACAAAGAATTCATTGACTATATGTTTAGCCGCATGTAAGCGAACCTGCTTAGATACTTCACACCGTCAATTTTTTTTAGTTCTAGACTAAAGTCTTATTTTCCAAAAATCTTATTTTCAAAAGCTTTTTTCTCTCATTCTGTTTCATTTTTTGAAATTTTTTCCTAAATCACATACATATACATATTACATTATATTTATGCATAAATATACATATTCTGAAAAAAGGGTATTACTCTGATTTTGTAACCAAATAACAAAATCCCTCCTAACTATTTGTGTACATATACTTACATATTTCAACACTCAAGCATTTAAAATAGTGGAATCAGGAATTGGAAAATAATACATATATTGAAAAAACAAGTCATTAAAGTAATAAGATTGTAACAAATAAGATTAAAAAATTAAGATTAGATTATGCTCCCATTCCTTTCTTCCAGAAATTTTACATGAGCTTTATAGGAATTTTCACTATAACAAGTTTTTGTACTACCACTTTTTGTACAGCAAAACTATTAGTTCTTTTTCTTTTTTTATGTATTGCTCTGCCACATAAATGTGGGCAGGAAATTACACCCCTTTACTGTTCAGGCGTGGCTGTAAATGTCGTAAGGGGGATTACCTCTTATGACGTGTGTAGGATTCAAACCCACACTTCCTCGGTGTATACAGCATATTTTATACGCTCTTAGCCACTAGGCTATCGAGGCCTCCTATTAGTTCTTAAATATTATAATAAATTTTAAAAGTGTAAATATATACTTTCCTCTACATTGTCATGTAGGTGAAAATTAAATTATCTTCTAAAAATCTAAATCTGTAGTTCAATTCTAAATCTGCCTGTAGCATTCAATATGACCAAATAAGAATGAATAAGAAAAAAAAATCACACGCAATTTTGAAAAATTACAAGAAAAAAAAAAAAAAACAAAGTTTGATCATTTTTTTTATTCGCAATATTTCTAAAGTTTAAAATACTTTAAAATATAATTAATGCAATTTTATAACAATATGTTATTTGTTTTAAAAATACAAACAACATCATAATTGTACAAAATTTTTAAACATGAATATTAAATACTTAAGTTATATTTTTAATTATGTTGTATGTATTTTTTTTTGTTTTTTTTTCTCCTCTTAATCACTTTTGTACAACAAAACACAAAATTATCTACAATTAAATGCCATTAAAAAACACCACCCAAAAAAAAAAAAAAAAAACAACAGGAACATAAATAAATACATATATTCAATATTATTACATATAATATTCAAAAGAGCACTAGTTATTTTTTTCTTTAGCATTAAACCAAAATATAACTACATATAATCATAGATCATTAATTAATTGGTTCATTAAGTGTTCTATAGTGCGTAAGCCCCATTTTTTTTTTTTGCTTTTTTGTTTTTTTTGTTAATTAATTATTTCATTTCCATATTATAAGTTCCTTCCTATACATTTACCCTATACCCTACGTGTTTAGTACGTATATTAATAATAATTAAAAAAAAAAGAAAAACACATCCAGAAATTTCATCATAATCATTATCAAAAGCAGCAGTAGCAACAGCAGCCTATATGCGTATATTTATCCGTCAATCATCTTTCGCATTTATAAGGAAAAAACAAAAAACGCAATACAAAAAGAAAAAAAATCGAACAGAGACGTCATAATTATAAACATGAAAATGAACTTTTTTCCTTCTTTTTATTTAATTTTTTTTTGTTTTTTTTTTTTTGGTTTTTACATAAAAATATTTTATGCACTTAATCATTAATTAAGTCAACCAGAGCATTGAGCATATCTAAATGCATTGGCCGTATATCAATTATTAATAATAAAATTAATATCTACATACCTTTTTAAGAATGCCGAAAAATTTTGTCCGCTAAAAATATACCTATGTAAAATTTTATTCTATTCTGATAATATGCTTTGAAAAAGTTCTGCGACAAAAAGTAATTGTCAAAATATAAAATTCTTTGCCAAAATGTCATCGATTATATGACAGCAACTATAATATACATTATACAGTATATACATACTATTAAATATTTTGTAAGTGAACATTCTATAATTAACTAAAAAGTGTTACCATAAGGAGTTTAAGTGTTACACTAAGAAAGTGTTAAAACACAAAAAGGAAAGGTACATAATATATGTATTTATTTTTATAACAGAACATATAGAAGAAAATTTTATTGAAATTTATAAATCAAATGTACATAGATGGGCGTTTTATATAACACCATTATTTAGTTAGAATGTGATCAAGTTTTTCTAAGATTATTCTATTTAACTTTAATAAAATGTAAGAACATGGAACTTGCCAAAATGAATAATACAAATTAATTACATACATACATGATACATACATTATGTAAACTTAATAATAACGAGGAAGAATACAGTTGACTTTGTCAACTCTTAGATACCCGTACGAACCGTTAGTATGTTCACAGCCTGTCACTCTGCTTACAATATTATTTTTTTAATATTTTAGTATTTTAAAATAATTTGGGTGAATTTTATAATTTCTAGTACTATGGGTTGTACATATATTCAAACTATATGGTTATTTGTACATTCTTCAAAAGCAGATTCTAACCTTCCACATAACGAATATCAATCCAAAACTTTTTCAAATATTCTATAGTACCATTTAATACTAAGCGGTAAATGTATATTAAATTTACTTAGTACAAAATAGTAAATATAATTTTAAATATTATATTATATTATATTTAAATATTCCATTGACAGAATAATTTCTTATAAGTACAATAAAATACATATATGTATGTAAATACGGCACTATATAATATACATATATACTCTTATCATTCACTCACTAGTGGCATATACGATATGTAAATAAACATGATATTATATAAGTATGTATATATATCAATATCATATAAATAAAAATTCTTCAAGCAACCGTTATGTTGTTTGTTTATTTACATTTTTTTGTACTACGCATTATATCCTCAACAATTTCAAATTATCGAGTAAAACAAATGCAAAAAATTTGTTGAAGAAATTTGTTAGAAAATTTGACAAAATCAAGTAACACTTTCGTCAATTATAAAGTAACCCTACATTATTAAAAAAAGTTGTTAACAGAAATAAAAGTATAATGTTGAAGCTTTAATTTTTGTGTATTACTTCAAAAAAATTTTAACAGGTATTCAAGTTACAGGTGTTTAAAAATAGGAAATTTTCAGTTTTTGACCACTTACAGCCTTTACGACCCCGTAAACGGGGGGTGATACAAAAAAAATTTCTGAAATGACTCATACTTATTTTCAAAGATCTAACTTCTGTCAAAATTTCAAGTTTCCAACTTAAACCGTTTAGAAGATAGAAGGGTTGACGGATTTTGCAAAATTTGAGTTTCGCATAACTGTAAATTAAGACACCGTATGCCACAAATCTATAATATAATACACAAGATGTTGGCGAGACCTTGCCAACATGTAAAAAAATATATTTTATATCTATAATAAAACACTCACACTGAATGTAAATTAAACTGGCAATGATGATATTTCTGTATATTTATTTAATAATTTAAAATTTTATTATCAGAGACATAAATCTTCGACTAAAAGTCTTATCAGAGACACAAATGTTTACTTTTTAAAAAGTACTTTTGACACAAAATTTAAAGCAAATTTTTAATTTTTAAATTTGACCGCCACATCCATTATGAACTGGTCGCAGCGGTAAATTAAAAATAAATTATTATTCTTCTGTTGGCAGTTTTCAAATGACTCTTTGTTTTGAAAAAAATAAAAATACTCTTAATAAAATTAAAAGACCTGAAAGTGAAAAGAGCAAAGTTTATAGTAAGCCTTATATTTAAGAAAAAAATAATAGGCCGATTTAATTCTTGATTTTGTTTTCACTATTATAAAAGCTGGTAAAAGCTTCGCAACAGACTTTATAGTAGTTTTGTTTATTTAGGTTAGAATTTTGATTTTTTAAGCTGAATTTTTGATATAACATAAAATATTTGAATTTTTTTTATTAATATAAAATTCGGCAGACTTAGCTAATTATATTTCATAACAGAAATCAGAAACTTACTAAATATTATAGAAATTGATAATCTTAAAAAAAAAAAGAAAAAATAACATAGAAAATATCATTTTAGAAGCCTTCTCTCACAATAGATTCATAATTTTGTACTAATTTATTATTAGACCATTAAATTAAAAAGCTGTCAAAAACGACCGTCACAAAAAAAAAGACCCCGAAAATTTATGAAATTACATTATCAGAGACATGAATCTTTTATTAAATATACCAAAGACCTCTTCCAAAGTACATTTAAATAAAATAAATTCAGCAAATTTTTTTCAAGCAAAAAAAAAATAAACGCAAAAGACTTGAAAGTAGTTTTGGTAATTGAAGTAATTTCGCGGCGAAAACAACTGTTTTTCATCGACATAAAATTTTTTTTTTTAAAACTAAAGAAAAATAGAAAATAAAATTTTAACAAATATTAAAATTATTTCGATTATTGGGAGTGTTTTAAATGTAACAAAAAATAAATGTCGTAGCGGTTGGTGTTGGTTGGTTTTTCGCCGGTTTTTATTGTGCACTTTATACATGTGTTTCAAACAATTTTTGAGATATCGGCACGAACTTTTACCCTGAATGTGTTTTTAGCTTGGACCATTTTTTCTCAATAATTAAAAAACTGTCAAAAATTATCGCCACGAAAAAACGGCGAGAATAAATTAATAAACTGTACCTAACATTTTTAATTTTATGTGTTTAGATTTGTTTTATGTTTTTTTTCTATTACAAGTAAGTAAGTGATTTCAACGTTTTTTTTAATGGTGCTGATGTAAAAAAAGAAATTTTTAGGTAGTTTATTAAGAGAGTCAGTATGATAACGTAAATGTTTTTGAATCTATAGAATTTGTGCAATTGCACAGGGGATTTTCTAGTATATATTTATTATATATATACTTTTAAAGCTAATAAAAGTAGTAATCGTTTGGCGTTTTCAGAATGAAGATATACCTTATACAACTTGTGCTATAAGAATTTAAATATAGAGCTTTTTTGAACCTTTGGGGAGCTGTAGCTCCGTAACGGGTGGGGCTACAAAAAAAGTTATTAAAAATAAAATTAATATTTTTGTGAGATCTATCAGTAGTTAAAATTTCATAGCTCTATTGCAAAAAAAATGTGGGGATCTAAAAGTTAGGTGTTCGAGAGCTACCCTAAGGCTTGCTCCAAACTCAACCAAAAAAAATGGGGAACCTACAAATTACTCCCAGAATATTTTGTGTAAATTTCAAGATTCCAGCTTTCTTAGTTTTTGAGTTAGCGTGCTGACGGACGGACGGACGGACATGGGTCAAAAGTCTTAGAATTTTTTTCTGATCCGATCCATACCTTTGAAGGTATATCTAGCTCGCTTATTTCGAGGTGTTACAAACGGAGGAGTAATTTTATTATACCCGATCCTATCGTACGGGTATAAAAACTAACAAGAGTTTGTTTATTAGAGCAAAAAAATACAAAAAATATTATAAGAACTCAAAGTTTTGAGGGGAAGTTAATTATATTTTCTAAAATATCTAATTTTTGTAATATAAGTTACATATCGTAATAATATCATCAAGTAGCACATACACATGATATACAGTAATATTCATTTGAAGCTATATTCATTCATTCAAAATTTTAATTATTATTGATGACACCTAACAAGAAATTTATTAATATGAAAAATACATTTTACTTGTTACATGTTATTATTAAATGGTAAAAGATTTTTGATGAATTTCCCAAATCGAACTGTCCCAACTTATATACCGATTTCATTATAATGATTGAGAATGAATCATCTCAACTTAAACCCCGATTGATATAAAAGATCTTATAATAATTGTCAATTTAAGAATTATTAACAAACAAAACTAGAGTTTAATATTTATAGTAATTATTGAGAGGAAAATATACTTTTAGGCTAATCAGTATAATTTTTTCATAAGGGAGGTGTTAATCTTTCAAAGATAAGAAGAATTTCCCCTTGGTAGTGTCAGATTCTTACTGACTAAATCCACCGCCCCAATATAATGGGATGAAACACTTTAGCCAATATAATGGGATGAAACCCTTACCTGCTAATGCAGTATATTGGCTAGGGATTAGATATATGAAAGAATAGTAATTAGTAAATAGCATACGGAAATATTAAATTGAGAGTGGGGCTGTAAGTAAACAATGAATCCGCCTGTTATTATTACTATTTTGATAACAGTCACAATAGCCGTTACAACAGTTACAACATGCAGTATAGTATATATAATACGTTACTTGCATGAAGTAATTATTGAAGGCAACCGCCACAGTGACAGTGTAGCAGTTATTGTCGTTTGTTTTAGTATTACTTATTAATACTATTATTATTTTACTACAGAGTCAGGGCCATCAGTGGATTACAACGTGTAGTAGTGTATAGCACCAACATATAAGATAGCTCCACTTTACGAGTTATTATTATTATTACTATTATTGTTATTATTGTTATTACTCATAATTATACGATATACATTATTACGATATAAAATCACTACATTTTTTTTTTCCATATGTTGTCTGATGTCTTATAAGTGTTACTATCGTAAATTAAAATATTGACGTTCTAAAGCTAATTTATTGTCAGAAACTACAAAACAGGAAGAATAAATATTAACTGCACGCAACATTCTTGTAATAGATTCAAACATACTACAATCAGTGCAGTGAAAAGAAAAAGTAAAGATCTCACCAGATCTCAAATTGTGTCCATTATTACGATAAGCAAATTGTTCCAAAACAAACATTTTACCGTAAAGAATCTGGTGAATAAAAACAATGTCAGCCATAACTCTACAACTCGCAAGAGAGTCGAATCCTACCAGATTTAGTCTAATAAGTCATGAATTCTCATAAGTCATAATTATAGGTAATCTGAACAGATCAGGCCAACGGTAGTCCATCTCTTTTTCTCAAATCTTCTCGACTTTTTTTAAATATGCATGTTATTTGTAGGTTAGATTATTATGTTATTTGTAAGACCAGATCAATCAATTATATTAAAAATTATTAATTAGCTATCGGAATTGTTTAAAATTTTCAATCCTTAAATCTAATAAACAAATCGTAGCTTAATAATACCAAAAAAAATAAAAAATAATAATTTCGGTAGACTTCTCATATTAAATTTTTCTATATAGCATCAAAAAACAAAAAAAAAAAAAATGTACATATCACGATTCAGAATTTTTATCCTAGGTTTGTTTTTTTTTCTTTTGTTTTATGAAAAACTTGTGTTAATGGAAAATTATTTTTTAATGGATTTTTTTATTTTCATAATAATTTTTTCTTTTTTTGTTTTGCGTTTTTGTTTGCGCTTTGTTTTAAAGAAGTAAAATTTATGCTAATTCATAAAATGTAATTTTTAACTATATACATTGATGATTTCAGTTTTAATTTTTTATTTATTTATTTTTTTTTTTACTTTTATAGTTTACTATTGTATAGCTTTCTAAATATTGTGAACCTGCTTGCCCATCGTTTGGAAATGTTTAAATATTTTTCAAAAAAAAATACAAACAATTAAGAAATCATTTAAACATTTTTGATTAACAATCATACCTCTGTTAAACAATTCTATTAACATATTTTCACGAATGAAACAATGTTAAAATTAAATACTAAAAATGCTGCATTACGTATTAGGTATATATAATAATTATTTTTAAAAGTTTATGTATGTTTAAATGAATGAATTTTCTGTGTGTTTTGAGTAGGTAATAAAACAAAATATAAAATCACACTATAACTTAAGAATATAGTCTAAATATATGAGTATACCTAAATATACAGGGTGTTTCCGACTCGATGGTCTTCCTTGAAATGGGTAATCCGGCATATCGATGTATTATTTCCAATTACAATTGATTAACAGCTAAAGTATGTTATTTCATACCTCAAAAAGGGTTACAGATAGAGAAAATGTTATTAGCTATTATAGAACTTGAAAAGCTGTTTCGAAATATTCTATAAAAAGTATCCTAAATACCGGTTGTTTCAAAAGAAAATTGAGTTTGAATCATTATTTTTTCATTTTAAATCATTTTTAACCTTCATAACTTTGTAACTGTTGAGCATATGGATATCATTAGTACATAAAAATTAAAATCGCTAAATCATCTTTAACCCCTCATATCTTGAAAAGGGTTCAGAATAGACCCCCCCTCCCATCCAATACAATTTTTTGTTTGTCTCAATATGCGTCTCCATCACCCATTTCAAGGAAGACCATTGAGTCGGACACACCCTGTATATATTTAACGTTATCGTCTATTTAACGTTATTTTAATATCAGTTAATTTTTGTTAGTTAAAATAATTAATATTTTCTTTTATTTTTCTGAGAGAGTAATTGAAAGAAGAACCAAAGGTTTATAAATACTATTAAATACAATTAAAAAGGGGTCCTAATATAATAGCACACGTCATTTTCTTTTTAGTTAACCACTCGTTTTATTTTCTTATCTCTTATCCCTTACCTTTTTTTTCTTATCTCTTAACTAACTTTTAATAATAGTATAAGTAGAAATCAGTTCCTATTTTTGATAGACATTTTCTTTATAGATCATTGTTTAATACTACCCTCGTAATCAATAATAAATGAAGGAAGTAAAATAAATTCTAGATTTTGTTATTCCTTATTCCTCAAGCCTTAGGCATCTTACATCATCCCTTTCGATACCAGTTCTTTAGTATAACAGCATTAGAGAAGTTGTTGACGCAACTAAACACAATAGCATCTTTAAAATAAAATGACTACTCCATATCTTCAATCCGAACACGTCATTACATTTCTTAGAAGAAATATTTAACGGCAAAATATAATGGATTATAAATTCTGATCTTGTATTCACCAATGAAGTTTTCAGTTTTGGTAAATACAAGATCAGAGAATAAAAATTGTTAAAAATAAATGATACGGCAGTACTATATTACATAAATTATGTACGTAATATTAAAAAACCAATACTATTTTAACTCAAGCTATTTGAAGCTACTCCTAAAGTAGATGTTTCCTATTTCACCATTAAAATAATTTTGTGATTTTCAACGAAAAACATGTTTTTAGGGTTGTAACAACATATATAAGTTACACATTAAATATGAGGGCCTTAATGGCCTAGGGGGTAAGAACTGTAAACACCGAGGGAGTGCGGGTTGGGAGTGTGTCCCAACACACGTCACAAAAGTTATTCCGTACTATATTTAAATCTGATCTGTTGATTAAATGATATAATTCTCCAATAATAAAATTTAAAACTTAAAGCTTAACTTAAAACTTAACCACTGTCTCAGCAATAAAGCCAATAGTCAAAATATAAGACTAAAGATTTTTTTACCAAACAAAACTGATCAAAAAATGTCGACAAACATTTTAGAAATTTGCATAGAAATATTTAAAAAATAGTTTTTGTATGCTTGTAAAATTCAATTTACCACCCGGTTTTATGGGAATTAAAAATCAAAAATTTCTTTTTAATATTGTAATTTAAAAAAGTTGAACAGACAAATAAACTTTACATTTTAGTGCAAACAAATATTTTATATTAAGAAATTTAAAATCTTGCATTGAAAAAGTGAAAGGAAAAACGCATGCAATAATATGTTTATATTACACGGCGCTTCTGAATAAAATATATTACAGTTTTAACTAAATGTACACCATATACCTAAAGCATTATTATTCTTACAGGTTCTTTCTATTTTCTTTTTCTTTTATTTGGTTTTAAAAGGAAAAAAAAATTTAACAAATCTGCACGAAAATTACAATAAATTTTTAATAAAAAATTATTATATTCCTTTTAGAGTGCATCATATTCAAAGAATACTTTATTATTATTAGATAGAAAACATAAGACGCATAAATAATTGTTATTTAGTTTATAATATTTAAAAAAAAAATTGATAATTAACTTAATAATATTTGAAAACATTGTCAACTCAAACTGTTCTAATTTAATATAACATAGTTTGACATGACAACAAAACAGTGTTGTCTGATATATTAAAAACATATTTACTGCTTTGATAATATCTTATGGCAGCTCATTGATGATATAATGACGAAAACCTGACAATATTTATCATCAAAATAGCAAACGAGGAAACACATAACATTGTTCATAAAAAATTCAACTACAAGTTTTTCAAGTTCATTAAGAACAGTGTTTAGGATGTAAACTGGCAAAAAATAATTTAAATCTCTCTATTGTTAAACTTAATTATCTTAGCAAGACTTGAACACGTGACTTTTCAGGTCAAGGCAAATGGTTTAAAGATTTTTCTGCGTCATTATGTACAGTGTTTAGGATGTAAACTGGCAAAAATAATTTAAATCTCTCTATTGTTAAACTTAATTATCTTAGCCAAGACTTGAACACGTGACTTTTCAGGTCAAGGCAAATGGTTTAAAGGTTAACATTATGTGTCAATTATTCTTATTTACATAAAAGATTTTCAGTATTATCAATATAGAGCCAAGCCACCAAGATTAAGTTTTAAATTTCATGGTACATTGAATGGTCAATTGCACGGATAAATCTTGAATTATGAACTACATTTCTTAATTTTGCATTCTAAGCCTACAAAATTATAACAATTTGGATAAAAAAACCATCTGTTGTAGGATAATTAATAATCTATTTTCACAATGTCTTTAAGGATGTATCTATAAATAATTATATATAAATATTTCATATATAAATAAATATCCTATTGTATTCATTCATAACACCTTAAGTTTATATTTAATTAAATACAATCTAATAAAGGCGCGTCTACATTTTTGTTTTCAAATTTTATATATGGTGATCTTTTTTTTGCATTTATATATGTATAGTTAAGTGAAGTTATAGTTATGAATAAGTGAAAGAAAAATTGCGTGCACTTAAAGAGTTTGAAATAATTTTATTTTGTTATAACGTGATTTTTTAATAAAAAATAAAAAATAAAAATTACACAGATGGAGCTGTTCAAGCATTCTATTATATTATTCGTACTATTTATGGTATAAAAGATGCTAAACAAGCAAATATACAAAAATAATCATTATATATACATTCATTTTTCCGAATTGTTACCCATGTTTTCAGGTTATTTATGATTTTAACGCAACTTTTAATAATATAAATGTTAATCATGACATTTAATTATATTTAAAAATTTTGTGATAACATTGTTACATTAATGCTATCCTGTAAGTTTTAAAAGTTAAATATATACTATAAGTAAATTTCAGATTCTAATTTCATTTCCTTGACTTAAATGCTTACAAAATCGAAAAAATCAAGGACATTAAGAAAAAAATTCTAATAAAATTTTTTAGAACCCGATATCATTATATTAAATTTTCCTAAAAAACATGAACAAAACACTTGTAACCTTGTCAAATATTTTAGTATACAAAGACATATTTTAGTACTCTCGACAAATTACAGGCAACTTATTACTTATAGTATAAAATCTATAAGTATTAAAACATTCATTTATCTTAAAACATTCCATCCAATTAGATCCACTAGAGTAAAATATTATGTGAACATAATAGGTTCACTAGTGACAAATTGAACTAAGAAACATGTTATTTTTCGAGTTTATCAAGTATTCCTTGAACAAAACATATTAAATAAGAATAAAAAAGGATCTCGGTGGCCTAGTGGAAGCGTATAAACTATGATATAAAACACCGATGGATGTTTGAATCCCACACACGTCGTAAGAATAATTCCCGCTTAGGATATTTATAGCCACGTCTGAAAAGGAGAGCCTGTGTAATTTCCTTATCACATTTATGTGGCAGGTAAATGAAATAAAAAAAAAGAAATAATAATAAAGAGTATTGAGTTCAACCACTGATCAGTTCATATCCAAATAAATAATACAACGATATAAATTAATTATTAATATTATAAAAACTGGCCAATATGCCTTACAAGCAAGTGATCTATAAAATATGTTGACTAAAATTGAAATCTTGCAAAACAAGTGACAAGGCTTAGATGTAAGGATGGCAGTCTATCCCCCCTCTCACATAACTAAAAAAATTAGAAAATTTTTAACAATTGTACTATGAATTGAAATATGCATTAATTTTAGAATATAAAGTAAATGCCGGCCCTGTGAATAATAATTATGGCACAAATCAATTTAGACGATACTGACGGAAATATTATAGATGATAATCAAAAATTATTAAAAAGATCATCATTATATAATAATGATGATCATGATTTTTGATGAAATTTAAAATAGACAACAAGAATTTTATAAAGAATTTAAATAATGATTTTTTTTTTTTTGATTCCCTGTCCAAAAATGGAAATTTTTTGTTTTCATGCGGAAGGAACAGAAAAATATTCTCAAACGGAATAAATTTAATTTGATATTATAGGTATACATTTTAAATATTAATTTACGAATAAATTAACTATATATTATATACATATATATATAATATACGTTTTGAATGTATTATATAACGATTCACCTGATTATGAGCATTAACCATGAACAATTTTTTAAAGTATTACCTTAAGATTAATTGTTGTAAAGAAAATTTTTTCGATTTTTTCTTTTTTTCCTTTTTTTTTTGTACAATTTTAATTCATTAAAAAAAAAATTAGATAGTTGATACTAGTAAGTTTGTTTATATGTAAATGAATATTTAATAGCTATTAACTATATTTTTATTTAAAAAAAATATAAAAAAAAAAGAATAATGGTTATGAATTACGTTGATAAGTTTAAGAAAAATGATAATTTTGACTTAAAACGATATTTTAGTGTCATGGTTAATTAAAAATAAAATTTTCTATTTGTTTCTTCTGAAATTTTTTTTTTTCTACTTTTTTTCCCCCTTTTTTTTTTTTAATATTAAGGTGAGATGTGAATAGAAAAAAAATGTGTTAACATATACGTATACAAACTCGTAAAAATTCTATTTATTAATGATTATTACATTTAATGGCACAATTCATCCTTACATATATTATGTACGTAAAACGTATGTAATACTTTTTTTTTTTTTTTTATACCATTGATCATGTTATACCAACGGCTCCCGCAAATAACTCCGCAAGAAATAATCCCTCAAAACAAAAACATTAAGCACCGCAAAAATTTGGAGCGTTATTTCATTTATTTCATTTTCTTTTTGAGGCCTTATTTCATGTGAAATAATCCCCCAAACCAAAATAATTTTACTAATAAAATAACCTACCAAAACAACTATATTTTGGGTATTATTGCATTATTTTTATGAATGATCAAATTAATTAATTAATCTTTTATTGTTGTTTTAAATATTTTCAGTTTCAAGTGTGTCCTTCTAGTTATAGAGTTATAGAGATTCAAATCCTGTCTGATGAACTTTAAAACCTATAGACTTTAACAGCTTTTTTTATTTTCAAAATTTCTAGAAAAAGCGACCTACTCTAAAATATCTCCAAATCAAGAATCTCTCATACAGATGTATATATAAATATTCCGGAAAAAGAGAATATCCTTTTTTTGAATCCAACTCTGAAATTTCTCCTAAGTCAGAATCTCGCGCATATACATATTTGTAAATACTCTTTGAAATAGACAACTCTAAAATCTCTTCTATTTTTTAGGATTTTGTTGTTCGTCCAAATGTTGTGATCCCTTACTTAATATATGTTATTTAAGTTATTTTAACAGATAACATCTAAAGAGAATTTTAAGGATTATTTCATTTTCATAATTATGTTAAAAAATGTCATTTTAACAGATAACATCTTAAAACAAGGTAGAATGTAAACCAACGGTTTTTAAAAGCGCACATTTCCAAAACTCAATACAAACTGTTTAGAATTGTGACTTACACAAACATTTTAAAAATTTCATGTAATAAGAAAAAATGTGAAAATAGGACATTTTTGAAATTTTGAGGGGCTATAAGTCCGGAATCCTATATAACTAAGAAAAGCCGTTAACACACGTAAAAATATATTATTAAACCTTTAATTTTCATGTCTTTCCGAAGAAAAATTTGTACAGGTGCCTAAGTTACAGGTGTCTAAAAATAGCAAATTTTCAATTTTTGAGGCGTATTTTTCAATTTTTGAGGCGTAAATTTCAGGTTCCTATCTAAAGGGGTGCCGGAGTTATGAAAAAAGAAATTTCATGCAAAATGTGGTTTTCACATAACGGTAAATTTAAATAGTAAATTACAAAATATTACATAATTTTGATATTGTTTTATATAGATAATAAAATTTTCGATCTTCTGGCGGTTTTAGATTGCAAAATTATTGCGCAGAGCCCGAGATATATACATCTGAAAATGGGGCTTTTTCGCAAATTTGAAGAGCTGCAACTTTGGAACCCTTTACAATTAAAATAAACCTTTAACACACGTAAAAATATATTATTGTAGCTTTAATTTTTATATCTTGCAGAAGTAAAATGTGTACAGGTTCCTAAGTTACAGGTGTTTAAAAATAGCAAATTTTCAATTTTTAAGCCCTAATAGCTCATAAACAGGGGGTGGTCCGAAAAAATTTTCTGAGCAAACTTATACTAATTCTAAAAGTTCTTTCTTGCCTCAAAATTTCAAGCTTCTATCTAGAAGCGTGCCGGAGTTATGAAAGTAGAAAAATCATGCAAAATTTGGTTTTCACATAACGGTAAATTTAAATACTAAATTTTAAAAAATTGTATAATTTTGATATTAATTTACAAAGATAAAAGAAATACCCGTCGAATGACGTTTTCAGATTGAAAAAATCTTAAGCAGAACATAAGATATATGCATTTAAAAATAGGGCTTTTTCAAAATTTGAGGGGCTATAGCTCCGTAATGGGGGGGGGCTATATGAAAAAGTTGTTCCACAAAATTATTTTTTTTATGAGACCTACCTATGGTTAAAATTTTTTTTCTCTATCTTTAACGGTGTAGAAGTTTTGTAAACAGACGGACGGACGGACGGACGGACGGACAGAGTGAAACTAATAAGCACATTTTTTCAAAATTTTTTTGGAAATGTGCTAAAAATGTTTGGAGATTATTTCATTTTAATTTGGGGGAATATTTCATTTTGTATTGTGGCACAACTTCATTGTGGCACAACAACTTCATTGTGGCAAATTTCATTTTGAATTTGGTATGTTATTTCATAATGAAATAATCCCCAATTTTTTTGGGTGTTATTTAATTTTTTTTCGGGGATTATTTTTGCGGAGCTATTTTAGGCAGCATATAAATACATACATACTAGTACATTTATAAAAACACTTTAGTCTTAATTAAAAGCTAAAAGTCATGTGATTTGAGAGGAGACTAAAAAAGAAAAAAAAAAAGAAGGTAAGCAAACAGACAAAAACAATCAGAAACAAAAATCAGTCGCGCAGAAATTTGAATTGCGCAAATGAACGCGCATTTTAATAAATTCGCAATGAAATTAAATTGAATATGTACATAATATAATAATATTAAAGTATCTAACAATATGTTTATCAATATTTATATATAGTATTATGAAAATTTATACTTCTGTTTTTTGCATTTAATTTTTGTAATTAATTTTTGTTAAAAGATTTTTAAATAATTCTTCAATGAATAATTTACACATTTATTAAAGAACTTTTGTGCAAAAAAAAATAAAATAAAACAAATGAAAATAAAAAGAAATTATATATTACAAAAAAAAAAAAAAAAAATGAAAAATATGTATATACTAGAAAAGTTTACATGTGAACACCTTTTTAAAATGAAACAATTATATTCATTACGCCCAGTTTTCTTTAATTTTTGAGCGGAAAAAGTGCGAATAACTTATACATTTATCATATAACGTAAAATGCATATCAAATAACCGCGTGTATTTTTTTTTTTTTTTCTTACACTTGTTATTTTAATTTAATTTTCAATATAATTTAAAATTTTTTTTAATGTAAATTAAGTTATTAGAACATGTAATTTAAAATTTTGATTAAGATTATCAGTTGCATGCGGTATATCAAATAATATACAATGATTTAAGATCATAATCATAATAATAAAATTAAAATAATTTCACATAATATTAAATATTGTATATAATATAGAAAAGATTATTATGATTTAAGCTTCCGGACAAAAATCCGTTAAATTTTAATTAAAATTTAATATACAAATTTTATTTATTTCATGGATCTTATATAGCACATTGACATGCACTTTCTATTAGTTAATTAGTGTTTTTAAAAGCACACTTTTATATATTATGTGCGGTACCTATACATTTTTTTAAAAATATCAATCTATAGGACAAAAATGTAAATCATTTAAATATGTATAGGGGAATCGTTTTTGCGGGGGGGGGATTGAAAGAAAACTTTCGTGAAGTCATTGGTCATCATTTAATTTTATTAAGTTAATGTTCTAATAAGAAATAAATGACGACTAGGTGGAAAAAAAAAAGAAAAATTATTAAAAAATTTTCGTTGACGACAATTTAGTCATCATATGTAAATTAAAAAAAAGTTGCATTGACGACCATAGTTGTAATAAGTGTTATTATTGATTTTAAAACTTTTACTCACTCCTCAATTACTATGAGAAACACTTATATCAAGCTATGAAATATAATATATATATAATATATATATATATATACATATATAGGTGTATGGTTTAGATTATTATTTTTTAAGAATTATGTATCACTAAAACAAATTGTGACCTTTTGATGTAGATCTATGCTCCCCTCTATTATTATACATGTTGTGGATTTTGCCACCACCAAAAACATTTAATACAGGTAAAGTAATAACAGTCGTAAAAAGTAATAGAATGTAATTATTGTTTTTTTTTTTTAATAGTTTTAGTATAACGGTAAGTTTAATAAATAGATCTTTGTACTAAATGAAGGAACTTATGTTAATATACATTTTGCTTCTACTTATCTTATATTTCTATCAGTACTACTGCCTCTATGATACTAAAGATCTGTAGAGGGTTTTTTTGCTGGCAGTTTGTCTTCATTAAAGTAATATGCTACTAGATGCATAAATTTTACTCGAAATAAAGCTGCGCCACTTTTGAATATGTGTCCTAAATATTCTTCTTCATCTTCTTGACATATGAATACGAATAGGTAAATATCATTTATAGAAGAAAACAAAACAGTAGTAAAGTAAGGAATTTCTTTTCCAAAACAAAAAAAAATAATTTAAATTATTGAAAAAATTTAATTATTATTGCATGAAAATTTATAAATTACCCTAAAAAGAAAGTTTTTTAAGGAAAATTATAGCCAATATCCAGAAGACCTTTCTAGAATTATAAGAAAACCTTGTATAATTAAATCACACAAGTAACAAAATTTTTTGAACTCTTTAATTTTTAAACTTTAATCTTTCCATATTGCCTTTAAAGAATTTACTTTAACTATTACTGTTTCAGGGTTTAAGAATAGTAAATTTTGTATTTTTGAAAAATTATAAATCTAAAACAAAGAAAAGGTAACAATTTGTTCAGAGGCAACAGAAGCTTATATTTAAAGATTTTATTCCGATTAAAATTTAAACTTTTTTTCTTGAAAATACTAAGGAGGTACATGAAAAATACTAATTTTGAGGGGAATAAGGGATATTTTCTAAAACCTTGATAACGGTAAAAATTAGATAACGGTAAATTTAAATATTAAATCACCAATTATAAAACAATATGTTATTTTTATCTTGTAATATTCTGTCATTAATAGACATTCGATAAAAGATCTTCTATTATGGGAAGAGATTTTATTTGTTTACAGAAATTTCAAAGTCTAAAATTGAATCACAAAATTTTAAATTTAGAATAATTAAGACATTTATGCCCTAATTAAGCCTTTCATAAATTACATTTTGATATTAAGTAACAACGTTATCTTATATAACTTCAAATTACTTAAATTTAACAGAAAAATTAAAATATTAAATATTAACAAAATCTATTGGATCTGTTAATATTTGAACAATAATGATAATAATAATAAAAACACTTTTATAGTAAATAATTAACTTTAATGCATTTAAAACGACCCGAATTTTATATATAAACTAAACTAAAATTAAATAACATTCTTATAAAATAACTTACGGAAATGATCTTAAATCCAATTAAAAAAACAAAGACCTTCGTAATTTAAAAATGTCATTTGAATATATCAGATTGTCAATTTAGCTAAAAAAAAAACAAAAAAAAAAAAAAATATTAAAATTTTATTTCAAAAATTATGCAATTAAATAATAAAATCTGAAGGATAATCCGAATTAGATATCATATCTTATCCAATATACAATATATATATATATATATATATATGTATATGACTCAAAAACAAAATATAAATATATATATATCTATATACATTTTTCTTTTCAAAATTATATGGCGAAGTATATAGATTGCGCCTATAAAGACATTTTTATGAAATTAATAATAAAAAAAAAAAACAAAAAAATCATGTACAATCGAAAACAAACGTTATCGATACATCGTTACAACCGTGCAATAAACCTACACAAAAAATCTAAAGATGTCAACAAGTTGTTTAAAAATTTTTGTTTGTTTTGTTTTTTTTTGGTTGTAATACATTTGAAAAAGGTAAACGCAACAAACTCTCATCTCTATCCTATATAAAATATTAAATTGACTCAGACCCGCACAAATATCAATATTAGATAATGTATTCGTTCTATAGTGAAACGTTTGGAAGAATTTTTATTTGCTGAACACAACAATGTTAGGGAATTGGAAATTTATATATCGATTTTCCCGAAATTTTGAGAAAAATTAATTTTTATTTATTAGATACTCTTTGGTTTTTTTAGATGATTATTTTATATTACCAGAAATAAAATTTAATTTTTTACTCATGAATCTATTTTTGCTATAAATTAAAGTGGATTATAATGGAGAAAAATAAAGAGTACAACATTTCCAATGAATTTTTTATTATGTTTAGTTTAATACATTCTTTATTTATTCTGGTTTCTTTTTGTTTTTTGTCAATGAACTGATTATTTTTGCTTCGTATTTTTTATATTTTGTTGACACAGTATTTTTTAGCACTTTATAGTTTTTTTTCATTTATGTTACAAATAAAATTTTTTTATTTAGAAAAAAGGGCTTCGATAGCCTAGTGCGTAAAGGCTTATTAAATAAGTTGTAAACATCGAGACAGTGTGGGTTCAAACCCCACACACGTCGTAAGAGTAATTCTCTCTTATAACATTTACAGCCACACCTGAAAAGAAAAGGCTGTTTGATTTCTTTATCACATTTATATGGCAGGGAAATAAATTAAAAAAAACCAAATTTAGATCTGAAACAAAAATTAAAATGGTCCATTTGTAGTTAAAAAAAAAAACTTTAAGCAAATTTAGTTAGTAAATTTACTGGATTTAAATACTGGACTGACGATTCAATTGCATTTTATCGAAATATAAAAATTTTGCTTAAACTTGGCTACTTGTTACTTGGCTACTCAAGCAAGTAATTTTCTGGTATCTAGCTACTTAATTTTTAGATCTTTTCTTAATTTTTAATCTTTTAACAAAAAGATATGTTGGATCCTGACAAAAAAAAAAATCAAAAAACAGATAATTTAGTAGACCCATAACAAAGGTTGTGTTTACTTTAATATTTAAATTTACAAAAATGCTATTATTAATGAAATTAGAATCTGTAAACTGTATGTCCTTAGTAAAATTCTTAACATGTTCTGTGGTAACACTGACTATCTTTTCAATTGTTAAAAATATACGTTATATGAGATTTTAGCATAGGATGTCTTCATAAAGTTAATCAGAGCATCGGTTCGGTATACGCTCATAGCGTACAATCTGATTTAGAACCTATAATCTGCTCAAAGCATACTAAAAGTACTCTAATTTAATAAATACACGTACTAAATTTATTGTAAATCCTAAAATATACTCCATTTGGCGCCTCGGTGGCGTAGTGGGTAAGAGCGTATAAAATACGCTGTAAACATCGAGGAAGTGTGGGTTCGAATCCCACACACGGCTTAAGAGTTATTCCACCTTCGTCATTTACAGCTACGCCTCAACAGGAAAGGCTGTGTTGCGTAATTTCCTGTCCACATTTATGTGGCGGCGAAATGCATTAAAAAAGAAAAACACCATTTAAATGTTAAAAAGGAAATTATTTAAATTATCATCTATTTATGTAAAAATTAATGTTATTTACCTTCGCAGTTAGTTTGACAGAATGTATTCTGCTTCGATTTATTTATGAAAATGCCCAACTTCAATTTTGACAGATATGTTAGATATCATATAGGTTAGACATCATATATGTTATTTATTTATTAATACGAAATACAGCTATAATTTTCCTGTCATTTGTGGCAAGATATTTCGATAAAAATACTGATCCGATATAAGAATTAATTGATCCAGATATATACCGCGAATTAAATCGAATTGCAAGAATTCAAAAATGTGAAATAATAAAAAAATTTAAGTATACCCCATAATTTTAATTAACAACTAAACTATACTATTTCATCTTATATTTATGATAGGTTAAATCATAAAACTTAACTCCTTTAGAACAGAGAAAATAAACCAAAAATGGACCAACAAAAATAAAGAAAATAAAATTTAAACATTTAAAAATTTATAAACGCAGCAACAAAAACAAAAAAAAAATCTGAATAAAATATCAACAATTGTATCTTAAAATATCTATTGACTATTTCTGAAGTTTTTTTTTTGTATATAGGAAAAAAAAAAAAAATTTTCTTCTGATTTGGATTTAAATACAAATCCGTTATTAAATAGAAGAATAAATAAAAAAAAAAAAAAAAAACTCTTGCGAAAAAAATCGAACTTATGTTATGTTGTTCGCATTGAACGCAACTCAAAACATATACAGTGAACAAAAGGAACAGAAAAAAATGAAATAAAAAAATCAATTCACATGGTTATGATATTCATCCGGTCTGAAATAAACATAATAAAACATAGATTAGATATCGCCAAACCCAAGCTTTAACCAAACGTACTATGAATTATGTACGTTATTTTATTCAATACGTTTTGTTCGCATATTGACCGCTTATTATTATTATTTTTTTTTTTTTTGACATATATTTGTTAAATTTTGACAAGTTGTAGTTATTGAAAATTTATATCTATTGAGCTTTGAATGCCATAAATAGTTAAATAATCAATTAGTTATTTGCTATTTTGGAATTATTGTATAAAATGTTGTAAGAAAATCATGTATGCAAATATACCATATTATAATATTAATAATATTATTGAATGTTGCAGGTTAGAAATAGAAAATTTATAATTTTTAGGCAAATAAATAAATTATATTTTATATCATATGTGTATAAGTACTGTGTGTTTCAAAAAAATGAAGGAAAATATTTTAAAAAACTATGCATATTAGCGTATTTTATACCTTATATCTTATTTTCAATATTATAGAAATTTCAATATGATTACGAAATTTTCAAAATTGATGGCAACCTTTTTCTGTTTCCGTAATAATTCATAATAAGAAGAAATATATCAGTAATTGCTAAAAGTAAGTATATATGTAGTATAATTAAGTAAGTTGTTTCAGTTTCTGAATTAATTACCTTCGCATATTTCTATTTTTTTACATTTATAGCATATTATACTTTATACGGATCTGCTACAAAAGTCTAATTTTAAGAATATGTTTAATAGTTATTTGGAGTCACCAACTCCTACTGTGCAAAAAACTTAAAGCAATGTTAGTATTTTTAAGGATAAACATAAAAGTATATCAAAATTTAATAAGTGTTTCGTCCTAGAACATTACTTTTCAATTCTAAACAAAAAATTTATAAAAGAAAAAAATAACATAAGTATAAGACTAATCGAAAATTTTAAAGTAGAAGTTGCCTAGGCAATGCAACATTTCGAGGCCTACTAGGCCTACGAATCCTACTTATAACCTTACTTGAACTCTTTAGTAGGCTTCGTAATGTTACATTGCCTAGACAACTTCTAGTTTAAAATTTTTGATTCAAAATACCAAAAGATAAATTTTCAGAAAATTATTAAGATTTTACAAAATAATTTTTTTGAACACTCTGTACTAAATAATAATGCAAATAATGTGCGTAAAATAAAAAAAAAAACAAATAAAACTTATAATCTTGTTAAAAGACGTCTTGGAGCGTATGTTAAATTATTATAAATTTAAAAATTTGTTTATATATTTTTTAGATTAAGAGGTTAAAAAGTTCATAAAAACTGAACATATTTTAAGTATTACTAACTGATTTGTTACGTAAAAGTTCAATATAGTAATTCGTATTCCATTTCAAAAACAAAAACAAATTTTCGAATAATGGGTAAGAAACAAAATTTTATTTATTTAGGTAACATTTAACATGTTGCAAAATTTATGTTTTTACAATATTTGTATTACCAAAACAGTGAACTTAAAAATCTGTGTTGTAACACATCTTGTCTATGATCTAAATAAAAATTTTGCAATTAATTAAGTTAAAAGTTTATATTTAATTTAGAGACGAAAAGAAAAGAAGGAAGCGGATGGCATTGCAAAATAAGGAGATTACACTCCATATATAGAGATTACACTCCCTTTTTTTGTGCATAGGTAAACACAAAATAAAGAGAAACACAATAAATCTGAAAGGAAAATTATAGGAGCGAACTATGGAGTGAAAAACTCAAGCTCAAGCAATGTAAAAAATTTCTCGGAATCTATAATCAGGAGAGATAGGAAAAAATCGTAGGATCCAGTAAAAATAAACTGAGATGTGTAAAATTGAAAAAAGGAGAAGAAAATTGTAAAGAAGAATGACGGTGTATGCAGATTCTATCAAAAAGACAGGACACATACTCAAAAACTGCAAAACTCTACTCCGAACAAAATATGTGCAGGTAGGATGTGAAGCGTATTGCTTTGACGGATATGAATTGCTGCGAGAACAAACCGTCTGCAGGTCTTTACTTTCTTAGAGGCAATAGAACTGATAAAAATATTATAAGTGGAAACAAAATCCATAACATTTAGTAATGAGGTTGGCATAATAGATCTACATAAAATTGTTGGATTTTTACTTATACCCCTTAAACAATAATCTAATCTAATCTAGGGATGAAAACTTGAATTATTGCAACGGTTGCAAAATTTTATCTGCCGCTTTATAATTTGTACAATGTAAATTATCATTACCTGCAATTAATTAGGACTTTTAGATTTAAATTTTTTTTTGAAAATGATTTTTTTAACTAACATTGTATCATTTAATTTGTACAGAAACTGAAATTTAGCCTTAAGATTTTTCTCAGTTTCTTAAAAAATAAAATTAGTTTAGTGAAAATCTAGTTATTTCAATGAGTGCATACGTATGTTAAAAAATATTTAATAAAATGATAAGAAAAATTTGACATACAACTTTTTCTTATTTACAAGTATTATTGGAAGTACATGGAAAAGTTTGGGAAGGGTAAAAGAAATGCGCTTCTAGAGTTATATTATACATTTTATTAAAATTAAAGAAAAAACCAATTGTCTTCAATAATAACATTTACTCATATTAGCATCAAAAATATACTACCGTTCTCTTAAAATAAAAAAATGCAATAAAAGTATAAAAGAAACATTAATCATATTCCCGTATATACAAACTAGATAAGAAAATATTTGAATCTTTATTGATTCATTTTGGTGTAATTAAACAATGAAAATAAAATTTTTTGTATAACTTTTTCTCTTTCATTTTAAATTTTTTTTTTACCATTTTTTAATTTTTCAATACCAACTTTATGTATTTATTGAAGCTTATTGTAAAATAATAAACTTCTTCCTTTAATTTCTTCCTTTTCTTAATTTGACGCATTATTCTGGAGATACTTCTTAAAAAATAGTTTATTATATCTATTTTGTTTTTTTCCTATCTTTTAATAAGCTTTTTTTTTCTCTCTCTCTCTTCTTTTCTACTTCATTTTCTTATCTCCAAAAGAGGTTATCATTTTCTTTCAATTGTCTTGTCAATTCAGAAGCAATTAAGTAAAAACTCCACCCTTTCACTTTAAACAAAAATTTCGATTCATTTTCAATAGTTAAAAAAAAAAAGAGAGAAAAATACTACAGTCCTTCTCTTTAAGAACAAATATAACTCTTTTCGGCAACATCATTGCTATAATCTTAACTTCTTACAAAATTATATCTTTGTTCTATAACAAAAAAAAAAGGAAAAGTCTAACAGGCTAAGCATAATAAAAAACCTTTCACATATGATTTTTATTTCAATTCATAGTTAATCTAAAAAAAAGGGATTCTGACAGTTCACAAAATACATTTTAGTCTAAATCAATTTAATCTAAATATATTTTTGTTTTGCCTTCAATATGTTTTGAAATCATAAAATATTAGAGAACAATTTTGAGACTTGAACCCCCGTTTTTAAATACAGACAGATAATTTAAATAATAATTCAGATTAACTGATTTATTTATCTATTAGACTTCTTAAAAAATCCACGACATCGTATTTTCTTTCATGGAATCTGTATAGTCGAATAAATTCTCTATTCCCTTCTCTATTCAAATTTTTTAGAAAATTGATAAAGTAAAAATCTTTTGCTATTCTTCAAATTAAAATTTAGCCTAAGACTACAAACTCAATTCGTTTCACTATAAATAATGTGCGTAAGATCTTAAAAATTTGCCTCCCTAATCCTCCTGTGACGAGATCTTAGAAATTCTTTTTTGAAGAAACTATAGACCAAATGATTTTTAACAAAATTGCTTGTACCCTTATAAGTAGTTTTAGAAAATAACTATAAGCAATTACCGCCAAATAAAACTAACCAAAAAGAATGAGAAAAAAAAAAAAACTGTAGTACCCCGGAATCAAAGATCATTTAGATTCTACTATAGTCTATAACTATTTCTTCTACATCTAAAAAAAACAAAAAAACAAAAAATATAAAAATATTATGTGTGGCTGCAATCCTGTCAAATTAAAATGAAATATTTTAGCCCAAGTTTTTATCATCATCATTCTTTAATAGCTTTATTCGTTTTCTCTAAAGATCTTTTAAAAAAGAAAAATGTCCGCTTCTATTCGTATATTTTACCTTATTATTTTTTTTTTTTGTTTTTTTTTCTTTTATTTTTAACCTTTTGTATTCTAAATCAAAAGTTGTCGTTCTGTTTTTTTTTTTTTGTTTTGTATTTTGGACGAGGAACTGTTCTCTTATCAATAAGAAAAATCTTTATTTCGCCATTCAATTGTGCAATTATATATTAGTTGATTGTGCATCTCTACAATAACCAATTCAATTTTTTTATTTTACTTTTTGGTAATATAGTAGTATGTGTGAATTGTAGCTATTATTATTTATTTTTTTTTTTTTTAAATAATTCGCATTTAGAATCCTTCAAAAATCATATGATAATAAATATATTACTATTGAAATAGTAGTGTTCTCGTCTCTCGATATATTTCTCCATATCCATAGGAGTAATTTTTTTTTCTATGAAGTATTTTACTTTGAGATTATTTTTAAGCGGACTTAAAATTTCGCAAAATTTTTTTCCGCATGATCCCGAAGAAATTACTTGCTATCAGAACTTGGTTTTATAATAACTCTTCGACAAATTCGTGTCGGTAGATATACCACAACCTTTATATTATTAAAATCTAATTAAGTAAAACCATGTCCAAGATTTTCAAAGTTTATGACTCTCACGTATGTTTTTTTCGCAGCTTTTGTTACCAATACTATACGTTAAAAGTTAAAACCAATTTTTACTGTTTCCTTTTCTTTCTATCCCTATTTATCAATCATTATACCGCCTATATTGAGAAATGATTTTAATTGGTAAATATTCGAGTTGAAGAGAACTTCCACTCATTTTTACATTTTAAAATTTTCTTCTTAAATATTCATTTGTGGGCGATGATCTTAAGATTAATATAGAAGATGTCATCTAACTTTAAAAGAACACTAAAAAAAATGTCCAAGGCATTTAAATAAGATCCTCAAAATAAAGCCCCATCATAAGATTTTCAACATCAATGAATCACATTTGAAATTGTTATCACAAATACAATTTCAGTAGAAACATCATGCAGACTAACAGTTTTTTAAAAGGAAAACAATATTTCATAAAAGATATAAATTCCTTATAATAAGAATAAGCAAACCTTTGGGCATTTTACGTTTACATATATATAGGAATAAATAATGAATAACAACAGTAGTAACAACAGCAACAGTAGTATCTGATCCCATGTTGACTTTTCTATGATAAAAAAAAAAAAACCATTTAAAATAGTGTAAATGATAGCATATAAGCTATAATATATAATATATAATACATATTATATACTTTTATCCGACATATTTATATTTATTTCAAGATATATCATAAAGTAAAAATTGAATAGATTCGACAATTATTCAAAAGGGCTCGGTTAATAATAATGGCGTTTATAAAATTTTCATCTATAATTGTCACAATATCATTTACAATTATATATATTTATATGTATATGTATATATATATATGTATATATATTTTCTTTTTTTTTGTCTTACTTGCAAAACGCTTTACTCAAATAACAATGGACAACTTTTATTTATTTTTAATTAAGAGTAAAATAATCCGAAATGAAAAATAATAAATATTTGTTTATGATTAAATCTTTAAGTTTGTTTTGAGAAATCTAGTAATAGAACATTGATTTTCTATTCTATTAATGGAAGTTCTATAAATATAGTTTTTTGTTCAAATAAAATATTTGTTCTTTTCAAAAACATTAACTATCCGTTCCTTTTTCCTAAAAAAAATTATATAGTAACTTTTTGTCAGCTAAATAATAAATTTTCTTCTTCATGTCCATATGTTATATCCGATGATCCAACGTTGATTACCGTATTATATTGACTATAATAACTTTATCATTGAATAATCAGAGAATAATTGTGTATTTGTATTTATCTAAATCATGTACATACAATTTATAAGCTACAAAGTTCTTCTTATTCCACAAGTAAACAATTTCCTGAATATATTATTTACCGTATTATTAAGTAAAGTATACAATATTTACTTAAATTATACGCTTAAATTGATCAAAATACTGTAAAAATCCATTAAGAGCTCACTCAATGTCAATGACATCGAACATATCGCTATTCCACGCTATTCCACCACATTACCATTACCAAAAGTAACTCCTGTTTCCCTTGTTGCCTTAGATACTATTAATTAACAGCACAAAACTGAATAATCAAAGGAGGTAGGTTCAAAATTATATAGATACGTTCAAAATTTTAAAATCAATAATAAACAATAAAAAAAAAATAAGTAAAGACAATAAATAAAAAATTAGGTGCGATAACTTTATATAAAAGTAAGCAACTTGAGTCCTTAATAAAATTTTCTTTTGGTCGAAAAATAACTGTAAATTAATTTGTAAATTTTACTATGGTTTAAGGTTGATCGATTGAAAGAACTATTTACAGTTCTAGTCCGAACTATTTACCGTTAGTAGAAACAGTAATTAATATAGAAATATAGAGTCGGTGATATTAATAACAATTTTATCTATATAAATATGATAAGGATTTAGATTATTAGTATTATTTTATTTTATTTTTAGTTTATTACCCTGTCACATTATCATGACAAGGAAATTACACAATTTTTCTTTTTCAGGCGTGATTGTAAATGCCGTAAGGGGGAATTATTCTTACGACGTGTGTGGGATTCGAACCAACACTTGTTTGGGGTTTATAACGTATTTTATAAGCTATCACCCATTAGGCCACCGAGGCCCCACTCTAATATTTTATATATATATATATATATATACTTGTTCTTTTTTTAGAATAAATAATAAATTACGCAAATTATACTTGTAAATTATTTCAATATATCAATCACATACATAAAATTACCTCAATCAAATTCCCAAAATAATTCAATAAAAATTTACTAAAATATTTACTTTATATCTGCATATCAATCTAATGGCAATTACAGTCAAAAGAAAAAAGAAACTATATTTCTCGGCACGCGTTTTCATTCCTTTCCTTTCATTTAAAAAAAACAACAACCAAAACAAAAAAAAAAAACAAAAATTTCATATATCAATAAATATTTTTAGAGTCATAAATTTTTATTCACCTTTTCAACATAATTTAATCAAATAACACAGATATAAAACAAAATAAAAAAACGAAAAGATCAAGAAACGTATTAATGAAATAAACCAAAATACTAAACAAAAATATGTATAAAACAAAAATTTAAAAGAAAATAGCCTTAAGGGCTTTAAACTAATTTAAACTGTTTAAGAATTTTTATACGTTTTCGTTATTTTTTTCGATTAAAAAAAAAAAACAGAACAAATGGCACGCGCTAATATTTTAAAGCACTGAATAACAGAATGCGGTGCAGTGGCATAAGATCAACAACTAATAACTTTAAAACGCAGCTGTTAATAACACATTTTTTTTTTCTTGTTAGTTTATTTGATCAATTTCGATTTATGTTTTTTTGTTTTTCTTTTTGTTTCTGATTCAAATTTACTGGCATATGTGGAGGCTTCCACTTTCAACTGTATAAATATAACAACTAAGAAACGCAATAAAACAAAACAAGCAAAATTTATATTGTTTTTTGTTTTGTTTTCAAAAATTTGCCACCATGCACCGTGTGTCATGTATAAAAAGTGCATTCACCTTGATTATATACCGATACGATTAAAATACGTATTTTTCGGGAAAAAAAATTTCAAAATATCCAAAACAATACACAAAAATTATTCTAAACAGAGAACAATAACCTTAAAATGAAAACCAAAAAAAAAAAAAATAAAAACAAAAAAAAGAAAGAAAGAAAAGGATAGTAAAAAAGAGAAGAAAAGAAAAAAAAGTCTCCTGTTACCTATCCAAAAATTTTACGTTTTTACGTACCACCAGCCTTTAATACAGAGGTAAAAAATAACGAAAACGTATAAAAATTTTCAGAATAAAAATTTTTTTTTTTGTTTTTTTTCTTCTTCTTCTTCTTTTTTCTTCCTTTTTATTACTTAAATTGCATTCTAAAAGGATAACAATAATATAATAATAAGGTATAATAAGAAATAATAACTCAAGTTTTCGCCACAACAACGTGCTATATCGCCTAGGTTTGAATTTTCTCTGGGTTTATTTTTTTTTTTTTGTTTTTTTTTTATTATACCTTGTCTACATAAGTAGGTACTACTCATGAAAAATCGATTGAAACTGCTGTGTTTTGTTTTTTTTTTTGGCAATTTTTTTTTTTTTTTTGATGACTTCTCCTGTGTTTTTATTTTGATGGTTTTTTTTTTTTCTTTTTTGGTTTTTAGTATTTCGTAACTTTTTAAAAGATATGTGAATGACCTTTTCAAAATTCACTCACTATAGTCACAATATACGTAGTGAGGCATTGAGGCGAGCAACGATAACGACACAAGTAATAACATTAACAAAAACATTGAAAAGTTACTAATGTATAAATATGAAGTTTAATGGTGAATGATATCCTTTTTTGTAAATATATAAATGTATATATATAATATATTTTTTTTAATTCTTTATTATCCTGTTATTATTTTTATTTATTTATTTTATTTTTTATTTTTTTCGGTTTGCTTTTAAGAACCAAAAAATTTTTACTACCATTCTTTTCAATCTCCATTTTTTTATTGTTTTTTTTTTTATTATTCTTTTGCAATGGCATTTGTACTATAAGTTTTAAAATTTGTACCGCTGTTAAGGTATTCAATAATGACACCATTAATAATATAAGGACTATAAAGTAATAATATGTATGCCTGAATGCTACGAATGTCAGTGAACATAGAAAAAAACATAGGATATATTACAGGCTAATGTAATAAAATGAAGTATGTATAAAGAAACTCTAAGTGACAACGAAAATTAATATAAATGGACGCAAAAAATTATATTTTCTATGTTTTTATGAGGAACTTGGCTAAAAAAAAAGGTTACTACTGAAAAAAAAAGTATAATAAATTATATTTCATGTAAGGTTAAATTTTAATCAAAAAATTAAAATATACTAAAAGTGGGTGCGACAATTTAAAGTGGGTGTGATAATGTTGCACATTTTTGATTATGTGACTTCAAAAAGTTTCAAAAATCGAAAATATTCATTTTTAATTTTATTTTATTTTATTATAAATTGAAAAAAGTTGGTGTAGGTTTATGCACTAAAAAGAACATTATATACTTAAGAGGAATGTGAATATTGATGTTGTTGTTTGGTAACTTGTAGTTATTTGACAACTATCCTTACATCGAGACTGTTCAATGAGTGCACCCAAACTTCATAACTTCACGGTCGTTCATCACATCAGCTCATCGAGCTAGTGAATTTTCGGGCAGATCTTCCCAGTTGGCCTGTCTCAAGATTCTTTTCCTTTGGAATTTTAGCGGCAGGCACTAATAAAGTACACATAATATGTTCTCTGCCTCCTATTTTAAACCTCTACACAAACCGGTGTCGAATCTGCCTATTCTCTTAGCATCAGATGGCCTGTGTACATTCCGTTGTAGAATCTGAGGTCTGTCCTTTTTATTTTCAGTACGTTCTTGGCTTTGCCACAACAACTCATCCAAACAAGCCTGCAGCTAGCCTACTTTTCCTTTGTGTTGTTACAATGCTTTGTCGCTTGTTTAACTATACATTGTGTTAGTCTTACCAACTTTATATACACACTAGGTCTGACTACTGTGGATTTGGCTATTAGTCAGCGTTCTGGTTTCCTGAGAAGCCTCTATATTACTATCAATAATCAGCCTTATGAAAAAAAAAGAAAAATACTTTTTAAAAATTGTATTGTGAGAATATAAAAGGACATTTTAGCTAATTAATTTTTTTAATTTATTATTTATTTTTGTTAAATATGTAATACAATAATATTTAATTTGACTGGCTCTTTTGCCTTCAGATGTGAGCCAGATTAATTTTGTTGTGATAGGTATAATTTCGAGGAACTCTAGTACTAAACTTTCATTTTCAAAATAAAAATACCTACTGATATTATTTATAATCTAACTCAGTAATCGCAGTATTCTACTAATTCCAATATTTTAAGATATACCTAACAAATAAAAATCTAAATATAATTATGATAAAAACCGATTTTAAACTTTTTATTCCAATTATTTTTCTAATAAACCTAAAAATTTTACATAACATCAAACTCTATAAAAAAAAAGTTATAAGTTTGACAATATCTTTGCAAAATTTTAATTACCTAAACAAATTATTTTTAAAAAAATGATAGCTCTTATCTGAATACAGCTTTACAATAATAATAAGAAAATGGGTTTTAAAAGAAAAGACAAAAACAAAAACTTTAATAACTAAATTTGACCTGAACTGAAAATCTAAGCAAACAGGCATCTACTTATTAATTTATATTTCATATGTTACTAAACTGAAGTTTCTGGAATCATTCACTTCACTAAGCCGTTGTTTTTTGTAAACTTCATGTAAATGAAGTGGAAAAATAAATAAAATTATTATTGCTGACATTTAGTTTAAATTTTAATCTAAGTAGGCTTTGTATATTTATGTTACATGGTAGTTTTGTTAAAAAATATAACACATTTGAATATGTTTACTATTTCCATACAGTTTACATTTCCACTGATAGTAAGTCGGTCATTAAGTATAAAAAATTTTTAATTATAAAAATGAAAAAATATGAAATATTGAAACAAAATTTTTAATTATATTTTTATAGTGTTAATTAGTAAAAAAGGTTAATCGGTTATTAAGTGTTAATCAGTAATAAAGTAAATTCTATAATTATTTTAAATCGCTTTTATTATGAATGCAGTAAAGAAAGTGAAAACTTACAATTTTAATGAAGAATGCAAGCTCCCATTATTTCTTTATAATGATGAAAGAAAAATGCTGTTGTCTAATATGCAAAACGTGTGCAGCATTACCCAAAAAAGGAAATTTGAAACGGCATTTCATGTCGCTTCATGGTGAATATCAAACAGATTACCCAATTAATACTGCAATTAGAAAACATATGTTGAACACGCTTAAATCATTATTAACAGGCCAACAAGATATGTTTAAGAAACCTATTTTACGATCAAAGGCTGTAACAATCGCTTCATTTAAAGCTAGTCATATTATTCGTTTTTATTTTTGCTTGGTAGATCTATATTTATTTTATAATGCCAAAGACGATCGCTAGTTAAAACAAGTTGTCCACTCCTGGTATACAGGAATTTTTATTATTCCAATTTTATTATTTATGATATGATATTAATAATTGGATATATATAATATTTATTTTGTATTTAATTATATTGTACTAATTACCAGTATACATATATTAAAAATTTATATTATTTTTTATTAATCTATATATAAACTCCAACCGGAGTTTGATCCCGATACCTTTCAAAAGAAAAACTTGTATTTAAACTACAAAGCATTGGCTTAATTGAACAACTTTATTCAGTTTTATAATGCGTATATGACCTCGTAAGGATGGTACATCTAAAAATGTTTCATTGTGTGAAATAAAAATCATAAGAATGTGAAAATGTGACATTTATATAATTATAATAAAAAACAATCTAGTGAAGTTATTATGTGCATTGCTGAAATTCTCAATAAATTAAAAAAATATATATATATATATTATATAATCACTTAATTTAATGTCTTCCACTTATACTTTGTGAAAGATATAGAATTGAAAAGTAAAATTCTTAAAATTCTTAAACTTTAAATGACCTAAATAATAAACAATTTTTTATTAACAAAATTACATTATATCTAATACTTAAATAGATAAAATCATGAAAAATAAAATCATGGAAATAGATCTGACATTCAATTTATTAAAAATAAAAAATTATTTTTTTTGGGAAAATCATCCATCTAACATCAAACCCCAAATATAAAACCAAAAATTTATTTCAAAATTTCATAAGAACATTTTAATAATTTCTAAACCGAAACCTTTTCCTTTAATTTATTTGATCAAAGATCCCATACCATATATACATATACATATATATGTATTTTCTTACATACATATATATTCAAAAAAAAAAATTCTTATACCATATTTTCTTATATTTTACTTTCCATTTTGATGAAATCATCATCAATTGTATTCCATTATAATTAAATTTTCCTATTTTTTTTTTTCCATTTTTTTCACCATCTCATACTCATTCTAATAATGTAAAACCTTTAGTTCAGTAGCCTTCAATTTCTAAATAACATGCAATTCATTTTTTTTTTTTTAATTTAATTTTTAAATTGAATATGACATAAAGAAATTAAAATGGAATTTGACATTAAAACAAAAATAAAAATAAAACAGAAAAAACAACAATAAACACCTGTTAATAAAAATTGACACCTCATTTTTTTCAAATAAAACAAAATTGCGCGATTATCATTAATTCATCATAAAACAAAAAAAAAGTGCACAAATAAAAGCACTTATCATAGATATTGGTCACAGCCCCTTTCAATATACAGTAATGGAAATTTGATTCTATTTTAATTCTAATGAATTTTTTTTTTGTTGTTTTTTTTTTGTTGTTTTTTTAACGTCTAGAAATGTGAACTAAAAAAATTAAAAAAAAATTATGAAAATGACAAATTGATAAAAAATTAAACGGAATGAATTGAAACTTTTAAAAAAATGAGAAATAAGAAATTTCTTAATAAAAATTTATTGTGAGAAAATGATCAGCTTTTATTAGAGGGTATTTTGCAACAACATATTTATTTATTTAGAAGCTTATATGTATTATGGGAAATTTAAAAAATAAAAAACCAGTTATTATTAAATGAGTCAGATTTTATTATTAACAAATTATTTAACATTAATTTTTTTATAATATACATACATACATACATTTAAAGTTTGTACCATAAAGCCTCGTTCATGCAGAAAGCGGGCCGTTGTTATTTTTGTGGGCGATTTTTTTTGCTAGCAAATGGCAATATAATTTTGCAATTTTTCTGCGTCAAGATTTTTCAATGAAACTAGCATGCTTTTAAATAAAGTATTCTTAAGAATGCCAATTCTTCGTATAATTTTATTTTGTGAAGCAAATTCTGTTTTACTAAAAAAATTTAATTTTTGAAAATAATCGAATATATGGAATTTACCCTATTAATATGGAAGGAGATAGTTATGGAGAGTTCCATCATCTCTATAGGAAAATAAGACAAGACCCAGAAATTTTTTTTCAAATATACGAGAATGTCAATAAACACTTAATAATTCGTATCAGTTTGTATATACCTTATACTTTTATATAAAATTTTTATAAGGTATAGTATACAAATATGTTTTTATAAGGTAACTATTATACTACTACTATTTTTATAAGGTAACTATGTTTGTAGTTAATATTATTTAAATTAACGTGCGATTTGTTTATATTATGATTATTTATTGCAATTAAAAAGTTATAACTGATTTTAGCAACTGATTTTTATACCCGTACGATAGGATCGGGTATAATAAAATTACTCCTCCGTTTGCAACACCTCGAAATAAGCGAGCTAGATATACCTTCAAAGGTATGGATCGGATCAGAAAAAAATTCTAAGACTTTTGAGCCATGTCCGTCCGTCCGTCCGTCCGTCCGTCAGCACGCTAACTCAAAAACTAAGAAAGCTAGAATCTTGAAATTTACACAAAATATTTTGGGAGTAATTTGTAGGTTCCTTATTTTTTTTGGTTGAGTTTGGACCAAGCCTTAGGGTAGCTCTCGAACACCTAACTTTTAGATCCCCACATTTTTTTTGCAATAGAGCTATGAAATTTTAACTACTGATAGATCTCACAAAAATATTAATTTTATTTTTAATAACTTTTTTTTGTAGCCCCACCCGTTACGGAGCTACAGCTCCCCAAAGGTTCAAAAAAGCTCTATATTTAAATTGTTATAGCACAAGTTGTATAAGGTATACATTCATTTGAAAACGCCAAACGATTACTACTTTTATTAGCTTTAAGAGTATATATACAATATATATATATTTGTGGCATACGGTGTCTTAATTTACCGTTATGTGAAACTCAAATTTTGCAAAATCCTTTAACCCTTCTATCTGCTAAACGGTTTAAGTTGGAAACTTGAAATTTTGACAGATGTTAGATCTTTGAAAATAAGTATGAGTCATTTCAGAAACTTTTTTTGTATCGCCCCCCGTTTAGGAGCTGTAAGGGGTCAAAAACTGAAAATTTCCTATTTTTAAACACCTGTAACTTGAACACCTGTTAAAATTTTTTTAAAGTAGTACACAAAAATTAAAGCTTCAACATTATATTCTTATTTCTGTTAACAACTTTTTTTAATAATATAGGGTTACTTTATAATTGACGAAAGTGTTACTTGATTTTTTCAAATTTTCTAACAAATTTCTTCAACAAATTTTTTGCATTTTGTTTTACTCGATAATTTGAAATTGTTGAGGATATAATGCGTAGTACATAAAAATGCAAATAAATAAACAACATAACGGTTGCTTGAAGAATTTTTATTTATATGATATTGATATATATACATACTTATATAATATCATGTTTATTTAGATATCGTATATGTCACTAGTGAATGAATGATAAGAGTATAGATGTATATTATATAGTGCCGTATTTACAAACATATATGTATTTTATTGTACTTATAAGAAATTATTCTGTCAATGGAATATTTAAATATAATAAATTATAATATTTAAAATTATATTTACTATTTTGTACTAAGTAAATTTAATATACATTTACCGCTTGGTATTAAATGGTACTATAGAATATTTGAAAAAGTTTTGGATTGATAATCGTTATGTGAAAGGTTAGAATTTGCTTTTGAAGAATGTACATATAAACATATAGTTTGAATATATGTACAACCCATAGTTCTAGAAATTATAAAATTCACCCAAATTATTTTAAAATACTAAAATATTAAAAAAATAATATTGTGAGCAGAGTGACAGGCTGTGAACATACTAACGGTTCGTACGGGTATCTAAGAGTTGACAAAGGCAACTGTATTCTTCCTCGTTTAAAACAATTTTGATTTTAAAAAATCGCCCACTTGTGGCAAAAAAATCGCCATCATTCTTATCCCTCTTCTGTACGTCCCTTGTTTGAAAACCAATATGTTTGAAATATTTTAAAGAAATCTCATTAAAATAGCCGCTCGTCGCTTTCTGTGTGAACGAGGCCTATGAAGCTATTCCTTTCTTTTGTAATAATCGAAATTCAACAAAATTTGAATGAAACACACGTTAACAAACATAAGAAACTGCATTACTTCATTTTTTTTCATTATATCATGATTTACAGTTAAATATTTAAATTTAAGCCAAAATACTAACGTTATTTTGAAAGAATTTAATTAAAATTTGAAACTACATTTCAGATATGATTTTTTAAAATAACAAGCTTCAATCTTTAAATTTATATGATCTATGACGGATGATCTTATCAACGGCTTAATGAAACAAATTGTAAAATCAAATGTTTTTATTTATCCAAATGTGTAGGAGTTATTTAATTGGAGTTTTCATACCTAAAATGAAGAATCTATAATTCGATATCACAATTTTAATATCGAATAAAATGATAAAATGATGAGGTTAATATAAAATAATATGATGAACTCTTAACTTTATAAAACTGCCCAATGGTCCAATAATTGATTTTGTTCTTATAGATAATAATATTAATTTTTTTTTAAAATGTTCAAATAATAATAATGCTAGGTTTAGTTCTTTGATGGCCAATGATTATTTTGTTCGTACGAACAAACAAGAACTCAAAACAAATTATTCTAGTAGATCCGTTTTCAACGTAATGTGGACAATCATTTACTATGTGCCTGATGATTAGCTAATAGTTGCAATATTTTCATACTGAAAAGTCCGTTTGGTTGTACAGATAGTCGTATGGCACCAATGTTGATTCCAAACCATATCTTGATTAGCTTACCATCTATTTTTCTGCTACCCTAATGTTACGCTAGGCTAGAGCCGGATAGATTGTGGGCAAAATGTTCAAGATTTAGACTAAAATCAATAAGGAATTTCATTCCGCGCTACTTGATTTTGGAAATATGGTTAAATGTTGTTGAGTTTGCTGCTAAATTGACTTAATTTGCTTCAAATAATATCTCTATAAATAATTCTTAAACAACTCAACTTCTTTCCATTTTCAATTCTATTTTTCTTTCGTCTTTTAAAACCTCTCCCTTGTATTTGAAACAAATTAAGATAACTTAACTTAACCTGTAGTAGAGGTTTGTTACCGTGTAAACCATTTTTATCGCATAATTGAATTGTTTGTTACCACATAAAAACTCTCAATTATAAATTTTTTGAAGTAGTCGAGTAGATTTTGTAAAATTTTGAAAATGACAACCTAATAAAATAATAGTAAAATTATATTATTTTACGAAACTTTTTAAATGTGATTAAGTTGTGATATGTATTCTAATTGCATGCCCTTTATATGTAATGTTTGTTATAACATATTATGTTATTCAACTCAAGCAAATAAACGATTAATTTTTACTTCAAAAATCAAATAAATTTCAAATAAGACAAAAAAACTGTTTTCATATTTCCTATTCAAAAATAAATTATTTAGATAAATAAATATAAAAACCGTTATATTTAAATTCGTTTCTGATTATATGTTGAACCATTTTCGGTTCCTTGAGCCGATCTAAAATTCAATCATAAATAGTCCTACAAAAGATATATACCTATTTCATTTTCTTAGTCAGAGTCACAACATTTTTGTCTTCTAATTGTTGTAATTTCGAATTTTATGTGGTGAAGCTGAATTTTCTCTACCTCCCAAACTCCCGAAAGGAAGTCAAAAACTCTCAAACAGCAAAAAGAAAGTTTTGATTAGCTTAACTGAAAATGTTATTCAAGTAGTACGTTTTTGATTTTAATTATTTAGAGGAAACGCTTCCTCTCTCTATTAACTAAAATTAAGTAACTTAATTTTAAGCGTAATATATATCTTTAATTTAGAGTATCGAACATGCCAAATATAAAATTCAGGTTACATTTTTTTTTATTCCCAAAATTGCAATATAATTTTTATTTTAGGAAGCTATGGATATTTTTCATAAGTTTCTATTTCGTTTTTACAATAATAATACAGACATTTGATTTGTTATTATTTTATGGTGGTGAAGCTGTCAGTAAGTTAATGTATTTCTTTCATAACATCACTTCCAGTATATCTGCTTCATTTGAGAAACCAGAGATTAAAATGATGGTGTAAATGTGATGGTAATAAAATATTCTAGTGATGATGATAAATGCATCAATTTCTTCGAAAATTTTTATTCCCAGGTCTCTTTTTTTCTTGTTGTATTTGAACTAATAAGAACGTCATCACCTAATATAAGTCTAAATATAAGGATCTAAATGCTCAGTAACATTTAAAAGTTGCTTTTTAAATGAATATTTTTTATAAATAATTGAAAAACAAAAAATTTATTTTTCTAATAAAATTGGCCCGGCGTTCGGGTTCATTTGGATTTAGAAAATTGATTAAATACAAATACACTTAAAAGTTTGTGTTTGCATTACGTTCGAAATATTGTTTTGAATTTAAACTATACCAACTTAGAACATAAAATACAATACACTGTAATATGAAACTTATTTGCATAAGTTTTACACTTATATTGCGAGGTGTTAATTTCAAAAAATATTTATTTAATAATAAAAATATTTTAAAAAATTACCATATGTTAGTGCAATACCAAATTCTCAAAATGAATTATAAATCAATAATAAATATTTTAGAATTAGAATTTATTGATATAATAATAACTATCATCAGATATTACGTTCAACATCATCGAAATAGTATTCACTGGATTGTTAAAAGTTTTCTTTTAAAAAAAAATCTATAAGTAAACTAGACCAACCCGAATTTACCTATAATTTGATCAAATCTAATAACTACGTTATTTTGTATAAAATTTTTATAACTAAAATTAATTGATTTCAAAACACCTTGTTGCACTTTCCTTTTTTTTGGAAAGGGAAGTGGGAATACAAAAGATACCAAGAATACTCCCTTGGTAAGTTCAGATTTTTAATAATTAAACACACTGACTGTTCACGCAGTATATTGAATAAGTAATAGAAATGTAAAAGAATAGAACGTGGTTTCGTTGGGGAGTTAGATTATATGGGAACAATGAATCCGCCTATTATCATTACTATTTTGCTAACAGTGATTAAGATGAACGTTCATTTTAATATGCAGTAGTATATAAACACTGCCCGCATGAAGTAATAACTGAAAACAGCAAGCATTCTGACCAATGTTTAAACTCAAAATTCATGAGCCAAATTTTGATAAAAATTTACCGATGTTCGATTTTACAAATTATATAACATTTAAGAAATTTCATGCAAATTTTAATTTTATACATTTTCAATTCAAATTATGGATTAAAAATTTCTAAAAATTTACAAAAGGATATCAAAGATTAGAAAAAAAAATTAAACAATAACAAATTCCTTATCAAATCATAAATCGCTTCTTTTTTTTTTTTTTGTCCTTCATTTAACCTACAATTTAAGATACATTATAAATTTTGTTATTTTATAATATTTTACATATTATATACATATTATATTCTTTTACACTTATTTCCTTAACCTAAGGACAATAACACTTAAAATTCCTGCATAAGAAAAAAAGAAAACCAAAATAACAGGAAAAAGTGATTGACTGCAGTATAATTTTCTTCTTCGTATTCCCTAAGGACTAAAATAGAACAAAAAACAAAAAAAAAAAAAAAGAAATATATAAAAAATTATCAAATGAAAACTCTAATTCTAATATAATGCAACAGTAGCAGCTGCTCTATTACTTACAACAACTCTATAAAATATAATCAACAACAACAATAATAGAGAGAAAATTTTTAAAAAAGGACCCAAAAGTGTAACTTTTTGTTTTTTGTCTTGTTCTGTGTATGTGTAAAAAGTTGACTGACACCGTTCAATGCACTCTATTGGTATACGCTATTTCTTCGTTTTTCGTATTTATAGTTTGTTTTTATTTTTTTTTTGTTTTTTGTATCAGAAGAAGCCATTATAAAATCTACTAAAATTCTCATCGATAATAATGTCTTATTGTAACTAAAAACAAAAAAAAAAAACACCAAAAAAATAAATAAAATATTTTTACCTATGTAATAATAATGATGTTATCCTTATAGCATTTATAGTGTAAAAGTTCATAGACCAATTTTTTGTAAAATATACAGTGTAACAAATAACTTTACGTTTCAGTTTTTTTTTTCCCGCTTGATATTGTATTCGTTTATAATTTGTAAATAACTGAAGAACAGCGTTAAACTTTTTATTTAGATAGCCGATAATATTAAAGTTTTAATAAACTCATAATTTCATAATTTAATTTCAGTCAAAATATGCTGTCATGTCTCGTTATAATCATAAATGCAAAATACTAAATTTAAATAAGTTTAATCACGTTTAAATCATTTTTTCGAACATATTATGATTGCTTGATACTATTGATATTAATTTAAATTTCTTCTAATCATTTCAGGTCAAGATAATCTAATAATAAAATTTTCAAAATATGTTATTATTATTATTATATGAAGGAATTAATTCGTAGTTCGTACCTCTAAATTGTCAAACATATTATAATTGCCCAAGCGCAATCGTGTACTGTACAGAAATTCAAATTCAAAGAAAGAATCAACTTACATCTGCTGGAATTCTGATTAAATTCTACTCCCACAAGTGGAAACTAAAATTTCCCTTACCTTTTTCTTTTTTTCTTTTCATTTACCTTTACTTTCTCCTTTATCTTCTTCTTTTCCTTTTTTTTTTTCCGTTACCCCTTCTTTTTCTCTTTTCTTTTCCTTTTCTTTTTCCTTTTTCTTTCTCTTTTGCTTTTCATTCTATATTCTTGAGCCATAATTCTGTTTTCCAATTAGAGTTCTTATCGATGCAGTGACAGAACGTCAGAGAAAATAAAGCCCGCGGGCGTTAATTCCTTTTTGAATTGGAATTAAAGCCCATAATTAAAACTCACACTCTTTTTTTTTTTTTTTTTGTTACTAAAAGAAAAGAGTAGTAGAATATGTAGAGCAAACGTATTAGGAGGGATTTTAGAGTTTTGAATAAAAATTGGGATATATCCTTTTCCCAGAAAATTTACTAATATGTATATGTGCAAGATTCTGAATTGGGAGGGATTTTAGAATTGGTTGCAAAATCACGGTTATATGCTTTTTTCTAAAATATGTATATAAGTAATACTCCTATTAGGATCAGGGATTTTCAGGGATTTTGGGAGGGATTTTAGAACTGTATTCAAAATGAGGATTATATGCCTTTTACAGAATATTTAGATATATGCATATGAGAGTTTTGAATTAGAAGGATTATATACATATTCTGGAAAAAGCGTATAAACCTTATTTTGTATAACCAACTCTAAAATCTCTCCTAATTCAGAAACCTATATCTAAATATTCTATAAATGGCGAATAATCTTGATTTTGAATTCAATTCTAAAATCCTTCCCAAAATCTTTGAGGCCTTAAAAATGAGACATAAGTCGCATGAGACATCTGGCTTATTGAAGTGAGTCAAAAGTCCCAATGGGACTTCTTACATATCACCAAATAAAATAAAGTCAAATGAAATACACAGTCATGTTAGTAACTTAAAGCTTACGATCTAGTGTAATTAGGACCCGTAGGCTTTAATTCTGTTTTGAAAAGGATTTAAAGCCCACGGAGGTTAATTTCAAATGTTTTGGAATTAAACCCCGCGTGCTTTATTTTCTCGGGTGTTATTGCACCTTCTTATCTTCTTACTTTGGCTACGTGAGGCTTCGGTTTTCTTCAGATATTCGATTTTATTCACATATAATTTTGAAATGAAGATTTAAACAAAAAAAATTTTTAAAAATTTTTAAAGAAAATCTTTAAAAATTCTTAAACTACTTCCCAGCTACTTTGAATTTTCAGTTCTTCTTTTCTTTCATCTACAGCAACCCTTCTCTTATAGTAGGAACAAATTAATCCAATTTACTCAAAACTACGTTTTTGTTACAGTGATAATTTTTCATAACATAATGGAATTGTCAGATAAGTAAACACATAAAAAATCTCAATTATAAATTTGGAAGAAACCAAAGTATGTACTCATATATAAACTTTGATTTCTAAAAAGGCATCGGTTTGATAAAAATAAAACTATTTACACAAATTGCATTATTCGCACTAAATTTTTGTACTTCAAATTATAAAAAAAAAGGAAACAAAATTTAGTAAACACACTGTATTTACTTTATTTAAAAAATAAAAAGTTAACGGTTTTAAAGTTCAACCATCTTTAATTTTTATTTTATTTTCTTTTTATTTTTTTTTCTTTTTTTTTTTCCTAAATAAACGTTAAAAGTTATTATTCAACTCAGCTCCTCAATTATTTTTAGTTTTGTTACTTATATTATTTATATTATTTTTTTTTTTTTTTTGTTTTCTTCTCTTTATTCCTTAATATATCCTTTGCGTTATCCTTATAGTTTTAAAGCTGTACATGGTACCAAAAAAAAATATATACATATACTATAACATTCAATTAAAAAAAATATTAAAAAACATAAATCCGTTTTTTATATAAAAGAAAACAAAAAAAAAAAATTAATACGCACGCATATTCTGAAATATACATATATAATACATATACCTAATATGTATATTTTTATAAAAAAAAAAAAATTCGAAAAGGATTTTTTTTTTTTTGTTTCACAGACAAAACATATCGATCCGTTATATTTTATTTTTATTTCTTTAAATTTACCTCGACCTATCCTAACAATCTCCTGTTTTTTTTCTCTTTTTATCAAATTTTTCTTATATATATATTTATGTATATTTTTTGTTTCATTCTGGTTTTGCTTTTATTTTCCCCATAGAAAAACTTTCATAAGGATTTCATTGCCCTTAACAAGAAAACAAAACAAAAACAAAAACAAAAAAAAAATTAATTTAAAAGTCTACTAAATTGTACGAAAAAAAAAATAATAAAAAGTTTTCTAAATTCGCATATTTAACATACACAATACTACAGCTGTACACGTAATACATTGCATATATTTCTACATACTTATGTGTTTTATATTTATAAGAAATATATACGTATATGTAATATTCACCATACCATTTCTCATCATCATCATACAAAACAAAAACAAAAAAAACAAAAAAAAAACAAAAATAATATTTATTTTTCTCTTTAAAAATTCATTTTTATTACTTTTCACCACCCTTCAATTTATAATACAGTATATACACAAACATACACTCACAACACAAATGACATTTCACATTATATAGAGAATGGTTTGTGTGTTGGATTACTACATAAATGAGTTAAATTGAGTTGAGTGACATAGGCAGGAAAAAGCAGTTATTTAATAAAGAAAAATAAAGAAAATATTAAGAAAGGACTAAGAGAAATATCTAAAAACGAACAAAAAAAACAAAATTAAAGTGTGTGTATGTTTGTGATTTTCGTTTTGTTTTTTTTTTTTGTTTTCGTTATTAGAAATTGAAGGTAGAAAGAAATAGAGAGGAGAATAAACAAAAAAAAAAAAAATTAAAGAGAAAATATAAAAAGAATAAAAAAAAAATAAAATATTATATTTCTTCCCCATATTACAATTTAATGTACATACATATATTTAAATATTTTTTGTATAATACGTAATATAAATAAATTATTTATATGTATGTACATATGTTGGTTTGAATGGAGAATTATTAATTTTTTTTTTTTTGTAAATGTAACATATGTGGGTATTCGTTTAGAATAAGATTTAGGTTTTTTTTTTTGAATACCTACTCGAATTCTTTTTCTATTGTATATTAATTCATATTTTCTTCTTTTTTTTTCGAAAAATTTAATTATTAGTTTATTTTAAATTGTTTTTCAAATAGTGATAATAGGTATGATAGTTGTATGGACGTTCTGTAATTATTTTTTTTTATTTTTTTTTTGATTTTATATCCTACAGAATTTTTTCCTTTTTCTTCTAATTGTATTGTTCTTGTTCTTTTCTATTTTTTTTTTTTTTTTTTTTAGTTTTTCTTTCTAATGGTGGTGCACAGTGATTTTTATTTTTTCGTTTTTACTTTTAACTCTCTCTTTTTTTGCATATATATTATATATATATATATATATATTTTGTTTATATGTTTGTAAGTGTATTCATATGTTTATTCTGAAGCTAAAAAAATATTGCATTAAATATAATATTATAATGTTTGTTTATATATATACAGTTTATGTAAATGGTGTCGACGTACTTTGGATGCGTTTTTACTTTATTTTTGTTTATTGTATTCTTTATTCCATAATGATTTAGTTTAATGTTTTTTTAGTGTTGTTATAATTTTCACTTTCAGAACCTCATTTCTTTTTATTTTTGCCCTTAATGAAAAAAAAAACAAACAAAAAAAGGCTATTATTTGTATGAATTTTTCATTTTAGCCCTAAAAAAAAAGAAAACAACAACAAAAAAGAAAAAAAAAAAGAGCTGCCATGTTGTTTTAAATTAATATACGTATATTTTTTAAATATAGGTGTATAATATTGTATATATATGTATATTTATATATATTTTTTTTTTCAGTAAAATTATTTTATATTGAATATTATATTGTATACAACAATTGATTTATATTTAATGTACTGTGTATATTAGATTATAGTTAAAACTTTTGTTACGAATTTTACTTTTTTTTTGTTTTTTTTTTTTTTTGTTCATTAAAATTTCTTAAGTACTTTTTTTTTGTTTTTTAGAGAAATCTATTATGCATATAATATATCTAGTATAAGATGTGTAAATGTATGTGTATGCAATATAAAAATTAAATAATTTTCTTTTTTTGGAAATATTTACTAATCAAAATATTGTAGACAATTAAATCAAACAAGGAGTCTTAGAAAAATAAAATAAAAAAAATAAAGTTTAAAGTTAATATTAAAAATTAAACTGAATTAAGATTACATAACCTAATATATAAACTATATATTTTAACTTATAGGTTAAATGAATCTTATAGGTTAAAAATATTATTATTATTAAATTGCTCTACTAGATTCTATAGGCTAGCTTGAGTTTTCGGCTAGCCTCTCCAATCGTTAAATCTTGTACGGCTGTTCTTCATCAACCTGGTTAACTAATATTCTAACATTTCGAAAGTACTGCTCTACCATTTTTTGATAGGTCAATTTCGGTCTTCTGTTACTTACAATATATGGGTTAGAATTACAAAATAGAAAATTAGAAAATTCCAACTTTTATTCAATACTACTTATACAATTACAATCTAATTTTTAAAATTTTATTCTTCTGACACAAGGGTATATTTATTACAGATAAATGTCCAGATTCTATCTGTGTTGTCAATTCCCGTTTACACTAAGAAAATCTATATCTTCTACATATATAAAATTAATGAAAGTAATTAGATATTTTATATTTGGTACGAAAAAACATAACGATAAAAAAACTGAAATAAACAAATAACTATTTTAAATATATAAAAATGAAAATGTCTGTTTGAATGTTATTTATGAACTCGAAAACTACATGATCGATTTCTCACTGGTTCGGGAAGTTGCGATACAACTTCCAGCTCCCATTAGAAATACTTCTAAAACGAAAGAAATTACAGACCTGACAATACACTCTCTAAAAAATTAACAAATACATATTTTACAGTTTTTTTTAAACTCTGAATGGTTTGGGCAGCTGTCACACAACTCCCAGCGCCCATCAGAATTATTTAAAAAACCAAAAGCGTTAACGATCTGAAAATTGCTGCACAGACACTCTCCCAAAAATGATAAAACACGTCTTTTACGGTTTTCAAAAATTCTGAGTGATTTGGGTAGGTGCCGTACAACTTGCAGCTACCATCAAAAATATTTCAAAAACTACAGATGTTAATGACCAGAAAATTGATACGCAGATACTCTCGCGAAAATAAACAAACACGTATTTTACCGTTTTCCGAAATTCTGAGTTGTTAGAAGTTAGGTAGCTGCCGTACTCAGAAGTACTCTCAACACCCAGAAGTAATATTTATTTAAGATGAGTTACATAATGTTCAAATCTGAATCGTACTGCCACACAAATAATAGTGTAAAAAACTAATGAATAATGTAATTGGAGCCACAACAATTACCGAAAACAGCAAAGGAGAAGACATTTTTATTCCACGCATCGCAATAACTCAAAAGTGACATGACATTTCAATTCAAAAGGATTCAATATCCATTATGTCTTGATTTTGCTATCACAATAAATAAATCACAAAGTCAATCATTGAATGTACTTGGATTAAATTTCGAAAATCCTTGCTTTGCACATGGTCAATAATTATATGTTTCACTTTTGAGAGTTGGAAATCCAGATAATGTATACATTCACAAAGCTAATACTAAAACCGAAAATGTTGTATACCAACAAGAGTTACAATAAACTCAAATATTAATGAAAGCAATAGAAATAAATAATTAACAACATTTTCTAAATTATTTTCTAATTATTTGTATTCAAATATTAAATTTTGCCTTTAAAATGAATTAGACCGGGTACAGCTAGTATTTTATAAAACTTATTTAATCTACCTCGTATATTTTATTAAATTTGAGTGAAATTTAATCCTTACCAGAAATTTTTGAAAACATATTTTTAATATCAATCATCACAGTAAGAAAAGTTGAAAAACCTTAGTTAAATTTTTTTTTTTTTTCACATTTACTTTCATTCTTTTTCTATTTATTTTCCATAATTTTTTGTTTTTTTTTAGTATTCGTTTATTTTTCAGATTTTCTTTTTCTACTGAATTTGAACTCAACATTAATCCTATTAATACAAATATATTTTTCTGTATAGTGAATGTATAAATGTATAAATATAATATAGGATACTAAAGTGTTTCTTACTTTTTTTTAAAGGAGTAGAGGATTTTTGTTTTCATGATTTTTGTAACTTGTTTTCACGTTCTGTAATTGGTAGGCGTTAATTATTATAATTGAAAAGACTTCTTTTCTTTTAAACAAAAAAAAAAACATTTAAACCATTTGATTTTTCTATATTTATATAAAAATAGTAAATATTTTATATACGTTTTTTTCTTGGAAAATTTAATATGAAAAATAAGTTAACTAGAAAAAAATAGCTTCAATTTGAATCCACAAATTAAATTGTGAAAATATGTTTCTAGCACATTTACAAAAAACTTTTGAAAAAATGTGCCTACTCTGTCCGCCCGTTCCTCCGTCCGTCTGTCCGTCTGTTTACAAAACTTCTACTCCGTTAAAGATAAAGAAAAAAAAATTTAAAAACCATGGATAGATCTCATAAAAAAATTAATTTTGTGAAACAACTTTTTCATGTAGCCCCATTCATCAGGAAACTACAGCCCCTCAAACTTTGAAAAATCCTTATTTTTAAATGCGTATATTTCATGTTTTGTTTAATAATTTTTCAATCTGAAAATGCCATTCGACAGGACTTTATTTTACCTTTATAAATCAATATGAAAATTATATATAGTTCATACCTTCATAACTCCGGTACGCTTTTATACAGGAGCTTGAAATTTTGATGCAAGAAAGAACTTTTAGAATAAGTTTGCTCAGAAAATATTTTTGTGCTACCCCCTGTTTATGAGTTATTAGGGCTCAAAAATTGAAAATTTGCTATTTTTAAATACCTGTAATTTAGGCACCTGTACACATTTTGCTTCGGGAACACAAAAAAATTAAAGCTCCAGCAATATATATTTATGTGTGTTAATGGTTTCTTTTAATTGTATAGGATTCCAAAGTTACAGCCTCCCAAAATTGCAAAAAAGCCCTATTTTCAGATGTATATATCTCAGGCTCTGTGCAGTAGTTTTACAATCTAAAAACACTAGAAGACCGGAAATTTACTTACCTCTATAAAACAATATCAAAAATATGCAATATTTTGTAATTTACTATTTAAATTTACCGTTATGTTAAAACCCAAATTTGGCTTGATATATAATATATAAAATATAATAAAATAATGTAAACAAAATATTAAATATAATTATAATTGAATACTTGTATCAGATAGCCCACATGCTAAAGTCAAAAGGGTGCTAAAAATATAGGTAGATATTTATATCTGCACGATATGGTATAAAAAAAAAAGATGATATCATATTTTAGTAGATTCCGCTTCTTCCGCTTCTTTCGATTCACAACAAAATTCCGCTTTTTCCGATTTACTACAAGGAATTTTTACAGGGATTTTATTATTAGTTATCGACAAAAAATCAGAAATAAAATAGAATCAAATAAACAACTGACCATTAGAGATATTAAGTAATTATTTTTTTGTTTTTTCATCACATAAAAACCATAAAGGAAGTAATTAAATATATAATTAAATGAAAATGATCTAAATTCACAGATTTCACATAAATCAATAAAATTCAATCTTAAGTTCTCGATAAAACTAATAACATGTGCCGTTTTAATACAATAATAAGAAAAAATTTAAACAAATTCATTCGTATTGTAAAAAACGAAAATTTGGTTCTCCCAAACAGTTTTTCCCGTATAAATAAATTCGTATAAATCGTATATCGTATAAATTCCCTAAAACAAAGTAACATTGTATATATATATATAATGATCTTCGGAGCTTTAATAAGAACATTTTTTATTCAAACTTATTTGATCTTAGTTCAAATGTTTTTCTCAACCTAAAACTAATTTTCTTTCTCTTCCTTTTCTAAACCCAAAGGTATCCAAAGTTTTTATACCCGTACGAACGTATGTTCAAGAGTATATTATAGTAAATTTGTCATTACGTTTATGACACCTTAAATAACCTTACATATAGACTCAAGTATATGGATCGGATCGGAATCAAACTCTAAATCGATTAAGCCAGGTACGTCTGTCAGTCCGTCCATTCGTCCGCACGATAACTTAAAAAAAAATAAAACAGCTAGGATTCTGAAAATTTTATCTCGTCAATTTTGAAAAATTGTTTGTTTTCGCTATTTAAATCTAACAAGAGCAGTCGACGGGTTCAAGTAGCTGCTATACAACTTCTTTGTTTATATCAAAGTAACTCAGTGTCTATTGAAACGAGGTATCAGAAATTTTCTATAAAGATGTGAAGTTGCATAATAAAAACTTTTGTAAAATTTAGTTGATCTACAGCAGCAGGTTCAGATAGCTGCCATATAGCAGGTTCATGTAGCTGGTTAGTTTGGGGTAACAAATTCGAGTATTTGTCATACAAGTCCAAAACATACATAATATATCTCGGTATTGATTAAGTAAAACATCTGAAATTTTGTAAAAGATGATCAAGTTTTATGGAAGCAGCATATATTATGTTCATGCAGGTATCATAGAGTTGACACAGTATACTTTACTGCACTCTTCCTCGTTTAATCTATGGTTGGCTATCCTCGTCTAATCATTTTAATATATGTATGTACATTAAAAGTTAAAGAAAATATTGTAATCGCATAAATAGATACTATTCAAGTTAAAATAGTTTGTTTCCCACTCAAAATATTTGAAGAAGAAATTTCTTTATTTTAAATTAGATTAGATAATTTTCTTTTCTACTTTCGTAGTTAGTTACAGGAGGAACAAGAAGTACCTAAATTATTAACAAACAAAAAATTAAGAATAAACTTTATTTTTATTATCAGAAATACAAAATGTTAACTAATCGGAAGAAATCATTAGTTGCTTCTTAAATGTCATTAGTTAAACTCCCTATAAGTTAATCCATATATAGGTTTATTTGTTACTGCATTCTCCCTTAATAGATCCCTTATAACGAAAATTTTTAATCATTGACAATATTTAAATGTTTTATTTAATAAAATATCTTATTCCTAAATTAAATTTTTTTTGTTTTTGAATAAAACTTCAGAAAAAATCTAATGTTTAAAATCTAAAAAAGAGTCTGAGTAAAATATATTTAAAATTAAATAATATAAATTTAAAAAAGACATTAAAACTTACGATTTTAAAGCTTCCGCTATACATAAGAAAAAATATAATATTTGAATCTTAATTTTTAGCTCTTAGCTTTGAACCAATTGTCCAATTTAAAGTTTTTGACCTCTTACGGCTTACAAACGGGAAGAACACAAAAATTATTTTTGATATATGGGAGTTCAAAAGTGTAGGAGTTTTTCAAAGTATTGCTTTTGCATAATGGTAAATTTAAATATCGAATTGCAAAGAGTTCAATTATTTGTGCCTTAATTTATAGAACTTAAGAAATTTTCTGTTCCTTGACTTTTTCAGATCAAAAATAATATCGATTAAAATTGATTTATAATCATTTCAGTATAGAACTTTTCCCAACTTTTGTTTAAAGACGGAAAGTCTGAAAGTGATTAGGGTACATAAAAAATTATTTTATAACTGTTACCCTTACGTTAAATTTGATTTCTTTATCTCAAACGATGTTGGAGTTTTGAAAAGAAACCAACAAACAGACGGACAGACAGAGAATGCAAATTTAAAAAGAATCATTTTTTTAAATCTATTAAAAATGTTTTTAAATTTATTTTTATATTTTTCTTTTTGAACAACCTAAAAATATGCAATATCAATTAAAAAATTAATTTCCTTAAATTTGAATATGTTAAGAAAGAGATTGAGGGGTTTCATCGAGGTGTATTAACCGGCATATCAATCAAGGAACGGTTACTATAAATTCCGTATGCATTAAATGCAATTTTGTACAAATAATGATTAAAAGAAATAATATTTTCAATTCCAAAATCCCACCTTACGACCCATCTATATTTTAAATGTATTCCCATGTGATAAAGAATATTGGATTAAAAAAAAAAAACTAAGATCTTACATTAAAAAAACTAATTAACAATATTGAGTTAATTTTATTAAAAAGATAATAAAGAATTAAAAAACAAAATAAAAATAAAAAAAATTAATGTAAGGATAAAAATATTATTATTAACATTATTTAGTCAATCTTTAATTTCATTATTTTTTATTTCTTTAATTTTCACGTGTCAAAAACATACATAAGTATAGTTAAAAAAAATACATTATATATTATGTATATATTCATATACTAGATTTTCCTTGTGATATGACTTTTATAACAAAAAAAAAAAACAAAAAACAGAAAAAATTATTAAAATATGCCTCTAACAAAAAAAAAAGCCTTTTAAATTTCGACTTTCACTTTTGTACTTGTTGGTTTGTTTTTTTTTTTTTTTCTTTTCTTTAACCAATTCAAGGTTCACAGTGAAGTTCACTAGACGTGTTATTGAAAATTATTTTCACTGTCATTAAACATAAAACAAAACATTTAAAAAAAATATAGATATATATTTTACTTTTATATTTAGTTAATAAGTGTGTTTCAATTCATTAATTTTTTTTTCATTTTTTGTTTTTGCTTTTTTAATATTAGATCCAATACGAAAACAAAGAATAATTTTTTTTTTAATTTAACCATATACCTAACAAAAATTTAATAGAAAAAAAACAAAAAAGGAATTAAATTTTTGTAGACTCTTTGATAATTTTCAATAAAAAAAAAAAATAAAAAATAAAAGAAAAAAAGTATATATTTACCGGTATTTTCTTTTTAATTTTAATATTAACCTTTCATTTTATAGTAATTAACTCTAAGAGCCATTTTTATTTATCATTAGCATTATCATCATCATCATTATCATTATCATCATTTAGCTTATTATTAGGTTGTTCCTACACAAATTTCCTTTTAATATGACGAACCAAAAAAAAACCAAAAAACAAAAATTTTTATATATAGACGAAAATCCTATAATAATCATCACCATAGAGGTCAATATCCCAACAGGAGTAAAATCCTTAAAAAAAACAACAACAATAAGTATAGTAACAAAAAAAATAAATAAAATCAAAATCATTTTCAAAGGAAATTCTTCTGATACATTTCATTCAACTTACCCATCCCTTTCAAAAACAAAAAAAAAAAATAAAACAAAAACAAGAAATCTTAAAACTCTATAGTAAAAAAAATTTAACTAAAAAGCTTTAAGTTGTTGTTTTATGTTTTTATTATTATTATTATTTTATTTATAAATATATATATATTACATATTAACATACATAAGTATATAAAAACGCAATATAGAAAAAAAAATTGATTATCACCCATCATCATCATTATTATCATCAATATCAAATGTCTGGGTAGGTAACCTTTTAACATGACACGCACATATATACACACACACAATCATATTCTTTTATATTTCATGTACTTGATATTTTTATCCGTCAAAACAAAAAAAAAAATTTTTTTTTGTTGTTATTATTATTTATGTCTGGCTGCGTATATCAATACAATCTATCTAATTTTTTCTTTTCTTTATGAATATAAATAAATATTTATGTACATATATTTGTATATGTATGTTGTATGATATATATATCTAGCTATTTTTAGTTGTTGTTATTATCTTCCCACAATTTTCCTTAAAACTGTCAAAAATTTTTTTCGACTTATTTTTCTTTTCTTGTTGTTTTTGTAATTTTGTTATTATTGTATTATATTATATTAATACCCTCACCTAAAAAAATAAAAAAAAAAAAAAGATTCCATTTACCGTTCTTCTTCAGTACCCTCTTCCAAAATTGTATCTCTTTTTATATTCTTGGTTTGTTTTTTTTTTTTTTTTTTTTGTTGAAAAATCATCGTACTCAAAACACAAAACTTGAGGTCATTCATCTTTTTTTTGCTTCCTTTCGGGAATACACACTATTATACACATACACACACACACAATCTTTTTCTTTTTACAATTTTTTTTGTTTTGTTCAACTGTTCTAAATTTATTTACATATCTACAAATATTCTTATACATATACATATATACATTTATTTTGTTAACTGCATTAATATATATATATATGTATATATATATATATGAACATGTTTATTTTTATATAATATAAAATAACCGTAATATAAACGAATTTTTGTCGTTTTTTTTTTTTTGCTCTGTGCCTTTGCTTTTTCTTTTTTTTTTGTTTTATTTTTTTGTTAATACGTCAAACAAAACAACGTCCTTTCATTACACAGTTGTCTTCTATTCTTCATTCTATTTTGGTTTTTCTTTTTGTTTTTTTTTTTTTTTGTTGCCAAAAATAAATTTATTTTTGTATTAAAAAAAAAATAATTGTATTTCATTTAATTTTTGTGTATTTACGTGTGTACATAAGTATTTTTATAAACAAAAAATATACATACATATATGGTATATTCTTGTGAAAAATAAAATGTAAAGTCTAAATATATATATCTACATAATATAATATGTATGTGTATATGTATATTTTTTGTGTTCTTATTTATTTCAAGTTCAATGCTCCCAGACAATATTTACATTCATAAGGCATATTAAAAAAATAAAACAAAAAAAAAAACAAGAACAAAAAATATTCAAAGATTACACAAAAAAGTTTATTGCGTAAAAAAAAAAGAAACAAAAATACACGCATACATACGCATTATAGTAAATACTATTAGAAAGAAAAAGCTTTTTTTCTTTTGTTTTGTTATGTCTGTTGACTGTGTTATGTTCTAGGACTAGAGGACTTTGTAATAAGGGTAAACAAAAAAAAAAAGCAAAAAAAAAAAGAAAAGGAAAAAGAACAGTAACCTCTAATATAACTTTGGATGATGAGTAAACTACTGTCTGTTGCTTAAAAATAATGCGTGCAAGAATGAGATAAAAAAAAATATAATCAAAAAAAAGTAGATATGTAAAAGAAAATATTGTAAAATTTAACTTGAGTTTTTGAAATTTTGTGCCTGACCTTTTTTTTTTTTTGTTTTGTTTATAATAAAAATTATTAACTTAGAATGTTTCTAAACATTTATGTACTTTGATTAGATTCAAATCTTATAAACATATTTTTATTTTATTTTTTTATAAGTAAATACATAATTTTCTTCTTTTTTTTTTGTTGAGAAACAAATTTATTTTGAAATTTACGCATACTTTAATTTTTATTTACACACAAATATAATATACAAAATACAGAATATGTATTTTTTAAAATTCGCAGTTAAAATTAATATTATATTTAATGATGCATTGTAAGAAATTTATCTTGAAATGAAATAAAAACAAGGTAGAATGTAAACCAACGGTTTTTAAAAGCGCACATTTCCAAAACTCAATACAAATTGTTTAGAAGTGTGGCTTACACAAAAATTTGAAAATTTCATGTAATAAGAAAAAACTTGAAAATAGGACATTTTTGAGATTTTGAGGGGCCGTAAGTCCGGAATCCTATATAACTAAGAAAAGCTGTTAACACACGTAAAAATTTATTATTGAAGCTTTAATTTTTATGTCTTGCCGAAGAAAAGTTTTTACAGGTGCCTAAGTTACAGGTGTCTAAAAATAGCAAATTTTCAATTTTTGAGGCGTAATAACTCTTAAAGAGGGGGCGTTACCAAAAAATTTTCTGAGGAAACTTATACTAATTCTAAAAGTTCTTTCTTGTCTCAAAATTTCAGATTCCTATCTAAAGGGGTGCCGGAGTTATGAAAAAAGAAATTTCATGCAAAATGTGGTTTTCACATAACGGTAAATTTAAATCGTAAATTACAAAATATTACATAATTTTGATATTGTTTTATATAGATAATAAAATTTTCGATCTTCTACCGGTTTTAGATTGCAAAACTATTACGCAAAGCCCGAGATATATACATCTGAAAATGGAGCTTTTTTACAATTTTGAAGAGCTGCAGCTTTGGAACCCTTTACAACTAAAATAAACCTTTCACACACGTAAAAATATATTATTGTAGCTTTCATTTTCATGTCTTGCCGAAGAAAAATTTTTACAGGTGCCTAAGTTACAGGTGTCTAAAAATAGCAAATTTTCAATTTTTGAGGCGTAATAACTCTTAAAGAGGGGGCGTTACCAAAAAATTTTCTGAGGAAACTTATACTAATTCTAAAAGTTCTTTCTTGTCTCAAAATTTCAGGTTCCTATCTAAAGGGGTGCCGGAGTTATGAAAAAAGAAATTTCATGCAAAATGTGGTTTTCACATAACGGTAAATTTAAATAGTAAATTACAAAATATTACATAATTTTGATATTGTTTTATATAGATAATAAAATTTTCGATCTTCTGCCGCTTTTAGATTGCAAAACTATTACGCAGAGCCCGAGATATATACATCTGAAAATGGGGCTTTTTTACAACTTTGAAGAGCTGCAACTTTGGAACCCTTTACAATTAAAATAAACCTTTCACACACGTAAAAATATATTATTGTAGCTTTAATTTTTACATCTTGCAGAAGTAAAATGTGTGCAGGTTCCTAAGTTACAGGTGTTTAAAAATAGCAAATTTTCAATTTTTAAGCCCTAATAGCTCATAAACAGGGGGTGGTCCGAAAAAATTTTCTGAGCAAACTTATACTAATTCTAAAAGTTCTTTCTTGCCTCAAAATTTCAAGCTTGTATCTAGAAGCGTGCCGGAGTTATGAAAGTAGAAAAATCATGCAAAATTTGGTTTTCACATAACGGTAAATTTAAATACTAAATTTAAAAAAATTGTATAATTTTGATATTAATTTACAAAGATAAAAGAAATACCTGTCGAATGACGTTTTCAGATTGAAAAAATCTTAAGCAGAACATAAGATATATGCATTTAAAAATAGGGCTTTTTCAAAGTTTGAGGGGGTGTAGCTCCGTAATGAGGGGGGCTACATGAAAAAGTTGTTCCACAAAATTATTTTTTTTATGAGACCTACCTATGGTTAAAATTTTTTTTCTCTATCTTTAACGGTGTAGAAGTTTTGTAAACAGACGGACGGACGGACGGACGGACGGACGGACAGAGTGAAACTAATAAGCACATTTTTTCAAAATTTTTTTGGAAATGTGCTAAAAATACGTATGTACATGTGTATATATTCTAAGACATTATTATAATTGCAACAATGAATAATTTTTTCTTCCTTTGAATATGAAGACTTCCTTATTTCGTTTTAATCTAATTAAATTAATTAAATTATCCAGCCAATGGTGTAGTAGTTAAGATACCGGCCTTTCATACGAAAGGTCTCGGGTTCAAATCCCGGCTGGGGCATATAGATTAATAAAATAATATAGATTTTTCTTATAATATACAAAGTGTGCCGCGTTAACTTCCACATAGAGCAAGAGGGGATGCGGAACCTCACAACGAATAAAAATTATATGGAAGGGAGGTCAATTCTGGACCGTTTTCGAGATATAAGGAGTTAAAGATATTTTAGCGACTTTTAATAAAACGAGGAAGAATACAGTTGCCTTTGTCAACTCTTAGATACCCGTACGAATCGTTAGTATGTTCACAGCCTGTCACTTTGCTTACAATATTATTTTTTTAATATTTTAGTATTTTAAAATAATTTGGGTGAATTTTATAATTTCTAGAACTATGGGTTGTAGATATATTCAAACTATATGCTTATACATTCTTCAAAAGCAGATTCTAACCTTCCACATAACGATTATCAATCCAAAACTTTTTCAAATATTCTATAGTACCATTTAATAATAAGCGGTAAATATATATTAAATTTACTTAGTACAAAATAATAAATATAATTTTAAATATTATATTTAAATATTCCATTGACAGAATAATTTCTTATAAGTACAATAAAATACATATATGTATGTAAATACGGCGCTATATAATATACATCTATACTCTTATCATTCATTCATCAGTGACATATACGATATGTAAATAAACATGATATTATATAAGTATGTATGTATATCAATATCATATAAATAAAAATTCTTCAAGCAACCGTTATGTTGTTTATTTATTTACATTTTTATGTACTACGCATTATATCCTCAACAATTTCAAATTATCGAGTAAAACAAATGCAAAAAATTTGTTGAAGAAATTTGTTAGAAAATTTGAAAAAATCAAGTAACACTTTCGTCAATTATAAAGTAACCCTATATTATTAAAAAAAGTTGTTAACAGAAATAAGAGTATAATATTGAAGCTTTAATTTTTGTGTATTACTTCAAAAAAATTTTAACAGGTGTTCAAGTTACAGGTGTTTAAAAATTGGAAATTTTCAGTTACCCCTTACAGCTCCTAAACGGGGGGTGATACAAAAAAAATTTCTGAAATGACTCATACTTATTTTCAAAGATCTAAATTTTGTCAAAATTTCAAGCTTCCAACTTTAACCGTTTAGAAGATAGAAGAGTTGATGGATTTTGCAAAATTTTAGGCATAACGGTACATTAAGACACCGTATGCCACAAAAATATATTTATTGTATATATACTTTTAAAGCTAATAAAAGTAGTAATCGTTTGGCGTTTTCAAAATGAAGATATACTTTATACAACTTGTGCTATAATAATTTAAATATAGAGCTTTTTTGAACCTTTGGGGAGTTGTAGCTCCGTAACGGGTGGGGCTACAAAAAAAAGTTATTAAAAATAAAATTAATATTTTTGTGATATCTATCAGCAGTTAAAATTTCATAGCTCTATTTCAAAAAAAATGTGGGGATCTAAAAGTTAGGTGTTCGAGAGCTACCCTAAGTTTTGGTTCAAACTCAGCCAAAAAAAATATGGAACTTACAAATTACTCCCAGAATATTTTGTGTAAATTTCAAGATTCTAACTTTCTTAGTTTTTGAGTTAGCGTGCTGACGGACGGACGGACGGACATGGCTCAAAAGTCTTAGAATTTTTTTCTGATCCGATCCATACCTTTGAAGGTATATCTAGCTCGCTTATTTCGAGGTGTTACAAGCGGAGGAGTAATTTTATTATACCCGATCCTATCGTACGGGTATAAAAATGTATAATTTTTGAACGGCTTGCTATAGAGAGATAAAAAAAAATGTATTTTGTACAGTATGTTTCCAGCTTAATGAATAGTAATCTCAAGTCATAGTTTAAATAACTAAATTTTATTAAGGATTCATGTATAGTAGTGAGTAAAATTTAAATTTTTCTAGTTATTTTACAAAACTAATATAATTTTTAATAAAAATTAAACTTTCCAAATTTTACAATTACCTATTAGATATACATTAAATTGTTCACATCCTTTAATTGACTTATGTATTAATATAAAATCAAACTCAACTTTGTAGTTTTAAAACTCTTTTAAAATGTTAAGGCGTTAACTATATATTAATGAGCTTTAATTTCTTCTAAAGTTTTTAACTTGGGTCGTATACATGTTAATATCCTAATCCAGTTTCTAATTCCTAATTTCATTTCACTGGATGTCATTTATCCGTATTTGCCTGCACTATTATTTGACTGTATTTCGTTTTGCTGGAGTGTCATTTAATTATACTGAACTCTGGAATCTCTTTTAATTTAGAACCTCGTCTATACACATATACATTTCGAATTTTTAAATTCAATTCTAATTAACAATTTTACTTCATCTCATGTTTTAATCAGTTTAACAAACAACACGTGTTTTAGATACATATTAATTAATATTTTTTTAAAGAAAAAATTATAGAACTGGAGAAGTAGGGAATGGAAAAATTTCAAGACCAAAAATAGTCTCATATGTATATATATATATAATAAATGTTTACCCTTTAAAATTTAAGAGAGCAATCTGTAATTACTTAATTTTTTTTAGTTTATTCCCCTGCCACATGAATGTGACAAGGAAATTACACAGCCTTTCCTAAGGGAGAATTATTCTTACGACGTGTGTAGGATACGAACACACACTACCCTCGATGTTTCCAGCGTATTTTATGCGTTCTACTTCATAAGGCCACTGAGGCCCTCATTTTTATTATCTGATTTAAAGACATTTAGGTATTTAGGTTCAATGAAATCGATTAAGAGGTGAAATAAAGATTTTAATGACGTGGACTTATACTTTAATTTGTAAGAAAGCATAAATAAGAAAAAAAAGTAGGATAAACCTATAACAACGCCTTTCACATATACTATTCATTTTTAAATTGTTGAAATAGTAAAAATAATAAAAAATATATTTTTCTAATTTCAAATAAACTTTTTAATTAAAAATAGAGTTTATTTATTATTATCCCTTTTAATAACATTACACCATATTTAAGCATTAGAACAAATTACATATTTGTTTTTTTTTGTTCTTTTTTACATAATATATATGCAAAAATTTGTTATACACTATTTTATTTTTATATATTATATACGTATATATTTAATATATATATTTATATATATATATATATATATATACTTGTATTTCATTACAAAAATTCATTTTTAATTTCACAAAATTTAAATATCCTAAAAATTTTATGCCTTCACCGAAAATTTACATCAAATACACACATGTTTAAATTATATATTTTGCTAGATATTAAATACATATATATATATATTTACTATTTTGCAGACGGTCATTGTCCTTTTCGGTAGTTTGATATGCAAAAAAAAAAAATTTGTTTAAAGAAAATTTTGTTGTTTTTTTTTTCTTTTGTCAAAAATATAAAACAATAACAGTAGATTGATTTCTTTTACCGTTATATTAATAACCACTGTTTAATTTTTTTTATAATTATTTTATATTTTTGTCTTTTAAATACGTTTTTATAATATAATATGTAATGGTAAAATAATATAAACTTACAATAAATTTTAAAAAAATACATTTTTATTATCGACGCCTACAGTTATGCAATTTTCATCAATCAAAATATAATTAAAGAAAATTATTGAGTATTAACAGAAGGAGCAACAGTTCAAATCTCGCGCAAGTTTTTTTGATTGATAGGAAAATTACTGTTAAATTATATTTTAAATTTTAAAAGATTAATATTTTTAATACAACCTATATATAAACTAGAGCAAAATTAAAATATTCATTTAAAAGCTAATATTTTCATTGTTTTGGCAGTTTATCTAGTACACTAATACTAAATGAATTTTCTGTGACATACGAAGGCTATTATATTAATTTATTTTTAAAAAAACTTACCCAAAAAAAAACTTGGATTACCATTCATTTTGAAATCGTTAACATCCTCTCCTTCGCTACACATTTTTACTCGTTTCTATCTCTCTGTCTACTACCTTTTTCATGACTTTCGACTTCTAAACACTCTGTATTTAAAAATTTTAAAAAAACTTTTTATTACAAATATTCTTTTCGTATTTGGAATTTAAGAAATATTTAACTGAATTTCGAACTTAAAAAACAAAAACACCATATTTTCTCTGTTTACATCCGATGATACTTTTTATTATTCTTATGTTCTATGTTATGTTTTTTTTTTGTTATCAACTTAAAATTAAATGTGGTTGACGTTATAAAACCCTTGAGTAATCTTTATCACTCACTCACTGGAACTCACTGGTGGAACTTAATTTTAATGAACAAAAACGGTTTTTAATTATAACATATATCAATTTTTGAAAACCTTTTCAGTAATTCAAAAGACAGACTGTCAAACTGTAAATATTTCAACCAAACTAAATTGATATCAATAACAAAACAAAAAATACACAATATCCAAAATTTTAATAAGGTTCTTACCCTCATCCTTTTTGTTTTTATTTTCTTTTTAGTTTAGTTACTGTGTAAAAGTTTCATATGTGTTACCTACCCCACATACAAAAACGAAACAACCGAAACAAAATTCAAATACAAAAAACGGTTACAATAAAACTTAAACGCACAGCCGGTGTAATTTTTATTTTATGGTTTTACCTTTGTATAACATTTTGACCGGATCGAACAGGACAGAAAAAATAAATAAAAACTAAAAATAAAATAAAAGATATGTAATATTATTTTTGGACAATACTAAAAATATTGAATTAAAAAAGAATTTGTAGATATTGAATGTAAAATTTATAAAGCAATAAAAAAAAATTTTTTTTTATTAGAAGCAATAATTGTTGCCTCCTTACTAATCACATATAAAGGGCGGTTATCAATACAAGGTATTTAATTTAGTTAAATTCAAAATAGGAGGGAGTATGAAAGGATTTTTTTGTTTATAAAATTAAAATAATAATTTGAGTATAGATTTTAAATACAAGTTTTTTTGTTTTTAATATTGAGTATGATTTTAAAATTAGCATTTCGCAAAATAACCATTTTATACATATTAAGATAGGTTGGTATTATGTATTTATGTATTTATAAAAGATTATAAAATTTATAAATTTTATAATAAATCTTCGACAAAATAAAAGTGTTAATTTTGTGAGAATTTGAGAAATTTTAATAAAAATAGACAGAGAACTAAGGATCAACACACACCACATTTATACTTGTACTATTACAGTTTACAATGATATATTGACAAAATGAAATTCCTTAAGGTTTAAAAAAACTGGAAATAAGTGTCAAATATTAATAATCAAATATTGGTATAATCAAAAATTGTAGTTTAGTTATATCAATCGGCAAATGTGCTTATTTATATATTATTAATTTAATGAGAGCACTGCTTGCAGACTTATTCACCATTCAACCTAACAAAATAGCACTATACTGTACAATTTATTATAGGCTCTTTACCTACCTACTAAATAGAGCAGCTGAAAGGTGCAACAGATGTAACTAGCAATTCAAATCTGCAAGAGATTTATTAGCATTTTCATATCTTAAATCATAAATAGCTTCTTACTTTTGGAATAGTTAAAGTTATTGATTTCATTTTAAGATTACTCAATTGAAGACACATCTTTAAAAAAGTTGCTTTGTAAAATGGTTATATATTATTTTCATTCATAATCTTGTATTTTGGAATGTACCTAGATCGTCAGCTGGCTTGGAGAAAACACATTTTCCCAAAAAATGGATATAATTACATCCCATGCTAATAAAAACATACTGCCTAATTGATAGTAGTACTAAAATTAGTTCACAATGACTCTAGAAAAATAAAGTCTTTGCAAAGTCATCCTTTAACTAGTGTAGGCCTATGACAGTTGAATAGTATGAACAGCGAAAAAGTCTAATATTCAAATATTACAATTCTTACCAAAATTGGCTATGAACTTTAGTTGATGTTCTTTTATTCGTATCAAATTACATAATTCATAACGATCTAAAAATGTTAACGGTTAAGGAAGAACTTCAGATATATTGTCCAAACAATATATCGTAATTCATCCCTATATATAACAATTACACTAATAGCAGATCACAATCTATAATATTCATACAATACATAACATAAAAACACAATCCAATGCTGATGAGTACTATAAAATATACTATAAAATAGACATTTTTTCCTATATAAATGATTATGTTATATTCGGATTGTCAAGACCGTTTGATCATTACATAAAATTTGTAATTCATTTAAAATTATTTGAGTATTTAAAAATCTATTTGTAGACAACATAAAAATATTAACGAGCTCACTATTGTAAAAATACTCAAAAAATATAGCCATATATTAATCATTTTATATTTTTAATCTGATCCGTCTTCTCAAAATGTACTGAGTAAAACATCACCGAATCGAATTTAATGCAATTGAAATATTTGGAAATTTCAATTTATTCTTAAAAAATTTTTAACTATAACGGGTGTTCCTGTTGTTTCCTCTGAAAGAAGTCTTACTACTATGAAGAAAATGAAAAATTTTAAGCGATCACCAATGTCTCGGTTAAAGGAACTCTAAAATGTTTTTGCCTTAGAGAGCATTCGCGCTATCTCAAGGTCTATTCTTAATAATTCACCACAAAAGCGATAAAAACAAATATTTTTTTCTCATTAAGTCAATTAAATCAATTTCCTAAAACAATTTTTTTTTTTTTTATCCTTACTTAAATATTTTAGCTGTTTATTCGTTACACCATCATTTACTTAATATTTTATTATTTCTCTTTATATATTAATACTAATATATGTAAATATTCAATCAATTAAACAACTAATCAAACATCAATAATCATACAATTTGTAAAACAGAAAATGGTTACATTAAATAAAAAATTATCACCTTAAATAAAATATTACCTACATACATTAGACATAAATACACAAGTATTTATAATGCAGCAAAGGTAAAAAAAAAACGTAGTGTTAATTGATTTTAAACTTTATAATCAATTTTTTTACACTTCATTTCAATCCAATTAAAATAGTTGATTGTCTACAATATATACAAAAAAAAATTATAATAATAAATACATATATTGACGACGATTAGTTGATTTAAAACTATTTACACTTAATGTTTTTCTTTTTGCCTTTAATAGCTTCTTAATAAATAATAATAACTTCATCAATTCATCATCATTGGCATCTGATTTAGATGCAATGCAATGTAAAGCAAAACCATAATTTTATTAGCAATTCCACTTGAAACGAACAGGAATGTAACGTATACCTATCAGGTTCATGTAGAAATGTACACATTTAAGGATTTGTGATTATATATTAAGGTAATTATTGCCTATAGGCAACACTTCAAATTGTCATTGCAATAAAAAAACAAATTTTGATCTTTTTTTCAAAAAAAAAAAATTTAAATGGAAATCACACAAACTAAAACACGTTCTTGCATTAAGATCATGGTGCGTACGTACATTATATATCTTTCTTAGTTTATAATCTTCCGCGTAAAATCTAGTTGAGTAATGAATGAATGAATAAGTAAATGAATGATGCATATTTTCTTTTAAATATAATGAATTTTTTCCTTTCATTCTAGTCTACCGGTGAATTTCATCCATTTATTTTGAAATCTAATTAACCAATAAAAGATATAGGTAGGTAGATAGCTAAGTAAGTAGAGGACGCAGACGTACCCTTAGTTTAGGCCTGTTGTGGTGCTATGGATCAGTATTTTCCTCTAATTAAAACTATTAGGAGCTTCTTAGAAAGCGCTGTAAATTCCACCTACGACAGATCGAAAGGTTATTAAACAGAATTTTCGCAGAAACTTTTTTCAGAGCAAGAGCTGGACATTTACACAACAACTGTGAAATTGATTCCTCTTCTTCTTCAACACTGTGTTCCTCTTCTTCTTCAACAACTGTGAAATTGATTCCTCTTTTGGTGATTCTTATAGCTATACAAAACTCACATAAAGAAAGTCTTCAAGCATGTTTGCCAACCGGGCAGTATTCCGTTAAAACTCCTATTAGATTACCGATATTGCGGCGATTTATGAATAAGAATCTAGTTGACCATTTAAAATCTAATACTGGCGGGTTTGTTTGGACACAGCGCAATTATAACTGGAACCCCGAAATTCTTCTTTTCTTGGAGAATTTGACGGTTTGTGCCGCCCCTAACTAATTCATCAGTTCTGCAATTTCCCCAGAATCCGCAGTATACAATTATCCAATTGTTAAGGATGAGAGGCAGTTGCTGACAACGACTGAGATAACCGAGTAGGATTTCAAGGCTTTAATACCAGCAGCCTAAAAAGACATAAGTTAAAGTAAACTATAAAATGAAAATATCGAACAATAAAACCAGATAGTCCAAAATCGCGAAAGTTAAAACTTCGAAAAAGGATGCTTGTGGATTTATAAAAATCCCACGAATTGGAAAACATCATCTATTTTTACCACTTTAGAAGGAAAATAACTTCTGTTCGCTTTTACTTATTCTCTTTCCTCTTTTTTTTTTTAGTTTTTGTTGATCTCTTTTTTTTGGTGATATCTCAAATAAAGCGTTATAGGAAATTTATTTCGATTTTTAGTTGTGAGACGAAAAATTAGGAAAAAGAAAAGGGAATAAATATAGACCGAAAAAGCGCGCGGATTTCTATTAAAACCAATAATGATTTAAGCTGTACAATATTCTAAAATAAATTTACTTCATGTCTTCAATTACGTTTATTTTGCCCTGTTTTTAAAATTTTTAAGTCTTGAAGAAGAAATTTTGTCCTAAAAGCTTAAAAGCTGGGGGAGAAAAATTTCTTAGTTTGTCTCTACTAACAAAGTACATTTATATGTATCAATTATTCGCTTTAGATAAAAGACTACTTCGGAATTGATTTAGTTTAGTAACAAAACTCCAAACAAAACTAGTAACAAAATAAATGTCTATTACTTTTTAATTTTCAAATTGTACAGAAAAGAAAGTTAGATTTAGTACTAAATACTTAACCCTCTGTAGAATAATCTACAAAATAGATTACAACTGTATCTTAAAAATTTATCTTGAAAAAGAAGCAAAGAAACTTATTAAAAATAAATACTACAAATTCGCAGTTAATTACAGTTATAATAACGAATTGTTGCACAAAAAAATGCTATTGATTAAAAATTTAAAGTTCACTGCACAAATTTAAGGCATCTTCGATGTACAATATAGTTAGGTAATGTCATCAACCAAAGACTTCGGTATTCTTAAATAAATTGTATGGAAATAAAATAATCCATTTTATGTATGGTATAAAGAAACAGATACTTTTGGTAGACCCAACACGATTTATTTTCATGCATTCATGATTTACGAAGAAAAAATAAATGAAAAAATTAAGATGCCTTCAAGGTGTGCATATATGTAGCACCAATTTTAAATTTTTTGTTTCTTTTTTTCTTAGCTTTCAATGCCTTCATCAATCCATTAAATAAAAATGAATAAAATAATTAATTTATTTTAGAAGAGAATCTTTTTAAACTACATAATGAATGATAATTTTTTATCACAAGACAAAACCAAAGAAAAAAAAAATTAACAATTGCTATCCTTTTTTTGTTTTTTTATTTAATTTTTTGTTGGTTTTCGCCACCTTTTTTTTTCTGGTCAAATAAAATACCACCTAAATGATTTTTTATGCACATACGACATAATATTATAATGCATATTATACAATCGATATAGTTATTTTCAATCTGGTCACATGCATCGTTACACTAAATGTCATTAATGTAACGCAATTATTAATTCTTGATTATGGGTGGCGCTGTAAATCTATTATATGAAATTACAAAACAAAACAAAAACACAAAAAATAAAAACCTATTAAAATGTTTCTGTCGCATTGGTCACATTGGTCGCATTTAACATATTATCACAATATTATATATGGGTGCATAAATGTGTGTTTTCAATATTTTGTTTTATAGTTTTTGTCTCTTTCTTTTATTGCAACGATTTTTACTGATTTTTATTTTTCTTTTTATTTCCTGTTTTTTTTTTTTTCGAATTTCAATATGTTGTTTCTAAAACACTAGGCCATCCACAAACTATGGAATTGGTATGTACAACAAGTTACAATTTACAAAAACAAAAACCAATGCACAAAATAATTCCGTTCAATTGAGTTCAACCAACCAACTGGACATTCAACTTGTTTTGTTGATGCATTTTTATTTTATTTTTATTTTTTTTTTGTTTCTATTTTTTTATGTGTGTTTTATTCATAATCGTTGGCTAACTTTTTAATATTGGAATATACGTGAGTACACTGTATGTATTATGCTTTTACACGCATGATATTAGAAAAAGAAAAATAAACCAAAAAAAAAAACAAAAAAAAAAGCGGAATGAAGTAAAAATCTCAATCCCATGAGATTTAATCACAGTTTGTTCGTTGTTGTCGGCAGGCCAAGCAATAAAACAGAATTTTTTTTTTTTGATTTTTTTATTACTGCTATTATTGTTATTATTTTGGTGTTCTTTTGCACTGACATTAATTTATCTAAGCAGATGCACATAATATATGTACGTAGAATGAAACAAATTGATATACAAAAGACCAGAGAAACGATGAGTTCAAAACCAAAAAAAAATTTAAAAAAAAACTAAAGTGAATAAAAAAAGGTAAGAATGAGTGATATTAGCTTGTTGAAACAGGCATGCTGTGTTTTTTTTTTTAAATGATGAATTAACTTCATGTATGTACATATAATATGTCCAAATCATTTCGTACCTATGTATATGTTTTGTAAAACAAGAAAAAACACTATGCACTCAAATTCACTCAAAAAATTAACAAGTAAGTTTGAAATTTTATTATTATATATATAAAGCTTTTCCTAACAAATGTATGAAACCACTCACTAATTTCGTATCAAAAAGATAAAGCACTTCCAGATGCGCTAGAGACTAGCTGCAAAATGCATTTAATAGAGTTTGGTGTGAAACCATCCAGGAAAATTACATCTTTTTGGTTCCAAAGGAGCCCTTTTAGCCCTTTATATGTTGCATGGGGATTTCAATATTTATAACCTAATATCGTCATATGGAGTATCATTGAAAAGGTCTTGGCGAGCTCTTCAACTTTTGTTTGGAAACAAGTATTCTAGGACACTTTTCTTGGTCCCTGAGACCGTTTATAATACACACTTACTTCCATACACAATTTGTTTGTAATACATATATGATATGATTTATATTAAAGGTATGGTAAAATTTTAGTGTTTGTTTTGTTTTCATTCTTACACAAAAAAAACAAAAAAAAAGCATAATAAAACAAAAAATACGTAGCTAGATACCTAACACTACGTAGCTCTATAAATACAACATATATCATTTATATTCAGACTATATGTACAGTAATAGCTTTAGCATATTATATTGTAATTGTATAGAAAAGAAATATAAATAAAAATACGTAGCTATGGAGGATCTATATTGAAATCCCTAATTCGAAAACCCAAATTCAAAAATCCAAATTCCCAAAATCCAAAATTCAAAAATTCATAGTGGACAAAATCCAAAATCCGGCGCGCGCCGTTAATAGTACAATTTTTATGTTTGGATTTTGTTCATCCTTTTTTTGGGTCCATCCTTTAAAAATCGCTGCAAATAAAAATAAATATTGTTTTTAAGTTATCTACACAGTTTAGTAAAACAAAATTTGAAAATTCATAAATGATTTTATAAATTTATGTAAGAAAAAAAAAATTAATAAATTTGTCAAATACAATAAAAAAAGAATTTATTAAAAACAATACTTTACACTTTGTTTTTCACTCAATAAATTTTATAATGAAATTCTAATAGACACAACTTTATATGTTTAATGTTACAAATTCAATTTTTACTTATTCTAAGGGTAATACCCCAATTTTACTGCGTTTTATTTTTTGTATAAGTGAAGTTGCCGTTTGTAATTTTAATTTTTTCAGTCTGAATTTTTGACGTTTGAATTTTTTGTGAATTTGGATTTTTGAAATTTGGATTTCGTAATTTTGGATTTTTGAAATTTGTATTTTAGAAGTTTGGATTTTGGAAATTTGGATTTTGGGAATTGGGATTTTTAAGAAATTAGAGATTTTGACTCATTTGGATTTTGAAAATACGGATTTTGTCGGATTACCAGCTGTGGATACTTAACATTACATAGCTCTATAAATATAATATTGTATGTTATACATAAATATGATTAATATTCAAACTATATGTATAGCAATAGCATATATTATATATGACTATAAAATTCGGAAAAACGAGGAAGAGTGCAGTAGAGTAGACTGTGTCAACTCTGGGATACTCGTATGAACGTAATATATCCTGTTTCTATAAAACTTGATCATCTTTTAAAAACATTCAGATGTTTTAGTACCGAACTACAGAGATATATTTATGTAAATTGTGGAGTTGTATGACAGCTACCCGAATCTATTGCGTCTAGCTTCATTAAGTTCCAAGAAATGCAAGAAGCCTGAACCGGCTGCTTTAGACCAATCAAATTTTACAAAAGTTTTTGGCATGCAACTCGACACTTTTTCACTAAATTTCAGATAGCTAGCTTCAATAGACACTGAGTTATTTTCATTTAAAAAGAGAAGTTGTATGGCAGCTACCCGAACCCGTCACACCATCACAACCAAATTTTATAGAATTTGTTGCCATAAAACTTGATCATCATTCGTAAAATTTCAGATACCTAGATTGAATAGACACTGGGTTATTTCCATTTAAAGAAAGAAGTTGTATGGCAGCTACTCGAACCCGGCGGCCGAAAATGCTGGAGTTAAATAGCAAAACTAACAATTTTGTAAAAGTGACGTAAAAAAAATGTCAGCCTCCTAGCTCCTTTATTTTTTGAGTTATCGTGCGGACGGACACTGAGTTATTTTCATTTAAAAAAAGAAGTTGTATGGCAGCTACTCGAACCCGTCGCACCACCACAACCAAATTTTGTAGAAGTTGTTGCCATAAAACTTGATCATCATTCGCAAAATTTCAGATACCTAGATTGAATAGACACTGGGTTATTTCCATTTAAAGAAAGAAGTTATATGGCAGCTACTCGAAACCGGCGGCCGAAAATGCTGGAGTTAAATAGCAAAACTAACAATTTTGTAAAAGTGACGTAAAAAAAATTTCGGCCTCCTAGCTCCTTTATTTTTTGAGTTATCGTGCGGACGGACACTGAGTTATTTTCATTTAAAAAAAGAAGTTGTATGGCAGCTACTCGAACCCGTCACACCATCGCAACCAAATTTTATAGAATTTGTTGCCATAAAACTTGATCATCATTCGTAAAATTTCAGATACCTAGATTGAATAGACACTGGGTTATTTCCATTTAAAGAAAGAAGTTGTATGGCAGCTACTCGAACCCGGCGGCCGAAAATGCTGGAGTTAAATAGCAAAACTAACAATTTTGTAAAAGTGACGTAAAAAAAATTTCGGCCTCCTAGCTCCTTTATTTTTTGTGTTATCGTGCGGACGGACGGACGGACGGGCGGACGTACATGGCTTAATCGACTCAGAATTCGATTCTGAGCCGATCCATACCTTTGACACTATATCTAGCTCGACTCTTTTAAGGTATCACAAACGTAATGGCAAATTTATTATACCCTTGAACATAGTTCATACGGGTATAAAAACGAAAAAAAAGGAGGAAAACAAAGGCTCATATATTTCGCCAAAAAAAAAACAACTTAAAATAAAACGATTGATTGGAGAATAAATATTTAAAGTGATGACAAAAATTTATAAATATTAATAAAAATTTTAACTTTTAAACAACCAAATAATTATCAATGACTTCCTTAAATTTTTTTATTTTTTTTTTTTTTCAAAGGATTTTGTTTTTATAAAACTGAAAAAGAAGTTGTTCATCCTAATTCAGTTTAATGGATCTCTTCAGTATAAGGAATAAATTGCACCTTATCAAAACAAGTTTTAAGCTATTTGTTAAAACTGATGTTCTTTATATTAAAAACTAACAAAATAGTCTGTGAGTTGAGAGAATAATTCGAAAAATTGCAAAGCGAATTAAATTTAATGAATTAAAACAGTTTCGTTATAAGTTAAAAACTTTACCAAAGTAAATTTTATGCGTAAACGAAATTTTAAAGAATACTTAAACAGATTTCCTTATACGTTTAAATAAATATATTGGTTGTAGAATGCTTATATGTATATTCAAATCATTTAAATATAAAATGTTCTAATATAATTCAAAACTATGTAATATTAATAGATTTATATTTAAAAAAAAATGTTAATTCAATACACAATATTTAGCTAAAGTCTTTTCACTAAGTATGCAGGATTATTCAAAGCTACATTTTCAATAAATTTCAGAGTCGAGAATTTACCTCTTATTCAACATTTTAATTAATTTTAGTATGATGTTTCGATCTATAATTCACAAATACTTATTATGCGAAATATTAATTAATAAAATAACGGTGCCTGTGATAGAATAAATTGATAAATTGTCGATTGTCGAATTTCGAATAAATGAATGTTATTGTCCATTATTATTGAATAAAATCAAAATATTTTTCTCAGTGTCAAATGCATCATTCATTAATGCAGCATTAAATTCCAATTGATATTAAAGTATATATGTACATATATATCTGACGTATATGTCTGTATATATCTGCCTACTTCATATTATGTAATGTACAAAATTAAAAAACTCCAATCCTAATTCTTTTCAATTTTGTATACGTACGATATTATGGAATTTTACGAATGTGATCACTATGGCATTTTATTTATTTTTTTTTTTTTTTTGTTTTTTTTTATAATCTAGAAAAGGTGTTGAAGTTGGACTGATTGGCGAGTGCCACTTTCAACTCAATTTGACATTTTTGGTACTTGTAATTTTGCAGTTTTTTTTTTTTTTTGTTTAATCTGATTTTCTGTTTTTATTTTTGTTTCTTTTCTTTTGTATTTCATATATGAACAATGAATTTTTTTTTGTATTTGGTTTCACATCTGTTGTTCTTGTTAGCAAGGTTACGTAACCAATTATGAGTATTTCAATCCATTATCTTTTATATATACATATATCTATCGGTAGGTAAGGTATGTATTTTTTGTTCCTTTTTTTTTTGTTAAAGTGAGATGTCAAACCAAATTGTTGCACATTGATTGCTTTATACTGCGACTGACAATTATTATGATGCACTACAAAGTCTAAATATGATGCATGATATATGTGTCATATATGTAACATATACATATATTAAGAATATGAAATTTAGTATTTATGAATAAAAAAAAAGAAAAGAAAAATTTATAGAATATATATGTAACGGTATGAGAAGTAATCATAACAAGTTTAAAATGTCAAATATGATTTTATTTTCACAGTAATAAAAGATTAAAACATGATTTGATAGATGACTGTTTTTTTTTTTTCTTTTTTTTTTTGTATTAAGAGAATAGAAAGATTATGGGTATAGAATAAATTAATGGTATATTGTTTAAATTGGAATGTATTTAATTGGTTAATAGATACATTTTTATTGTCATCAGATGGTCCATATAAGAATAAATTATAGATGATTATTTGCATATTTTGACATGATTGAAAATAAGTTACAATATATGGGAAGCATTTATTAAATTAATTTTTCAATATGAATCTGGTAATTTAAAATAAAGAAAATAAAATAAATGAAAATAAAATTTTTTTAAATTGTGTTCTCATAACTTTTGGATTAACATTAAATACAAGATGTGTATAGATGGTGTTGTGGTAGATGATATAGGTTGTTGATGATAAAAATAAATAATAAACTGTGGAACAATGATGGTAAAATTCGAATAGTTCTGATGAGATCTTATAATGAAATTCACATTTCTATAGCGTTATAATGACAACCAAAATTTTTCAAAATTTGTATTATATAAATGAATTGAATCCTTCAAACCGATGTATATTTAAAATTTATAATAGAACTGTTATAGTTATCCATCCAATGTTATATTGGTTAAGATACCGGCCTTTCATTTGAAAAGTCTCGGATTCAAATCCCGGTTGAGTCATGTAAATTAATAAATAATATTTAATTAAAATAAAAAATAATATAGATTTTTCTTATAATATATAATAAGTTAGGTTAGGTTACTTGTACTGATAAAATAATGTAAACAAAATAAAAAATACAATTATAATTTAATACTTGTACCGAGATGACCCATATGCCTTTAAGGCAAAGGATTATAAAAATATCGACAGATATTTATATTTCGACGATATAAAATAAAATCAAAAAATAAATAAATAATTACCTAATAGATGGCGTATATAGAAATAAAAGAAATATTAATGCCTCGTCTTATAAAATAACTATACAGTCGAGTAATCGACGACTTAGTCAAATTAATGAATCCAGAAACTGAAGCTTAGTCAAATTTGAATTATAAATGATTTAATAGATACGCTATGTTCCATAAGAATTTGGAAGGAAAAAAGAAATATCTTTTAGTTAGGATTCAAATGATTAAATATTTATGATTCAACACAATATTTAGCTTTATTTGTTGTAAATTTATTCGTTTTTATTATGCTATTTTTCTTTTACGTTCACTTCCACTAATCTTTTGCATCAGATCATTCTGTTAAAAATATTTTTAAGTTTATATTTTTTTTTTTTTTTAATCTTACCAAAAAAGTTCAGACTAAAATTAACCCATAATCTCAAGGTTGATCCAAAGAAACATTGTGTTACAATATCTGATACAGTCTGAGAAAAAAATTTCTTCTTCTTGATTTGTCGTGTTTAGGTTAAACTTATGTCCTATATAAGAATAGGAAAGTTGTAAAAAAAATTTTAGTAAATAATTATCTTATAACGTGTACAAGATAGGGCTATAAACACAAATTAATAAGAAACAGTAAGCAAGTAAAATAAATTAAAAAAGAAGTTGCTTCTTGACTTCTTTCTACGACCATACACAAATTGATTATATATATAGGTACCTTTCATTCATTATGCAAACAAAAATTATTTTCTTATAAAACTTTTGAACATATTTTTAAAGAATATTTTTCACTTTGTCAATATATTGTTTAGAATATTCTCTTTAAAATAATTATTCGATACTAAATCGGGTTTAAAAAGTTGAAATTAAATGAACTTACAGTAAAAATGAAAAATAATAATATAATATTTGAACAGTTTTAATTTCATTATGCATTTTTAAAACATACCTATATCTATATTTTTTTTTTTGAATAAAATTCTATTTAATTATTTTAATTAAAATTAAATTTTTTTTCCATATAAAAACGGTAAAAAAAATTACGTGAAATTTGATTCTGTCTGGGAAAATTCACAGAGCAAATAAAGTGTAAGCAAAAACAAAAATAAAAACACAATTAGGCCTGAATGTCTGGTACGTGTACTCACTTATTTAAGTTACTTACATAATACGAACAATGAGAATAGAAATAATCAGATGGTAAACGGTTGTCTGTATTCACTTTTAAAAACCGCAAAAATATAATGAATGATGTACTAAAAAGGTGCGTGATGGAAACTAATAAAATGTCTTTTACTCCCTTCTCTTTCGTTAAAAAACAAAAAAAAAAAAAAAACACATCAATTTGTTAAAATTGTTCTTTTTATACATGAAATAATTTCACTATAATATATATACCTTTTTTTTATTTTAAATTATAAGGTTATCATTTATTAAAATATTCTAAAGGTATAATGAGTTTATTTTCACGTTTTAAATAGGATTAGATTAATGAAAAACTCACCTGACTTACATTTTATCCCTGAGTTTAACAAAATAAACATATAAACATTAACTCTAACATTAACATTGACAGAATTTTTACTCTGTACATCACTTAAAAAAAAAACAAGAAAATCCCTCCTCATACTTCCAGCGATAGACTTAATCCACTATATCACTAAGTGCTTAATCCACTATATCACATAGTGCTTAATCCACTGCATCACTAAATACGATAAAAAGTTGTCTAATCTGAAATTTTCACATTTTATATACATGGAAAAATAAGTTTTGTTACATTGTATATATGTATTGCGATACATGAAACTGAAAACCCATTAAAATTTGAAATTAACTATCTTATCATTAGTCCAAATAGGTTGTGTTGAAACAAAATGGCTCAAAATGCTTAAGTATAGTCAATTGAATAGCGCTATCAGTTATTTTAATTTAATTAAACCATTTCATTTTATTAATCTTCCAAATCTTTTAAATCTATCTATAAATATTTATAATAAATGTAGGGCATATGTTTACCTTTCGGATGATTGTCATTTTTGCTAAATTTTATTTTCTAAAATTATTTAAAAGAAAATTCTGTAATAATTATTTTATAATAGTTTCAAATATACATTCCTATAATTAACGGGAAACGTATTTTTTTTTTTATATTCTATAGATAAAAATGAACCTGCTACGTAATTTTATCCTATTAAAGTTTAAACAAATTACACGCCAATTTTATAATACATATAATTTTTGCATAAACAGATCTCTCACTGTAAATGAAATTAATGAAAGGGAATTGCCACATTTTTTTAATTATTGTGGTATTTTTCATGTAATTGAAATTTTTTTTTGAAAAAAAAAAAAATTTTTATTTTAAGTATATGAATTGGTTTTATGGATAATAATTTTTTAGATAACAAGCAAACTAAAAATTTATTATTAAATATTAACATTCAATAAATTTATTTCATATTATAAAGAAATAATAATCGTATCTCTAATTGAACCTTCATAGATTGAGAGGGCTGGATTACATTGAATGCAATTTTAAATTCCTGAAATGCAATGGTTCTTCAGTTCAAAAAAGTTAAAAAAGAAATGATTATTATTTTAATATCGAGCTGTTGTTTTTTAACAGTTAGAATATTAAAATTGCAAAACCACACTTCTACCTAAGATTTAATATCTACCCCATTTCTGACTAAGATTTTTCTTATTACATTCAATCAATTAATTAGAACTTTTAGTAAAAATGCCGTTGTATATTTTCCTCTTTTAACGATTCCTAAAATTGGATACTGTCTAATTTATTGTTTAATAATAACTTCTAAATAATTCCTTTACTATACAATTATTGAGGAAAAATTCTTAAGATGTACTTAGATTAGATGCTGAACATTGACTATTTGACGGAGTAACTGCTTTTAAAAAAACAAGAAAAAAATTTAACTTTATTTAGTAGAAATAAGAACTGATGACCATCAGAGTCTGCTTTATGTTTTATTTAAAATATTTATAACGGGTGATCCGCATAAGATTTGAAATATTTCAGAGGGTGTTTCTGAGGTTAAAACTATATGTATAAAAATTTTATGGATGGAAAGAGGACAATTCTTAGTCTTTTTCAAGATATTCGGGCTTTTATGTTCTTTGTTTTGGTTTCATTGCTGCATAATGGAATTTCTTTCAAAAAATGCCATGAGGAGCTGACAATAATATTGTGCTAAAAAAACTTTTGCTCTAAGTCTAACCGTTCTTCCAGATATAAACCAAAATTTAAGAATATTTTATTCTTAGGAAAAGTTCAAAATTGATAAATTAATAAAATACAAAAAATTATTTACACCAGGATAAAACAATTCCACAGTATATGAAACCTTGAAGAATAAGCTTTTAAACAAGATTAAGCTAGTTTCAGTAGAGCACCTGTGTCAAAAGTTATGCGAAAATTAATAATGTAAAACAAAAACAACACACAAAAAGACCCAATATTACGAAATCGATAGAAACCCATTTCCCCTTTCATACGATTTTATCGAATTTGAGCTTTTTACCTTCTAAATTAATTGCATTCTTGTGAGAAACACTCTGTATAATAAAATTAAGTAAGTATTTTATAAAAAAATTATCTACTTTTGCTTTTTTATATTATAGATTTTAATTTTTCATAGTGATTTTATCCCTTTAGTTTCAAATCCTTATTATATTCAATTTTATATTTTCATAAAGTTACAATATTACTTTAATTAATAACATATTCCAGTGTCGATTTTATTAAATTCATCTTCTCTACTTTTCATCCTATTCAAGTTCATTTTGAAGATCTTTATATACGATTTTCGATATATGTTTATGCACAAAAATTCGTTATCTGTGAAATACTTCTGTAGGGGCCTAGTACTAGTGGGTAAGAGCGTATAAAATACGCTGTAAATACCGAGGCAGTATGGGTTCGAATCCCACATATGTCGTAAGAGTTATTCCCCCTTACGACATTTACAGTCACGCCTGAAAAAGAAAGGCTATGTAATTTCCTGTTCACATTTTTGTGGCAGAGAAATGCACTAAAAAATTAAAAAAAAAAATAAAAAATAGTTATGTATAAACATTATATAAATGGATATTCTTTTTAGTTGTTCAAGCTTTTATGATAATATTCAAGATTCATCTCTTTATTTAATCTTTTAATCATAAGTTCTTGTAAAGCTGATTATTTGGCGGTATGAAATAAGAAGATTTTTTTCTTTTTTGATTTCGTACTTATTTCTTTCGTTTTTATTTCATACTACCAATAATATTTTATACTTTATATTAAGTCTTCATTAACATTAAATTATGATATTCTACGAGTTAATGTAAATTTTTATCAAATTACATATTAAAATTGTTATAAACTGATTGACAATATAATTGACAATATGTCACTTAGACTAAAGGAAGCTTTTTTCTAAGGAAGGAAGTATTTTTTTAAAAAGCTTCGATCAAGAATAAACTTTTATTCAAAATTCATTTAAATATACATTTAAATTTATATGTATGTATTTAAAAAAAATGTCATAGCTTTATAGAAATGGAGTCCTCTGACAAAACAATATTGTCTATTTGACATCTTAAGACATCATTGTCTATCTGACGTCATCAAACATTGTCTCTTTGACATCTTAAGGTATGCTTCCATATTTATTAATCATGATTGGGGTAATAGACTCACTTGACTCACACTTGATCTACGTACATTTTGATAACAACATACCTGGTATTTTCTTCTTTCATGGCTAGATTACATTTAAGTATTAGGTAATTTCGTTCCGATTAATTTTTTTTTTTAATTTTTTTTTTATTTTTTTTTTAATTTTAGTCTTGCCTATAAATCAAAATTATTAAAATAAAATAATTTAAAAAAAAAAAAAAATTAAAAAGATTTATTATTTAAAAATTAAATTTTTTAAATATTTATGATGGGATTTTAAAACTAGTATCATAATATGGTTAAGATGATGATTTGTACATAATAATATGTATTTAGAATTTGAAATATTTTTTTATTATATTCAATTTTTTTTTTATTTTGTTAAGTATATACCTTCTTTTTTTTTGTTTTTTTTTTTTTTTTAAATAATAAAATAATGAGATTTTTAATTGATTTTGTAAAGATAATATCCAATAAATTAAAATAAATTTATCTTATGTTGAAGCTCATCATAACTTAGGCTGGTATTTTCAATATTAAAAAATTATTTAACTGACAGAAAATGCCTTCCTTTTAAAAAAAAAATAAAAATAAAGTTAAAATTGCATAAGCAATTGCAATTGCAGTGGACATTTGGTGGTAGTTTTAATAAACTCGGCATCAGAAATTTTCAAATCTTGCATTTATATTCTAAAAGCTTGAAATGTGGCAGGTAAAAAAAAATGTTGTTTGTTCCCCTGCCTTATAAATATGATAAGGAAATTACACAGCCTTTTCTTTTCAAGGGAGTTCAAATCCACAATCCCTCGGTGTTTTCAGCATATTTTATACGCTCTTACCCGCTAGGCCACCAAGGCCCCAAATCTTTTTAAATAAATTAATTTTATCATTATCTTGTTTATATCTTAATAAATACTTTGTATTTTGCCAAATTTTGCTAAGTTTGTTAACAATAGTCAGTCTTCAATGATTAAGTAAATTGCAGTTTTATATGTTGTAGTCTATATATTGCTGTTCCACGAAACAAAAAGACTCTTATTTCAATTTCAAAGATTTAAAAGAAAAAATATTTATTTTAATTTAGTTTATTATATGAGAAATTCTTTACCTTGAACATCAGTTAAGCAAACAAAATCAGCGTAAACCATGATTAATTGAAAAAAAAAAAAAAAATTTTTTAATAAGATATGAAAAATTTTATGATTTAAGAAAAAAACGTCTTTATGCATGAAATCACAAGAAATAAAACAAAAAAAAAAACAAAAAACAATATTGATCTGTGACATTGAAAATATCACTTCTACAACAACTTTAAGAATGAAGAATCGAAGATTTCCATAATAAAGAAAAAAAAATGTAAGTAGCAATGACCATCTATTTAAATAAATTAAAAACTAAATGCAGTAAAAAAAAAAAAAATGTTTTGTATTTTTTATTTTTAGTATCTAAAATTTCACATCTCATAAAAAGTAAATTCTATTAAATTTTAACAAAAAATATTTTTAAATATTAATTTTCTGTTACTAGACAAAGATGATATGATATTAATATAAAAAAAAAAAAAATTCCTTGAATGATCTTCAGAGGTAACGTAATTTTAAAGGTTACTATAGAAGAATCAAACAACTAAAATAATTTTATCATTTTAACTTGACTTAAAAAATTATATTATTTGCTTGATTCTTTCTAAAAAAGAAGGTCTAATTCAGAATTCTAGAAAATTTTTTTTTTTTTTTTTGAATATGGACAGTCAAAGGGGATTTAGTTATACATATACATATATATATATAATCAAGACTCTGAGTTTATAAGGATTTTAGAATTGGTTTCAAAGATTCCAACAACAAAGAATTTTAAAGAGTGGGGGCTGCCGCCCATAAACCCTAGCTGAACAAATTTTCTGAGTTAGCTGAAACCCTACTCTGAATAATTTGTTCAGCTGGGGTTTATGGGCGGCAGCTCCCGCTATTTAAAATTCTTTGTTGTTGAAATATGTACGTAAAAAGAATATTTGTTGACATTGTTTTACAAATTTAAAAATTAAATTTTTTATTTTAACTTCTTTGGTCTTATGGTTATATAGGTGGTATTAGACTCAAAATTTAGTGGAAATAAAAGCAATAATAAAGGCAACTATAAAAATATTATTTTAATACCGTTATTTTTTTAATAGAATAATAATGTAATAGATAAAAAGTTGAAAATATAAGTATTATGTAGCATTAATCACCAGATTAATAGAACAGCAAGAAATTTCACTATCCTTAAACTAAATAGTGATTTAACAATAATCCAAAAATGGGGTGAAGTCAATAAAGTTGATTTCAACACCAAAAAAACGCAATGCTGTTTAATCGAGCGTGAAATAGCCACTACTACAACCAACCTGACATTTCAGGGTGAAGCTTTGCAGCCCTCAACAGATTTAAACATTCTGGGCATCGAGTTAAAATAAAAATTGACATGGTCAAATCATATTTTTGGTATAGCTAAAGATGCTGGTAAATGTTTGGATTTCTTGTACAGCTGTAAAGCTTACTTTTCTCTATCCGATCTTCTCAACATCTATAAAATGTTCATTAGGCCGAAAATTGAATATAACGCACATATTTGGGCTGGAGCTCCCCAAACAGCGCAGGGTTATCTCAACAAAGAGCAAAACAAAGCTAGTCGCCTTATTGGCAATCCCAGTGTTACCTCAACACTCTCTCCACTCTGCCATCCCCGTACTGTTGGGTCATTGATTCTTTTTTATAGATACCTTGTAGTGGTAAACACCTGTTCTAAAGAAATAAAACAATTAATGCCTCCACTCAAAGTTTTCTAACGTGAAACGAAGAGTGCAACAGATGCCTACCCACTGCCGAAACGTCAAGATGGTGTAACACAGCATTCAGAAATTCGTTTGTCACGCGCAGGTTGCGTTTATGGAACCATATGTCCGTACATATGTTCCCAAAATTTGGTAATTCATTTGTGTACGATATAACGAAATTCCAGAAGAACATTAACATCCTTACTCAAAATAACTATCCAAATTTTTCCCTTCATCCTCCATAATCCCAATTATCCTAAATCTAATTTCCCAAGTAATCGTTCGCTCATCCTTCCCCAAAACCAAGCTGTACATTATATTATTATGTATTAAAGGACACATCCTAAAGTTTGGTTTAAAGGGGTTGGTTTTGGTAGATTAGAGTCCAGTTCTGAACTATTACTTTCAATAAGGCGTTCATTACTCGAATATAGCGTTTGTACAAAATTATAAAACAAATATAATATATACTTGTGTGATATCTATTATCCTATACAAGAATTATTAATTTATTTATTTTACAAAACGATTATTACATTAGGCTAATGGATATGACCTGATTGTGGTGACCTGTTTCAGTCCAGAACTTTTCAATTAAAAGTTCGGCGACTTAAACACATTGGAATTTTGATACTCTTAAATTGATTCTGTGTCAATTTTAATCCTTTCCTACAATAATATATAAAGATTTAACAACGGTGTTACTATACTCACAAATATAATATGCAGTGTAAATGTGTTGACCCTATACTATCTTAAAAAGAATAACAATGAAATACTGCCCCGAAATCTACAGGAAAGTCAACAGTATATAATATAAAATATGTTTTGCTTTTCCTATAAATAAAAAAGGTAGAATGTAAACCAACGGTTTTTAAAAGCGCACATTTCCAAACTCAATACAAACTGTTTAGAATTTTGACTTACACAAAAATTTGAAAATTTCATATAAGAAAAAATGTGAAAATAGGACATTTTTGAAATTTTGAGGGGCCATAAGTCCGGAATCCTATATAACTAAGAAAAGCCGTTAACATACGTAAAAACATATTATTGAACCTTTAATTTTCATGTCTTCCCGAAGAAAAAATTGTACAGGTACCTAAGTTGCAAATTTTCAATTTTTGAGGCGTAATAACTCTAAAAGAGGGGTGTTACCAAAAAATTTTGTGAGGAAACTTATACTAATTCTAAAAGTTCTTTCTTGTCTCAAAATTTCAGGTTTCTATCTAAAGGCGTGCCGGAGTTATGAAAGTAGAAAAATCATGCAAAATATGGTTTTCACATAACGGTAAATTTAAATAGTAAATTACAATATATTGCATAATTTTGATATTGTTTTATATAGATAATAAAATTTTCGATCTTCTGACAGTTTTAGATTGCAAAACTATTACGCAGGGCCTGAGATATACACATCTGAAAATGGGACTTTTTCGCAATTTTGAAGAGCTGCAACTTTGGAACCCTTTACAACTAAAACAAACTTTTAACACATATTAAAATATATTACTGTAGCTTTAAACTTTATATCTTGCCGAAGTAAAATGTGTACAGGTTCCTAAGTTACAAGTGTTTAAAAATAGTAAATTTTCAATTTTTAAGCCCTCATATCTCATAAACAGGGGGTGGTCCAAAAAAATTTTCTGAGCAAACTTATACTAATTCTAAAAGTTCTTTCTTGTCTCAAAATTTCAAGCCTCTATCTAAAAGCGTGCCGGAGTTATGAAAGTAGAAAAATCATGCAAAATTTGGTTTTCACATAACGGTAAATTTAAATACTAAATTTAAAAAAAATTGTATAATTTTGATATTAATTTACAAAGAAAAAAGAAATACCTGTCGAATGACGTTTTCAGATTGAAAAAATCTTAAGCAGAACATAAGATATATGCATTTAAAAATAGGGCTTTTTCAAAGTTTGAGGGGGTGTAGCTCCGTAATGGGAGGGGCTACATGAAAAAGTTGTTCCACAAAATTATTTTTTTTATGAGACCTACCCATGGTTAAAATTTTTTTTCTCTATCTTTAACGGTGTAGAAGTTTTGTAAACAGACGGACGGACGGACGGACGGACGGACAGAGTGAAACTAATAAGCACATTTTTTCAAAATTTTTTTGGAAATGTGCTAAAAAATGATTAAAAGTTCATATCACAGGTTAATCACAAATGTATGACGCTACTTAATTTTATTTCGAATTTTATTTTGTTAAATCATTAAAAAGCAGCCAGTTAAGTAAAACTATTAATAGTTTAATCATTTCAAACTATTGGGCAAATTTAAGAATTTTTTTAGATGAGTTCTAATCACAGTTTATCTACATACAAAGTCAAACACAAAAAACTTTTTAATTTTTTTTTTTGGCATTGAAAAATAACTGATGCTAAAAAAAAAAATTTTTTTTTTCATTTTCATTAAAATTTTAGTGGTGTGGTTTTTATTTTTCTTTTCCTATATGGAATGGACCAAAATTGATGTACGTATTTTGAAATTTTATTTACAATTGAACTCTTCAAATGATTTAATTCAAATTTTAGTTTATACATGTTTTGTTATTTTATATGTGATTTTTTTTTCTTTTTTTTTTTTAATTTTTTTAATATTTTTTTGTAATATTTATACATAAAATCACTTTGTATATATGTATGTATAATTTTGTTGTTTACATTAGCTTCAACAAAGATACACAAAAATCTTTTAATTCAATCACTTACAACATCATACCAATAATACATAATCAAAACAAAAAAAAACTCTATGACATATTTCCATAATACATAATAGATATAAATTTATATACATACTATATTATATTAAATATGCACAAAATTACAGTGCCATTCAAAACAGTTCACTTAAATACAATTTACTATAAATAAATAATTTTAATTTCTATCTTATAACTCATAGACTCTTAATAGAAACAAATGATTTTCACTGTAAATAGTTTTATAACGCTTACTATTTGAAAGCTTCTACATCCTTGTTCTTCTTATCCATGTATTTCCATCTTCCAATATGCCAGAACATTTTACTGGAACACCTTTTCCCTTCTTCTAACATGAATCTGTGACGCGATCAAACTTATAAGTCTAACAGTTGAACAAGTAGTAAGGAAAAAAAAAAATGTAGCGTATTTATGAATTTTATTTTAACAGATGCTTAATTTGGATTTCGGTTGTCTTCAATTGCACATTGTTTATTTAAGTATTGTAAAATTAGATTCCATCCAAAGACGGCTTGAAAATATTTAAGCTTAGGTAACTAAATATTACATTTGTGAAAACAAATTCTGAATTGATTTACTCAATTTTAACTACACGTTCCACTTGTAATGTTTCTGCCAAACATTTAGTAAACATATAGCCAAACATATATTTATTTATTTATTTATATCCAGGTACCGCGGTACATAAATGTGCCAGGTAGCTATAACCCATGTTTCCTGGTAGGAATGTAGGGGGTGCGAGATTATGATATATAAAGTATTTATATATTGCGATATATGAATATATTTTTTTTTTATATTATAATTATTGTACCCAGCTAGGAATCGAACCCGAGACCTATCATTCCCTTATGAATGAGAAGCTGTGCGTCAACCACTGTACCAATTTCTGGATTGCCAAACATATAGCCTAACATAATAGTTATATAGTAAAAGTTTTTCTACAATATTATTGTTTTTAAAAACCGATCCATAGATAACATTTAATTTATTTTAAATGGTGTAGCAGTTTTGTAAACTGGCAGACGGACAGATAGGTGGACTAACGGAAATTTTACTGATTTTTAAAGTAAAAAAAATCAGTAAAAAAAGGCAAACAAAAATTATAATAAATATAAACAATTTTCACTTTATATTTATAACTCACATATAGAAAAACTATTCAAATATAAATATATTGAGTTGTATTGAAAAACAAAAATTAACAATTTTTTTTCTAAACTAAAGTCATTCTTTAAAGTCAATCTACATGCATCAATTTACATTTTTCAAATAAAATTCTATTTTCATATAATATAATAATAATAATAATAATAATAATAATCAAAGTTTATTTAAATTAATTTTTTTCATCATACATTTTCTTAAATGGCTAAACTTACAAAAAGACATGATGTTTTTCAAAATCGTTTGACAGGTTGTATTTTGACTTTATAATATTACATAAAAGAACGTGTTATATGAAGATACTTACTATTATATGTTTTCCTTGTTTTTCTTGTCGTTTCCTATTTTCATATAAAAAAGTGTTGAGCAAAGAGTTAAAATGGATCTGTGTTTTTATTTTTTTTTTTTTCAATATCTACTCCAATATCTACTCTAATAATAATGTTAATACTGATATGGTTAAAAATATTTGAATAAATTTAAAAGAATATTTGAATAGTTGGTCACTCCATGAAAGCTAGAATTAATATTAAATCCAATAAATTTCAAAATTTCATTTTACTCACCAGTGTACTTACTTACGTTCATATATACATATATAAAATACATAAAAATACATAAAAACCAAATAAATAGTTTTTATATATGAAAAAGGATATTGAGAAGGATATTGATTAAAAAAAAAAAATATTTTTATTTTTCATTTCAATCAAAGTAGTTTTCTCAATTTTCATCATTTTTCTCATTTTCTATTAGCTCTCACTCTTAACTTTTGTTTTTTGTTTTATTTTAACTCAGATAAAAGAAAAATTTCTGTAAAGACTTGATTGCCAATTCAGTGAAGCGTATTTTTTGTTTTCTAAACAATTTAAATTTTTTTTTTTTGTGTTTTACAAAAACAAAAAACAAACAATCATATGTGTATATATATATATATATATATATATATATATAAAATAGAATTAAAAAATCTCAAAATTTCTTCCACCTCTGAAATTAAATTTTTAACCCATCCCCTAATGAAACAAAAACAAAAAAACACAAAAAAGCAAATAAAAATGAAAAATTAAAAGTTGGATATTTGAAAATGATAAGGAAAAACAAATATACACCCTAAAGTTAACAATTTTTTTTTTTGCATGTGCTATCTCTTTCGTTTTTTTAATATTTTTATTTTCTGTTTTCTTTTTTTTGATTTTTTTTTTTTTTTGTTGTTAGTTTTACGATATTTTTTTTTTTTTTTTGTTATATTTGTATTTGTTTAGTGTTGTGTTTTTATTTTTTTTTTTTTAGATCGTATGTTCAAATCTTGGCGAAACTGAAAAGTACGAACATTAAGGATTTTAAAATTATTATAGAAAAAAAAAAGAATAGTTTTAGTATGAGGGATTCATCAAACGTGTTTTCATTTTTATTTTTTTTTGGTTTTGAATGGAACTGGGGTAGAATAGTATAGGAGTAGGTAATAACGAACATTTAATAGTGAAATCCCTTGAGATATTCATCCGCTCGTTTTATTCTCATTTTTTTTTTTTTTTTTTTTTTTGTTTTCATTCGTTTTTCATTTTTCAAAGATAAAAATATCATATTTCTTTTTTTCAAATGACTATAAATAAAATTCATATTTACTAGATCTATATACATATAAATATTCAGGATAAAGATTAGTTTAGTATAATAATAATAATATATACTATATTATAAGTATGTATATATCAAACAAATGTATTGGGGACAATATTTTGGAATACATTTCTGTCCAATTTTGTTTTTTTTTTTACAAATATTTCATGATCTAGCAATAATTTTTCAAAAAAAAAAATAGTTTTTCTCTGTCTAAATAAAAAAAAAAAACAAAACATAAAGAAAATGAAAAGAAAACTTACCCAAAGGATTTATTAAAGGTATCATTTTTATTTTGTTTCCTATCTCTTTCTTGTTTTTTTGTTTTTTTTTCATATTTCTCCTTTTGCTAGAAAAAGATAAGTATACAATCTATTGAAGCGAAATATTTCAATTTTTTTTGTTAGTTTTTTTTTTTTTATTTTCTTGCCATTCTAATAATGATAAGGAATAATAAAGAAAATAATTGCTCTCACAATCGCGCCCCACCTTCTTTTCTTTCTCTGTTTTTGATAAAAATTATGTATATGCAATTATTAAAAAAAAAAAAAAACAATTAAAAACAATAAAAATCTGAAAATTAATGTATCTTATAAATTCTAAAGGAATAACTGCAATAAAAACAAACAAAAATAACATAGTAAAAACAAAGAGAAAAAATAACTCAAAAAACGAAAAAAAAACACTCATTTTTTTTTTTTTTGTGTATTTTTAAATTGGCAATTTTGAATTTCGAGATTAATTTCAATATAAATTCAAAATCAATGAAATGAAAAATTCTTATTTATGGTGGTATGTTATATAGTTGAAAAAAAAATAAAAATGTCCATTGATAATTAATAGAAAAATTCATAAATACATATATGATATTTTTTCAGTATACAAAAAAAAAAAAACAAAATTGTAGTAATAAATTTTTGAGTCAATTTAGATTAAGATAGATATATTGATACTTAATTGCAAAAATTTTGGTTTTTTTTTTATTTTGAAAATTTAAACTAAACTAACAAAACATAAATATGTAAATATATGATTTTATTATCAATTGAAATACTTAAAATATACATAAATTTTGAAATTTAAGTAAAAATAGATTAATGAATAAATTCTGTTGTATTAGCTGTTATATTTTTGTTTAAGCCACTTAAGGTCCAAAGTATAAATTCTAAAATTCCTCAATAATTCCTTAAAAAGACTCAAAACTGGAATATCATATATTTGTATAGTTTTTCAACTTTTAAAATTTTCTTGACACAATTTGAAGTTCAATATGGAGTCAACAAATCCTCAATGATTATGCGAAAAACACGAGCTTGAATTTTGTCCTTGAAGTAGTTTTTTAGACGCTAGCTTAAAAATAGAAGGAAATTTGTTTGTACTTAATTACAGTTTTTATTAATTGACATGAAAATTTTGCTAATTTTATATTAGCATTAAGATAGTTTTAAAAAAGAGACTTGAAGTTTTTCAATATTCGAAAGTTAATGGCAGATATGTCAGATATACCTTTGATGTATGAAACCTTTAAACATTAATAATATGAACTTTAACAAGATAACTTAAAACAACTTAGAGTATTTTTTATTCTTGTGTCACATATAAACATTAAAAATGTTAATCAACCATCTAGATGTGTAAAGTAAAGTTATTAAAAGTTAAAATATTAAAATGAATTTTCAAATAAGCCGATAAAAACTTTTACCTCGACTCGAGTTACCTTGAGAAAGTTTAAAACCATGTCTTACGCTTAATTAGTGACTCTGTTGAGCTAGTAACACTAATTCCTGTCAACATGCGTCGAAATATTACAGCAATTTCACTCTTTAATATATATTGAACTAAAATCAATTTTACCTTCCCTATTCAATAGCATCACGTATGAGAGGCAGCAAGTGATCATTTTTAGAAAGTGGAAATTCCTAAGAGGTTTAAAACTGGTTAAAGTAACTCATTCGTTGTGGGAACCGCTAAGATGTGGAACATGCTTTCACCATGTATATTCCTCTCTAACAATAATATTCTATTCTACAATTTGTAACTATTCATAAAGAAGCTATTTAAGTTTATTTTTACTATACTCTCTAAGTTATCCTTAATATCTTATTTCCCTCCCGTTCTCTCTTCCCTATTTAGTTATGCCCACATTAATATAAACGAATCTGTTCCTAGAGTTTAATTAATGTGTTAAAAGAAAAGCGTTCATTTAATGCTCCTTTAGCCTGAATGAAATGTGTAGAAAATTTCCAATTTCTAAAAATATCCAATTTTCAAGATATAAAATTTTAACATTTAGAATGTTAAATTAAAAAAGATTGCATTTGCATCACACATGAAAATATTCTATTCAATTGAACAAGCCAAAGGCTGCGTGTTTCAGGATTAAAATGCCGAGAACAAAAGTGGAGAAAAACATTTTCATAAGAAATGTAACGTTTTATTATTTTTGTTCTATTTTACCATTTTAAAGTCCAAACTTTGCCAGTAAGTTTTTTTAAGCAATTTGCTACATCACATATTCTAATCTACTTTAAAGTGTAAATATATTCTCGAAAATTTAAAATTGGCTGGAGCTGAAGGTGAACTAGCTGGACAAAAAATAGACTGCCCTCGTTCTGTTCTCTACTGAAAGTAAAAAGATTAACTTTATCCAATTCCCAAACCATAAATCAATGATAATAATTGAATTGAGTTAATGAAATTTTACCGAAGATTCAAATTCCTCCAAATCACACTTTTTCGTTTCTATTAAAAAAAAAATAAAATAAATAATAGATGCTGATTCTGATGTAAATATTCAATTGTATTGCTATTACAAATCCTTCCTTATTTTTATGTTTCTTTTTTTTTTTTTTGTGAAAACAAATAAAATATTCTCCTCACTAAAATTCTATTAAAAAATTAATCTCTATCACTTACATTAATCTACATTTTTTACACTTCTAATTTATTCAGATTATAATTCAATAAATCCAAAGTTCAAATAAATTCAAATAGTTCTTAATTTCATGAATTTTAAATAAAAATGCAAACAAAAAAGATGTGAATTTTGACAATAAATCAAAGTGCCAAAAATTACTTTATGCTGCACCACTTTGAAATAATTAAAAAAAAAAAAAACAAATCAAATCAAAAAATATCAAAAGTCCATAAAAAAACATAAACTATTCAAGGATTAACAATAAATTTAAAGAAGGGATCAACAAAACGTATGTTTTAACATTTTTCTAAAACCAAAAAATCAATTAGAATCTTATATAACGGTTTTAAATTCGTTAAAATTTTGCATAAGGTTTGCAATATATGCATGTGAAAAAAAAAAAAAAACAAAAAAAAAATAAAAGAAAAGAAATTTTCCCATAGATTACATCCTGGTGGTATGACAAGTCATCATATATTCAACACGTTAATACTGCCAAGGAAAACGTATGAATAGTTTTTAATTTTTCCTTCTAATATTTCTTTTTTTTTTTTTTTTGTATCGAAGCCTATGATAACATGCAACCTTCTAAAATCCCGAACTCTTTTATTTTTTTGGTTTTTCAGTTTCCTGTGCTTTTTTTTGTTTTTGTGGTTTGAAACTTTTAAATGCAAAAACATTAACGCATCAGCACTTATTTTCGTTTCCAATATGATCAGACTCTATTTCAAGTGTTATGTTGTTTTATGTTTTTACGTCCTTATTTTTTTTTTAAAGTTAGCAGAAGAGTAAGCATCACTGATTAAGTCATCATCAAAAGTAAACATCATGAATGTTAAATGCATTTTTAGCCCTTTATCATAGTTTTGTTATTGATTTCCGTTTTTGTTGTTGTTCCGTTGTTGTTTTGCAAATTTGATTACATCAAATACACAAAAATCAGTACAGAGGATAGATACAAAATGGTGTTTAAAGGCAATAATAATGTTGGAGTAATATTTTAGGCAAGAAAGAGGTTTTTGAAACATATGAAACTAAACTATATCATTAAATATAAACATCGAATAAGTCTTTTTCTTTTCTATGTTGCATTTAAAAAGACTTCAGAAAAATCAAATCAGAATCTGCGATTAATAAACATTGGCGGTTTTTGTTTTTTTATGTTGTCTCAATTACCGTTTAACTTTTACCATTCAATACTTTAAGCATATAATGTTTATTTTTGAGGCATTTGGTTTTTTTCTATTGTTTTTTTCTTTTTTTTTATTCAGAGAATAGTTGCGCTTTTGATGCGATGCGATGATTTTTGTTATATTTTTTTTGCCGTTACTTGTTTCTCGAATCACGTTGCAAATACAAAAAGAAAAAGTGTTGAGGAAAATATAAAGCAACTACATGTATACATTAGGGTTGAAATAATAAAAGAACTAAACTAAAAACATGGTAAAGTACAGGTAAATGCTTTTATTAGACTACTTTTCTTTTTTTTTTTATAAATTTTAATGGTTTGATGATGAAAGACAAAATAATGAAAGGGATGGCATTGAAGTGTGACCCTAATAAATTTTTTGTTTTGAGCATCACCTTTTAGTAGGCAAACAAATATATTTTACTTATTTTAGTTTATATGCTATCAAATTTATTTCGAGGAAAATAAAAGTGTAAAGCTCTGTAAGAATTTTTTATGATTCTTTAAAAAATTTAAAAAATGCAAAATAAGCTTAAGGATTTTTCATATATAGAAACAAAGTAAGTTTTTTCTAAGGCTTTCGTAGGTAATTTTGTTTTGATATGGTAATTGGTAATGAATTTTTGAATATTTTCTTTTTATTTTTTTTGAGATTTTATGTTAATGAAAATTAAGTGACTTTCTTTTTGGTTTGGTTTGGTTTAGTGAATATTTTAGTATTGAATACTTTAAATAGCAAAAATTTTTGAAAACCTTGGATATATGTAAGTATTTTTAGTTCAAAACTAAAAAAAACTATAGAGGCATATAGCTTGTCCAAAATTGTTCGGACTTTATTTGTTGTTTAATTTGACCTTCCCTACATTATTTGCTCCCGGTCTTCTAATATAATACATGGTGACATTTAAGTCCAAATATCTAAGTTATCTAAGTTACACTTAGGTTGAGTTCAGAAAATTGGTTCTTCAGTTTACAAACAAACAAATGCTCCTACATATATACTACTCCTACTCCTATGTTTGTACGTCGTATGTCAGATCTGGCAGAGCTTACATTTTTTTTTCATCACGAGGTGCGACGGAAAACATCAAAAGTCTACCACTAGAGATGCACTAATTTCGTTTGGATAGTGTTAGACTTTATGCATCCGGAACGGCCTCCTTTAAAATCAAAATGTTGATTGGACCTTTAATAAAGCGGAATATTTCCAAGAGACAATAATACATAATACATTACCATAATACATAATTAACAATTGGAATACAAATACATAATTGTTAATAATATAAATTTTAAATTTAAATAAGTATTGTATAATAAATTCCATTAAAAGTTTAGTGAAAAATAAAACATAATAAAATGATTTACAATTTAAAAAATAAAAAAAATAAAAATAATTCAATACTTATTTTATAAATTTTTAGCGAATTATGAAAAATTATTAAATATCTTATTATAGTAACATCACTTTGCATCAGTATTATGTTTTGGATTCTATTCTCTCATTTTTTCTTGTCTTGATATGCATCAATAGGCATCCGAAATCCGAATTAAAGCTTATTAAAAGTGCTTTTTTAATAACCCAAATTTTAGTACGTAATTTTTATATTTAAATTAAATATGAGTAGATATATAAGGCATCACTTGAGGTTTTGAAATTAGGAAGTAAAATTAAAATTTATAAACTACAAAAAAAGATAAACAAAATTACCTTTCTTAATTCCGAAACTTAATTATCTCAGAAAATCTTAAATCTTCTAGTAAAAATTGTATTTTCAGATATATTCCTCTGATGGAGTCAATAACGAGACAAAAAATATCCGACTTGTTCTCTATCCGAAAAATGTCCTCTTTTTGTCCTCTTAAATAAAAAAACCAATAAAAAATTTGGAAAAAACCAATCACTAACACAATTTTATAAAAAAAAATTTTTTTTTTTTTTTCTAAGAATTGCAAATACAAATTTTACATACTAAAAAAATGTACTTATCTATCACCATCAACAAACATCAATTTAAATTTCTAATACAAAATAGAATCAACTAATTGACTTTTTATTTTTTACGTTTCTATAATCGTATATCAACAACAATTGATTCCTCCAACCATTTACATATATTTTTAAATATTCCATTACAGTACAAATTTAAAACTATCAAAATTTTATTAGGTTTAATTGGATTTTGGTTTTTTCCATTTTAGGGAAGTCTATTTTTTTTTTAGTTTTTCTTTTCTTTTTTTTTTTTTTATTCTAGAATTTGTAAAAGTGATTACGACATCAATTGAAAAATAGCCTGTGGTTACCCTCGAACCTCTTAGATTAGCATAACACTTAAATATACATATATATATATATATATATAGAAATTATATATATATATATACATATTATATCATTTAACTTAGTTAAATTTTTCACTCGTTGTAACATCGAATTGAAAATATAAAAAAAAAAAAAGAAATGCTGCTTTAACTAAAAAGTGAATTATTGCAACAGAAATTCTAAGAATGTTTTTTTTTTACTTATAGAACAAAAAAGGTACATGATGATTAGAACTCTCTATAGTAGTAACAAATTGTACAGCAATTGAAAAAATACAAAAAAAAAAAATAGAAATAACAGCCTAAAGCATATCCTTTTCGGAATATCCTTTTTAAAAATATTTACATATGACTCATATTCAACGAAAAATTTTGAATAAAAAATAAAGTGTTAAAGCTTAGAAAGTTAGTAGTAAAATTACGTAACGCAACAATTCATTTTACAGCCCACCGACTCTCTTACTTCTCCTCCTAATCCTCCTCTCTTCTTCCCTCTTAATTTTGTTTTATATTTTGAATTTTACTTTAACAGAGTCTAAAGAATATGCATATTGTAGATTTAAACTTGCTTTAAGGATTGCTATTATTTTTTTTTTTTGTTTTTTTTTTGTTGACGAATGGACATAAGGTATAGGGATATAATATTTGATAGTTACTTGCATTGTTCAAATAGAATAAAAAATGCAAGTATAAAGAATGAAAAAAAGAAAAAAGAAAAAAAGCAGTAATAAAAATCGACAACGCGGTATTAATAAAGTTTATCTTCAGTATAATATGTATATGATACTATTGAAGTAATGTCGGTCTCGAATCTCTCGATATTAATAGAGCGCGAAAATTATTTTGTTTACATTTTTACACTATTTTCTTTTTTTTTTTAATTTTTTTTTTTCTTCTTTTTAATATCAAATAGCTATTGTAAATTTTAATACTATAAAATTGCGTATATATATATGCGCATATATGCAATTGTATAAATATATGCAGAGACAGAAAAAAAAAAAATGAATTTTTTGGGTATAAGAAATTAAATGAATTTTATAGTAGGGGCTTGTTAGTTTTTAACTAACTTTTTAGTGTTATAAAAATAAAGAGATTGAATATTTCTTTGGTTTTAATGTTTTTGTTTTTGTTTTTTTTTTTTTTGTTTTTTTTTTTTTTGTTTTTTTTTATTGTGATATGAGTGAGTGCATTTTAGCATAACCAAAAAAATAAAACAATATATTACGCCCCCTACTATATAAGTTACAATGTACTTTAACAGAAATGTATATATATATGTATATATACATATATATACGAGTACTATAATCATATAATGGTCGTTTCATATTTCTTTATATTTTTGCGTTTGTTTATTCTTCGGTTGCTTTAACATATCAGTTTATATTGAAGGTGGGAAAATATAAAACAGAATTAAAAGAAAAAGAAAACGCATTTTTAATATGAAAAAAATACATATGTGGATATCTACATATAAATGAATTAATGGTAGTTGAATGGTGCTATAAAAAAGAACATTTTTTTTTGTTTTTTAGTCTTTTAGTTGTTATTGGTATAGTTGGTATAAGATTCCATACTGCATGTCATAACATTTAATTCTTATTTTGAAAATATATGGCTACTGCTGCCTATCGATTAAATTGCAGAAAAGATGAATTTTTTGTAACAAACAAATAAACAAAAAACATGCGACAATAGAATATAAAAATAAAAAAAAAAACGAAAAAAAAAAACAAAACCATAAGAGAAAAAATAAAAAAAAAAAACAAAAAAGAAAAGAAAAGCATATATGAAGTGTAAGAAAAGAATAAACTAACAAACAAACGATATTAGTGAAGTGAATTGAAAATTAAAACCACTAAATTTAAAGAGCCCACAGAAATTGAAACAAAAACCAAAAAAAAAGAAAAAAACAAGATAATGAAAGAAAGAAAAAAAAAGAAAGAAAGAGAAAAATGATAACACACATTGAATTTTAGAATGATTGGTGTTAAAAGTTTTACAATGCATTTATGAATGAGTTTTTTTTTTTTTTTTTTGTTTCTTTTTTATTCTTGTTGTTAATTTTTTTGTTGTTGTTTTGTCTTGTTTATAATACGGTTACTCTGTTGATATTAATGTTATTTTTTTTTGTTTTTATTGTTGTACTTGTTGTTGTTACTGATTGCTTTGCTATATGCGCTCTTTTATTTAAATTGGGTGCTTATCATATGGGGTGCGAAAAAAAGGAAGTAAATAATGATTGCATAACCGCATAATAAAAAAGAATGATGAAAAAAAAAAAAAAATTGTTGAAATTTTATAGTATTTTATTATAGTATAGATTATAGGTATGCTTTGACTGTTATAACATGTTTTGTTACTTTTTCTTTAATATATTATGATTTTTTAATACTGAAAGTTTTGTATATAGTTAAAGTATAATTTTGAATGTTGCAAACAACAAAACAATTAATGAAAGAGAAGAAAAATATAATGAAAAGTAAAACAAATGAGAAAATTGGATATTATTAAATTTTTCATTTTTTCTGTTTTTTTTTTTGCAACTATACATTGTTGTTGTTGCATATAACTACTATGCATTCTATAAAATATATAACTTACCTTCATAATATTTTTATGTATATTTAGATATTCTTCTATAATAAATAGTACATATATGTATCACAGTACTATAATATATCTAATAATAAAGTTATATGATGTTTTGGTGTTTTCATTTGTAAATTGTTAGATAAATGATACCCAATTGTAATTTTATTTGTATTTTTGATTTCCTGTAATAGATTTACAATTAACTATTGTTATTGTTTTTTTTTGTTTTTTTTTGGGTGGATAAAAGAAATAATATATATACTATATAGTGCTATTGAATAGGTTATATATAATAATTGGTGGGGTGCCATAAAGCCATAAGTTATAAATGACCATTATTTATGACCCATTCAAATGAGTCATAAAATCATATTTCCAATATGACTTTATGACTCATTTGAAGCCATATTTTTATAAAACATTGTGTGTGATAAAGTCATAATTAAATTATTGTGTGATTCAAATATAATTTTTTTTGTATAATTGTTATTTGATTGATATTAAAAACTGTTTTCAAAAGCTTTGATGCTGAAATATGTATGAACAAAAATTCTTAGGAAAGATTTTAGAGTTGGTTACAAAATCAGGATATACGCTTTTTCAGAATATATATATATATATATGTAAATATTCTAGAAAAAGGGACAACCCTAGTTTTGTAATCGACTATTATTCCTCCAAATAGATACCTTTATTTTGTAATAATTTTTGTATTTCATTTTTACAGAACAAAGAACTTGAAATAATGGGGGTAAAAAAAAAGGTTTCAGATTTTCATACGAAAAATACTAAATTCTGACTGCGAAAAATAATAATAAATTTTGTGAGAATTTAGACATTTTTATGAAAAACAAAATAAAAGAAAGAATGAGGGCTGCTGCCCCTTTCGCCCGCAGTGCCCTGTTCGAGGCAGTAGGTCCCAATCCTTCAAGAGAAGCGCGGAGGGAGTTGTAAAGGGAAGGGCTGAGGGAGGGGTGAAGAATTGCTCGAAGAAGAAGCCGCGAAGGCCGCCACGAGGCTGATAGAAAATTGTTTGAAACCTTTTGAAAATATTGAATAATTTATTTGATATTGAGGAGGGTTTTTATAGTTGGTTACGAAATCAGGATATTTCCCCTTTTCCAAAATATTTTTATATACATGCGAGATGTTGACTTAGAGGGATTTTAGAGTTTGTTAAAAAATCAGGATATTTCCCTTTTTCCTGAATATTTATATATATTATGTATGAAAGACATTACGAATTAGGAAGGATTTTAGAGTTGGTTACAAAATCAGGATATTTCCCCTTTTCAAAAATTTTTAGATATATGTATTTACGAGATTCTGAATTAGGAGGGATTTTAGAGTTGGATTATAGAGTTTAATAGTTTTAAAGTAGTTTTAATCGAATGAGACATAACACAATATGGCTTTATGACTCATTTCAATGGGTCATAAAGCCATATTTTAAAAATATGGCTTTATGACACCCCACCTAATATATATACATATACATATACAAAAAAAAAAAACAAAAAGGAAAGAAAATGATTTATAATAGACATTTAATTTTATTATAGGCTTTCTATTGTTGTTTTATTAATTTGTTTCTAATAAATCAAAAAATAGGTTTTTTAAATATTGTTTTATTTTCTATTGTTTCTTTTTTAGAAAATTATAGCTATATTCAAATTAAATATGTTAACAGATAAAGTATAAGTAGTTACCTATATCTATAAATTTTTTTTGCTCTTTTTTGCATATTATTTATAGAAAATAAAAAATATGGTATTGTTAATTTTTTTAAGCAATATACGTTATTACTTATTTGGTATTTAAGTTATTCAGTTTTTTAATAAGATTTATCGAAAATAAATAATAATTGATTGGACAATATATTTTTTATATGCAAATAATAAGTTTTTGTATTTTTTTTTTCTTATTACCGCCATATCAAAATCCCGCCAATTAAAATCTCGCCATATCAAAATCCCAACAATTAAAATGCCGACATTCAAAATCCCGTTTTTGCTTTGTTTTTTTTTTTTAAATAAAAATTCGACTTTTTCTAGACTTTTTGCATAAAATTTTTTATGCGTAGCCACTATTAAAAACAAAAAGGAGAATATCTCCGTTTTCCATAATTTTTAAATTAATGATGAAAACAAGATATTTGTTTTCAAGATTTATTTAAAAATTCTGGAAAAGCCAGATATTCTCCTTTTTGTATCTAACAGTGGCTATACGCATAAAAAAATTGGCCAAACATTACATTTAATTATGACATTGATTTTTGTTATTTTTATTGTATATATATACATTTTGTTGCATTGTTATTTTTGTTGAACATACATCCCTATTTTGTTTTTTTTTTTTGTTTTATATTTTTTCTTTTTAGAATAAAACTATTTATTTTTGTTATTAGAAAATTGAGATTATTATTTTATTAGGTAACAATTTTTAGTAATTAAAAAAAGACATCTGCGAAATGGTAAAATATTTAATACATCAAATATGGTAAAAAATAGAATTTTAGAATTTCAATTAAAGATGAATTTGAATTGTCGAGATTTTAATTGTCGAAATTTTGATATGGCGGAATTTTAATTTGCGGAATTTCGATATGGCGGAAATTTATTTGGTGGGATTTTGATATGGCGGGATTTTAATTGACGGGATTTGGAAATACGGGATTTCGATACGGATCCCTCTTTTTACTTGTATCTTGTTAAAAGGATTATTCATTTAGGGCATTACTATACTAACACATCGAAATATCATTTAATCGTTTACAAGTTTAGAATATATGTATATTAATACTAATTATTGATTTAAATATTAAGGTAAATATAAATACAACTTACCACAAAAAAAAAATATTAAATTGCTCCTCTGTACACTAAAAACATTAATTAATTACTAGTTCTATTTAAAAAGTAGCACCGTATGCCGTTATAAAGGAAGATAATAAAATTAATCCTGGGTTTTTGTTCATCCTTATAATACATATTTTTTTGATTTTAGTCATGAATTTGAAAAAATTTACAATAGTAATGTCTAATATGCAAACATTAAAAACGCTATGGTTTATGTCTCGAATGCACCTATTTGAAAACTTTTAAAGCAAAATAAAAGGAAAAATTGAAGGAATAGTTGCAGGACTTTTTACATACATATTTGTATTACATATACATATTTTTGACTGAAAAAATTAAACATTAAAAATAAAACAGTGGCTAATCTACAGTGGCTAATAAACAGTGGCTAATCTAAAAAAATTTTATGAAAAAACTTATACTAATTCTAAAAGTTCTTTCTTGTCTCAAAATTTCAAGTCTCTATCTAAAAGTGTACCGGAGTTATGAAGGTAGAAAAATTATGCAAAATATGATTTTTACATTTTGATATTGAATTAGAAAGGTAAAGAAAATTTCTGTCGAATGGCATTTTCATATTAAAAAAATGTTAAGCACAACAAGAGATATACGCATTTAAAACTAGGGCTTTTTCAAAGTTTGATTGGCTTTAGCTCCGTAATGGATAGAGCTACATGAGAAAATTGTTCTACAATATTAATTTTTTTATGACACCTACCCATGGTTAAAATTTTTTTTCTCTATCTTTAACGGCGTAGAACTTTTGCAAACACACGGACGGATGGACAATAATAAAATGTTTTTTGGAAATGTACTAAAAACGAAGAAGTGTGCAGTAGAATAGACTGTATCAACTGTGGTATACCCGTATGAACATAATAATATATTCTGATTCCGTTATCGTTCAACCGGCCGGTCGAACTTGCTAGATTTAAATAGCGAAACTAAGAATTTTACAAGTGACATAGTAAAAATTTCAAAATTCTCTTTTATTTTTTTTTAGTTATCGTGCCTATTTAGTAAAATAGGTAAAAAGTTTGGTGAAATTGGTGAAACATGATGTATGTGGTTTACTATCATAAGATATATTTCATTTAACTATATTCATTTGATTGGATTTAATTTGTAACCTAAAAACCTCCCTATACGTTTTACGTACATATTTCAATAACAAACGTCTGGTAAACATTTTTTTTAAAACCCTGATTTTGTAACCAACTCTAAAATCTCAGCTTGTTATATGTTTTGCATACATATTTCAACAACAAAACATTTAAAGGAATGGGGACTACCATCCCCAAAATCTTACTAAATACATTATGGATACTCTGATTTTGTGACCTACTCTAAAATCTTCTCTGTGTTTTACACACATATTTCAACAACAAATGGTGGCTACTGCCCCCAAACCCCTGCTGAATAAATTATTGAAGCCTTACTTTAATAATCAAATCTAAAATCCCCTCCAATTATATGTTTTACATACAGTCAAACGAAATACAGTCAAATAAAATAGAGGCAAATGAAATATAATTAAATGATATAACAGGCAACTTGCAAAAAATACAGTTAAATAACACTACAGCCAATGAAATATAGACATTAGGCGCATATGACATGCTCACGATGCATATATTAAAAAAAATAGTTAATAAAACGTAGAAGCACTACAGCATTAGATACAGAATGGTGCGGTATTACTGAAATTTAATACATAATTTGTTTTGCAAAATATCTTTATTAGTATCTTTGTTCAACAACTACTTAACATAAAACAATTTCCTATTCATGAAAAACTCATTTCAAAATTCTAAACCTTTTAAGTTTAATCTATATTGTTATTTTAACTGAAATAATGCTTTTTCAACCGAAGTAAATTTTTGATCATTTCTACTTTCTATGCTTTCTTTTCAATATGCCTCTATATGTTACATGTTTTCTTTATTGGGGCTGAAAACATTGAAAATTGCGCAGAATAACTGCACGTGGTTTTTCTGAGAACCATTGAATTTCGTTGCTTACCACATTTAAAACTAAACTTTATAATGCCTACTTTACAATACAAATGTATAGAGTTTAGATTTTGGGGATGAGGATATGGGAAAGTGGCTTAGACAGAGAAACGTTTGAGATATTTATGATTACGAAGAAAGTTAAAGAAACAGTATCCCTTCAAATATTTAATAGTTAAATATCACTTCCAATATTTTAAAGTAAGATATGAATATTTTTCGTAAACTTTTATATATCGGGCACATAGAAATTAACTACCTTACGGACCACATATGATGGTATATCTTAACTCGACAATCGATTCTTTAAATTCTATATTTTTTTATTCACAAATGAAGCTTTAATTCAATTTAATTTTTGACTAAAATATTCCTGTAAATTTAAATGGTATTTAATCTTTCCATTTGAATTTTTTTTTAATTTAAAAATGCAAATTTCTTTCCAAAAAAAAAACAAAATAAAAGCAATTCATAAGTTTTCTTAAAAAACAATTTTAATTTTGATTTTTAAAATTCGATTAAATTAAATAAACTTTACAACAATATGTCGAGATTGCATTCTTTTCTCATATCATTCAATCATCCATCATAAAAAAACAAAAAAAAAAAAAAATTGGACATTGATGGCAATTTTAATTTTTATTTTTTTTTTATAAAAAAATTTCAATTTTAGTTACTATTTTTTTTTTTTTTTTTTTAGTTTCCTGACTAAATTTTTTTATTCATTTGTTTTAATTTCCTTTACCATTTTTATGTTTTGTTACTGTTATTTGAAATTAAAAGATGACATTCAAGTTCTAGACACTGTCTATAGATTTATCAAACCCACACCTATATTATTCTGTGTTTATACTTATATTGTAAACTAAATCTATAAAATATTATCATTCCATTGGTATTATCATATACCAATTGTATACCGTTATAGTTACAAACAAACTAATATCCTAGTTAAAAATTCAAATAAAAAATCACCTTTTATAAGATAGGTAAACATAAGCATTTTTTGATGGTTAGAAACAACAACAAATAGAAATAAATTTTAAATAAAATCAAAAACAAAAAAAAAAAGAAATATAAAATTTATTTAGTAATGAATGTTTGAAGGTATTTCAGGATAAGTAAAATAAAAATTAAAAATAAAAATGAAATTTAATGGGTAGGTTATGTTAAAAACTATAAGAGTAAGTAACACATTCAAAAAAATAATACAAAAAACATATGAATAACATCAAAAATATGTCTATTCTTTCTAATCCATGTCCTGATTGTATCTTTCACATTATAGTTTTTTATTTTTTTTTTTCAATTTATTTTTGAGAAAGAAAATAAAGATTGATTTTATTTTAAATTTTCATATGGTATCATCTCTGTCTGTACATTTGATCAAAAATACTAAAATGAAGAACGTTTCGTATCCGTGTCGTATAAAAAGATTGTGAAATTTTTGTCACTAAAAGTTACAAAAATTGAACAATTTTGTAGCAATGCCACTCGAAATTATAATTTCCATAGTAAGGGTCCATTACGAATTTAGTTGAGAATAATTGTGCTCAAAAATGATTTCCGTTTTTAACTTAGTTGAAAAGGTACATTTAATGCTAAAACTTTAATATTTCTTTAGATCTTCTATGACTTAGAATTTTCAAAAAATTTTATGGTGTCTAAGTCAATTTTGGAAATGACAAATTAGATGTTCTATTAACATTAAGTTTTTCATTATATCGTCATGAAATTTTAAAGATCATAGTTTTATTTTAGAAACTATTAAAGTGTCTTTTTAAGATTATACTACTTATATCTATACTTATGGTTTTCTTGTTGTATGGTTGTATGGTCTTGTATGGTTAGATTGTAGATTCTTCTATAAATAACTTATGTATGGATAATTTTTTTATCCCTAAGGCCGCTGGAAATCTTACCAAGACACCAAAAATTCTTCCATGGTAGTGTCAGATTCTTACTGACTAAACCCACCTCCCTCTTCAGCCAATATAATGGGATGAAACCGCTACCTGCTAACGCATAGTATATTGGTTAAGTATAGGGATAAAGGTTAGGACAAGAATGCGGAAACAATGAATTGGGAGTAGAACTGTAAGGGAACAATGAATCCGCGTATTATTACTATTTTTCTAACTAGTGAATATAGCCATCAACAGTTATAACATGTAGTAATATACAACAGTTACCACATGCAGTAGTAAATGCAAAACGTTTGCAAAATATCACTGGATTGATAAGTCCCACACATTTAAAGACATGATTTCAAATTGTTTACTACTACTTAAGCTCTAACTCTGAGCTTAAGTAAAATTATCAAGTTAATAGGTGACATCAGATTGAAAGTTGATAATCCACTTTCCTAAGACAAAAACGTTGATTGATTGATTTTTTTTTTTTTCTTTCCTAAGGGAGGTGGAAAATTTTTTAAAGACACCAAGAATTTTCACTTGGTAGTGTCAGATTTCTACTGAATAAACCCACCCCCCCCTTTAGCCAATATAATGGGATGAAACCCTTACCTGCTAACACAGTATATTGGCTAGGGAGCACGGATAGGAAAGGATAGGAAATGGATACGGAAATATTATTATATTTTATTTCGTACTGATAGGCATAAAATTTTATTATAGTCAGAACATTAAGGGTCCTTTCCCAATGGAATGGAAAAAACCCCAATCTGAGGGGAAACAAAAGAGAATTTTACAAACTAAAGAAAATTTATAATATACATATATTCTATTTTTAGAATTAAGTCTTGGCCAAAAAATTTTTAAAGATTGGATTAATAACTATTTGAATAGGAATAATACCTAAATGGGTACCTATTGGATAAAAACCTAAATACCTGAATAAACTTAGGTATTTAGCTTTTTACTCAATTAAGAATCACTGTGAAAATATATTTCTAATTTAACTTTAATACATTTTCCCCTATATATGGGGAATTTTAATTTAAAATTTTATGATCTCGAGCAACATAAGCAACAAAATCTTTAGAGAAAAATTTAAATTTCATATTCAGTAAAAACGGAAGCCGAACCAAAATCACTAAATATATAATACAATAAATTAAATGTAAATATCTAAAGTCTAAAAAATGTTTAATGTAGTGATTTCAGTATGAAAAAATTTTCTATTTAAATTCGCTACTATTATTACAATAACCATTAAATTTTCTTATTATATTTACAATCATTTTATGTTCCCCAACTCTCCTCATAACCATCTATTACAATAAGTACAATATATGATGTGAATAAATTATTCAACTCTTTTGTCCACTGTCTGTATAAAAATCTTTTCTTTTCTTTTTTTTGTTTTTTTTTTTTGCAATTTTTATTTGATGAGTAAAATGATGGAAATAATAAAAAGAAAATTAAGAAAAATAAAAAAAAAACAAAAATTTCTATAAAAATCAGTCAAAATGAAGATAAAGGAAATGGAATTTTCCTTATATGTAGTAAAAATAAAAATCATCAAAATGGTTCAAATCCTTCTATCAATGCTCCAATGAACATTAGAAAAACCTCATACACTAAAAACCAAAAATTGTTTTCTTATCTATAGTTTTTAAACTTATTTCTCCATTTTAAAAATTAAAAATAAAAATTTTATAAAAAAAAAAAAACAAAGAAAAAGCTTCGAGTCATGTCTTTTTTTTTATTTTATTTTTTTAATTCTAATCCTTCGTTCTGTATACACTATAAAAACAATGTTAACTCAAACAATTTTAAATATTAGAATTTTATATATATGCGCGTATTTAACCATCATATTATGTAATATTAAATTTTTTTTTTTTTTTTTGGCTTTACAGTGACGAACCCAAAACTTCATAATTAAATTTTTAATCAAATTTTCTTCTGTCGTGATAAGGACCAATTCTGGAACAGATTAAAAAAAAGCTAAGTAAACATCTTGGTATATCTTCGCTTATCTGCTCTTAATTTAATGATTTGGAAAAGAGTTTTATGTATTTTGACAAATGAATAAAAATTTATACCATAACAGTAAGTTATACAAATTATACAAAATATTTAATAATCAAAAACCTCGTGATAAATGGGAATTCAGTCAAGTTAATTCAACTAAAGAACTTTTCGATAGCATTTCGCTATTATAGTTGTTGCAATTTGAGGACAAACTTTCAAAATAAAATTTAGCAGATAAATAATCAAATTGTAATTGATATTTCAAATTATTGCTATTAGATTAAATATAACGACCATTAATAGCTTTTTTCAACAAGATATACATTTTCTATTTGAGACATGATAGCATCCAATTGTTGTATAAGAAGTTGTAAATGTTTCACACATTTTTACAATTGAAAAAAAAATTTCCTTGAATTTGAATTAATTTAAGTCGAGCTCAAATTTAAGTTCACTCAATACTGTATCCATCTCAACCGATGAGTGAATATGCATCACTCATGCCATGTATAAACTCAAAATTTGATTTGAGCCTTAAGTTGAGTTGAAGTTTCAGTTTTTTTTAACCTTGTAATAATTTTCTACGCTTCGTTAGTAACGTTTCTCTTATTGATATTATTGCAGCTTCAATATATATATATATATATATAACGCCCCTAAACGAAAAGAAAATTATATAAGAAAAATTTAGACCATTTAAAACAGTACTGAAGTCACTTAGACAAGGTTAACTATATAGAAAATATCCATATTTCAATTCTACATATTTTTAAAAATTTATTTCTAAACATTCCCGCATGTTTTTGTTGTGCGAGAACACAAAATCTTACATGTGCTTAACACAATAATATTGACAACTTATAATTTATAAGGGTCACTGTACATTAAATATTCTTATGAATTTATAAATACTATGGTATATTTGTATAAAAAACTAAGTTATGTTATGTTAACGTCAATAATTACATTTTCATAGGTAGGAGAAAAAACAGGATTCAACTAAAAATTACTATATACATATAAATTTTCTCGATTTTCAAATTAAATTCTCCATCTCTTTTCTTTTTTTGGTTTTTTTTTTTTTATCTTTTTATTTTCGATCTCAATATTTTCATTTACTATACGTGTAGTTTTTAGTAAACAAGGTAAACTCTTTTTTTTTTTACAAAATAACGTTTTTTTTTTTTATTCTTTTAACAATTTTTTTGTTTATTTTGTTGTTCTTTAGGTACAATTTTTAAAAAGCAGCCGCTTAACTCTGTTAAGTATGAGGTTAAAAAGTATATGAGAAAGACATTTAGAAATTAGAATTTATGCATATTATATATACCTATTAAGTTAGGAAAGTAAAAATCTTTTATGAAATTTGAATAAAAAGGACCTTAAGTAAAAGAATTGTTAATGAATTTTTAAAAAGGGATGGCATCTAACAAAAAATAGCATTTAACTAAATAATGATCAAATATTATGTATTATATATAAGAACTCAGTTGAAATAAAACTAAAGGGGGATCTCAGGAAGTTTCTATTAATATATTGACAATCTACTGGATGAAAAAAGGTTGTCAATTTGGTCTGTCTTCAACTCCAGCCAGTAAAGAAAACAACAATCTAAAAATAAACAAAATGACAAAAATACCACAAAGCTTCATGAATTTAAATGAAAATTTTTTAATGAAATAAATAAATACTTATCCGATTATTTCGTCCAGCATCATTGATTATCCATCATCCAACATCCATTCATCCATTTAATTTGTTAATGTGAAGTTTCTTTAATTTTGATTTTATTAATTTTTAAAATTTTTATATAATATTTTGTTCTTACTTTTCTTTTCCTATATGTTCTATCAGCTACATTTAATATGTCACTTAAATTTGTTTTTTTTTTTTTTTAAATTAAATAATTACAGAAATACTTTGTCTCTTTTTTACTAAAGCCATTTCTTATTATCATCTCTTAATTATATAATAGTTTTAATTAATTCTATTTATCGCCAGATGTCGCCCTAATCTATTAATATAGTATAATTAATTTGGTGAATAATCTACTTTGGATAAATTAGATAAGATGATCAAAAAAATTTAACTTTCTATTTTGAAATTTGGCTTTTTTTTTAATAAATTCAAACTATAAAAATATCCTAATTATTAAAATAAAACGATTAGTAAGATTTACGATTCATATGTTTACAATAGGTCTATTTAAATATTAATTAAAGTCTATATTGTAACCTTAGTTAATTTGTTTGATAAATCGTCTACTACATTCTGGATTAGAAACAATAAGAAGTGTTAATTTAGAAGTAGGTAAAAGTTAGTTCTAGGAAGGAGTTAAATAAAACATACAACTCTATCTCAATTTTAAATTATACTGACTGTCCAGAATTCAATAAGTACTAAGTAGTTTTTCTAAGCAGTGTAAATGCTACGTTTTTATGTGAAAAAGTTATAGAAAGGTAATACACAAATTCATAAAATTGCTATATTTAACCTTAAGCCAACTAAGAAATTATTTCCATATAGATATGAACAAAAAAAAATTGGAAAAAAAAATATTATGTAGAGAAACTTTAACCATCTTTATATGACATTTATTTGGAGTTTGCTTCTTTTTTTTTTTGCAACAATGAAATTCTGTCTAAAGGATAAAATGAATAATAAACAACTGTATAAAAAGAAAGAGATGTAAAATAATGCCGAAAAAAAAGGATAAACTGGATACAATATTTACCATTTGACGCGAATTTTTTATTTTGTTCTTGTTTTTTTTTTCTGTTTTTAGTTTTAATTTTATCATGTTTTGTCAGCATAATTGCGTACCTATAGTTATTTTAGCCCTTATTCTATACTCAGAGATTGATTTATTTTATTTTTTTTTATCTTTTCCTTGTTTTTTTTGTCTTTTTGTTTTTTTTATAAGAAAAGAGTTAGAGAATATTGGCCAGCATTTTTAGCAGACAAAATTTCTTGTCTAACTTTTAAAATTTCTCACAGCCTTATTTGTATCGTCATTTATATACCTTAAAATTTTTTTCAACTTCCTTCCTCAACACCAAATCTATAATAAAGATTTTAATGGCTAGTATAGAATTCAAAGGACATGAAAATTCATCAATATTGTAATATTGGCAAAGAAAAAACAAAACGATTCAAAAAAAAATAAAACTGAAATTGACGACTGAACATTGTATAATTGAAGTTTTAACAATTAAAAAATCAAAAAGCAAAATAAATTCATTTGAGTGGATATAAGGATGAACAATTTTTCTTTAAAATGTTCAATAAATTAAAAAAAAAAAATAAAAATTACTTTAAATTTAAACTTTCCTTTAACTTTAAAATTTTGAAGGTAATTTACCTTTCATTTGAACAAAACATTTTAAGTACCTAACTTAAGATGGCATCTGACTAATAATTTAGTTCCATATTAGATATATCATCGTGACATTTGAGTAATGGTGTAGTCCAATAGATCATATCGAATATTAGTAAATTATATCGTAAATGCTTCGTAAATGTAATATTTGTGTTTCATAATCATGTACAATACCTGAAGCCGAGTAATGAACGGCTTAGTTAAAATAATAATTTAAAAAAAACTGAAGCTTAGTCAAATATAAAAAAATAACCGATTTTTTGGGCGACCTATGCTTCTCATAAGACTAGAAAGGAAAAAGAAAAAAACTTAAATTAGTACCTAATTGATTGGAATTCAGTCAACGGTGTAATGGTTAAGACACTGGTCTTTCATTCGAAAGGTCTTGGGTTCAAACCCGGTTACATCATATAGATTTTTCTTATAATATATAATTAGTATAATATAATTAAATAAAAAAATAAGTACGTATATCTTATTATTAATATCATATTGTAATATATAATAAAATAATAATAAAATAATTCTTGTACAAAATAATAGTAAGCATATAGAAATACAAAAAAATGTTCACGTCTTATAGTCTTGTACTGAAGCTACAGTCGACTTATCAACGGCTTAGTGAGATTAATTATTTCATAAACTAAAGCTTAGCCATATATGAATAATAAATGACTTAACGGATGCCCTATGCTTCAGGAGTGACTATAGGGCATAACAGGAGTGACTTCTATATAACAGGAGTGAGAAGGAAAAATATAAAAAAAGCTATTTTAAAAGTAAACCAAGTAAAGTTTTTAAATTCTTATATAATTACTCAGCTTTAAAACTTACAGTCTAAATTCAAAAATATAATCATGAAGTTTAAATATAAAGTAACATATGTGGGACTTAAAAGTTTTTAGTCCACACATAGCAAAAATTGTCAAATTTTGTTGTAAATATTGTAAGCTTCTTTACATGCTTCTTCAGTTTTGGATATCACTAGTAAACACAAAAAGAATGTTCACGTCATTACCTCACCATTATAAATAAACAATATTTCTATCTCTACTACTCAAGCAAAAATAAAGTTTATACCTTATTATACGAATTGTGAGGGAAAGTATTTCTGATCTTTTTCCATCGATTAAACATCAGCTGAAGACCAAAAGAATAATGTGTTTAACCAAACCTGTTGCATACTAGATGATCAGAATAGGAATAAGGATTAAAACTCATCCATTAAGACAACTAAAAAATATTAACTTCATTGTTTTACATTATAAACTAGAAAATCCCCTGTGCAATTGCACAATTTCTATAGATGCAAAAACATTTAAGTTATCATACTGACTCCCTTAATAAACTCCCTAAAAATTTCATTTTTACATCAGCACCATTAAAAAAACGTTGGAATCACTTACTTGATATAATAGAAAAAAAAACATAAAACAACTCTAAACAACTCGTAAAATAAAAAAAGCTAGGTACAGTTTATTAATGTTTTCTCTTCGTTTCTCGTGGCGATAATTTTTGACAGTTCTTTAATCATTGAGAAAAAATGGTCCAAGCTAAAAACACATTTAGGGTAAAAGTTCGTGACGATATGTCAAAAATTGTTTGAAACACAAGTATAAAGTACACAATAAACACCGTCAATGACGGCGATTTTTTTGCCCGGTTAAAAATTTTATATTTTACAATTTTGTAGCGGTGAAATTAATATAGTTATATTCTGACATTAAAATTCAAAAACAATTTTTAATGGCATTTTTTTAACATTCGATTTGTAGATAGGTTAAGATAATAATGTCATTTGAAGAAAAATTAATCGAGGAAGTAATAAGGAAAATAGTAAATTAAATGAAGACATATTCATTCTTGTTAGTTTCAAAAAATATTCTTCATACGTTTCTTTTATTTTCATATAATATTTTACGAACAAATCATCTTGTTCTGATCTTTATTTGCTACGAAATTCGAATTCACCTACTAACCGCTACGCATTTTTTTTTTTTTTTTGTTGCATTTAAAACAATGCCAATAATTGAAATAGTTTTAATAAATTTTTTTTTTAAATTTTGCTCTCTATTTTTCTTTAGTTTTAAAAAAAAAATTTTATATCAATAAAAAACAGCTGTTTTCGGCGCGAAATTTTCGACCCGAAAATCGTCCACCTCTGGCGACAGATGGCCTGAATTTGTTTTTAGCTTTTAGCTCGAGCTGAAACTTTATGTTTTCCGTGTGGAAATACACACGAAATTTAAAAGAATATGACACTTGGAAACCTATTAAATAATTAGTGTTGTTTTTTTTTTGCAAAAATATTTCTATCAATCTTAGTGTTTTCGTAATGACATAATATTTATCTAAATATGCCGAATTTTATATTAAAATAAAGTTTTTAATTTTTCTACATTATATCAAAAATTTTAACTTTATTTAACAAAATTACTTTCAAGTCTCTTCCGTTTATCAAATTTTGCATGATATTTCTTTTTTCATAACTCCGGCATGCCTTTAGATAGGAATCTGAAATTTTGAGACAAGAAAGAACTTTTAGAATTAGTATAAGTTTCCTCATAAAATTTTTCAGTAGCAGCGCCTCTTGAAGAGTTATTACGCCTCAAAAATTACGCCTATATAGGGTTCCAGACTTACAGCCCTCCAAAATTACTAGTTATCCCCCCAGTTATTTACATATCGTATATGTCACTGATGAATGAATGATATATAATACATATGTATAGTATAAATTATTATGCATTTGCCGCTTAGTATTAAATGGTACTATAGCATATTTGGAAAAGTTAGATGGATAATCGTTATGTAGAAGGTTAGAATCTGCTTTTGAAGAGTGTATAAACATATATTTTAAATATATGTACAAATCATAGTTCTAGAAAATATAAAATTCACCCAAATTATTTTAAAATACTAAAAAATTTAAAAAATAATATTATAAGCGGAGTGACAGGCTATGAACATACAAACGGGTCGTACGGGTATCTAAGACTTGACAAAGGCAACTGTATTCTTCCTCGTTTTTTACATGTTGGCAAGGTTTCGCCAACATTCTTGTATTATAGATAATTCAAAATTATAAATTTTAATAATTTCCATCCCTTTTAAATATAAAAATTAATAAGGAAATTGTTTTATTTTTTAACATAGTATCATATTCATATTCAATTTGATTATCATTAACACTTATATTATAATATTATTTAAAAATTAAATTTTTTTTCACGAAATTAAAACTAAACTGTCAACATATTAATAGTTCTTTATATCATTCTCAGTATGACCATTATTTAACATATGTTCATACATTATATTATATTTAAATCGATGGGATTGGAACACTATTATTGAACTGGTCACTTTCGTTTACTTGTTATAACAAAACGTATATTCTATAGATAAACAATACTAAAAATTCAATAATATCCAATTCCATGTTTTATTCTCTGTTTTAAGTCAAAACTCATATTTGCCGGATTGAAATTAAGAAAAATAAAATATATATCCTACCTACCTAACCAACCAACCTACCTATATATGTTTCAAAAACAGGAAAGAAAACAAAACAAAAAATGCCGAAAAGGAAAAAAAATATTAAAATAAAAATTATGGTATGCGCGAGAATATTTTTTTATTACCGCGACACGAGTTGTTGGACTTTTATGTGTTTTTATTTGCCATTTAAATGATTATTAGGTTCTTTTCAGCACTTAAAAAAAAAAAAAGGAAAAATTAATTTACTTTTTAATTTTTGTTTTATAATACATATTATATATACAATATGTACATATAAAATATATATGTAAATATATTTTTATTTCTATATGTGCTTACAATAAATATTCTGTACAACAACGGTCATTTTAATAGAGACATAAGGATAATATTATTATAAAACAATATATTAAAAAAGTTAAAATTTTTGAAGCTTCTTTAAGTAATTTTAAAATTTTGATAATTAAATGGTTAGAGTAACAGCTTGATTATCGACGTTCGAATATCTATCAAAATTAAACTTTTTTCTCAACCTTTCCATTTGATTCAGCTTCATTTTGTCTATAGATTCGTTCTTACAGTTCTTAATTAATTTGTTACTGTTATAATTATAATAAAAAATGTTTTAAAGATTTCTTTAAAAAAACAAGTAAATGTCGTTTAGACCACCTTTCTTCCTTACGGAATCAAAATAGTTGCTCAGAGCCAAAGTGATCTAAAACACAAATAAATTGATAGGGTCACTTTGACACTGACAAATATCAAAAATATGTTAAGTCCAAAATTAAATAAGCCTAAAATAAGCAAATAAGCTCTTCTATGTAAGTAATGAAATTTTAGACTTCATTTTTTATTCATTGATACAAAAAAAACGATAGTTAGCACATTTCCAAAAAAATTTTGAAAAAATTTATCTATTAGTTTCACTTTGTCCGTCTGTCCGTCCGTCTGTTTACAAAACTTCTACACCGTTAAAGATAGAAAAATACAATTTTAACCATGGGTAGATCTCATAAGAATATTAATGTTGTAGAACAACTTTTTCATGTAGCTACATTCATTACGGAGCTGTAGCCCCCTCAACTTTGAAAAAACCCTATTTTTAAATGCGTATATCTCATATTCTATTTAACAATTTTTCAATCTGAAAACGCCATTCGTCAGGAATTTTTTTTACCTTTGTAAATCTATACCAAAATTATACAATTTATTTAAATTAAATATTTAAATTTACCGTTATGTGAAGCCCAAATTTTGCATGATTTTCCTACTTTCATAACTCCGGCACGGTTTTAGATAATTTAAACTTTTGAAGTAAGAAAGAACTTTTAGAATTAGTATATTTCCTCAGAAAATTGTTTTGGATCGCCCCCTGTTTATGAGCTATCATGGCTCAAAAATTGAAAAATTGCTATTTTTAAACATCTGTAACTTAGGCACTTGTACACATTTTTCTTCGGCAAGACGAAAACATTAAAGCTCCAGTAATATATTTATACTTGTATTAACGGTTTTTCTTAGTTATATAAGGTTTTGGATTTACACCCTCTCAAAATTGCAAAAAAGAATTATTTTCACGTTTTTTCTTATTACATGAAATTTTCAAATTTTTGTGCAAGTCACAATTCTAAACAGTTTGTATTGTTTTTTGGAAATGTGCGCTTTTAAAAACTGTTGTTTTACATTCTACCTTATTTTTTTTAGGTTACGCTACTTTGAGGCTGACCCTCTCAATTCAAATATATTTCAAAATTGTTGTACTAACAAGTTTCCGTGATACTGACTATAAAAACTTTTAAGTAAAAGATAAGATAAAAAGATGAAATATAAGATAAAATTAATTAAAATAATTCAGATAATAAAACTATTTCCAAATAATTTAATTCAACCAACCTTTATCCTCTATCCATAACATGAATTTATTTAAATTGAATCCATTAAGTTAATGTTGTGAAAGGTCAAATTTGAAGAATTTAATTTCATTAATGAATGAGTAAAATAATGGTATCAGATAGTATTTATTTCCTAAAATTAACCCGAAAGTATCTTTTGATTTATTTTTATAAAAATGAGATTACCATTTTTTCGAACCTGGACTCCCGAATGTGATGTCAACGCTTTATTCACTGTTTCATAGATCATCTCTTTTGCAAATTTTTTTAATATCGTACAGCTTTAAAAAATTGCCTCAATATTTATGGTCACAACTATCTTAGTTTCTTTTTCTTTATTTTTATCACTTATAAGTATAGTTTTTATTGCATAACTTCAAATTCATAAAAACTTTAACACGACTTTAAAACCATTACGAATAATTTTTTTTTTGTTTTTTATTTTACACCTTTTATTATATTAAGAATCGTTTAGAATTAAATTATATTGGCATATGGATATTATTGGTAACACTTTTTATCAAATCGATTTTTTTTTTTCTCTGTATTTTATAATTGAAATCGATTTTAGTCTTGTTTTATTAAATTATTTATTAGTGAGATAATGGTGATAATAATGCCGAATAAAGAAAAAAAAATTTCTTTTTTTTTTTAATTTATTGTATGTTAAAACAAAAAAAAAGAAAATTTTCTTTTTGTTTTAAATTTTTATTGCCTTGACCAGTGAATAAAAATTTTAATAAATGGTTTTTTTTTTAAAGCGATACGGTAGTCATATTTAAGTGCAACAAAACACAAAAAAAATATTATTAATATTACTAAATTTCAACAGGTGAATGATTAAAACGGTTATTTGATATGTATTTTATGTATATACATATATATATCTATACTTTTGATATTTTGTGAAAGCAACACAATGTTACAACATCATCGCCAAGTTTTTTTCTGTAAGATTAACTCTATTTTGGATCAGAAATCTTTTAAGTGTTTTGCATTTAAGATCAGATGTCATTTACGTATAGTTGTACTTATTTAGAAATGTCACAATACCGCAATCCGCTTTGAATTATTCGTTTTGATTTTAATTAATTTTTCAACTGAATATTATGTAAAGCACAAAGGAAAAACTGAATTTGTTAACAAAAATATATCTTTGGTTATCTGTTTGTATAATTACAAATAGTGCTCAATTATTTTTCCGACCCATTTTCCCGTTCTTTCAAGTAATTGTTTAATGATTATTTTAGATTTAATTACCGTTTGGTTATTTTTTGGTTATTTAAATCGTTTTGTTGATTCACTTCAAACTTTTCAGCCGCGTTCATAGTTCGGAATGTTTATAGATCGGAACGAGTTAACAAATCAAAAACAAAAGTAGTGCTCATCTTCTTTTAGATTCATCGAATATGAAGTGAAAATGATTAATACAACAGATAAAAAACAAAATCAGGCAGATATTTCTACTTTATACATTAGATTTGTATTTGGATTTGTTTATATATCAACATGAGACAACCATACCTTTTTTAGACCAAAATATGATTTTTCCAAATTCTGAAGTACAGTACCTATTGATAAATATAAATCAAATATTTGATGACATTTTATGTTAAATAAATTTTATTAAATTTTATTTTATTTAACTTAAACAATAAGATTTGAATATGATCTGTAACGTTTGCAACTCCAGAATCTCGGGTTTTTAAATCCCAGAATTCAGTTGTCTTTTTACGATTATTTTTTTAACATTATTCAAAACATTATTGAATCCAAGAACAAATTTAAAAGTACGAAGCATGTATATATACAAATATGTATACCTATAATAAACATGCTTTTGAATACATATAAGTACTTTAAAGATTCAAATAATGCTTTAAGTAAGAAATAGGTAGCAAATAATGGGACATTTTATCAAAATACATATTGCAAAAATATCTTTCATCAAAAGACCTTTCAAAAAAAGCTACTTGGAACATTGCATAATATGTTTTGAAAATAATTTTGTAATGTGTCGTTCTGCATTACAAACTTATATAAACACATTCTTTTTGAAAATAAAGGCAGCCGTGATGACTATTTAGAAAGAACATACTATTTAATATCCCTAAAGAGCCTTAGTGGCCTAGTGGATAAAAGCGTATAAAATACACTGTAAACACCGAGGGAGAGTTTTCCCCTTTAAGACATTTACAGCCACGCCTGAAAAGGTAAGGCTGTGTAATATGCTGTCCACGTTTATGTGACATTGAAATGCACTAATAAAAAAAATAACCCTAAAGCCTAAAGTACAGTTTGAACGACGACTTTCTGCGACAAGAGAATTTGTGTCAATAATAAGAAGTCGTTTGAACGAAACATTAGTAGAGCGAGCTGAACTTTCTTAATAGTTTATAACTATTAATTTAACGAATAATAATATTTTAAGAAATTTTTGTTAATGTTCTAAATAATATTATAAAATTTTAACCGTAATAACTGAGTAAGCTTTTTTCATAAATAGTCGAATAACCCGATACTAAAATAATCAAAATCACGTATAAATATGGCAATAGATTGCAAACTCTAATGAGTGGCAATGACTCATTTCATGGCAACTATACTTCTAAGCATCGAAAGTAATAATTTACGTAATAACTATATATGAATGTGCTTTAAGCATTTTAAATCTACTTTATTATACCCGTACGATAGGATCGGGTATATTAAAATTACTCCTCCGTTTGTAACACCTCGAAATAAGCGAGCTAGATATACCTTCAAAGGTATGGATCGGATCAAAAAAAAATTCTAAAACGATTGAGCCATGTCCGTCCGTCCGTCCGTCCGTCCGTCAGCACGCTAACTCAAAAACTAAGAAAGCTAGAATCTTGAAATTTACACAAAATATTCTGGGAATAATTTGTAGGTTCCTTATTTTTTTTGGTTGAGTTTGGACCAAAACTTAGGGTAGCTCTCTTACACCTAACTTTTAGATCCCCACATTTTTTTGAAATAGAGCTATGAAATTTTAACTGATAGATCTCACAAAAATATTGATTTTATTTTTAATAACTTTTTTTTGTAGCCCCAGTCGTTACGGAGCTACAGCTCCCCAAAGGTTCAAAAGAGCTCTATATTTAAATTGTTATAGCACAAGTTGTATAAGATATATCTTCATTTTGAAAACGGTAAACGATTACTGCTTTTATTAGCTTTAAAAGTATATGTACAATAAATATATAGTTGTGGCATACAGTGTCTTAATTTACCGTTATGCGAAACTAAAATGCAAAATCCTTTAACCCTTCTATCTTCTAAACGGTTTAAGTTGGAAACTTGAAATTTTGATAGAAGTTAGATCTTTGAAAATAAGTATGAGTCATTTCAGAAATTTTTCCGAAATGATCCGATCCATACTTTTGAAGGTATATCTGCTCGCTTATTTCGAGGTGTTACAAACGGAGGAGTAATTTTATTATACCCGATCCTATCGTACGGGTATAATAATATTATAAGCAGAGTGACAGGCTATGAACATACTAACATACGTACGGGTATCTAAGAGTTGACAAAGGCAACTGTATTCTTCCTCGTTTTAAATAAAGATTTAAATATGCAGCAAACTATATTCAAAACAAGTTTCGCTTTTTTTTGTCTTAGTCTTCAGTTTTAGGTCTACAAATTTTTAGGTTTTTTAAAATTATATTTTAAAAATATTATATAATGTATTGAATTTATTTCTGAACGAATGACATTATATACATTTAATTTCACTTTTTGTTAAGAAAAATTTGAAAAAATCTTTAAAATTACGCAATAATAATCACAGAATAATAAGATATATAAAACCAAAGACTTTAAGCATTTACATTTTAAAAGGGACAATAAAAGTATTTCTGAATTATGACTACTACTGCAAAACTGTAACAACTGGAAAAAATATAAAAATCGAAATATATATTTTATGTCTAGCTTACGATAAATTTGAATTGATGTCAAAGTTATAGGTGTTTTAAAATAGAGAATTTTAAATATTTGATTCATAATAGCATTTAAACAAGGGGAAGTAAAAACAGTAATTTTAAGTAATTTTTAATAAAGGTTAATAAGCTTTAAAATTCTCTGTTGGTGGTTTTAGATTGAAAAGAGGTATTTAAACGTTTGAAAATAATGCTTTTGTCTATTTTGAGGGGATGTAGCTCTGTAATGGATAAGGCTACATAAAAATGATATTTCACAACATTCATTTTTACTTGAAGGCTATCCAATATAGTTAAAATTATCCTACTCCCTCTTAAACGTCTGTATAGATTTTGTAAAAAGATGAGCGGATAGACGATCGGGCAGAGTGTAAACAATAGCAAATTTTTAAATTTTTTTTTTTTTTTAAAATGTGCTAAAAAATTTGTTTTTAAAATTTGTTACTGATTTATAACGCAGCTAATACTAAATAATTTTTAACTCTTCTCACAAACGATATTTCTAATAAATAATCATTTCGACATTTTCTATAGGTAACTTTTAATATATTCTCATTTTAATCTTCACTTTCATTGAAATATTAATTGCTTTCAAAATAAAGGTTCTTTAAATTCTTAAGTGTATTTGCAAAAGTTGCAAAAAAAAAAAAAATATTACCCTCACTTTCATTTTTATTTTTATAACACATTTTTGTTAATAACAAAAATGGTTGATGGTTTGTGTTAGTTGATTCATATCGTGTCATCATATCGTCATCACGATCTTTTTTTTCGGTTTTTTTTTTTTGTTTAGAGAGAACAAAAAAAAAATGAAACAACACGACAGTTGAAGAAAGTTGAATGACCTCCAAAAAAATAACAAAAAAAAAATTTCGCAACAAATAATCATCCTTAAAATTTTGTTTTATTATCCTTATTATATAAAAAAAAAATACAATGATGAATATGCTTGAATAACACACTAGACACATATATTCGTATATATATATATTTACATGTATATAAATATAATTTTTTTTTGTCAATTTTTTCTCTGTTCATAGAATTTATTATAAATGTTTCACAATTTTCATTTTTGAAATTTAGTTCTGTTTTAATTATTAAAAGTCGGAATTTTCATTTTTTTTACAAATTTCTTATTTGTCAGTCTATTTGAATTGTCAATTCATTAGTACCAAATTGAATATAATGTAGTTAGTAATTCATATGCGTACAATTTACTTTCTTCAAAATATCCCTCCACATTTTCTTACCTATCCCCCATAATCCCAATTTCCCTAATTCCAATTTCCCCAATCATCCTTCCCACATCCCTATCCCCAAAATCAAACTGTACATTTGTTTTAAAAGTTCAATACTAAAGTTTGGTTTTAAAAGGGGGGGTGGTTTTGGTTGATTAAAGTCCAACACTACTCTAAGGAAACACGTGCAGTTCCTTTTGGTGACTTTCGAGTTCTCCACCAACCCTCGTAAAAAACAAAAAAAAATCGTTTTGATTAAATGTATTAGTAACCGTATTGACAATAAAGGTAACGATTGTGCTTACTTTTTCTTTAGTTAATTGTTTTTTTTTTGTCTTTTTATAAGCTTTTTCCGTGAAATTTATTTTCTTTTTATATTTCTTATGTTTATAAAGTATTTATGGTTTGAATGCTGATTTTTAAGATAAAAATCTTTTTAATTCAACATATACATACATACATATGTATACGTACATGAACCTAATGGAAGTACATGAACCTAAATATAATAATCAAATGCATGTACATATATTGTTAGCCCTCCTAAAGAAAAAGTTTTTATCATATATATTTTTTTTTTATTTCTTTTATTTTTAGATTTTATTTTATTTTTTTTTTTATCATATGACGAAAACATTTTCGTCAGCGCATTATTTAATTCAAAAATAGCAATCAAAATGTATTCGTTCGATAATAAATTTCAAATAAAAAATTGATCAAATTAAACTGCAGCTTTTCGACCTTTTCGATGCTATAAATAAAGTGAAAAAAGACGAATAATTATTTTAGTATAAATATTTTATTAGATTTACTTTCTTATTTATTTTTACCGATCTAATATTAGGACTGGAATCGCCAAGGCAGGAGGAAAATTTAAGCCACTTGTAGAAGAAGCGTCAATAGAGAAATTGAAAAAGTAGAAAATCTTGGCCTGCAATTACAAGAATAGCACAAGATACAAAAAATTAAGCACCATTTGTGAAAGTTGTATCTTTCCTAAGAGAACAACACAACAAAACAAAATTATTGACACTAGTTGATATATTTTATTTGAATCTTTATCTGTAAGACATATTTTCCCAGCTACTATTAATAATTTCGTATAGTTGTGCAATTTTTCGACTAAGATCCGATAACTTACAACGGGAAGGCTAGTGGTAACTTCAGAACCATTGGTCAAATATTTTTATTATGAATAAGCCATTTAAGAATCTTCGAATATACTGTTCCACTATATAAGATATATTTCATTTTTACTCTATAGTTGTCATTATCAACTGTAACTTTCACTTTAATCGAAAAATTTCTAGTACAATCCTCCTTTTCAATTCACGAAAAAATATTTATAAAAATACTGAAATATTATCTTATCTTAAGTTGAGTGTTTTAAAAAAATATATGATCATTATTTGTTTCAGGGATTCTTAAAGATTATTTTGTTTTTGTTAGAAGAAGAACAATACTAAGAAAAAGAATTTTAATAAGAAAAAAATTTTTTGGAATATGAGTAGGTAGGTACATAGTTTTAAAATTAATTTTTTTGAAAGTGAAATGAAAATTTTAAAATAAAGTTCTTTTTAGTTAAAAATGTTTCTATTTCATTAATTTATTATTGTATTATAACCCATGGTATTGCAAGTCAATTAATTACACTTTTTTATACTAAGTAAAAGGATAAGAATGTTATCAATGTTTTAAATGTTTTCTTCCTCTCTACAATACGAGTGATTAAGTTCCAGATTACTTTATTTTAGGTTATTGTTTAATTAACTTACTACACTTATTTCAAATTTTTCTAAACAGCCGTTGTTAAATCAGTTTCTAGAAGTTGTTTACAATTTCTCTTAAAGCTTTTCTGTCGTGTAAAATCGACCATTTATATACTTATAAGCTGCCGACTTATATACTTATAAGCTGCCAACTTATATACTTATAAGTTTTATAACCAAACTTTATGATAGAGCCTTTAACACAAATTACAGATTCGTTTTGTTCATTAAGAAGGTAGAAAGGATGCTTGAGGAATGGGGTTTGGAAAATTTAAAATAATGAAGGATGAAGACGAAAACTTAAATAATACATTCTTTTTATCGTTGACGATTATCTGTATATGAATCTTTTATACAATCGTTTCTACCTTTCTAAATGTTACATCCTTTTTTGTCCTGTACTTTACAGACACATTTTTCGTTGCATTTATTGTTGCTTTGACAGAAATTCTGACAATGAACCATGAATACAAAAAAATCGAATTTTAATAGTCAATTTGTACACGATAGTTAAGACTTTGCAAGAATTCTTTCAACAGTCAAATAATGTCGGTATTGAGTCTAAATCGTACTAAGCAAAAGAAGTTTAATTTGAAGACAAAGAATTTTGGGACTTTTGGTAGGTAAATGTTTTAAAATACATTTCCTCTGGTGAAATTATTTGTTTTCCTTCATACACTTTTTAAATTTTCCTTAATTTTATGATATTTGTAAAGTTATATGATAATAGAAATATGCGAACTGGGAATCTGAAGATTTTTTTGAAGACTATCAATAGACATCAGGTTATAAACACAAAATAATTTTTTTTTTATTTCAAACATATCAACGAATTCTGCAGCATTGTTGTAATATAAATGATTTTTTGTGCAAATTGCTTCCAATTTTAAAATTATTTTATTTTATTTTAATTTTAAAGTGTTTCTGTTCTTCTGTTAGGGGTTTATGAACTTAAACAATAGCAAAATGATCAAATTATATAATAAATAAAATGAAACTTCTTTTCATGAACTTTGAATTATTTAAGTATTGACATATTCCAATTAAAAATTTTAAATTGTACTATAATATCCTTCTTGAAAATATTTGAAAAGATTGTTTATATATTAATTAATTATTATGTCCTTATATATTTTCTTTTTAAATGAGTTCTTCAACATTTTAAAATATTAATACCAAAATTAAAAATTGTTATTAACACATGAATTAGTTAATAAAAACTTTAAAGCTAGTAATGGTTCTTTAATTTTCTATGCTAAATTCAGCAGTTTTAATAAAAAGTTAAAATTTTTAAAAGTTGATACATATATTCATTATAAAAAAAAAGAAACACCACTTAAAAATATAATTAAATTTTTAATTATTTAAGGTTCTTTTATGTTAAGAATCTTAAAAAAAATAATTTACACCTAGTGTGATGGAAATTGTTAAATTATTTTCTCGCAGATACCAAAAATTGTCAAGGATTTGATTTTAAAATTTTATTATAAATTAGTTCTACATTGGAAGTTTTAAGAGATACTCATTTATTATAATAACACATATTATTTTAATTATTTTCTTAAAAAATATCTGTTGATTTGCAGATTTCAAATAAAAAAATTAAAAAAGTACTTTAAAATTAATAACGAAGTTAATTATGCCTTAACAACAATGCAGTTCAGCTACTTTGGTAACAATATGACTACTAATAAAGGTGCGGAGGCAGATGTCAGCAGCCGTCTGAACAAAGTTAGGAACGATTGATTGGATGATTGTACCCAGTATTGAGGAATAACCCAATGTTCAGGAAAACAAAACTAAGAATTTTCAATGCTTGAGTAAAGACTGTGCTCATGTATAGTAGTGAAACATGGATAATATCCAACATCATCACTCAGAAATTTAAAAAATGGAGATGGATGGATGAACATTAAAAAATGGAGATGGATAGGCCATACTCTTAGAAAACATCCCAACAACATAAGCCGCATGGCCTTGGAGCGGAACCCTAAAAACAAATAACTTAGCCACTGCAATCTCACATGGAAAAATGCAAAAACATCAGTACGAAACCGTGTGAAACACCAAATCCTAATGTTCTCTCGCGAAATAAAATGGACAGAAAAAAAATTTATCATGTGGACCTCTGAACATGTATGAATCAGAAGATATAAACTAATCGATAATTGTATAAGGTGATAAACTTTGAGGGGACTAACCTACAAGTACATCAGGGGATAGAAACTAACTGATAAAGCAGCAAAAAATTTATAAAAATATTCATTCCTACAGAAGAAATGTCATCCTTAACTCATAGAATAAACCTGATTAAAAAATAAAGCAAAAATAAGAACAAGTGAAATTTAGAAACTCTATACTATTTTTTACAAATTACCATACAAAAAAATACCAAACAAAAGGCCCTGTATGAAGAGAAGAAAAATTAACACTCATTAAAATAAGTTTAGGACATACTATCGAGACACACAAACATAAATATTTATTAAGCAAAGATGTCATAAATCTCAGAAATTTAACGAAGAGCAATAACATAATCATATAAAAAGAAATTTGACTTTTTCGATTAAGGAATGTAAAAATCAACTGCTATATCAACTACTACTATAAAAATGTTTATGAAGGCTAAATAGATTTTAACCAAAACTAACAGATTGCCTAAATGCCAAAATCCAATTTTCCAAATAATTAAGAAAACATAAAGCTCAGCTTTATTTATTATACATCAGAAATATGTTTTTTTAATTGTTTTCTGTTTGGTGTCCTTTTGAAATAGTTCCAAAAAAAAACCACTGCACTTCTCCAAATAAAAAAAAAAAAAGGGGCAAAAGGAAATCAAAGTGAAAGAAGGAAAATTTAAAATACAGTTTTTCTTTATAAATTTTTAAAAAATTATAGGGGAAAATGGATAAAAATAAGAAATATGTATATATATATACGAATAGGTGCATATTTATCTATACATTTTATACATTATTGGGGTAAACTTTTATATATAAATAAATTTGCATTTGTTCCAGTTTTTCTCCAAAATCCTTCGATCCCCAAATAAATTTATTTTTATTAAAATTACATTCTTTTAAATTTATTTAAAGTACAGGGTCAAATTAAAAAACCACATATAAAAGAAAATTAATTTTTAACATATTTATCAAAAAATGTTTGAAAAATTTGTTTATTTGTTTCAATTTGTGACGGATGAACGTCAATCTGTTTACAAAATTACAACAACAATAGGACAATAGATTTTCGATAAAAATGGACAATGGTGGATACATTTCATTAAGAAAATAAATAATGTGGAACAACTTTTTTATGTGGTCCTATGCTTTACGAAACTACCGCCTCTCAAAAATGGAAAGAGTCATATTTTCAAATGCTTTTATCTAAAGTTGTACAAGCACTTAATATTTATTCAATCTAAAAATGTCAAACAACAGGAGCTTTTTAAACTTTATAAGTCAATGTAATAATTGAATATTTTGTTATTTTTAAACGAAAAAGATCTTTGAGAGCTTGTTCTCAGATTTCAGATAAGTAATCCAAAAAATTGTTTGTATTTATTTAAGATCTATTAGGAGTCCAAAACGGAAAATTCTCTATTTTCAGACACCTCTAAGTTGTACAACTGTGCAAATTTGTCGTAAGTAAAACATAATAAAAATTGACATTTCCTTATCTTAAGACTCAACTGTAGTACAAGTAACTTTAAGACTACGTAAAACTGCAGATAGTGAAGTACAACTCTCGACTTTTTACAATAATTTCTAACTTCCAGAAAAAGTTATAAATTTTAATACAAAAGTAGTCATCATTTTAAAATAATTTTTTAATTATTTTTTTTTTTTTTGCCAAATGCAAAATACATTTATCCAAAATATCCCTCCACTTTTTAACATTAGATCAAAACATATAAACTCATATAAAGTACTGTATTTTACAATACTGTATAAAATTATTAGATGTATTTATATATATTTTATTATATTTAATTCGAAGGACGATTTTTTGTGTTAAAAAAGTACATTCTCAAGGATAATACGATTCTTTATTTGTCATTCTCATTTTTTTATTTTTTTTTTTGGTTTGTTTTGTTGCAGTTGTTATTGTTGCTGTTACTATTTTTATTTTTATAGTTATGCAACAAAACGATTATAAGTATACATACGAAAAATTAAAACTTAAATATAATACATTTTATATCAAAATGATAACCCTTATATGTTAGGGAATATTATAGAAGAGTTTGTAATACATTTTACAAATTTTTAAATTTTTATAAATATGTAAATACGTGTAGTTTTAAAGATTTCCCTTTTTTTTTTTTGAAAATTGCCAAATTTGTCTTCCCCACTTAACATTTTTGTGCTCTGTATTATCGTTTAATGAAAGAAGATTGTGCTATGTGTGTTATGTAGAACAACAGATTCACAGACTTTTCTTATACTCGCTTCTATAGAAATAGTTTGAAGTAATATACTGAAAGGTTTGTGAAAAAATTGTCGTCTCCAACAGAATTCAGAGTATGAAATGTTTATGTAATATGTAATATAAATTCTTTATTCCTTTATTGATACCTTAGAACCTCAGTTTTTTCAACAACGAATATAACGTAACGTATAATTCTAGCAGATAACTCTACATTTATTCTATTTTCATACTAACGACCCTGTCATAGTGGTCCTGGCGTATTGAACTAATTTTCCAACTCTTCCGACAATCTGTAATGATATGTTTCCTTCGTTGAACGGTAACTATGGAGGCATTTTAGCACTGTACAATCACAGTTGCTTAAAGAATATAAAATGAATTAAAGAAGTTTTCACAAAAGAATGTTCACTATAATTATTTCAAATCCTTTTTAATTTAATTTTTGATCTCATGTTACTTCGAATTTTATGATGTTTTCTGCTTACTTTACCGAGAAGAACCGCGAAAAAGTTTTGCCCAGCAATTTTTAATCACTTAAACAGATTATTAATCACTTAAACACATAAAAGCAGATCATTTTCATGGGCGATTAAACGATCTTTTATGTTAATATCATGAATTCACCTTTTCTAAGATCTAGAGCATATTTTTTAAAATACACATTTTTACTTTAAAGTGCAATTGCTGATCGACTGAGCGAATTTTCGGATATTGCAATTTCGATAATGTCACCAACACCCTTAATAGGTAATTTGTCAACCAAATAAAACTCGAAATTTTATTTTGGTATAATAAGCAATTTAGCGTTGTTATTTAGCTTTTTGTATCCGAAAAAAATTAAAGTTTTGTAGCGCGAACCCTAATTCTATGACAAATTTTGGTGATACGAAACACAAATCTTACATGATATGTGTATTTAAATTCTAGCAAGTGACTTTTAGCTCTCTTCGAGAACATTATTCATTATTTAAAAATCCTTCACGTCAACTTTCTGAATAGCTTTCAAGATCGAATATCCTCAATTTTCCGAAGAAAGTGTCATAAAGGTATCTCTTTCAAATGAACTGGTGTCTTAATCAAATGTATCATAACGCCACATTTCTAAACTATACATTTAAGAATTTTTTAATGATTTGATTAAGTTAAAAATAGAATTTAAAATTTGCGATCCCGAATTATAATTATTCTTTAGAAATTTCCTGTTTCTTCTAATTAAAAATCTGTTCTTCTAGTATCATCTACTTCAAAATTTATTATATGTATTAGATGATAATTTAAAACAGTGAACAAATCCAGCTAAACGGGAATAATAAAATAAATCAAGATAAATTCTAAACATATATTTTTTTTTTGTATTTTTTAAATAAAAGACATAATATAAATAAGTTATATACTTGGCAAATAAATCTCACATAATAATTCTTTTTATGTTTTATGTGATCCAGAGAATCAAAATATAGAGATAGCACCAAAAGGCTAATGGGAATTTAAAGAAAATATTTTAAATTTGTTTTATTAGTATCCTTTATATAAGAATGTATATTATGAAAACATTACAAATAAACCAAAACTAATTATTATTGATGTTTTGTAAAATATTTTTAAAATTTTGTTACTGCAAATATCCCAAAAACAGGAGTTTTTTCAATAAATTGTAATTATATAAAAAAAAACTTATTCTTTCTTATGTAATAAAAATGTACTTTCTTTGATTTTTTCTTTATTGAGTACAATTTAATACTGCCCTAAATATTTTTTTTTTTTAATGAATTTCTCTGCCATATAAATGTGGACAGGAAATTACACAGATTTTCCTATTTAGTTGTGGCTGAAAATGTCGTATGGGGCAATAACTCTAACGACATGTGTGGGATTTGAATCCACACTCCCTCGGTGTTTACAGCGTATTTGATACATTCTTACCCACTAGGCCACCTAAGCCCCTTGCCCTAAATATACAATACATACAATATATCTCTATGATATTTATAAAGATTTATACTGTCAAGTGGCAATCTGATAACAGATTAACAATATACATAGATGAACGATTCACAATATGTAAATAAGTAATGTTCTAAATAAAGTTTTAACCATATCGAATACCTAAATTTTGTGGATTATTATATTTCTAATAACTAATTATTATACCCTACACCTAAAGTATAGGGTATATTAACTTTGGTATGGTGTTTGTAACCACCAAAAGGAAGCGAGTTAGGTATAGACATGTATATATATTCTGAATCAGGATCACCGCCGGAGTCGATTTAGCGATGTCCGTCCGTCCGTCCGTCCGTACGCACGATAACTCAAAAAATAATGATGCTATCTTGATGAAATTTATATAGTAGGTTACTAATTACGAAAGAAAGGCTAAGTTCGAATCTGGACAAAATCCGTCCATGGGTTCGGATTCTGGAAGCTTCCGAATGATTCCGGGCTTTTGGAGATAATCTCCTTTCAATTTGGCAGGGTGGTGTTCTTTCATGTATGATTTAGGCCTCTGAAATTTAAGAGGATTTGGTCCATGGGTTTGGATTTGGAAGCTTCCGAACGAGCACCAGAGCAAATGAGATTATCTCCAAAACCAACAAAGATATAACCTTTAAATTTGGCAGGGTGGTGTTCCTTCCCGTTCGATTTATGTCTCTGAAATTTAAGAGGATTTGGTCCATGGGTTTGGATTTGGAAGCTTCCGAACGAGCCCCAGAGCAAATGAGATTATCTCCAAAACCAATAAAGATATAACCTTTACTTTTGGCAGAATGGTGTTCTTTCATGTATGATTTAGGCCTCTGAAATTTAAGAGGATTTGGTCCATGGGTTTGGATTTGGAAGCTTCCGAACGAGCACCAGAGCAAATGAGATTATCTCCAAAACCAACAAAGATATAACCTTTAAATTTGGCAGGGTGGTGTTCTTTCATGTTTTATTTAAGTCTCTGAAATGTGAGAAGATTTGGTCCATGGGTTCGGCTTTTGGAAACTTCCGAACGAGCCCCAGAGCAAACGAGATTATCTCCAAAACCAATAAAGATAGAACCTTTAAATTTTTTATAATGATGTTTCTTCCAGTTTGATTTATGTCTCTAAAATTTAAGAGGATGTGGTCCATGGGTTTGGATTTTGGAAGCTTCCGAACGAGCCCCAGAGCAAATGAGATTATCTCCAAAAACAACAAATATATATAACCTTTAAATTTGGCCGAATGGTGTTTTTTCATGTTTGATTTAAGTCTCTGAAATTTGAGAGGATTTGGCCATGGGTTTAAATTTGAAAGAATTTGAACCGTGGATTCGAATTTTGGAAGCTTCCCAACGAGCCGCAGAGCAAATGAGATTATATCCAATACGAACAAAGGTAGAACCTTTGAATTTGGTACAATGTTGTTCTTTCGTGTTTGATTTATGTCTCTGAAATTTAAGAGGATTTGGTCCATGGGTTTGGTTTTGGAAGCTTCCGAACGAGCCCCAGAGCAAATGAGATTATCTCCAAAAACAACAAATATATATAACCTTTAAATTTGGCCGAATGGTGTTTTTTCATGTTTGATTTAAGTCTCTGAAATTTGAGAGGATTTGGCCATGGGTTTAAATTTGAAAGAATTTGAACCGTGGATTCGAATTTTGGAAGCTTCCGAACGAGCACCAGAGCAAATGAGATTATCTCCAAAACCAACAAAGATATAACCTTTAAATTTGGCAGGGTGGTGTTCTTTCATGTTTTATTTAAGTCTCTGGAATGTGAGAAGATTTGGTCCATGGGTTCGGGTTTTGGAAACTTCCGAACGAGCCCCAGAGCAAACGAGATTATCTCCAAAACCAATAAAGATAGAACCTTTAAATTTTTTATAATGATGTTTCTTCCAGTTCGATTTATGTCTCTAAAATTTAAGAGGATGTGGTCCATGTGTTTGGATTTTGGAAGCTTCCGAACGAGCCCCAGAGCAAATGAGATTATCTCCAAAAACAACAAATATATAACCTTTACTTTTGGCATAATGGTGTTCTTTCATGTATGATTTAGGCCTCTGAAATTTGAGAGGATTTGGTCCTTGGGTTCGGATTTTGAAAGCTTCCGAACGAGCCTCAGAGCAAATGATATTATCTCCAAATGCAACAAAGATATAACCTTTAAATTAGGCAGAATGGTGTTCCTTCATGTTTGATTTATGTTTCTGAAATTTGTGAGGATTTGGTCCATGGGTTCAAATCTTGAAAGCTTCCGGACGAGCCCCAGATCAAACGAGTATATCTCCACAACCAACAAAGATAGAACTTTTATTTTTAGTACAAAGGTGTTCTGTTATGTTTCCTTTTCTGTAAAATTGGAAACTGACATTTGAAAGAATTTGAACCATGGGTTCGTATTTTGGAAACTTCCGGACGAGCACAAGAGCAACGAGCATATCTCCAAAACCAACAAAAGTAGAACCTTTAAATTTAATAGAATGGTGTTCTGGCAAGTTTTCTTTATGTTCCTGAGATGGATTCGATGAATTGGAGTGGCAATTCGGGTAGCTGACACAAACATCCCAACGACTACCAATCTTCGAAAATAATTAAGATAGAAACTTAAAATTTTATACAAGGGGTGGGTGTCAAGAATATCCCAAGCGGATGCCTCTTTTACGTTCTTGAAATTCGAGTTGAATAAGACAGAAAATGGAAGAAGTTCAAGCACTGTCAAAAACACTTATGGATTGTTAATTTAATTCGAATTATTCAGGTGTAGGGTATTAATAAGTCGGTTGCATCGACTTACTGTTACATTTACTTGTTATATTTCTAATTTTCTGTCACGATTCTACTCGGTAATAATAGATTCTTTCTGTCATCAGTTCACTCGCTAATAATAGATCCATTCTAGACCTTAAAAGTAAAGTAAAACTAATAAAAGATTTAGTAAAAAGGAAAAATTTGATATTCGAACATCGAAAGTAACATTAATGCTATTCATAATTTATTATTTTAAACTAGAAATAATTACCCTCATTAAATAATTAATAAATAAAAAATAGTAACAATAAAAATAATAACATAACAAACAGTTCATGTAAAAAAAAAAATTTCCCTTTTTTTTTTTTTTTTTTTTCAAAAATTAGTGGTGATTTATTTAAACTAATCCTTAATCCTTACACATTATACATGTATCATAATTAAGATTGCCAAGGGTTAATGGGCCATAAACATTCATTTTGGCTCCTATTAGATTTTTAATTGCCAAATAAAAATTAAAAAAAAAAAAAAAACCTTTCCAAAATTTCTAATATATTTAGCATTTATAATAAATTATTGTATTTAAAGAATTTTTAATAATATATCATTTTAGATTCGAAGAAATTTACATTTATTCGTGGTAATTATATGTATGTATATGTATAGGTACATTAAAATTACATATTATCATAATGGATACTAATATCAATATGCAATGCAATATTACTAAGCCACCAGTAACTAATGCCATTATAAGTTGAATACTATATTATTAATTTATACATTAATATTATTTATTTTTTTTTATATTATAAATTATATATTTACACAATATTTGGCAGCACATGGTATTTGTTAAGAAAATCTACTTTTTCAGTCATTTTCCTTCCAATTTGAAAAACTTTTCTACTGGTACATGTTTTGAATCCATTCTCTTTTAGTTAATAAGCCACGTGATTAACTTTATGTCACATTAATCGTATTAAGTTATTTATTTATTTACAACTAATATTACAAAAATCGAAACCTTCGTAGTTTATTTATTTTAATCTAACATTACCTTCGTAGTTAAAAATTACTTAAAATTTTAATGGTCCATGTATTGCATACTTTTAGGATAGGCTATTTTAGTTCAATCAAAAAATGAAAAAAAAAAATTATAATTAACTGATTTTATTCTTTTATTTATAATTTAATATTGGAAAGGTCATTATTTTATTAATTTTTTTAATTTTTGAATTTAGAAATACTACTATTTTTTTCGTAAAAAAAAAATTTAATTTTTTTTGGAATTGAAATTTTCTTAAGCAAAAGCTTATCGGTTGTTTCAACTGGAGTTTTCAATTCAATCATTTTAAATTTTAAAAAACTAAGAATTTAATTAAAAATTTATTTATTTTTTATATTCTAGTATCTTTCAAAAGATTGAAATTAATATAAAGATATTTCCATAAGTGTTCTTTGTTTTCTTTTTAATATTTTAAGCAGGTGATCGCGTTTCTAAAAGTAATATATCAATAAATAAATTAAATATATGTTAATTAATAATTTAATATCATTAAGAACATTTTTATTCGAAGTTTTGGACATAAATAATTAAATTGAAATCAAAAGATAATTGATATAGCATTGTATTGACAATCGTTAACTGATATGTTCAGATTCGAGTTACTGTTAATTACAGTACAAGATGGAAACTTACAATAAATTATCAAAAATGAGTAACAGTCGTCTTTTGAAATATTACCAAAGTAATTAATAATAACCTTAAAAAACACTAAATAGAATACTATCTGAAAGCACTTAATTATATAAAACTTAACAGCTCTAAAAGTTAGAAATATTATATCAAAACCAAAACTTCAAGGGCCACATTAAAAATCAAATATGAAAAGTAACAAAAGCCTTTCTAACATTGCGTTAATTGTTTTACTCAAAAATACTTTGGAACAAAGTCATATTACTTTATTATAAGAATTTAATTCAGCTTACATTAACTTATGATTGTTTAATCATTAACTAAAGCAAAAATTTGGTTTATTTATTGCGAGCAACTATGTTTTGTCAAATTTGTATAAATCGGTTACTTGTAACCCTTCTAAGTTCTTTTGAATGAAAAAAAAAAACTACAAGATTGTTTAAACCAAAGTGGACAAAAGCTTAAAACTAATTCGATTTGTTTTTATTCTAGGAACCGTATCGTAAAAAAACATCTAAAGCTTGTTGACTCTTTAAATAAACCAGATTTAAAAATTTTTAACCAAAAAATATTTAAAAAAATTTCACATTAGTATGCAATTAATTTTAAAAACTAAACTAAACTAAATTCAAAATAAATTATAAATATTTAAAATAGAATCGCCAAATTTTCTTAAATCTTATATTTCATAAAAAAAAAAAATTTTTTTTACGAAATTTAGTTAAACTAAGCCAGATTAATTTTAATTTAACTGCATCCAATTCAAAAATAAAATCTAAAAGTAATTGCTCACTCAATTTTATTTTATTTCCGCCATTGCTTTTATATATATATCCGCATATATACATCCGTCATATATATATATACATATATAATTTTATTTTGCATTTAGAAATTACATAAAAAACAAAAAATGAAAATTTCATTTATTTTTACAATTTTCCATACATAAATTTTCCTTTGAATAATTTCATTTTTTTTTTCTTTTCTTCGTTTTTTTATGAATATTTATGCTTCAAAGGGGTTATGAAATTTATTCAAATTTTACAGCTAACAGTTAACTTTAAATAGGTTTTCCAGAAAGGATATACCAATTAAATAATTAATTTCAATACAAAATTACATTTAATGTCTAAAAATCTTAATTCGTTCCTCCATAATATGTTTGTATATATAAATTATAAAAATTAAGATTTTAAAAACTTTCAAAATTTCGTATTGATCGTTCCTTCCTTGATTTTTTTTTTTTAGTTTTATAATATTTAAAATCTTTGTCAAATAAACTGATTATGGTTTTCCATATGAAAATTGCATTATAAAGCTCTTACAAGACCCAATGTCTATTGTTCAACAATAGACACTGATAACGAGGATAATTTAATTTAAAACTTCTTTTATTAAACTTAAATATAATTAAAAAGCTCTAACGATCTAAACTTCCTAAGATTCAATCTAAGGTTTTTGCTTAATTTAAACTAATTTGAAGAACCACATCACTATCTCATCTCACCGCACCACATCTCACCAGTCATTTGTATTTTGTGTTGAATAAACTACTCATTCCCATCAAATAAATACAGCATAAATGTACTGTAAGGATTCTCACTAGAGAGAACAGATCTATAGATTAATATCAATATTTTTCAATTTCAATATTACCTGATTTCATAACAACTAAATAAAACGGCATTCTTATGAAGCTATTCTGTATATAAAATAGTATTACAAGTCTAGGACAAAATATTTAGTCTTTCTTTCATAAATTTGATTTGTTTTTCAAAGATAAACTAAATATTTCTTTCATTTCTTCTGTTATTTCAATAAAAGTAGCTTGAAATCCTTAACTCATTATAATTAAGATTGATATTAAAGGCTCATCACAGCACTTTGAGCTCAAAAAATTTTTTGATTAAATTATTTGAGGTAACAAATCCTTTTCTAAGAGTGCAATGTTTTAAAGATGTCAAAAATGTAAACATGTCCAAATTAATTTTTCTTATATATATTTTTCTCATAATTTATAAAAAAAAAATAAAATAAAATGGAAAATTTTTGCCTGTTGCAAATACATTTTTCTTTTTTTTTTTGTAGACAAAGAATTTTTTTTTTTGTTTTTCCTCAAATGGCATATTATTGGTCGGTCAGCCTTTAGAATTTTATGGAAGGATGCTCATCAAGAGAAAATTTTTTTATTTATTTTGTTTATATTTTGTTTCTATTTTTTTTTTAACACCCGATTTTAGTGCAATGCAATTAAGGTGTTGGACTTTAATTTTTTTTTTAAATAACTTTTCATTACAAGTCTATGAACAGTTAACACCTTTGCAATTGCAATCAGTAATTTCATAATTTAGTTATAAAAATTTTTTTTTTAACAAAAAAAAAAAAACAAAATTAACTAAGAGAAAAAAAAAACTGTTTTTCTTTGAACAGTTTTCTTTTTTTTTTTTTGTTCAAAGAATTTTGTTTGTTTTTCAAACCAAAACCAAATAAAAAAAAACAAAACAGAAAATAATCGTTAATTTTGTTTAGTTAATTACTAACACCCTGTTGCAATTTTAATCATATTTTAATAAATGGCGCAAAAAAGAGCAAATTGAAGCTTTTGTTTATTTTTGTTTTTTCCTCAAATAATAGACAGGTTTATTGTGCCTTTGTCTTTTTTTGTTTGCTAATAATAGATACAATTGTATATATAGAAATTATACAATAATGAATAATTACGGGCTGATTAAAGAATTGAAATACATGATATGAATATCCTATTGTTCAATGAATTAATAAAAGAATTTCAAAAATTCTTACACATGAAAGCTTTTAAATATGAGATTATTTATTTAGAATAATTTCCGAAAAAAATCTTTTAAAATAATAGTGGAAATTCAATTAACATTGAAGCAACTAGATTTTAGTAAAACAAAAACGAAGAAGAATACAATTGCCTTTGTCAACTCTTAGATAACCGTACGAAGCCGTTAGTATGTTCATAGTCTATCACTCTGCTTATAATAATATTTTTTTTTAATTTTTCTGTATTTTAAAATAATTTGGATGAGATTTATAATCTTTAAAACTATGGTTTTGTACATAGATTCAAAGTACATGTTTATACATTCTTCAAAAGCAGATTCTAACTCTTCACCTAACGATTATCAATCCAAAACTTTTCCAAATATGTTATTACCATTTAATACTAAGCGGTAAATATATATTAATTTATAATAAACTATGTATGTATGTACAAAATACCAAATATATAGCATTTTCTGGCCAAATTCAGATATTTACTAAATAAATTCAATTTTTTTTTTTTGTGATTCAGAATTTTACTAAATGAATTCAGATTTTTACTAAATAATCTCAGATTTTTTTTAAGGAAATCCGATTTTTACTGAATAAAGTCAGATAATTTTTTTAATTCAAAAATTGTAAAATTTAAAAACTTTCTATTGATAAACACGCAAAAATTCTCATAAATATTTACTGTCGACTTGTCTAACTTTGACCACTTTTTAATATTAAAAGTGTAATATAAATTAAAGTACCTACCTATTTTAGTTAAAAAATAGAAATTTTTGCAAAATTAAGGGCTCCATGAATTCTTATATCCTAAAATAAAAATAAAAGTGAAAATAAGTGTTTTAAGGTAATTTTTATGATAAAAACCAGGTTTTAGAAAAGTAGAATAGAAAAGTTTTAATTTTTACGATTTTCGAATCAAATAAATGATCTGAATTTATTTAATAAAAATCGGAATTCCAAAAAAAAAAATCTGAATTTATTTAGTAAATATCTGAATTCATTTAGTAAAACCCTGAATATATTTACTAAATACCTGAGAATATTTAGTAAATACCTGAATTTGATCAGAAAATGCTATATATCACCTTTGTTCTTCATGACCTTTGAGTTTCGCACACACTGTATATGTCAACTACAAAAATTTTAAAACAGGTCAAAAAGCTGCCGCCTTCAAACCCCCGCTAAACAAATTATTACAACCCTGATTTTGAAACTAACTTTAAAATCTCTCCTAATATACATATAATCTATGTGTGTAGACATATCTTTTTAATAAATACTTTTATTACAAAAATATTTGATTGTTAAAAGTCTTTTTGTGAAGTGTCACTTTTGTAAAAAGTCTTTTTGTGAAGTGTTCCTTTTGAAAAAAGTCTTTTTTCAATAAGACTTTTTTGTCAAATGGCATTAGGCAAAATGTCTTTTTGCGAAACAGGATTTAGGCAAACTAGGACGCTTCTATGTTGTATATACGGTCAAATGACACCGCAGGCAAATGAAAAACAATCAAATGAAATACAGTCAAATGATAATACAGACAACTTGAAAAAAATACAGTAATAGGGAAATGAAATACAGACATATGTTTATCTAACATATACATACAAACAATACTAATAATATAAACCAATAATACTTAAATTATTGTTACCTTTTTGTTTTAATTTAAAAATTTTATTCAAAAATTTTAATTATATATTTTATTTCTTATTTTAAAATATAATTTTTTATTAAATTTATTCATTTTTAATATAAATTTCTTATAGATTTTTAATTTTATTATTTTCTTATACCATAATAATTCCATTAAAAATGTAACAAATGATATAAAACAACCTGTTATCCATAAAACAAATGTTCCAATTAACATATCTAATGTTATATCTTGTGGATCATCTTCATCTTCATATATTTTAAATAATTTTAATTTTAATCCTCGAATATAATGCATAGATGATTTCCAATAATTTATAATACCAGTTTCAAATAATGTTCTTGTAAAAAAATTAAATTTATCTAAATATGGTGATTCATTACGAAAAAAATATGTAATATGTGAATTTAATGCACAATCTGATATCATGTAATACATTGGACGTTTTTTATCTTTATTAAATGTTTGTTCAATTAAATTAATACAATAATCTGAACGTAATAAAAATCCTTGATTTATTGGCCAATTTATTATATCAGTACCAGCTTCTTCTAATGTTAAATTTTTTATTGTTATACGGTCAATTAAATTCCATATATTTGGATTATTTGGACGTTGTTCATTAATCATAGAAGATGTTGTTGAAAATGTATATATTTTTATTTTTAATTTTTCTAATAATGATATATTATTAATATCATCTTCATATATTGGTATAACTGATGTTGAACTTAATTTACCAATATATACTGTTGTTAAAATATATGTAAACATTGACCAAAATATAAATATTATACGTAATGTTGTATTTTTTGGTAAATTAATAACAGCTTTACCCAAAAGTGATTCAATTAATAAAAATATATAAAAAATAATATTAATATTTTTTTTATTATTATTATAATTATTATTATATTTATTAAATTTATTAATTTGATAATGAATCAAATAATAAAATATTGTTATTAATATTAAACATGAAAATAAACTTAACCATACACCCATAGTAAAGGCTAAAATTAATTTATATGAATTTGGAATTTCTTTAGCTTTCGGTATTGCAATACAAAATTTATATAAACCAAATGAATACGAATATGAAAAGAGTGATTGTCTTGTTTTATCAAATCGTGCCATTCTTCCATTTGCACCTACAAATAAACATAAAACAAAATAAAAATTATATTTGTATATTAAAATAATTTTATATAATTTTTTTTTTAATATATTATTTTTATTCTCGGTAGCTCACATTTGTAAAAAACGAGGAAGAATACAGTTGACTTTGTCAACTCTTAGATACCCGTACGAACCGTTAGTATGTTCACAGCCTGTCACTCTGCTTACAATATTATTTTTTTAATATTTTAGTATTTTAAAATAATTTGGGTGAATTTTATAATTTCTAGAACTATGGGTTGTACATATATTCAAACTATATGTTTATATGTACATTCTTCAAAAGCAGATTCTAACCTTCCACATAACGATTATCAATCCAAAACTTTTTCAAATATTCTATAGTAACATTTAATACTAAGCGGTAAATGTATATTAAATTTACTTAGTACAAAATAGTAAATATAATTTTAAATATTATATTATATTATATTTAAATATTCCATTGACAGAATAATTTCTTATAAGTACAATAAAATACATATATGTATGTAAATACGGCGCTATATAATATACATATATACTCTTATCATTCATTCACTAGTGACATATACGATATGTAAATAAACATGATATTATATAAGTATGTATATATATCAATATCATATAAATAATAATAAAAATTCTTCAAGCAACCGTTATGTTGTTTATTTATTTACATTTTTATGTACTACGCATTATATCCTCAACAATTTCAAATTATCGAGTAAAACAAAATGGAAAAAATTAGTTTTAAAGAAATTTGTTCGAAAATTTGAAAAAATCAACTAACACTTTCGTCAATTATAAAGTAACCCTATATTATTAAAAAAAGTTGTTAACAGAAATAAGAGTATAATGTTGAAGCTTCAATTTTTGTGTATTACTTCAAAAAAATTTTAACAGGTGTTCAAGTTACAGGTGTTTAAAAATAGAAAATTTTCAGTTTTTGCCGCCTTACAGTTCCTAAACGGGGGGTGATACAAAAAAAATTTCTGAAATGACTCATACTTATTTTTAAAGATCTAACTTCTGTCAAAATTTCAAGTTTCCAACTTTAACCGTTTAGAAGATGGAAGGGTTAAAGAATTTTGCAAAATTTGAGTTTCGCATAACGGTAAATTAAGACACCGTATACCAAAAATATATATTTATTATATATATACTTTTAAAGCTAATGAAAATAGTAATCGTTTGGCTTTTTCAAAATGAAGATATACTTTATACAACTTGTGCTATAACAATTTAAATATAGAGCTTTTTTGAACCTTTGGAGAGCTGTAGCTCCGTAACGGGTGGGGCTACAAAAAAAAGTTATTAAAAATAAAATTAATATTTTTGTGAGATCTATCAGTAGTTAAAATTTCATAGCTCTATTGCAAAAAAACTGTGGGGATCTAAAAGTTAGGTGTTCGAGAGCTACCCTAAGGCTTGGTCGAAACTCAACCAAAAAAAATAGGGAACCTACAAATTACTCCCAAAATATTTTGTGTAAATTTCAAGATTCTAGCTTTCTTAGTTTTTGAGTTAGCGTGCTGACGGACGGACGGACGGACATGGCTCAAAAGTCTTAGATTTTTTTTTCTGATCCGATCCATACCTTTGAAGGTATATCTAGCTCGCTTATTTCGAGGTGTTACAAACGGAGGAGTAATTTTATTATACCCGATCCTATCGTACGGGTATAAAACAAGGTAGAATGTAAACCAACGGTTTTTAAAAGCGCACATTTCCAAAACTCAATACAAATTGTTTAGAAGTGTGGCTTACACAAAAATTTGAAAATTTCATGTAATAAGAAAAAACTTGAAAATAGGACATTTTTGAGATTTTGAGGGGCCGTAAGTCCGGAATCCTATATAACTAAGAAAAGCTGTTAACACACGTAAAAATATATTATTGAAGCTTTAATTTTTATGTTTTGCCGAAGAAAAGTTTTTACAGGTGCCTAAGTTACAGGTGTCTAAAAATAGCAAATTTTCAATTTTTGAGGCGTAATAACTCTTAAATAGGGGGCGTTACCAAAAAATTTTCTGAGGAAACTTATACTAATTCTAAAAGTTCTTTCTTGTCTCAAAATTTCAGATTCCTATCTAAAGGGGTGCCGGAGTTATGAAAAAAGAAATTTCATGCAAAATGTGGTTTTCACATAACGGTAAATTTAAATCGTAAATTACAAAATATTACATAATTTTGATATTGTTTTATATAGAAAATAAAATTTTCGATCTTCTACCGGTTTTAGATTGCAAAACTATTACGCAAAGCCCGAGATATATACATCTGAAAATGGAGCTTTTTTACAATTTTGAAGAGCTGCAGCTTTGGAACCCTTTACAACTAAAATAAACCTTTCACACACGTAAAAATATATTATTGTAGCTTTCATTTTCATGTCTTGCCGAAGAAAAATTTTTACAGGTGCCTAAGTTACAGGTGTCTAAAAATAGCAAATTTTCAATTTTTGAGGCGTAATAACTCTTAAAGAGGGGGCGTTACCAAAAAATTTTCTGAGAAAACTTATACTAATTCCAAAAGTTCTTTCTTGTCTCAAAATTTCAGGTTCCTATCTAAAGGGGTGCCGGAGTTATGAAAAAAGAAATTTCATGCAAAATGTGGTTTTCACATAACGGTAAATTTAAATAGTAAATTACAAAATATTACATAATTTTGATATTGTTTTATATAGATAATAAAATTTTCGATCTTCTGCCGGTTTTAGATTGCAAAACTATTACGCAGAGCCCGAGATATATACATCTGAAAATGGGGCTTTTTTACAACTTTGAAGAGCTGCAACTTTGGAACCCTTTACAATTAAAATAAACCTTTCACACACGTAAAAATATATTATTGTAGCTTTAATTTTTACATCTTGCAGAAGTAAAATGTGTGCAGGTTCCTAAGTTACAGGTGTTTAAAAATAGCAAATTTTCAATTTTTAAGCCCTAATAGCTCATAAACAGGGGGTGGTCCGAAAAAATTTTCTGAGCAAACTTATACTAATTCTAAAAGTTCTTTCTTGCCTCAAAATTTCAAGCTTGTATCTAGAAGCGTGCCGGAGTTATGAAAGTAGAAAAATCATGCAAAATTTGGTTTTCACATAACGGTAAATTTAAATACTAAATTTAAAAAAATTGTATAATTTTGATATTAATTTACAAAGATAAAAGAAATACCTGTCGAATGACGTTTTCAGATTCAAAAAATCTTAAGCAGAACATAAGATATATGCATTTAAAAATAGGGCTTTTTCAAAGTTTGAGGGGGTGTAGCTCCGTAATGAGGGGGGCTACATGAAAAAGTTGTTCCACAAAATTATTTTTTTTATGAGACCTACCTATGGTTAAAATTTTTTTTCTCTATCTTTAACGGTGTAGAAGTTTTGTAAACAGACGGACGGACGGACGGACGGACGGACAGAGTGAAACTAATAAGCACATTTTTTCAAAATTTTTTTGGAAATGTGCTAAAAAGCGGTCATCAATATAAAATTATTGGGGCATTAATATTGCATTTTTTTTTTTTTACTTTATTTCTTTTTTAAAGAATTCATATATCAAATGAACAAACATCTTTTAAATTTCATTGAAAAAGATAAAGTTCCATTTTTATTTTTGCCTTTCAATCGAAAAAAAATTAGATTTAAGCTCCGATTAGATCATATCCTATATATCATTAATATGATAATAGTCTACAATCTACATCATAATATAAAATAAATAAACAAATGATTCTTGTATAAGATATTGGATGACGCACAAGTAAAATAGAGTAAAACAGTCGAGTAATTAACGGCTTAAAATAATAATTCAAGAAATTGAAGAATATGAATGTAAAGTCAATAACTAGTATGAATGATAGGCGACTTTTGTTAATATTACTTATAAGAATGGAAAGGATATTATATTATATTTTTATTTTAATATATGATTTTATTATTTTTTTATTATTATATTTTTTATATTTCTTAAAATCCATCGACTGGGTTTTTTGAACCCTTACTGTAGTTACAATAAATGAAATTTTTGTCGAATCTAAAAAGACTAATTTTTTGAAAAGTTGTAACAATTCTCTGAGCATACCCTTTGTTTTATTTTGATAATCTTTTACAGATGCAAAACAAAAAAAAAATTTATTAAAAGACAACATGCTGGTGAGATCAACATCTTGAGCATGAAGGTAATTCAAAACTGAAGTTCATCCAACCATATTTTTGGCACAGCTAAAGATGCAGCTATGCGTATGCGTTTACTGTAGCATTGTAAAGCCTTTTTTTCGTCTTCTGAACATCCATAAAACATATATAAGACCAAAGATGGAGTACAATGCACATGGGCATTGGGATCCCAATGCCAAGACGGCATTTGAATTTCTCGATAAAGTGCCAAAATAGAGCAATTCGTCCAATAAACGATCCCAATGTCACCTATACGCTCTCTCCACTCGGTCTCCGTCGCCTAACAGGAACATTTAAAAATGTGATGCCTCCTCTCAAAGCATTCCAAAGAGAAATAAGGAGAGCTTCTGCTGCCAACCCCTGTGTAGTACAAATTCGCAGATGGTATAATTCGGTTTATGGAAATTCGTTTGTAGTACGAACATTACGAACCATCTCGCACCTCATATGTTCCCCAGAATTGTTGATGATTACATTACAACGTGTAAAGATTCAAGGTCAATATTAACAAGTTTGTTCACAATATGCCTGCCAATTTGAAATCAATTTTCATTCCCTAACTCAACTTCCTTTGACCAGGCAGTACATGAGTCCTAAAGGTCATATAACTGACAAAAAAATGTTACACGTTACGGTAGCGTTTTTAAATTGTAGTTCATTTATAAGAATAAAAAGTATATGTACATATATGAAAATTAAATTTTAACATAAATATATGAATAGTAAATGAATTGAAATTTTATAATTTCTAGAACTATGGGTTGTACATATATTCAAACAATATGTTTACACATTCTTCAAAAGCAGATTCTAACCTTCCACATAATGATTATCGAGCCAAAACTTTTCCAAATATGCTATGGTACCTGTTGAGTTTTATTCAAGAACTAACTTTAACTCAATTATTAAGACATATTCACAATCAAAGTATATGTATTTAAATTAAGAATTGTGTAGATAAGAACATGTTATAATGAGTGCAGTTTATGCATGTATTTAGTTATTAATGTTATATACTTGCATATTAATACAAATCAGTAAAATATGTACTTATACTGTAAAATGATCTGTACATGTATGTACTTTATAAATGTAAATCTCAACATTACCATTCAATACTAAGCGGCAAATGAATAATAATTTATACTATATATATTATGTATTATATATCATTCATGCATCAGTGACATATACGATATGTTAATAAATATGAGTTATATAAGTATGTATACTAATATCATATAAATATAAATTCTTCAAACAACCGTTATATTTTTTATTTATTTAATTTTTTTTGTACTAAGCCTCAACAAATTTAAATTATCGAGTAAAAAAACATGCAAAAAAATCGTTAAAAAAATTTCTTAAACAAATTTAGAAAAATTAAGTCACACTTTCGTCATTTTAAGGTAACCCTATATTATTAAGGAAAGTTGTTAATAGAAATAAAAATATAATGTTGGAGCTTTAATTTTTGTATATTACTTCCAAAAGATTTGGACAAGTGTTCATGTTACAGGTGTTTAAAAATAGGGAATTTTTAGTTTTTGACCCTAAACTTCGGGTAGTTCTTGAAGAACTAACTTTTAGATCTCCACATTTTTTTGAAATAGAGCCATGAAGTTTTAACTGCTGATAGATATCATAAAAATATTAATTTTCTGGAACAACTTTTTTCTGTAGCCCCACCCGTTACGGAGCTACAGCTCCCCAAAGGTTAAAAAAAGCTCTATATTTAAATTGTTATAGCACAAGTTGTATAAGGTATATCTTCATTTTGAAAACGCCAAACGATTACTACTTTTATTAGTAAGTTTTTTTTAAGTTGGAAACTTGAAATTTTGACAGAAGTTAGATCTTTGAAAATAAGTATGAGTTATTTCAGAAATTGTTCTTTGTATCACTCCCCGTTTAGGAGCTGTAAAATTTCCTATTTTTAAACACCTGTAACTTGAACATCTGTTAAAATTTTTTTGAAGTAATACACAAAAATTAAAGCCTCAACATTATACTCTTATTTCTGTTAACAACTTTTTTTAGGGTTTAATATAGGGTTACTTTATAATTGACGAATGTGTTACTTGATTTTTTCAAATTTTTTAACAAATTTCTTTAACGAATTTTTTGCATTTTGTTTTACTCGATAATTTGAAATTGTTGAGGATATAATACGTAGTACAAAAAAATTTAAATAAATAAACAACATAACGGTTGCTTGAAGAATTTGGAAGGTTACAATCTGCTTTTGAAGAATGTATAAACAAATAGTTTGAATATATGTACAACCCATAGTTCTAGAAATTATAAAATTCACCCAAATTATTTTAAAATACTAAAATATTTAAAAAAATAATATTGTAAGCAGAGTGACAGGATGTGAACATACTAACGGTTCGTACGGGTATCTAAGAATTGACAAAGGCAACTGTATTCTTCCTCGTTTTTTTCGTTTTTAAACAAAACACAAAAAAAGAAACACTTTTAAGAACAAATATTATTATTTGACGTTTTGACGTTTGAATAATATGCTTCTTGTTTGCTTCTGTGTAAAATGTTTGCTTCTTTAATGTGCGAAATGGAAAGCATGTCATGAATACGATATATATTTTCAACCAAAGAAAATCTTGCATCCAGAAGCATGCATCCCATTGTGAACGTACCCTAAATATACGAAAATTTTTCAAATTAAAAATATTAATTTATTAATATCTTACCAAATATTGTTTTATTATTAAAAATATCTTTTAATACACCAGTTAATTCTTGACTATTTGCTTTAATAATACCATAACTCAAATTATCAGATGGAAAAACATATCTTAAACTGCCATTTAAAAAATCAACAAAATTTTTTGATAAAATTGCATCCAAACCATAATTAATAATAATATTATTTTTTTTATATTGAAAAAATCTTAATATATCAATATATGATGATACTGGAAAATCTCTTTTATATAAATTTTTAAATTTATCATAAAATATATTATTAAAATTTAAATTTGATTTTAATTTTATAACATTCATTCCACCATTATCAATATGTAATGTATACATTTCTAAAGTATTATTTATATTATTATTATTAATATTATTATTAATATTATTAATATTATTATTAATTATTGATGGTATAATAACAATTGCATTAATTATTTCTCTTATATTCCATAATGATTTTAAAAATATATTTAATAAATATTTACGTAATAATAAATTTTCATTTTCATTTTCATTCATAAATATAAAAATAAATTTTGATCCAGTTTTTGATACAAATTTTTTTAAATATAAAATTTTTTCAATTTCATTAATATTTAATTTATTTAATATTATTATATAAATAGTTGGTATACTTAATATTGATTTAATATATTTAATTGAATTTATATCAAATTTTTTAATAATAATTTTAATATTATTTTTTTCTAATAAACATTTAATTAATAATTCAGTACATAAATTACATATTAAATTATTATTTAAATATATTGAAACAAAATTATGTTCTGATTCATTAATTAAATTACATATAAAATAAAAAGAATTTTTTTTTATTATTGTATTATTATTATTATTATTTTTAGTATTAGTATTATAAAGATTTAAATTATTGTCATTTTTTAAAAATAATTCTGTTTTATTCATATTAAGACAAAATGATAAATTAAAAAAATTATTAAAATAAAATAAAAAAATTAATATTTTATAAAATAAAAGAATCCGATTAAATTTGACCATATTGTTTTTTTTTTTTTTTTGTTTATCATCTAAGTATCTATAGTTGATTCCGACTAACTATCTGTTTTTTTTTGTTTTATTTTATTGTATTCAAGTAAAAATTCAAAATATTTATAAAATTATTAACAGTTATTTTTATATCCGTACAATAATTATCGGGTATAATAAAATTACTCCTCCATTTGTAACACCTCGAAATAAGCGAGCTAGATATACCTTTAAAGGTATGGATCGGTACAGAATCAAATTCTGAGTCGATTAAACCATATCCGTCCGTCCGTCAGCAGGCTAACTCAAAAACTAAGAAAACTAGAATCTTGAAATTTACACAAAATATTCTGGGAGCAATTTGTAGGTTCCCTATTTTTTTTGGTTGAGTTCCAATCAAAACTTCGGGTAGCTCCCGAACAACTAACTTTTAGATCTCCACAATTTTTTTGAAATAGAGCCATGAAATTTTAACTGCTGATACATATCATAAAAATATTAATTTTATGAATATATAAATTTTTCTGTAGCCTCACCCGTTAAGAAGTGTACAAACCATAGTTCTAGAAATTATAAAATTCATCCAAATTATTTTAAAATACTAAAGTATTAAAAAAATAATATTGTAAGCAGAGTGACAGGCTGTGAACATACTAAAGGCAACTGTATACTTGACAAAGGCAACTGTATTCTTTCTCGTTTGTTTATACCATTACTAACGATAAATGACGGGTGTAATAAAATTATTTTCCCGTTTTTTACGCTATATATACGTTATCTATGCTATATACGTACATATAATAAAATAATATACATACTTTGATTCATGTGTGTGAATCGGATCAGAAAATCGAAAAAAAACTGAGTCGGTTTAGCTATTTATGTCTGTAGCATAGACTCTGTGCATAGTCCAGCACTATAATTCAATAACTAGAAAATCGTCATAAAACTTGCCAAAATATGTTCGAAAAAAATGGTAGGTTCCCAATTGTTTTTATTTGAGAGCGAATCATGCATTCGGGTAAACAAAATAACTCGATACATCTTAAATATTTTTAAATCCAATAAAATTAAAATAGACATATAATTATATAGAGCAAACTTTTTGATAAAACTTAAAATTATTACGACGATATTTTCAAATAGGGGCAATACAATTTTCTATAGCTATATCCCAACTCAACTCGATCTATATATCTTCAGAACTAATTAGACAACGAAATTGAAAATTGAGAAATAAGTTAACAGAACAAGGTCGTATTTGAAAGCGGAAAATTTGGACCAACATTCTGGCCCATACAAATATTTTGATCCAGGTTTTGAACCAGATTTTGAAATATTTGGACCCAGTCTCTACATCCTAAATACTAATAAGTGCTGATAATGGGTCTTTATAATATTATGAATATTAGCTGAGTGATAGGATATTGTACATTAAATTTTAGACATTATAAAAGGTTTTGAACAAAAATTTTATAGTTTACAAGAGTAACTATATTTTTCCTCATTTCTTCTGTTATTATAATTTGTAATATCTATATATTATTTTTATTATAATGATAGTTTGATGTAATAATTTTTATTAACTTTAATGGATTACATTAAATAAAGCTTACATTCACATTAAATAACATTCACATTGTCATCAATATAATATGTGTTTTACATAAAATATCGTGTTTTATGTTCTGTTCTGGATAAAAGCATATCATAAAGTTATTTAAATAAAAATTATTTTATTTTGTTACTTTTATAAACCATTTAGATAGGACACTAAAAATACAAAAAACGAGGAAGAATACAGTTGCCTTTGTCAACTCTTAGATACCCGTACGAACCGTTAGTATGTTCACAGCCTGTCACTCTGCTTACAATATTATTTTTTTAATATTTTAGAATTTTAAAATAATTTGGGTGAATTTTATAATTTCTAGAACTATGGGTTGTAGATAAATTCAAACTATATGTTTATATATACATTCTTCAAAAGCAGATTCTAACCTTTCACATAACGATTATCAATCCAAAACTTTCTCAAATATTCTATAGTACCATTTAATACTAAGCGGTAAATGTATATTAAATTTACTAAGTACAAAACAGTAAATATAATTTTAAATATTATATTATATTATATTTAAATATTCCATTGACAGAATAATTTCTTATAAGTACAATAAGATACATATATGTATGTAAATACGGCGCTATATAATATACATCTATACTCTTATCATTCATTCACTAGTGACATATACGATATATTGTAAATAAACATGATATTATATAAGTATGTATATATATCAATATCATATAAATAAAAATTCTTCAAGCAACTGTTATGTTGTTTATTTATTTACATTTTTTTGTACTACGCATTATATCCTCAACAATTTCAAATTATCGAGTAAAACAAAATGCAAAAAATTAGTTAAAGAAATTTGTTAGAAAATTTGAAAAAATCAAGTAACACTTTCGTCAATTATAAAGTAACCCTATATTATTAAATAAAGTTGTTAACAGAAATAAGAGTATAATTTTGAAGCTTTAATTTTTGTGTATTACTTCAAAAAAATTTTAACAGGTGTTCAAGTTACAGGTGTTTAAAAATTGGAAATTTTCAGTTTTTGACCCCTTACAGCTCCTAAACGGGGGGTGATACAAAAAAAATTTTTGAAATGACTCATACTTATTTTTAAAGATCTAACTTCTGCCAAAACTTCAAGTTTCTAAATTAAACCGTTTAGAAAATAGAAGTGTTAAAGGATTTTGCAAAATTTTAGTTTCGCATAATGGTAAATTAAGACACCGTATGCCACAAAAATATATTTATTGTATATATGCTTTTAAAGCTAATAAAAGTAGTAATCGTTTGGCGTTTTCAAAATGAAGATATACCTTATACAACTTGTGCTATAAGAATTTAAATATAGAGCTTTTTTGAACCTTTGGGGAGCTGTAGCTCCGTAACGGGTGGGGGTACAAAAAAAAGTTATTAAAAATAAAATTAATATTTTTGTGACATCCATCAGCAGTTAAAATTTCATAGCTCTATTTCAAAAAAAATGTGGGGATCTAAAAGTTAGGTGTTCGAGAGCTACCTTAAGGTTTGGTCCAAACTCAACCAAAATAAATAGGAAACCTACAAATTACTCCCAGAATATTTTGTGTAAATTTCAAGATTCTAGCTTTCTTAGTTTTTGAGTTAGCGTGCTGACGGACAGACGGACGGACGGACTGACGGACGGACGGGCATGGTTCAAAAGTCTTAGAATTTTTTCTGATCCGATCCATACCTTTTTTATTCGATCTTTCGTACTATATACTTTCAGAAAAACATTCTTTTAAATTAACTTAATTATTGGTTAAGACGCCAACCTTTCAATCGGGGGGTTTTAGGTTCAAACCCCGCTCAGGTCATATAAATAAAAATATATAGTAATTTCATATCGTAATAATGTATATCGTATAATTAATAGTAATAATAATAATAATAGTAATAATAATAATAAAAATAATAATAATAATAATAATAATAATAATAATACATGCTACAGAGCTATCTTTGGTTATATAATGCAACAAAGTGTTATATACTACTGCACGTTGTAATCCACTGATGGTCCTTACTCTGTAGGAAAATAATAATAATATTAATAAAAACACAAATGCTCATAATAATAGCTGCTACAGTGACAGTGGAGGTTACCTTCAATAATTACCTCATGCAGTACTGCGTTATATACTATTGCGTGTTCTAACTGTTGTAACAATTATAGTCACGTTAGCTAAAATAGTAATAATAATAGGCTGATTCATTGTTTCCTTACAGTCTCACTCCGAATTCAATATTTCCGCATCCATTGCCTATCATTTCCTATCCTTACTCCCTAGCCTATATACTGCATTAGCAGGTTAGGGTTTTATCCCATTATATTGGCTAAAGGGGGAGGTAGGTTTTAGTCAGTAAGAATTTGACACTACCAAAGGGAAATTCTTGGTGTCTTTGGAAGATTCCCAACTCCCTTAGGAAAAAAAAATCTCAAAATTGAATGCATCATTTAGAATGACAAAACGGACAAACAAACGAATATTCTGGTTTTCATGTTAGATAAATATACAAGCTAAAGATAAAAATACAAATAAAAAGTCTGATGCCTCCACTGAAAAAGAGTGACATAGAGAGCCTCCGCTACCCACTTCTACTTAGTTTAAATTCCGAAATGGTGCAATTGAACATAATAAAATAAGGGAAGTTTACATTTTAAATTTACAAAGGTTTAAGAATAACGTCTACATCTTCCTACCAATTTTAAACCTATTTTTACTCCATAGCAGAATCTTCCTGTGCAATAGTACCAAAAGATCTTCAAGCTTTTGTTTTGTCAAAAAGGGAGATGGTGTTTAGTAGGTTAAAGGCATATACGTTGATAGTGGAATTGTGTTCGTCCCACTCCTCTTTAGCATTTTTCGATGATTCTCACCTACCTATACGTAAAAAAAATAAAAAATAAAAGTAAAATTTGTGTATTCTTGGATCAATTTTCTTGTCAACTTTTTAGCACATTTCCAAAAAAATTTTGAAAAAATGTGCTTATTAGTTTCACTCTGTCTGTCCGTCCGTCCGTCCGTCCGTCTGTTTACAAAACTTCTACACCGTTAAAGATAGAGAAAAAACATTTTAACCATGGGTAGGTCTCATAAAAAAAATAATTTTGTGGAACAACTTTTTCATGTTGCCCCTCCCATTACGGAGCTACACCCCCTCAAACTTTGAAAAAGTCCTATTTTTAAATACATATATCTTATGTTCTGCTTAAGATTTTTTCAATCTGAAAACGTCATTCGACAGGTATTTCTTTTATCTTTGTAAATTAATATCAAAATTATACAATTTTTTTAAATTTAGTATTTAAATTTACCGTTATGTGAAAACCAAATTTTGCATGATTTTTCTACTTTCATAACTCCGGCACGCTTTTAAATAGAGGCTTGAAATTTTGAGGCAAGAAAGAACTATGAGGGCTTAAAAATTGAAAATTTGCTATTTTTAAACACCTGTAACTTAGGAACCTGTACACATTTTACTTCTGCAAGATATAAAATTTAAAGCTACAGTAATATATTTTAATGTGTGTTAAAGGTTTGTTTTTGTTCTAAAGGGTTCCAAAGTTGCAGCTCTTCAAAATTGCGAAGAAGTCCCATTTTCAGATGTATATATCTCAGGCCCTGCGTAATAGTTTTGCCATTTAAAACCGCCAGAAGATCGAAAATTTTATTATCTATATAAAACAATATCAAAATTATGTAATATTTTGTAATTTACCATTTAAATTTACCGTTATGTGAAAACCATATTTTGCATGAAATTTCTTTTTTCATAACTCCGGCACGCCTTTAGATAGAAACCTGAAATTTTGAGACAAGAAAGAAATTTTTTGGTAGCACCCCCTCTTTAAGAGTTATCACGCCTCAAAAATTTAAAATTTGCAATTTTTAGACACCTGTAACTTAGGCACCTGTAAAAAATTTTCTTCGGCAAGACATGAAAATTAAAGGTTCAATAATATATTTTTACGCGTGTTGACGGTTTTTCTTAGTTATATAGGGTTCCGGACTTACAGCCCCTCAAAATTCCAGAAAAGTGCTATTTTCACGTTTTTTCATGACATTTTTTCATCACGTTTTTACATGAAATTTTCAAATTTTTGTGCAAGTCACAATTCTAAACAGTTTGTATTGAGTTTGGAAATGTGCGCTTTTAAAAACCGTTGGTTTACATCCTACCTTGTTTAATTTCCTTTTGGGATAGTCAAGTAAATAAACATTTAATGCTGACAGTCTAATTTAATAAAAGCTTAGAGAATCAGTTTTACTCATTTATAGCATTATTGAAGCATTGTATAAGGATTCAACTGGAAGCATTTAAAAGAAAATTATAAATAATACATATCCCACTCTTTTAATTTTACCAACAAATTGTCAAATTACATATTTTATCAAAAGAATCTTTTTTTAAATTAAAATGAACGTGTGGTCAAAAAAAAATTTTTTTATTGGATCAATAGTGCATGATTTCATGTCTAGCAATCATTTGAAATAACAAAAAGATTATTAATAGTGATATATTTTAAAAAGTTTTGACGTAACATAATAATTTCAATTACAGATACATAAATAACAATTTAAAATGCATTAACAAACATTAAACAAAACAAATAAAACGCATTAGGGTCATATTTTGTGATAGAAAGCTACGTACAAATAGTTTTTAATGCAGAAGAAATAAAACACGTTCTCTTGTTTGAACACTATACGGCAGAATATAATTCTTTGGGGTTATTGCAAAAAAAAAAATGTTTTGGAGAAAGAGGAAGCAATAATTGGGAATTACAGAAACTTAAAGACTTTAAATAATAATAATTTTATTTGTGTGATTTTTAGATCTTCTTTTTGATTTTACAAAAATGCTATTAACTTCAAATTCAATAAGTTACTTGAAACTTCATTCAATGTCAAAACTGGTAAGTTTAAGATAAAATTTATTTTCAATTTATGGATGATTTATAGCTTTTCGGAATTTATATAACAGAAGACTTGATGACTTAATATCGGATAATAATAAATTCCTTATTATTTCAGCAATGATCTGCAAGAAGCTTTGAAAGTTATAGCTATAGAGAAGAAGAAGTTTTGAGAGCTATAGCTTTATTTGGTCTGTAATATCTCCAATTGAGATCCACACGTATATCAGCATATCTAATCTTCTAGCAGATCTACCAATAAGACAAAGATTTTTACGGGTGCAGAATTTCAAACTCTTAAACAGAAGAAAATAAAATAATAACAATAGAACTCATGGATTTTTTGCCCTCCGTAAACGTTCGCGAGGAGTCACCATTCATATTATTATTATTCTCTAGGATATAAAATAAAATATTATAAAATATTTTTCTGAGGCATCTTAATGGCTTAATTATTAAAGATCTTCCTTCCTATATTTTATTTAATTTTACGAATCCTAACGATTGGAAGCATTTCGGATATACAGAGAACCATAATATGTATATAATTTAGATACTAAATTACAAAAAATCTGATTTTATCAAATTATAAATATTAAAAACTTTGTTTTTAGATTACAAAAACAAAAAGCAAAATTTGAGATATAAGGAAAGATCTTTTAAGATTAACTTCTTTATAATATTGAGAAGCTTTAGTTCCGTAATGGATGGGGCTATATAAAAGAGTTATTCCACAACAAACATTAATTTTGTTTATAAGAATTATCAAAGTGATTAAAATTTCATTGCTCCATCTTAAAAGTTAGAAAAATTTTGTAAATAAACGGACGAACGAACGAGTGAAAATGGTGATATAATGAAATGTGTAGTTAAAATTTTTCTTTCTTCAATCTGAAAATTAAAAAAAAATTGAATAAAATATTTATCAAAAGTATCTTAAGAGCGTAAAACTTCGACTTTACCACGACATTAAAAACCAGTGGTCAACATTTCATGTCAAAATTTTTATTTTTCATCCAAATGATAGAAAAGTTTCTATTCCATGGCCCAAGATAACCCTTTTATTTTATTAAAGGGTTATTATAAAAAGAAATGCTTGTATACCAAAATGGAATTACTTTTATAATTTTAAAGTTATTTTTGTTTATTTTAACGATATTTTTTTTTTTTTAATTTATTTTATATTACAGTATTTTTTCACAATTAGCATTCAATATTTAATTTACAAACTAAAAATCTTTTTTAAAATAAAAATCTGTGTATTTCTATTCAAAAGATACTATTACTCGTATAAAGTCATTCATAATACATGTACATATATGTAATTAAATTTCTTTTATTTACTGTAACATAATTTAAGATTTAATACTAAATAAAAAAAATAAAAAAAATTAATTAAAATTAAATTAAATAAAGAAAATAAAATATATATAATTATTATTTTCTATTTACAAAGTGAAGTACATATAATTTAAAAAATAAAATAAAAATAAATCAGTAATTTTAAGGTAATTCAACTCAATAAAAAAAAAAAAAAAGACAAAAAAAAATATTCACCCCAAAATGTTTATAATCCATATACCATTTCTACAACTCACCATTTATAAAAATTTTTTAAATGAAAAATTATTTATTATTTAAGGATTATAACTTATATTTTCTTGTATGGTTAAGAATCATTAAAAATTATGTACGTGTACATTATTTTCGACATTTTCCATAAAAGAAAATTAATAAAAAAAAAAAAAAAATATTTTCTTAAATTTTTGGCAACATATTTGTTTTTTCTTTTATTTTTTTTTTTTTTTTTACTTTCTTTTTTCTCTACTTTATTTAGATTTTATATATGTTTTATTATTTCGAAGTACTTCTTGTAACGGTACCAATCGTGTAATTTGGATATAAATTCAAATTCGCGGTTTTATGGATTCGACAGAATTAAAATGTAAAAGTAAAAATAAAAAAAAAATAAAAAAAATTAAAATTTATATATTTTTATAAAATAATGATGTGTAGTTGTTCTAGATAAATCCATATATAAAAATTACATTGAATCTTTAGATACAATATATTGATTTTTTCTTGAAAAGCGCAGTAAAAAAATGAAGTTAAAAATAAGTAACATGAAAGCTTTATACATAAATATTTAATTTACATGTTCTTAATATATAAAGTTTAGATTAACAATAATTTTGTTTTAATTTTCATTTATAATAAGATTAACTTACTTCTACCAAGCTTTTTCATCCCAAATCTTTTTAGCCTGTCTATCATTTTTCATTTGCTTTTCTTTACATTGAAACATTTTAATGAAATTTGACATAATAATGATCTATATGTATATGAAACTATTTAATTAAACTTTAATCATTCCCAAAGAAAGAAATGTTTATTAAGGTCAACTTAAGGTCATTCATATGATAAAGGTTTAATGATGTAATATACTGCACCCATATTCTTGAAGACTTGTCATACGAAGAATATCACTGACGCGATGCTTTGTTATTCTGCAAGATGCTAAAGTGATGTTTTTAATTTGACGTGATGTCAAATGTCAAAATTATCGGTTCACTCGTGTTCACTCCTCTATAGTGCTTTCGATGATTCCCATCTCCCCTCGCAAAAAAAAAAAATCAGTACAATTTGACTTCTATATTCTTAATAATAATGTAACCTATACATGTAAAGATAAAATAGATTTTTAACAATACTTATCATTTTCTTAAAAATCCATATAAGTAAAAAATAAATAAAAATTATAAACCAAAATGAAAGAACAAAAATAAAAATATCTATGTATATCTAATGAACAATTTCGGCAATTCTATTCATACATAATATAGTTTTGTTGAATCATTTTTACTTTTTATAAAATGAAAATTTGGTAAAACTACAACCCATAAGATGGGTTCCATTATAATAAAGTATTATTTTTTTTTTTCTACTTTTAGATCTATTCGAAATAACAAAAGTACTAGAATATATTCTCTAAACCTAAGAGTTCATAATACTTGAGTATTTTTAACTTTTTTAGACGACGAAAATAAGTTTAAATATTTTTTTTTTTTCTTTTGTTTTGGTTAAAAGTAATTTTTTTTTTTTTTTATATAAGGACATTTAAAACCAACCAGAGACGTATTATACCAATTTAATCAATATTGATAAGTGATAAAAGTTTTATAATTTTCTATAAAATATTTTTACATAAATTTTTTGCAGGGCAGATGAAAATCTCGAAAAACATCAATGAAATCAACGCGTGAATTCTCTATGGTAGTGTTAGACTTTAACCAACTAAACATCATCTATCTTTTAAACCAAACATTAGGTTGGAACCTATGCTATAATGTACTGTTTGGTTTGGGGATTGGGAAAATAGGAATAAAGGAAATTGGAAAATATAAGAAGTTATTGGTGTTAGGAAGATTATTTAGAATAAAAATGTTGATGGTCTTCTTAAATTTATCGATATAATACACGTTATGATTGCCAATTTTAGGGAATACTTCCAGCGGCAAGATATATAATGAAAAGCATTTTTAAGATAACATGAATTGCTAAGTGTTTTTATTACTATAATATTTTACTCCTGTGACACATGTTTTGTTATCAATTGCAAGATGATCATCATCATGATTTATTTTCACGTCACTTAATCAAATTGAATATTTAACATTAAACAGTTTTATCTATAAATTTTCAAATTGCGACTTAAAATTCACAAAATAAAACATTTTAATTGATACTTTATAACTTACAATTTAATATAATATTTAAAGATTTGAAGTAATAGAATTTTATATGTACATTTGATATGAATTTTCTCGTTTAAACAATCACTTTCACTTTTTTTGTTTTTGAATTCATCATCAATAAGAATTTTTTATCTTAAAGCCTTTCTGTAGTTATAGAAAAGTTATAAAAATATGACCATTATAAGTACTTTGTATTTTATTTACAAAACTCGCCTCTAACAATTCTATACATAAAATTAAAAAAAAATTTTTTGCTTACCTTTACAAATAAGTGGAAAATAAAATCTAAATAACTCCTTTTTTTACCTGTATTTATTATATGTATGGGTTCAAATAAAAAAAAAAATTAAGAAAAACAAAAAAAAAAAAAAATTAACAATAAAAACAATTAAAAAGAAAAAAATAACAAGAACACTTTTTATAAGTATAATACTAAAGAATTTTTCTTCATTTTCTTATTGTTTGATAAAAAAAAAAAAAAAAAAACAATATAATATATTAAGGGTGGTAAACATTGGTGGTTAACGGTGAAATATTCAATTTTATTTTACCAAACAAAATAATTAAAAGAAAAACAGAAAACTTTAGAATGGATTGGTTTTTTTTTTTGAATTTTTTTTTTTTTTTTTTAGCAACCGGAAAAATTACCAAAAATATTTTTTGGCAAAAAAGAAAAACTAAAGAAAAAAAATTATGAAAATATGGTATACAGAAGAGAAAAGAAGAAATAGAAAAATTCAAAAGAAAAATAAAAAAATGTTTATATGAATAAATATTAAATGGGAAGTAATATTTTTAGTTGTTTTATTTATAAAATTTATTGGGCCTTAACTACAGTTACACTGTTACACTGTTTTTTTTTTTTTTTTTGTGGGTAAATAACGGAATTGTTTAAGTTTTAATCAGAAGTTTTTTTGTTATGTTATTTTTGGTTTGTGTCCGAAACTTTATCGGGAATGTCTGGAACTTTTTGTTTTTGGTGATGTCTTGCTGGTTATTTTTTTTTTCTTTTTTGTTTGTCTGTTTGAAGCTTAAATGAAAAATCAAAGTTTAAATTGTCATGCATGCATGCATGAATCATTTTTCTGAAATAAATAAAGCGTAAATAATATTTTGTTTTTGGTTTTTTTTTTTTTTGTTTTGTTTTGTAAAAGTTAATAAAAAGACAAAAAAAATGTAAAACAACGGTAAAGGATTAGTTTTTAAGAACGTGAAAAATGCCTGTTAATGGATTAATTTAGTTTTGTTTTTTTTTTTTTTAATTTTTTGTTAATTTTTTCTGATTTGTTTTGGTCAAATACATACAAAAAAAAAATCACATATTAACCATACCATATTTACAAATTTTTCTATATTATGTCTGCACTTCGAATTATGAGAGATTTATTCCAAATTTAAATATTTATATGTATTGAATATGGTATATTCTATTTTTAATTCTAATTTTAATATAAAAAGATCATAAATATTACATATAAGAAGTCTATAATCGATATACATATGTAAAAGCGTATGTTTGTTTGTTTGTCTGTTTGTTAGTGATTTATAGACTTCTAAACTGCTCAGCTGATCATCATGAAAATTTGTATATAAAGGTTTTTGGATACGGGGAATGTTTCTAAGCTAATGATTTTATTCTAACGGGCCGGCAAGTTGAGCCTGTCATGCGTCTGTGAAATATTTAAACTTTTTCGCTCTAAAATAAAAACAGTTTTACCGATTTACTTCAAATTTTTTATGCGTGTTGCTCTTTGATAGTTGAGTTGACCCTATTAACAGTCTTGGTATTTGTTAACTCAGATATGAGTCAAAATAAATTTTACGATGATTAATCAAAATAAATTTTGGAAAGAAATTATTTCCAATTTTGCGTAGTACTGCTTTAAACCAAAAGAAGGATTTAAAAAATGTTTCGAATAGAATTCCGTTAATTCCTATTTCACAATTTTTATGTTAATTTTTTTAATAAAATCATCTTTAATTAAAAATCTATATGTTTTATTTATTGACGGGCGCAGCAGCAACGCGCACCGGGTATTATGTTAAGTTTTTTAAAATGTTAAGTTTTTTAAAGTTTAAAAAATGTGTTTTGATTTGACTTAATGCACAGCAGCTAGCCAGCTCAAATGATAACCAGCATTCTTTGATTAAGTTGTTTATATTTCAATTGTATTAATTAATCAATATGAATATGTATTATTAATGAACAACGAGTATTATTTAGTAAAAATTTAGTATGATGTCCCAGTCCATTTTCTTACTTTTCTTCAAATTAATTAAACGTCACACGCAAACAGCTTCAATTTCACATCCTAACACTATGGAAATTCTTAAGTTATCTAAGACGCGTTATATGGTCTATTGAAAACTCGATTAATATCAGAACCTCATAGTGTAATTTAGTAAAATAGAGTATTTACAGTATTTAGAAAATTCAGTGAAAAATATTTAATTCACTGTTATCTGTTAAATGTGTTTACAAAATCCGTAGGTATGTGGTCCACTCACTTCTTTTAATAAGCCTTTAATTTAATGTATTGCTGAAGTTTTGAGGATGATGCAGTTCACAATTTTAAATTTACCATGCCTCTAAAATTAATTATTTTAATCAATAAGCGGTTGTCATCTATATAATGATCGATAATAATGTATAACAAAAGATGTACTATTCAAATTGCCCACAATAAATGATAATTTAATACAATTCACAGAGATCATGGATCATGATGACAATAAATGAATCTTCAGTTTATATCATTTTAGAAATTAATTATACCCATCAGTATATTTTATATGAATTAGAACAATCGAAAACTGAAGTCTATAAAATAACATCTCGTAATTTTTTTCTCTTTCATTCACTTTTTTTAAGAAAAATCATCTATTCACTTCCATTGATCATACATTGAAGACAATTGGGTGCACTATATCCCTATTAGAATATATTTAGCTTTCCAAACCTGTGAATTAGGGAAAAAGAAGAAAGAAAAAAAGTTTTAGCAATCATCATAATTTTTATACCCGTACGATAGGATCGGGTATAATAAAATTACTCCTCCGTTTGTAACACCTCGAAATAAGCGAGCTAGATATACCTTCAAAGGTATGGATCGGATCAGAAAAAAATTCTAAGACTTTTGAGCCATGTCCGTCCGTCCGTCCGTCCGTCCGTCAGCACGCTAACTCAAAAACTAAGAAAACTAGAATCTTGAATTTTACACAAAATATTCTGGGAGTAATTTGTAGGTTCCCTATTTTTTTTGGTTGAGTTTGGACCAAGCCTTAGGGTAGCTCTCGAACACCTAACTTTTAGATCCCGACATTTTTTTTGCAATAGAGCTATGAAATTTTAACTACTGATAGATCTCACAAAAATATTAATTTTATTTTTTCTAACTTTTTTTTGTAGCCTCACCCGTTACGGAGCTACAGCTCCCCAAAGGTTCAAAAAAGCTCTATATTTAAATTGTTATAGCACAAGTTGTATAAGGTATATCTTCATTTTGAAAACGCCAAACGATTACTACTTTTATTAGCTTTAAAAGTATATATACAATAAATATATATTTGTGGCATACGGTGTCTTAATTTACCGTTATGTGAAACTCAAATTTTGCAAAATCCTTCAACCCTTCTATCTGCTAAACGGTTTAAGTTGGAAACTTGAAATTTTGACAGATGTTAGATCAGTCATTTCAGAAACTTTTTTTGTATCGCGCCCCGTTTAGGAGCTGTAAGGGGTCAAAAACTGAAAATTTCCTATTTTTAAACACCTGTAACTTGAACACCTGTTAAAATTTTTTTAAAGTAATACACAAAAATTAAAGCTTCAACATTATATTCTTATTTCTGTTAACAACTTTTTTTAATAATATAGGGTTACTTTATAATTGACGAAAGTGTTACTTGATTTTTTCAAATTTTCTAACAAATTTCTTCAACAAATTTTTTGCATTTTGTTTTACTCGATAATTTGAAATTGTTGAGGATATAATGCGTAGTACATAAAAATGCAAATAAATAAACAACATAACTGCTTGAAGTTGCTTGAAGAATTTTTATTTATATGATATTGATATATATACATACTTCATGTATATACATACTAAACATAATATCATGTTTATTTAGATATCGTATATGTCACTAGTGAATGAATGATAAGAGTATAGATGTATATTATATAGCGCCGTATTTACAAACATATATGTATTTTATTGTACTTATAAGAAATTATTCTGTCAATGGAATATTTAAATATAATAAATTATAATATTTAAAATTATATTTACTATTTTGTACTAAGTAAATTTAATATACATTTACCGCTTAGTATTAAATGGTACTATAGAATATTTGAAAAAGTTTTGGATTGATAATCGTTATGTGAAAGGTTAGAATTTGCTTTTGAAGAATGTACATATAAACATATAGTTTGAATATATGTACAACCCATAGTTCTAGAAATTATAAAATTCACCCAAATTATTTTAAAATACTAAAATATTAAAAAAATAATATTGTGAGCAGAGTGACAGGCTGTGAACATACTAACGGTTCGTACGGGTATCTAAGAGTTGACAAAGGCAACTGTATTCTTCCTCGTTATACCCGTATGAACTATGTTCAAGGGTATAATAAATTTGCCATTACGTTTGTGACACCTTAAAGGAGTCGAGCTAGATATAGTGTCAAAGGTATGGATCGGCTCAGAATCGAATTCTGAGTCGATTAAGCCATGTACGTCCGTCCGTCCGTCCGTCCGCACGATAACTCAAAAAATAAAGGAGCTAGGGGGCTGAAATTTTTTTTACGTCACTTTTGCAAAATTGTTAGTTTTGCTATTTAAATCCAACATTTTCGGTCGGCGGGTTCGAGTAGCTGCCATACAACTTCTATCTTTATATAGAAATAACTCAGTATCTATTCAAGCTAGGTTTCTGAAATTTTGCAAATGATGATCAAGTTTTATGGGAACAACTTCTGTAAAATTTGGTTGTGCTAGTGCAGCGCGTTCGGGTAGCTGCCATACAACTTCTCCGTTTAAATGAGAATAACTCAGTGTTTATTGAAGCTAGGAATCTGAAATTTAGTAAAGAGGTGTCGAGTTACATGCCAACAACTTTTGTAAAATTTGGTTGGTCTAGAGCAGCCGGTTCAGACTTCTTGTACCTCTTGGAACCTAATGAAGCTAGGCGTCTGAAATTTTGCAAATGATGATCAAGTTTTATGGCAACAACTTTTGTAAAATTTGGTTGTGGTGGTGCAGCGGGTTCGGGTAGCTGCCATACAACTTATCTGGTTAAATGAGAATAACTCAGTGTTTATTGAAGCTAGGAATCTGAAATTTAGTAAAGAAGTGTCGAGTTATATGCCAACAACTTTTGTAAAATTTGTTTGGTCTAGAGCAGCCGGTTCAGACTTCTTGCACCTCTTGGAACCTAATGAAGCTAGGCGTCTGAAATTTTGCAAATGATGATCAAGTTTTATGGCAACAACTTCTACAAAATTTGGTTGTCCTGGTGTGACGGGTTCGGGTAGCTGCCATACAAAATCTCTTTTTAAATGAAAATAACTCAGTGTCCGTCCGCACGATAACTCAAAAAATAGAGGAGCTAGGAGGCTGAAAATTTTTTTACGTCACTTTTGTAAAATTGTTAGTTTTGCTATTTAACTCCAGCATTTTCTGTCCCCGGGTTCGGGTAGCTGCCATACAACTTCTTTCTTTAAATAGAAATAACCCAGTGTCTGTTCAATCTAGGTATCTGAAATTTCGCGAATGATGATCAAGTTTTATGGCAACAACTTGTACAAAATTTGGTTGTGGTGGTGCGACGGGTTCGGGTAGCTGCCATACAAAATCTCTTTTTAAATGAAAAGAACTCAGTGTCCGTCCGCACGATAACTCAAAAAATAGAGGAGCTAGGAGGCTGAAATTTTTTTACGTCACTCTTGCAAAATTGTTAGTTTTGCTATTTAACTCCAGCATTTTCGGCCGCCGGGTTCGAGTAGCTGCCATACAACTTCTTTCTTTAAATAGAAATAACCCAGTGTCTGTTCAATCTAGGTATCTGAAATTTTGTGAATGATGATCAAGTTTTATGGCAACAACTTCTGCAAAATTTGGTTGTGGTGGTGTGACGGGTTCGGGTAGCTGCCATACAAAATCTCTTTTTAAATGAAAGAACTCAGTGTCCGTCCGCACGATAACTCAAAAAATAAAGGAGTTAGGAGGCTGAAATTTTTTTTACGTCACTTTTACAAAATTGTTAGTTTTGCTATTTAACTCCAGCATTTTCGGCCGCCGGGTTCGAGTAGCTGCCATACAACTTCTTTCTTTAAATAGAAATAACCCAGTGTCTATTCAATCTAGGTATCTGAAATTTTGCAAATGATGATCGAGTTTTATGGCAACAACTTCTGTAAAATTTTGTTGTGATGATATGATAGGTTCGGATAGTTGCCATACAACTTCTCTTTTTAAATGAAAATAACTCAGTGTCTATTGAAGCTAGCTATCTGAAATTTAGTGAAAAAGTGTCGAGTTGCATGCCAAAAACTTTTGTAAAATTTGAATGGTCTAAAGCAGCCGGTTCAGGCTTTTTGCATTTCTTGGAACTTAATGAAGCTAGGCGCAATAGATTCGGGTAGCTATCATACAACTCCACAATTTACATAAATATATCTCTGTAGTTCGGTACTAAAACTCTGAATGTTTTTAAAAGATGATCAAGTTTTATAGAAACAGGATATATTACGTTCATACGGGTATCCCAGAGTTGACACAGTCTACTCTACTGCACTCTTCCTCGTTTTAAATAATTTTATAAATAATAAAAAGAAGAACATTTTACAGTACACGTTATACATGTTTACATTATATACACAAACATTTAACACATTCCAATAGCATTAGAACCGAAAGAAATAAGATGAATATGAAAATTTTTGAAATTCAAAAATTTTAGTTTATAAAACAAAAGAAAAATAAAAACTAAACCAAATTAAAGTCATAATAATTTACAATATGTAAAAGAGGTCACACTCAGATTTTTAATTTTTACACTACCACACAACATATTCGAACCTTTTGATTTTTGAATTTTATTTTAATAAATTTATGGCATACTTTTTTTTTCCCTTAATGTTTTTAAAAAAATTAATCGTCAGATAAGAAAGTTATTGTTTTGGTTTTCTTCATGATACACATTACAAATTATTTTTAATAATATTTGGTCATTTTTTTCCTGATGCAACCAAACCTTAAAAAGTATTTTTTTTTTAAATGTGACAAGGAAATTGCACAGCATTTACGTGGCTGTAAATGTCATAAGGGGGAATTATTCTTTCTACGTGTCAGGAATTTGAATTCACACTCCCTCGGTATTTACAGCGTAGTTTATATGCTCTTACCTACTAGGCCACCGAGGTCCCACTTAAAAAGTAAATTAGCAGAAAAAAGGCTATTACTATGATAGAAAGGCGATAATATTTTGAATTTTTCTTAAAGAAATGTAAAATTCAATTGAAGAAATACAGATTTAGAATTCCAGCAGGTGATTCAACTTATAATCCATTCCATGTTCCAACTGATAATCCATTTCAACGTTAGATTCAAATTGAAATTCACCATTAGGTCCAAAATAAAAATCATTGAGATAAATTTCTATAAAAACGAAATATGAAAACGAAATCCGAAACTCGTAGCTAAATTTAATCGTCTGTAAATGGATTTTGAATTGATATGCAAATTTATAATAACATGAGAACTTTAAAATATTTTTTAGATAAAATAATAAACAAAGAAACTAACCAACTTTCAAAATGGAGACTATAAATGTAAGTATTAGTACATGAAAAATTCAAAATTTTTAAAATAATAATATCTGATGAACATGTATAAGCTTAATCAAACAATGTTCAATGCACTACTGCATATATATATATATATACACACTGAATTAAAAACTGTATTCTTCCAATGAAATGTAATGCACGCGCGATCACTTCACATTAATGACAGAGAAGAATAAAAGAGAATTAATAAATATAAAAAAAAATATTTAAAGATCACTATAGTATAAGTATAGAAGTGATGTGTGAGATCTTCCTTCTTTTTTTTCTTAATTTTTCCTCTTCTTCTTCTTTTACTTTTTCTGTTTACGGTTTCTTAATATGCAAGACAAAACAGAAAAAAACAGAAAAGATTATCTTGAGACTTAAGATTACTGGCTGATGAAGAAGTCGAATTTTTTACACGGAGGTGTCAATTCTTGGTATTTTTTTTTTTTTTTTTGTACCATATCAAAACATTAAAATCAAAGTGTGTGTATATAATATAAACGCATTTAAATATTAAATAAAATGTTAAATGTTAATGATGTTAAAATGTTTATTTTCTACATTTTTTAAAGAATATTAAAGAAATCTTCAAAATATAATATTTCCTCAAATTATATTAAAGAGTAGAAAATTTATTTATTTCTTTCTTTTCAAAATTTACTTCGCCTTCAATTTTATAGAAACTTTTATGATCTTAAATATATAAACAGCGAAAAAAGAAAGTTGGTGAAAAAAGATGCTTACAAATTTCTTTTAAATTTCGTAAGTACTTTCCCACATGACAAAAACCAACATTTTCTTTTCTTTATTTTATTTTCGAACTTTAAACCCTTTTTTTAACTGCTCCCGACGGTTAGTAAACTAAATAGCCCGCGGATAACTAATATATAATGGAAATAAAAAAATCAGCTCTCTCCACCACAGGACCGACCACCACTACACGAAAAGTACAATGCCAAAATTTATAGATTTTTTACATAATAATTTATATTAACCCAAAATAACTTCTAATAATTTAACAACATTTTGTTGTATTCAATAACAATAATAAGCAATGAAATCGTAAAAATATATGTGCATTCAGTCATATATCCATTTCCATTATTATGATATGTATATGATTTTTTTTTCATTCAAAAATATTAGAAGTAAAAAATAATAAAAACTGTAAACAAATACAAAACAAACATAAGATTAATATTGAATCTGCTAACAAAAATTTTACCGTTTTAATTTTATGTCATTAACAAAAAAATAGTATGCATAGATATAAGTACATATTATGTTTATATATTTTTAGAAATATAAAAAAAAACAAAAAAAAATAGTTCATATAAATTCATATGGAGTGTTATGTACAAAATTTTGACTTAGAAAAAAAAATTAAATAAAAGTTAAAGTTAGTCGGATCAAAAAATTTTCTATGACAAAGTTGTTGCTCTTTACTTATGTAACAACTTTTTATACCCGTACGATAGGATCGGGTATAATAAAATTACTCCTCCGTTTGTAACCCCTCGAAATAAGCGAGCTAGATATACCTTCAAAGGTATGGATCGGATCAGAAAAAAATTCTAAGACTTTTGAGCCATGTCCGTCCGTCCGTCAGCACGCTAACTAAGAAAGCTAGAATCTTGAAATTTACACAAAATATTCTAGGAGTAATTTGTAGGTTCCCCATTTTTTTTGGTTGAGTTTGGACCAAAACTTAGGGTAGCTCTCGAACACCTAACTTTTAGATCCCCACATTTTTTTTGAAATAGAGCTATGAAATTTTAACCGCTGATAGATCTCACAAAAATATTAATTTTATTTTTAATAACTTTTTTTTGTAGCCCCACCCGTTACGGAGCTACAGCTCCCCAAAGGTTCAAAAAAGCTCTATATTTAAATTGTTATAGAACAAGTTGTATAAAGTAAATCTTCATTTTGAAAACGCCAAACGATTATTACTTTTATTAGCTTTAAAAGTATATATACAATAAATATATATTTGTGGCATACGGTGTCTTAATTTACCGTTAAGCGAAACTCAAATTTTGCAAAATCCTTTAACCCTTCTATCTTCTAAAGTTGGAAAGTTTGAAGTTTTAAGTTGGAAACTTTGAAATTTTGACAGAAGTTAGATCTTTGAAAATAAGTATGAGTCATTTCAGAAATTTTTTTTGTATAACCCCCCGTTTAGGAGCTGTAAGGGGTCAAAAACTGAAAATTTCCAATTTTTAAACACCTGTAACTTGAATTTGTTAAAATTTTTTTGAAGTAATACACAAAAATTAAAGCTTCAACATTATACTCTTATTTCTGTTAACAACTTTTTTTAATAATATAGGGTTACTTTATAATTGACGAAAGTGTTACTTGATTTTTTCAAATTTTCTAACAAATTTCTTTAACGATTTTTTTACATTTTGTTTTACTCGATAATTTGAAATTGTTGAGGATATAATGCGTAGTACAAAAAAATGTAAATAAATAAACAACATAACGGTTGCTTGAAGAATTTTTATTTATATGATATTGTTATACATACATACTTATATAATATCATGTTTATTTACATATCGTATATGTCACTAGTGAATGAATGATAAGAGTATAGATGTATATTATATAGCGCCATATTTACATACATATATGTATTTTATTGTACTTATAGAAATTATTCTGTCAATGGAATATTTAAATATAATATAATATAAAATTTAAAATTATATTTACTATTTTGTACTAAGTAAATTTAATATACATTTACCGCTTAGTATTAAATGGTACTATAGAATATTTGAAAAAGTTTTGGATTGATAATCGTTATGTGGAAGGTTAGAATCCGCTTTTGAAGAATGTACATATAAACATATAGTTTGAATATATGTACAACCCATAGTTCTAGAAATTATAAAATTCACTCAAATTATTTTAAAATACTAAAATATTAAAAAAATAATATTGTAAGCAGAGTAACAGGCTGTGAACATACTAACGGTTCGTACGGGTATCTAAGAGTTGACAAAGACAACTGTATTCTTCCTCGTTCTTAATAATTTTTCTCATAAAATTTTTCTGTTACGAAATATTTGTAAAAAACGTAAAAAGTACACTAGTAAACTACCACTTCCGGTTATCCGATTTGCTCCAAAAGATTATTAATCCGAGATACTTACATCAAAACATTAAATATGAAATTGTAAAAAACTCCGCTCAGTCGTTTAAGCTCTACACGTGCCCACAGACATACCCACACACATACCCACAGACAGACATCATGCTAAAAAAAAATTTTCAGCCTTCTCCACACCGGAGTAGTGCATATTTGCCAAAATCTCGGGTACAAATTTTTAGTATGAAAACAATACCTACATTAATGTATGCGGTTGGTAAAAAGGTAGTAAATAGAAACATGTTAAAAGGGTGACAAAGAATCTAAACAACAAAAAGGCAATATGTAAAGACTTTTTTAAAAGATGAACATTACGAAAAAGGTCCCTTGCTCAGTTGAATGAACTAATACAATATATGTACGTACCAAATTACAAGACAAAAATCTTTTTTATATTTGTTTGAATAAATAAAGTTTAAGAAAATTCAAAATATGTTTGACAATTTCAGATTGAAAAAATATTCAATAGAACTTGAATAAAAAACTGTTTTTTAGATATGAAGTAATGTAACTACCTCTGTAACATGTAAGTCAAATTAAATAAAAATATTTTTTCTATAATATTGATTTTTTAATTAAATCTAGATATTCGCATATAGGGTTAAAATTGTATGGCCTTATCTCAAACAATATACAAATTCTACTCTACAGACGGACATTTGAACTTTATGCGACTTCTGATTTTCAAATAAAAACTGACTGTATTTTTAAAAATTTTTCAATGCCTAATAATGATTCTTATTTTATTTTATTAACTACACCGATTTGAATTCTAAGAATAAATGTTTGAACTTAATTTAAAAGATCCCACTTTTATTTAGGTTTAGTACCATGATATTTTAGACAACACTGTTAAAATATTTTAAATTTGTTAAAATATTTGTTTTAAATTTTTTGTAGAAAGAAACACATCTAATGATGAAAAATTAAGCTGATAAATTGTTTTGCTTACAAGCACAACTTATTACTATTATTATTATTCTATTCTGAAGACCTCCACAGCAAATACACAGCAAATCTAACCAAAAATACGGTCTATTTTAAAAGATTACACCTCTGATTTCCTCAACCATCAATCCTTTTTTATTCAGAACATCTAAAGCATTTTTATTTGTAGAGTCATTAGACAGCATTCACTACAACATATTTTCTGTTAACAGAACAACATATGACACAAAGATGCAGAAGAAGATCGAAAGAAAATTTTCTTTGATCATATAATAAAAAACATTGTACAAAATATATCTAATTATTTTATTCCTAAAAAATTTTCGAGGTATGGATCATATGAAACATAGTATTCCAAAATCATACTATAAATCTATTGATAATTTAAAATTAAGAACCTGCAAATTCATTAAATTCATTAAAATTAACTTTACAAGTGAAAATAGTCACTTGCTTTTCAAAATATATGAACTTAAATCTGATATTAATTATCGCATATATTTAAACTATATACACACATGCCTCTTTCCCATTACCATTACCAAAAAAAAAAAAAAAATAAATAAAAAGGAGATATCCTGATTCCTGTTATACCTACCACTAAAATTTCTCATAGAATTCCGCATGTTTTAAACAAATTTATTTTGGAATTTGATCAAAATAAAAATAAAATTATATTTTTTTTTTTTGTTTTTTTTCTATTTAGTTTTAATTGCATTAAATTCAAATTTAACTAATGAATTGTTTTAACCTGATTTTAATTCAACGATTTCAAATGAATTTTTATTTAAAACAATTTTTTTTATTACCTTTTTCTTTTTTTTTTTATTTAATAGTTGGCTTCATGGTTTGCATTATTTTTACCATGCACTCTATCTCTTTCTTTTCTTTTAATTTTTAGAACATCACTAAAAATTCTAACATTTTTCAACTTGTTTATGTAACTATTTTGATAGATATTTTAAACCTATCTTAATTCTAAATTACTTTTAAAAAATTAAATCAAGAGTATATAATATATATAACAGTGATAGACAAAACCAAATCAATATATTTGTAAAAAAAACAAACAAAAGAAAAATGGAAATTTATTTAATTTATGTGAATTTATAAATCAATTTGACAATTTTTTGTAATTTAGTATTTAAATTTACTGTTATCTGAAAACAAAAATATGCAAGATTTCCCTTCGATAATATCATCGGAACACTTTTAGATAGAACTTTGAAGTTTTGAAAGAAAAAAGATCTTCAGAACTTAGAATTTGCATAAGTTACTTCAGAAAATTTTTTGCACCTCTTCCTCTTCAAAGAGAGATGCAAAAATTGAAGCTAGTATCTCTGATTTTTGACAATTTTTGTAATATATAAAATTCTAAGAAAAATTACAAATATTAATGCAAGTCATAAATCTTAACATTTTTAAATATCTTTTGGAAAATATGCTCCTTTAAAAACCCTTTATCCCTTATTTTGTTTTGCCTTGTTTTTTTTTCCTGCGTGAGGTGTAGATCTACAAAAATATCAAGAAATTCTAACGCTCTTATAAGCCTATATTATCTTATCTAAACGGTGCAGAAATTTTGCGACAAAGAAGGAGGAAGGACAGAATGAAATTAGTAAGATAATTTTCTGAAAAATGTTCTGCAAAGGTAAATGATATGTTATTTCAAAACCAATATAAAAATTATTTAAGGGAAAAAGAGTTAATTCTTTACGGTTCTTTAGATAATCGTTTCAAAATCTTACTTCAAAAATGTCTTCTAATTATGTCCCATATAATAAAAGAAATTTACTACAGATTTTTTTTTAAATATATTAGAAAAACAATAGTTGTCTGTGTTGAGATGATTAATGGCCAATTAAGTTGGGAGTCCACATAAATCCCAAAAAAAAAAAATAGAAATGACAAAAAATCCCAAATAAGACAAAATCGCAAATTTCAAAATTCCAAGTTATAAAATCCCACAAAAAAAAATTCCAATTTTTTATGCATTTATCTGAATTTGGAGAGATTTTAGAGTTGGTTACAAAATCAGGGTTTCAATAACTTGTTTAGCGAGGGTTTGTGGCGGAAGCCCCCATAATTTTAAAATGTTAAACGCATTTTACAAAATATTTATATATATGTATCTGCGATATTTTGAATTACGAGATATTTTAGAGTTAGACAAAATCAGGGTTTCAATAATTTGTTTAGCGGAGATTTGAGAGCGGCAGTCTCCGCTATTTTAAAATGTTATATGTATTTTACAAAATATTTATATATTATGTATATGCAAAATTCCGAATTAGAAGAGATTTTAGAGTTGCAGTCAAAAATCAGGGTTGACCCTTTTTCCAATATATTTATTTCATACGAGATTCTGAATCAGGTTTAATTTTTATATATTTTTAAAAAATTTAAATTTAAAACGCGAGATTTTAATACACAAGATTTTAAAACACGAGAAATTTCTTGAATTTTTTTTGGAAACTTTTTTTGTAGCTTGGTGGTGAAATTTTGTAGCTTGAAATTAATATTTTTAATTTTTAAATGCATAAATCTCATTATTTTGCAACTTGCAGTTTTGTAACATTGGGATTTTGCAATATTCGAATTTTGTAATATTGGGATTTTGAAATTTGGAATTCTTTTTTTTTTTTGGGGTTTTGGGTTTGGGATTTTGATTTTGTGGTTTTGGCTTTGGGATTTCGGACCCAACCCCTTAAGTTTAATATTAAATTTAAAAAATGCTAAATGAAGATTAATAAAAAAAACTATAATTTATTTTTAAGAAATTCACCTAAACAAAAAAAATAATTACATAATTTAAATCCATTTTTGGCCAACACTGTAAATACAACGCACCGCGAATTAAAATAACAAAAAAATTAACTAATGTTTGTTATTTTTTGTTTTTCTTATGTTTTTTTTTTTGTTTTTTTTTTGTTTTTCCGATAACCACGATTCGAATTTCTTTTTTACTCGCAAAAGTTAAATATAGTTCTTTTCTTATGCAATTTATTAAAGCGTTTTTGTTCATATCATTTTCTATCCATACTTACGAGTAATTTTAATTCTTCAGTCGTTTTTTTATTTTTATTTCATCATTTTTTTTTTTTTTGGTCAAAAAGACATTGGCAAGTAATTTCTATTTGTCACGAGAAAGGATTTCCCAAAAGATCGAGCTACTATGAGTATATACATGTACTGTGATGCAATTTTGGTGTTTCTAAAATTAGATAAGAAAAAAAAAATATGGTTTAAATAATATTATATGAACAAAGGTAGGTTCAACAGTTAGTTATAAATCGGATTAAAATACTTTTAAAGAAATTAACTGTATAATTACGTAAGAAATAAATTCAAAAAAGATCTCAGAGAAGTAATTTATTAATTTGATATGATAACCCAAAATTATTGGTTCGGAAAGTCAATAATAAAAAGCATAAAAGACATGTGTTATTTTTCATTTTATAAAAATAACGCTTAAACTTGTATTCGTTTTTTAAACCAGCCAATTTCTTTTATTTTTGAACCAGCCTTTGTCAATTAAATTATGAAAACTAGTTTAATAAGGATTTTAATCGATTTGTTGTACAGAAAAAAACAGCAAAAAAAACAAAAAACTATTCAGTCAGGCGCGCAAATCTTCAACTCTCTATTAGTTTTTCTTAAGAATATAAAGAAAACAAATCCAAAAATTCAAAATTTCTTTGAAATACAAAGCTGTAAACTTATACAATTTATTAATTTACAAAATAAATTTCTAAAGAATTTTAGAATACTCGAAATTTAGGCCAATCATTAATTTTTCAGTTTAACCGAATTTTTCAAAACGAGATTCGGAAATATTCCTCATAAAAGTACTAGTTGAAGTATATTGAGACACATGTGTCCCTGAAAATTCCAAAAAAACTGTGAAAGGTATCGATAGTTTATAAACTTATTATGTTTATTTATTGCTTAATAAAGCCTTTTCACCAAGATCAAAATATATTTTGACATCGGTTTAGTTTTGTACACGAAAGGGTTAACAGAATAAAAGAAATAAAATTGTAAAGGTAAAAACTTTCAAGATTTATATTGTAATCTACATAAATTGATTGTATCCGTTCCGCCTTTGATCCTATCATCAAATCCTATCACAGACAGATTCATCAAATTCTTCATATGATCACAAATATATCAAAATTCATATCAACATAATAATCAATAAGCAATGAAAAATGCATTTTAGAATATAGTCTATTATACAGTATCATATCCTATTTAACGGTATCATATCCTATTTAACGGTACGGTACAAAAACCTGAATCCATATATTAGATAACCTAAGTTATACACCAGAAGTATAGATAATTCTACTCATCTTTATATCCATCTTGGATTCAAAAATGATTTAATGCAAATATCAAAACAAAAGTAGAGAAATGAAAAATGAGACTATTACTTTTTAAATTTAAAATTGCGACAAAAGAATTTGTCAGAAGAATGGTGAAAAAAAATCTAATTTCGAAAAAGACGGATCTGTTAATCATTAAACAAAGAAAAAGAGTAGGAAAGAGTAGCGCTAATAAATGTTTAATAAGATTTATAATACTTTAGTTTTATTTTTTACAGTTATTTTGTAAATAGTTACTTAAGTTCCCGTATTCTACACATATTTCATATATACATAGAGTATAATACTTTCCAGAGTCTACGTAGATATATTCTCATCATATCTGAATGATAGATTATTCAGAACTAAACAGAACGATGAGTATTCCACTCTAAGAGAAAACAAAGCGGATGTGCCCTAAGGTAGCATTATGGGTCCAATCTTATATTTGCTTTTTAGAAGTGAATAACCATTGTTAGAAAATATTACCGTAGCTACGTTTATAGACGATACTGCAATTATTACAGTAAAATCAAATATTGACGAGGCTACTGCAAAACTACAGAAAGCAAGTGATAAATTTTACAATTGGACCAAAAAAATAGAAAATTAAATTGAATGAGTTGGAATCTGTGAATGTTAATTTTACAAATAGAGTTATTCAAAATCCCGATGCTATTAAGCTAAATGATATAGATATAGCTGAAGAGAAAATGACGAAATACCTGAGTATGACATTAGACGTCAAGTTAAGGTGGAATGAAAAGAGAAAAATGGAATGGGATTTAAAATATAGAGAAATTTATTGGCTCGTGGGTCGAAGTTCCAGGTTGCCAATTTAGTATAAAATACTATTATATAACCAAATAATTAAACAGATTTGCTTGTATGTTCACAATTTTGGGATGCTGCCAAACAGCTCCATTTACAGCGAATTCAAACATTCCAAAATAAAGTTTTAAGAAACATGATTAATGCTCCCTTGTATGTGCGAAATAGCGACTTATATAGAGACTTACATAGAGACTTAAACATTCCCACTGTGGTGCAAGAAATAAAAAACTATGCAATGAAACATAATGTCCGATTAGAAGGGCATATAAATTCAGAAGCCGGTCAATTCCTATATTCGAATGGAATACGCAGAAGGCTTAAAAGAAATAAGCCGCTAGGACTTGCAGTAAATGCAAGTCTCTACACAGTTCCTGACATTTATCGCTAAATGAGAGTCTCTACACGGGATTTTCTCGCAACCAATATATGAAAAAAAATTAATGGTTATTCTTTACGACTAGTTTTAATTGCATGGGAACGGTTTTTAGTTCAGGTGGAAGCCCCACATAGCTGCACCGTCCTATGCTTTGCAGAAGCTTTCAATGCTTTCCCGAGCCCCAACCAAAAAAAAAAGCATTCATATGAAATAGAACTTATTACAGTTATTTTGTAAATAGTTACTTAAGTTCCCATACTGTTATATAAATTTCATATATGAAATAGAATATGTTACAATTATTTTTCATTTAGTTTCCATCTTTGTTTAATAAATTTTTATAAAATGCTTCAAAGAAAAACCAAAAATTGATGCATTGTTTTTAAACAATTTATATAATACCTGATATACTCTATGTATAAACTTACATATATCAAAATGTACGTGTAGCAAAAATAAAATTGATACACGAATGATATGAACTGTGGGAGGATAAATGCGAGCACGATTTTTTCTTCACATTTTGAAAAAAAAAACAAAAGAAAAAATTAAATAAAATAAAAATTAAGAAAACTGAAAGATTCAAAATTTACAAGACAAGAACTCCATCCAAAACAGTCATCTTCATCATCATCATCATCGTCATCTCTAAACTAAACCAAAATATAAAAAAAATGAACCAGAATTATTTCAATTTATATTACAATATTTTTTTTTTTTTTTTAGATATGATGATTTGGTTTTATACTGAACCAAGGAGCGAATCAATTCCATGTATTTTGTTTTTTTTTCGTTTCCTATGTTTTGTTTTAATTTTCTTTTTAGTTAACTGGAAATGTGTGTGCTTCCAGATCAATTTCTAATCTGATCGTCAAAGCATAACAATTAAAGCATGCTCAACGAATAAAAAAGGCCTATGATATTAAAATTAACTTTAAAAGAATTGACAATAATAAGAAAGAAAAAAAACACAACACACTAAAATTCTAGGTAATCATATTAAAAAATCTTTTTTATTTTTTTTTTTAAATTGCCAGTTAAAAGTTTTACTGAAAGACATGATGAGGAACTCATTAACACTGTAAAAATAAATGAAGGCCTCCCAATATGAAAATAACTTCGATATATACATATACGTACATGTATATATATTTTTTAGTAAATTAATTATATACGTATATGTATGTAGGTATGTATCACTATTTTAATTTTTATTTTTTAACCAAGACAAAGCGTTTATTTTTCGCGCGTTTAATTAATGAAAAAGAAAAAAAGATTTGACATTGAACAGTAGCTATTATCAAAAATAAAATAAATTTTTTTATTCTGTTTAATGCATTAAAGTAACATACATATTATTTTCATATTTCTCTTATATCTCTCTCTCTCAAATGATAATTTTTTTTGTTCATGATTTTGCTAGAATTTAACTTTTCTTATAGCACCATATTCTATACTGTATCCTTAATACCAGATTTTATTAGAAATTTATTCCGAGTTTTATGATTCCTAAAACCACTAAGTCCTAAAAAAATTTTAGAAAAAATTAGTGAACAGTTCATTGGAAATAATTAAGAAAAAAAAACGTTTAATTAATGGGGGACACATTAATACGTATGCCCATGATTGAGACATTAGGATTCAACAAATAAAAAATTTTTTTTTTATTAATATACATTGGAATCCTCTGCTTTCTAACCCTACGTAGTTCAAACTTTGGGAGATGAAGTTCAGTATATACTCTTTTATCTTAAAATTTATTTTTATCTAACATTAATTCTGATAGCACAGAATTCTTCTCCTACCCAAACAGTACAATAGTATACCAAAGGTTTCATAACCTATTGTTTGGTCAAAAAGCAAGGTTGTGTTTAGTTGGTTAAATTCCTCAAGTTAATAGAAGATTCGTTCTTGTTGTATCGTTCTTCTTTAGCGTCTTTCGATGATTCCCACCTATACTCTACACCTAAAAAAACAAAATATACGAATATACGAATATATACATACATATTATATAGTATATGAGTTTTATACACCAACTGTATGTATATACTGAGAATATACACCAACGATTTCATACGCGCATTTAGGGTGAGTTTCAAAATCCACAATTATTTTAAATACGTAGTTGTTGAAATATTTATGTATGTAAAAATAATAGAAAAGAACTTTAGAGTTGTTTACAAAATCAGGGTTTAATAATTTGTTTAGCGGAGGTTTTGTGGCGGCAGCCCCCACAATTTTAAATTATTTGTGTGTATAAATATATATGTAAAAATGATATTTAGGAAAAACTTTTGAGTTGATTACAAAATCAGGGTCGAATAATTTGTTTAGCGAGAGCTTAGCGGGGACTTGCGGGGGCAGCTACTACAACTCTATATTTTTTGATGTTAAAATATGTATGCAATAAAAATAATTAGGAAGAACTTTAAAATTTGTTACAAAATCCGAGTTTTTTGTTTTTTCCAGTATATTTTTTGCAGATTTTTGAAGTTATGAATTTTTTTTTTGAATTTTTTTTTGCTTTTGGATTTTTATTTAAGGGTTTCGATTTGTGGATTTTCTCACCAACTCGCGCATTTACATTTAATAACAATCGCAAAATGACTTAAATTGTACGAGTAATCGTGTTAAAGGCCCCACATATTAGAATTCTATGATATTTTTTAAAGAAGAATGTGGAATGTGGAATAATGAAGAATTTGAAGATATTATATGATATTTATTTTAAAAATTATTTGACAAATAAAGGGCTCAACCAAAATAAAAGCGTACGACGTACAATTTCTATATGCCAGTACGTCGATACGTCAACGTATCCCGAAATTGATATGCGCGTACAATTTTTTATTTACACTTTAATTTTTAATTTTTTTATTTTTGTTTTCATTTTTAAAAACATTGCCTTGACAATATAATAAAGTACGACGCGTATTTCGGGTGCTCTCTTTTAAATACATGTATTCAAAAATTATTTGACATAAAATATATGCCGTACGCTTTTATTTAGGGTCAGACCTAAAATACTTTTATACTAAATTTTTTTTTTACTTAATATTTCAATTTAAAATAACACAAGTAAGAAATTGTTTTGTGCTAGTTCAGTCTATTTTACACTTCGCATATCTAATACGGATGGGTTTTAACTATAGACAACTTCTAAATAATTCCATTTGTATAATAACTTACAAACATTTAAATATATAAAAATGAATAAAAACCATAAACCATCAAATATGTAAATAATCTAAGATATTCATAAATACATGATACTGCATGATTATAAATGCATGATTTTGAAAATAGTTTAATTTAGATTAAGTTATAAGTATTTTTAAGGCATGGAAAGGTAGCAATAAATTAAGGCTCTGCGAAAAAAAGCTCATTGGGAAATAACACCTCAAGGTTCTCAATTACATGCTCGGGATGTTATTTCTCTTTAATTAAAGTTTAATTAAAGAATAAGAAAAAAATAATATTCTCCTTTTTTGCAATAACAAGTATACATATTAAGTCGAATGTATAAAATTAAGCTTAAATTCAAATCTCATTCTTCCAAACAAAAGCGTAGTTTTTATACTCAAATATTTTTTTAAAAAAAATAAATAATATAAAAATTTTCTTTAAATTTAAAATAATTTTGTAACTATAATAATCCACTGGTTGATCCAAAACTTTTTTTTAAACTTAATCTAAAATAATTTTAAATTGTCCACCGAAATTATAAAATCTGATATACCTATAATTTCTGATTATTTTAGATTATTACTGTTTACAAAGCAATTTCCTCATATGTTAAAAAAAATTAATAATCAAACTTATTAAATGATATACCAATTAAAAATCAATGAAAATAAACACTGACTTATCTATTTCAAACTGATATTGTGATTCAAAGCATAATTTAGTGCCAAAAGTTATTCAAATTTAATTTAAACAAAAGAATTTTTTTTTTTTAAGTGCATTTCCCTGACACATAAAATTACACAGCCTTTTCTTTTCATACGTGGCTGTACATGTCGTAAGGGAGAATTGTGATTCAAACCACCACTCCCTCGGTGTTTAGGCCACCGAGATCCCACAAATGAATTGAAAAAATACTAAGTTCTTATTACATCCAGTCAATGCGGGTGTAGTGGTTAAGACACCAATTTTTCATTCCAGTTCAAAACTGGATTAGGTCATATAGATTAAAAAAAAAAATAATATATAGATTTTTTCTTACAGTATAGAATTTTAGAATATATATACGAGTAGTATGTATAATAAAAAAGAAATATTTTAATATACAGGGTGTTTAAAGAATATACAGGAGACTCGCCTTCAAGGAAGAATAAGGGAAGTCAAAACAAGTAAAAACAAGGTAGAATGTAAACCAACGGTTTTTAAAAGCGCACATTTCCAAAACTCAATACAAACTGTTTAGAAGTGTGATTTACACAAAAATTTGAAAATTTCATGTAATAAGAAAAATGTGAAAATAGGACATTTTTGAAATTTTGAGGGGCCGTAAGTCCGAAATCCTACATAACTAAGAAAAGCCGTTAACACACGTAAAAATATATTATTGAACCTTTAATTTTCATGTCTTGCCGAAGAAAAATTTTTACAGGTGCCTAAGTTACAGCTGTCTAAAAATAGCAAATTTTCAATTTTTGAGGCGTAATAACTCTTAAAGAGGGGGTGTTACTAAAAAATTTTCTGAGGAAACGTATACTAATTCTAAAAGTTCTTTCTTGTCTCAAAATTTCATCTTAAGTAGAACATAAGATATATGCATTTAAAAATAGGGCTTTTTCAAAGTTTGAGGGGCTGTAGCTCCGTAATGGGAGGGGCTACATGAAAAAGTTGTTCCACAAAATTATTTTTTTTATGAGACCTACCTATGGTTAAAATTTTTTTTCTCTATCTTTAACGGTGTAGAAGTTTTGTAAACAGACGGACGGACGGACGGACGGACAGAGTGAAACTAATTAGCACATTTTTTCAAAATATTTTGGGAAATGTGCTAAAAACACTTTATAATTCGGGGATTTATTTCCAACCGTTACTGAAAGCTCTTTTACTAAGAAAAATACCGTTATTAACATAATTGTTTTATTATTGTAAAATGGTTCTTGAAATATATCTGCACATTTTGAATGTAATTAACAGCCATATAGTTAAAGAATTACAGAAAGTTTATTTTCAAATTCAATCTTTCTATTACTTAAAAAATTTCTTTCAATAAATTTAGAGTTCACAGTAAAAATCCGAGAACAATGTCGGTTTCACTTAACACTAGTTCATAATGAAGTCTACGTACAGATAAATGGTAAGTTTTTATTTTATAATATTAATTTGATATTTTGAAAAAATATGTACAAAATGGATTCAGACGGAACGAAACATTTCGTAAATGACAATAATTTAAACCCTTACTGTTCAATTTAAAACAAAAAAAAACATTAAAAATCTTCAAAATTTTAAAATCTAATTAAAATTTTATATAATTTGAAAAATAAATAAAGATTTTCAAAAATTATTTTCAAATAAATTTAAATATCAAATACAATATAGGTAGGTATATAAATACAAATTTTAAATATTTTGTTTTTTTTTTGTTTTTGTTTTTTTTTTTTTCATTTTTATATTCTTTTTAAATTCACCACTACCGTTTAATTTCTTACATGTCAGTTAAAAATTTTTATTTCCTTTTTCAGTCAACAATTCTTATTCCAGTATAAAACAATTTATCTTAGTTTCATGAAACATACTTATGTACATATATATATTTTTATGCCATCTACATAAAATATCAAAATGTTTAATGCAAATGTATCTATCTACAATATATATAGGTGCATATATATGTACATATGCAAAAATAATTTTTTATATGTACCATTATATAAAAAAAAAAAAAATCAAAAATTATGGCTATCATCGGTCATACAAACGACGTACAATAATTCTTTTTAAGAGAAATTATCTTAAAAGACTATACATACATATGAATATATATATATATATATATATACATTATATATATATAACATAAATAGAAAAAGAAACAACCTTTGAGAAGAACACCTACAAAAAGCCTGATTTTAGTTTACTATTATTGTACTATAAATATTTCTACTACACATTAAAAAAAAAATAAATAAAATTTATAGGAACAAAAAAAAGAAAAACTCAAGCCGCAGGACTGATGAAGAAAGAAAAGCTTGAAAAAATATATTATATGCAACAACAAAACAACAAAAAGCAAAAATAAAAAAAAGACAAAAGGTTTATGACCAAAAAAATTTCAGAATATTTTAACTTTTTTTTTTCTCTGATAGCCCTTAGATAAATTATCCAGATGTGTTTTTTACATATGTACATATACAAGATATAAAGAATATTTGCGCATTTGTTCACCTGAGATTGAATATTCCCAGTGATTTGTGTTTTTTTTTTTTTTTTTTTTTTTATAAAGATTTTCTATTTTTTTTATGGATCTATAATAAACTTCTTCTGTGGTTAGTTTTTTAAATATAAGATGTGTAAATTTTTAATAATATTTATATAACAACAATAGATTTAATATTTTATCAAAGAAACCAAATATACAAATTTAATCCTTTTTATTCATTTAATACTTGATATAAATAATTATGTTCAATGTTTAATCATAAAACTTAAAATTTTATATATTAATAAAGAAATTACTAGAAAATCCCCTGTGCACAATTTCTATAGATTCAAAAACATTTACGTTATCATACTCATATGATATACGTTATCATATATCATACGTTATCATACCTGTATTAAGGGAGGAATTATTACATGCATTTTTTTAGCTTAGGTATATTAAGAACCTAACTAAAATAACTTATGGATTTTTAATTTAATTTGAATTTTTTAGGTGTAGGGTATAAATAAGTCGGTTGCATCGACTTACTGTTACTTTTACTTGTTTTTTTTTTGCTTGAAAAAAATTTGCTGAATTTATTTACATTATATTTAAATGTACTTTAGAAGAGGTATTTGGTATATTTAATAAAAGATTTATGTCTCTGATAATGTAATTTCATAAATTTTCGAGGCCTTTTTTTTTTGTGACGGTCGTTTTCGACAGCTTTTTAATTTAATGGTCTAATAATAAATTAGTACAAAATTATGAATCTATTGTGAGAGAAGGCTTCTAAAATGATATTTTCTATGTTATTTTTTCTTTTTTTTTAAGAAAAATATCCATTTCTATAATATACTAGCAAAATCCCCTGTGCAATTGCACAATTTCTATAGATTCAAAAACATTTACGGTATCATACTGACTCCATTAATAAACTACCTAAAAATTTCATTTTTACATCAGCACCATTAAAAAAATGTAGAAATCACTTACTTACTTGTAATAGAAAAAAACATAAAACAAATCTAAACACATACAATTAAAAATGTTAGGTACAGTTTATTAATTTTTTCTCGCCGTTTTTTCGTGGCGGTAATTTTTGACAGTTTTTTAATCATTGAGAAAAAATGGTCCAAGCTAAAAACACATTCAGGGCGTGCCGATATCTCAAAAATTGTTTGAAACAAACACCAACCGCTACGACATTTTTTTTTTTTTTTGTTACATTTAAAACAATCCCAATAATCGAAATAATTTTAATATTTGTTAAAATTTTACCAGACTCTCTATTTTTCTTTAGTTTAAAAAAAAAATTTTTATGTCGATAAAAACAGTTGTTTTCGCCGCGAAATTACTTTAATTACCAAAACTACTTTCAAGTCTTTTGCGTTTATTTTATTTTTGCTTGAAAAAAATTTGCTGAATTTATTTTATTTAAATGTACTTTGGAAGAGGTCATTAGTATATTTAATAAAAGATTCATGTCTCTGATAATGTAATTTCATAAATTTTCTGGGCCTTTTTTTTTGTGTGGGTCGTTTTCGACAGCTTTTTAATTTAATGGTCTAATAATAAATTAGTACAAAATTATGAATCTATTGTGAGAGAAGGCTTCTAAAATGATATTTCCTATGTTATTTTTTCTTTTTTTTTTAAGAAAAATATCCATTTCTATAATATTTAGTAAGTTTCTGATTTCTGTTATGAAATATAATTAGCTAAGTCTGCCGAATTTTATATTAATAAAAAAAAATTCGAATATTTTATGTTATATCAAAAATTCAGCTTAAAAAATCAAAATTCCAACCTAAATAAACAAAACTACTTTAAAGTCTGCTGCGAAGCTTTTACCAGCTTTTATAATAGTGAAAACAAAATCAAGAATAAAATCGGCCTATTATTTTTTTTCTTATAAATATAAGGCTTACTATAAACTTTGCTCTTTTCACTTTCAGGTCTTTTAATTTTATTAAGAGTATTTTTATTTTTTTCAAAACAAAGAGTCATTTGAAAACTGCCAGCAGAAGATTAATAATTTATTTTTAATTTACCGCTGCGACCAGTTCATAATGGATGTGGCGGTCTAATTTAAAAATTAAAAATTTGCTTTAAATTTTGTGTCGAAAGTACTTTTTAAAAAGTAAAAGTTTGTGTCTCTGATAAGACTTTTAGTCGAAGTTTGTGTCTCTGATAATAAAATTTTAAATTATTAAATAAATATACAGAAATATCATCATTGCCAGTTTAGTTTATATTCAGTGTGAGTGGTTTATTATAGATCTGGCCAACATCTTGTGTGTATAATATTATGTATATTATCAGAAATTCAATCATTAATTCCTTCAATCATTATTATATTATCTGATTTGATTAATAAATCTTATTTTTTTTCCATGGCTAACAATATTATTAATGGTCTAATAATAAATTAGTACAAAATTATGAATCTTTTGTGAGAGAAGGCTTCTAAAATGATAATTTCTATGTTAGTTTTTTTTTTTTTTAAGAAAAATATCCATTTTTATAATATTTGGTAAGTGCCAGACTTCTGTTATGAAATATAATTATTTAAGTCTGTCGAATTTTATATTAATAAAAAAATTTCGAATATTTTATGTTATGTTTTATGTTAAAAATCTAAATTTAAACCTAAATAAACAAAACTATTTTAAAGTCTGTTACGAAGCTTTTACCAGCTTTTATACTAATGAAAAAAAAATCAAGAATAAAATCGGCCTATTATTTTTTTCTTATAAATATAAGACTTACTATAAATTTTGCTCTTTTCACTTTCAGGCGTTTTAATTTTTTTAAGAGTACCTACCTATTTTTATTTTTTTTTTTTCAAAACAAAGATTGAAAACGCCAACAGAAAATTAATAATTTATTTTTAATTTACCGCTGCGACCAGTTCATAATGGATGTGGCGGTCAAAATTAAAAATTTGCTGAATTTATTTTTATTGAAAATGTGTTTTTTAAGTATGTACTTCTCCTTTTTTGACTGTACTAACTTTTAATGAACGGTTTGTGTCTCTGATAATACTTCTATTGGAAAATTTGGTCTCTGGTAATAATATGTACTAAATTTATTTATATTTTTAATTAACGGTTTGTGTCTCTTGATAATACTGTGAGTCAAAGATTTGTGTCTCTGGTAATAAAATTTTAAATTATTAAATAAATACACAGAAATATCATCATTGCCAATTTAGTTTACATTCAGTGTGAGTGTTTTATTATAGATATAAAATATATTTTTTTACATGTTGGCAAGGTCTCGCCAACATCTTGTGTATTATCTGGTATTATATTATAGATAGTTGATAGTCATCTGTTAAACATTTTTTTTTTTTTTTTTACTATACGTATTTAAAAATCAAAATCAGGAAATCAAATGTATGAATGATGGAAATCAAATGTATGAAGATGGGTGATTAGAGTTTCATCGAATGGATACACATGAGCTGGATGCATAGAGATCTATCATTCGAAAAGGTGCATTGATTTTAAATTTATGATAAACAATAATTAGTACTAATTTTTCTATCAAATAGAAAAATATAAACATATGATAAAAACCAAGTGTCAAATATATAAGCGAACTTTGATTTAAACTTTATAACTCAAAGATTTCGAAATATTCTAATGTAATCTAAACAAAGAAATATTTAAATATTCGAATATAAACTCAATTTCCATCATAAATTTTTTAATTCAAATATTTTTTTGGGGCCTGGGTAATCTAGAGAGTAAGAGCGTATAAAGTACGCTGTAAACACCGAGGAAGTGTGAGTTCGAATTCCACATATGTCGTAAGAATAATTCCCCCTTATAACACAACCACGCCTGAAAATGAAAAGCTGGGTAATTTCCTTGTCACATTTATGTAATTTTTTATGTAATGTTAAAATAATACTTAAACCACATTTGCTGACGATTCTCCTATTGTGGCATTTAATAAAGAGCCAAAAAAAGGTGTCAAAGAAACTCCAAAAAACTTTACACGCTATACAACACTGGCTATTAAGAACTAAGATAATAACAGCCAATGAAATTAAACCTAAAAGCCAATAAAAAAAAACTGTATGTCCACTTGTTACAATAAATAATAAAATAATATCATAAAGTAATTCTGTGGTTTGATTCTGGTATGTTGATTTGAATTTAGACCGCAGAATGACTTGAACATAAAAACATATCTTAAGCAAAAGCAAACCATTCAGAATCAAAATTTAGTAACAATTTATTGGCTAATGGGAATTAATAATATTAATTGTAATACAATTAATAAATTACAAAACAATTTTAATTCCCATTTGACTTAATGGCATAGAATTATAGGACAACCAACACCTTAAATGTAAAAATCCTTGAAAATTTCCAGTCTAAAATTTTTCGTGTATAATATGCTCCGTGTATGCTCCATGCATAATAGTTCATAGTATGTTAAAAAAATAGACAATAACGAAAGATCTAAATATCAATAAGGAAAAATCCATGGTCAATAAGGAAAGATCTAAATGTCCTTTAAGCAAAAAAAAATTGTTACTACACTTAACTACACTTAACTACACTTAACTGATACAAACTACACTACATCAGAAGACTAAAACGCTATAAACTTAGATTTAATAAATCGTTTTTAATTACAATAAAATATATTATAATAATTAGATTTTAATTTCCAACTCTAAGATTAAAATTAAAAATGGTAAAAAGGTGTTGATTTATTGGAATTATCCCTTTTTTTTTCATACTCTCTTATAAGGAGTATGGGGCTTCACTAAGTTATTTATTATTCATATTTGACTAAGCTTCAAATTTGTGAATCATTAATTTCACTAAGCCGTTGGTTACTCAGTTGTAGCTATTGAGTATTATACATACAAGACTATAAGTCGTTTCTTTTATTTCTACGCCACCTATTATTTTATAATACATACATACTTTTAATTTAATTATATTATACAAATTATATATTAAAGAAAAATCTTTATTATTTTTTACTAATTTATATGGCCAGGGTTTGAATCCGATGCATTTCATATGAAAGGCCATACCGCTTTGCCTGGATGTTATCCGTTACTTTCCTTTAAATTGTTATCAAAGTATTTTACTAAAATCTGTTATAGGTGTATATTTTGTTTTGGTACATGGAAGAAAAATTTTGCTACATCAAGAAAAAAATAGAAAATAAAAAATTCCAAAAATAAAATCAAAAATTCGATTGGAAAAAAATTCAAATTTACAAAACAAAAAATAAATGTAAATATTAATTAGTATTAATTATTATTATCCGGCTAGCAGAGTTTGATAATTAATAATCAAGAACCTTCCATCATAAAAACCAATGAAAACTCTCATAAAAATCAATAAACTGAGAATGGAACTGAGGAAACGTTTAATCTGTTAAAATCTATAATATATATACTAAGATATACACTACAGATAACCTAATAACAATGACAATGAACGATGAATTTTTGGTTAATTTTTAATAATTAATATTAATTTGTTTTCAACAAAGAATAAAAGTTAAATTATATTAAAAATGTTACGGAAAATTGTTTTCCAGTTGACCAAGGAGGTGAGAACACGCAATTGATTGCTATTATTAAGGATCATTATCCGTTTCGAAGATATACGAGAAAATTAGGTATGCATGTCAATTTCAATAGTAGCTTTTTGCAAAAGATTAACACCATAGTACACTGTTTTTGAAGGTAAATTCTCGGGCACAGACTTAAGAAATTTTTTAAAACCAAAATTTCTCGAAATCTTCAGAATACTTTAAACCAGAACCTTATCATTTCCTCTATTTAAGAACTATTAGAAGTCAAAAATTGATACCTGTGCATATTTCTCTAATGTAAGACATACAAAAATGAACGCCCCAACAATATATTTTTTCACGTGTTAACAGATTTCCTTATAATTATGTAGAGTTTTTTAAAATAACAGAATTTGTTTCTTGATTTTTCACAATTTTTTCTTTCATATAAAATTCTACAAAAAATTACATGTTTTCTTTTTGAAAATGTGGTATTTTAAAATCTTATAATTGTACTACTGTGTTTTCTTTTAATTGAATTGGCTGAAAGTCTGATGCTACTGATACACTTATTGAGATATTAACAACAATTTGAGTTAATATATAATTTTAAGTCACAACCACAAAAATTTTAATAGACTGAACAGTGTTTACACCTAAATAAGTAATGAGTTATGACTAGTGTGAGATATGAATTTGTCTTTAGTTATTTTGAAGATTTTTATAAGTTTTTTTTCTTATTGTAAAATAAGGAAACGATTCATAAATTTCGAACAGTTTTTGTCAAATACTTACTTTAGTATTCACCATTATACATGATAATTCTCTTTCGGTCCTGAATATTTATAAGGAGTATTTGAAAAACCAAAATGAACAAAAAATTGTCATTACAGGGTCCTAGGTTCTTGAGACAATGAGGCCAAAAGCTTTTTATTTAATTTGTTTATATCTCAAAAACTACTCAGTTAATTAATATGTTTAATACACTTTCGATCTTTTAGATAACGACCGTTCAAAAGTTATTAGCATTATAATTCAAAACCGAACGAAAAGTGTCTGAAATATGGCAAAACATTGTTTGGAAAGTTGAAATGTAAAGCTTTCTGACGGTGCTTCAAACTTACTAATTAGTTGCGCAGTTTTTGAAATATAAACAAATTAAATAAAAACTTATTAAACATCATTACTTCAAGAACTGAGGAAAATGGACCACTCCTATCCCTTACAGAACAATTTTTTATTCGTTTCTGTCCCCCAAAATGTTCAAAACCAAAAAAAAATTACCCTGCATAGTATATATAATATAATTATTGAGACGAGTTCAGTTATATTTCTTCAGCAAGGTATAAAATTAAAACAATACTTAACTAATTCAAACAACTTAGTAAACTAGAAAAACATATAAATACATATATACACGGTAAACATACATGGTACAAAAAATTGAATACTTTAGAAAAAATTGTATAAATTATTTTTTCTAAAAATTAGTAAGAGTGTAAATGAAAAATATGAAAAATGTTTAATCTTATTAAGACTTTTAACAATATTTGACGAAAAAATATATATATACATAAATTCATTTCATATATACCTACTCGTACTTATGTATTTTTTTAAATAAATTTGTAAATTTCAAAATAGCTCCATATGTGCAGAATTACATTCAATATACTTAAAAACAATGTATTCACATAAATATACCTACAGTATGGGACATAATATCCTCTTCTTATAATGAATATAATATAATATATATATATAATATCTTCTTATAATATATATAATAAATTTTATTTGAAATATATATTATACAAGTATTACATAACCAACTTATTAAAATAAGTAAACAAATTGTCTATTTATTACCAACTTTAAGTTTACTTTTTTTCCACACTTTAGGTCGAATGCATTAAACTGAACATGCTACACTTGAATACTTCAACTCAAATATTTTCTCTCAAAAAGTTAGACCTGAGATGAGTTTTATTCATTCGATCCTTCGATCCTTTATTTGAATTTCATTTCATAAGACCCTTTTTGTTTATCCGTATTTTCGTTCAACACCGTTGAACAGCCATATTATGTCAGTTCATAAACTATATCAAATGAACAATGATTTTGTACACTACTCTATCTCTCAGGACATTTCCATCTGTTCAAATTTAACGGATCTATAAGTCTCCAAACCCAAATTCATACAAAAATATTTTTTATACTTGTTTTTATTACAAGTACAACCATCAGGTTTTTATTCAATCAATCAGCCTAAATATATGCAAATTTGTAAAACAAAATGTGACATATAATAAACTGTGGGAGCCTCGGTGGCCTAGTGGTTCAACACGTGCTAAAACGTGAAGTAAAATAAATTAAATTATAATAATGTAATAAAACAAAACAAATACATAATTATAATCTATAAATTAAGTATATGCTCAGCTCGTAATGGCCTAAGCAGTAGACGGTTATACTAATACAATCAAAATAATTTTTGTTTTAAATAAATAAATTAAACAAAAATAATATAATTTTAAAAAATATATCTTTTTTTCTACATCAACGAAACCAACCAACCAAACATCACCATCCTTTTAAACCAAACATTAGGTTAGAACCTATGGTGCAATGTTTTGTTTGGTTTGAAGATGGGGAAAATAGGAATAAACGAATTGGAAAATATATGGGAAGTTACTGCTTGTTGGAAGCATTGTTTAGAAAAAGATGTTTAAATTTGAATCGAAATGAAATCTTAAAATTAAAAGCAAATTAAATTTTTAAAAATTATTTTAGCTATTTATTAGTTTAGATTCTTCATCTTGACCTGTTTTAACGTTTACAACCTTATCGTCACTTGTGAGGAGATACTAGGACTACTCTTTTGGAGCACATAAGGACTACTCTTTTGGAGCACACCAAAAAAAATTTCTTTCTTAATTACTTGTTTATAAATTATGTCACTTTAAATGGATTCAAAAACCGTTATATTTCCTTGTGGCTTATAAAAATTTATTATCTCCAATTTCTCATCAACTTAACAGATTTCGGAGTTTCAATCGGAATGGTAAATAAAAAATGTAATAGATTACCGATGAAATTTGGTAATAGTATAACTAACTTGGTATCCGTTACAAATTAAAAAACAGACAAATTTTTAATCTCAAAAGAGTAAAAATCTATTATTACAATTATCCTTTATTAATCCATCTAAATCGAAAAGGTAAGACAGCATTTAATTAAATAATTTATAAAATTTTGGTTAACAAACCATTAAATATATATAAATACAATATGTTTGTTAAATTTTATCAAATAGTGTATATATACATTTGTATGAATACATTTAACTTAAAGATACTTTTATATCTAATAATTTGATTAAAACATCAAAATCGACATTTTTTATTTTTTTTACTTTTTTTGTTGTTCTTGTTGTTGATTTTTTTTAATATGTTCAATTGGAATACGTAAATTTAGTCACTTTGCATATTTCAACGTAAATGAATGATTTGATTTATCGTCTTTTTTTTCTTATTGTTATTGTTTTGTGTTGTAATTTCGTTTTTTTTTTTTTTTACCTTTACACAGTTTCTTTCTTTACATGACAAATATAAAAAAAAATAAAAAATTCAAGTAAATCTAAATTTTAGTTGTCTTCCGTTTTTATTTTAAATTTTTTTTTTTTTTGTTTTTCTTTGATTATTGTTTCTAGTTTTTCACAAGAAGTAATACATCTCTCTTCGATATGCAAATTTTATGCAACATCATAAAATGTTTTTTTTTCTTTCTTTTTTTTTTTCTCATTTTTGTCAAACCATTCATTCCATTACAAAATTTAGTACCTTCGTATATAATAATGTGCTATGCTTAATAAAAAAAATTCTAAATAAAAAAAATAAAAATTTTAAAATGTTTTCTAAATACATCGATAAAAAAAAAAACAATTTTTATAAAACCAGAAAATTAAAAAAACAAAAAAAAAAACTAGATCGAGCTTACTAAATGTAACTTACAGATTAGTACAGTTCTCAAACATATTTAAAAATTTAGGAACTAAAAAGTTACATTATAATTATTACTAATAGAATATACTCTTCCGAATAGATTTAGAACATCGTACTTTAGGTATAGGTCAATAATAAATATAAGAGTTTTCAGGTAAATCTTCCCCGCATTCCACAAATCTTAAAAATTATAAGCCTCTTTGAATATTTCCCACTTTTAAACGCATATTATGAACATTTAGTATGGTAAAATCAAGGTTCGATAAAAAACTATCGAATATATGATGAGATTCTCATTGTCATATACTAAAACTCTTTATTATTTTAAATACATTTGGATAAGATCAAATATATATGTATGTACATCTACCTTAATAAAATGAGACCAGCTTTTGAAGTGTTTTTTTTATTCCTTGTAACTAGTTGAAGATACAAATTATACTATAATTTTTTAATGCCAAATAGAAGAATGAAATTAAGTTTGAACGTTTGAGCTTTGCTAAGTGTTAATTACTAACATTTTAAGGAAAGTTACTTATTCATTACTGACTTTTCTATATATTTATGTTGTCACATAGTATTTTTGCTTTATTTAATCGTGGGCTCAAGGTTTTTACCTATTATAGACTTTTTATACTCAAATTAATATTATGATACCTTAACAGCCTCATAACAAATAATTTATAAATTCGGTGTAGTTTTCAGGCCATTTTTGTAATTGTAATAAAAAAAAAAAAAAACCCTATAATGTTATCAATAATTAGGATCAATACATCAGAATGTAAATGTCCGCTTCGATTTCATCGTAAAAAGTTTTGGTTAATTAATTAAATTAAGTTTAAGATTTTAAAATTACATCTAAACTGAATATTGGACGATTATATACTTCGTACATAGCATATACTGCATAATATTCAATTTCGATAATATAACTTTAATACAAAAAAATGGTGCAGTGACAGAACGCCCAAGAAAATAAAGCCCGCGAGACTTTTTAATTTGGAATTTAAACCCATAATTAAAAAGAATTAAAACCCTTTATACTTTAATTCCTTTTGAATTGGAGTTAAGATCCATACTATTTTTTGTTGTTAAAAGAAGAGAATTATATGTAGAGCAAACGCATTTGGAAAGATTTTAGAGTTTTGCATACAAATTGGGGTATTTCCTTTTTCCAGAATATTTAGTAATATGTATATATGTGTGAGATTCTGAATTGGGAGAGATTTTAGAATTGGTTACAATTAAACTTAAAGCCCGCGATCTAGTGCAATTAAGACCCGTGAGCTTTAATTCTTTTTTGAAAACGATTTAAAGCCCACGGGCGTTAATTCCAAAAGTATTGGAGTTAAAGCCCGCGGGCTTTATTTCCTCGGACGTTCTGCCACTGCACCCAAAAAAATTTAGTGAAGCATTTCTAGATTTTGTCTTCCTATAACCTTTCTGTTTGCTATTACATTTTCATATTTACTTGATAGTATCAAATAAAAAATAGAATTATTAAAAAAATGTTGTAATATTTAGTTCGAATAGCATGTTTTCTTTTTTTTACAGAATTTTCGATATATTGCTACATTTTAGTCACAAACAATTTTTTTATATACGTATACATAAAGTAACTCCTTCTCTCATAGATTAGGGTATATACCCGTAAATATATAATTAGAAATATTCATATTGAATATTTAAAGATTTTTAGGACAATTTTTTTTTTTTTTTATCTAACGTTATACTGGTGGTAACTTAAAAAAATTTTTTTTTTCCGTTTTTTTTTTTTCTTTTAATAAAAGAATAGTTAAAGTACACAATATTCTCCTAAACAACCTGCTGTAAAGATTTTTTTTTTATTTTTGTTTTCTATTGATTCTTAAAAGAAATACAAAAAATAAAAAGAGAGGAAACAAAAATCAATTTTATTCTGGCAAATTGTAGGATAAAAATAAATTTTGTAACATTTTTTAAACCATAATTTCTATTTGGTTACAAATAATTAATTCGTTCACTCATTACCTCATGCATGTTCACTTTTTTATCTCATGCAGGAAGGTATACTGTATAATGTATACTACTATATACTCTGTCCTATTCTTCCTAATTCCTACTTTCTACCCAATATACTGCGTGGGTAATTATGCCATCATATATGCTTAAGAAAGAGGTAGGTTTAGTCAATAAAAATTTGACACTACCCTTGAATATTCTTAGGTGTCTTTTAAAGATTTCCCACACCCTTAGACAAAAAAAAAAACAAAATAATAATTCGTAATTTACAGTAATTCAAATTCTGCAGGCATTTTTTTATTATTTTTATTTAATAAAATTATCTTCATAAGGATATTCTTTAATCCAATCAAACTTTTTGTATTCATGATGTAATCCAATACTTAACTCTAACCTATCAAATGCTTAACGAACTCTTAAGGTTAATTTATTTTGCAATTTTCAAACCTAATGTCTTGAGAATTTATTAGATATAAATTATAAATTCTTCCCAAATATTGTACTTTTGTCTTGCTTTGATTCTTGATCTCTAATTTTATTCTAGGATACTTTCCATTTATTCAACCCTGTACACTGCGCATCTTAATTGAACATACATAATTTTATAATATATATATTTTTTTTTTATTTGGTATTAAAAACAAATTATCAAATTTCCAATATCAATTCAAACATATAAATGTATGTACATTAATATTCGTACTTATATATACATATATAAATATCCATAGTATGTTATTTGCAAAGATTCTAAAACAAGGAAACTGAACAAAAGAAAACCGGGAAATCGAACACTCTTTTTAAGAGTACTGAAATCACAAAAAAAAAAAAAATTCTTTTTTTACAAAAAGGCATATTATATACGTATACATATTTTTTCGTACATAACTTAAATAATGTGATTAAAAAACAAAATCACAATAAAAAACAAAAAACAACTTTTTATATGGATGAATGTGATGTGCCCATCTAGGAAAATTCATCATTCAAAAACAGCAGCAACAGCACCCATCACCAATAAATAATGCTCAAAAAAAAAATAAAAAAAAATAACAAACAAAAATCTTTACCATGAGTTACAATTTGCTCCTATGGATATTTATTCTTTTTTTTTTTCTGTGCTTTTGATAGGTTTTCCATCAGAGTTCGGACTTGCTTTCTTTTTTAATAAAATTTAATTTTATTGTTTTTTTTTTTATGTATGCGCAGCCCTACTTCAGAACAGTGTGGTACTTTTTTTTTTTGCCTTTATTTTTTGATTTCATTGTTTTTATTTTTGTTCTTTTTTTTTGTTATAATTTTAGGGATATTCACTTTTAAATTTTTTTATCCATTTCAATGAATTTTATCTTTACTATGGTAGTAGTAGTGGTAATAGTAGTGTTGCCAATAAAAATAGAAGTAATTGTATAAATAAAAAAATAGTAAAAAATAGTAATAATATCGCAAATAAAAATTGTACATTTGGTTCTTTACTGTTACCATACAAAAGATAAAAAAAAAAAAACAAATTTGAAAATTTTGTTAATTCTTTTACAAAAATAAAAAAGAAGACCCAATAATGGTAGATGAAATGTAATTAGAAATATTTTCAAAAAAAAAAAAAAAAAAAAACTTAAAATCAATTAAAATTTTTTAATTAAAGGTTATAACATGGATTACATCTCAGAAACATGGAAGCCACAAAAAACAACGAAACAAAAAAGAATTATATTCAAATACATATTTTCTCAAAATTAAAATACTTTTTTTGAAATTTCAATGATATGTAGTTAATTACTATAAATATTATCTATGTTGATCTTAGTCTTTATTTAATTTAATAAATAATAAAGTTCCAAAGAATCCAAAAATTTGTAATTATTAACTTTCAGGTTAAATGATAATTTTTCATAAATATGCATAAAATAAACGTTTAAGAAAATGACAGCAATAAAATGTATATATTTTAAATCGTCGCATATAGGTAATATCCAGCAATAAAGTCAAGCATTCTATAATATTTTCCAAAAACAAAAAAAAAACAAATAATTAAATATAAATAGCCTGTCACTCGCTAAAAATATTTAAAAAATGCCTTAAGTCCAAATTATATAATGACGAGTTAATTCTACGCTTGTTTGATTGCTAAGTGAGCTGCGCTATATGAAGTTTTTTTCAAGTTATAATAACACGACACTACACGCTTGACGTTTAATAAAAAAAAAACAATTACATAAACAATTCGTGAACTGAAACATTTAAATTTTGTAAAGTTTTGTAAAAAAATTAAATTTTTTTTTTTTAACTTTAAAAAAATTCAATAAAAATTTTTTCTTGAAATTTTATTTATTTTATTTTAATTAATTTTTTTTCATTAATTTTTATATTGTGTTGACTCTCGGCTTTAGTTTTGATTTTGAAATTAGATTGTTGTTTTTGTTTTTCATTCACAATGCGCGCAAATTTAGAACAATTTTCCATTTTAGAAAACGTGGCACATTGCTACAACATTGCTACATCATTATAACTTGAGCCATTTAAAGTTATGTATTCTACTGTAAAGGTCATCGCGCCGCACGCGTGCAGCTTTAACAATTTGTCATTATAATTTAGCTTTTAGTTTTTAAGTTTCCTACAAAAAGTCAATCAAAAGTTCTTGGTAGTTTAGTGATAGTTTACAACGTAATCGTTTATAAAGTATATATTATACCGTCAATAGCGTAATATAAAATAAATAAATAACTTGTATATAAGATAATAGATGTCGCATAAATAGGTATAAGATTTATACTGTTAGATATAATACTTGAACTTTTATAATAATAACAACATAGCAAAAGCCAAATAATGAACAGTTTAATGAAAATAATAATTCATCAAACTGAAACTTAGTCTAATATTATTAATAATAAATGAGTTAGGGGATATTCTATGTTCCTCATAGTGATAGAAAAACAAAAAACTTGCATTTAATGCAATCCAACTAATAATTTTAAGCGATTAAGATTAAAAATTCTTTTTATGGTTTATGTTTCTTTTAAAAGTTTTCTTTTAAAATTAATCAAAAAATACTCATTATAAATACAAATAATTTAAATGAAAACAATTTACTAAAATTTAAACTATAATTATTCTAATTCGAAATTTATTCGATATTCAGTATTTAATATGATTTCTTAGTAAAAATTAAAAAAAAAAACAAAAAAATCTTCAAACTATATAGGAATTTATGTTAAATACATACATACATATACATGGATTTATATTGATAGGTTATATATAATATTAATACTAATAATAAATTATTATGTGAAATGAAACTGGCCTAAGTTTTACATAAAATAAGACATATAGATAAACGCATTTTACATATTAACTATTATGTATGGAAAAAATGCAGAAGAATTTTGAAATTGTTAAAAATAGAAGGATGTCAACTATAAGATGCAAAATATTAAATACAAAAAGTTAGAGAACGAAAATAAAACAATATACATATGTAAAATTTTAGGATAAGCTGATTTCTTAATGGAAATGGTACGTTTGACCCTTTTCAAAAATCTCCTAGTACAAAAGACGCTATATAAAATTCCCTATGGACAAAAGACCCATCTTAAAGATTTAAGAAGATCTTTGTTTGATTTTTAAGTTTTTAGTGTTAGATTAAAGATCAGAGTATTCCCAAAAGGGTATTTTCAAAAATATATACATTTACAGAGAGATTTCAAAGTTGTAATCAAAATTAGAGGGTCTCCTTTTTCCAGAATATTTATATACATATTATGCATACGCGAATTTCTGAATTAGGAGGGATTTTAGATTAGATTCAAAATCAGGATTTCAAAAATTTGTTTTGCGGGGATTTGGAGGCGGCAGCTTCTATTATATGTTTATATATATTAATGTTTATATATAATAATATATATGTTTATATATATTATATGTTTATATATATTATATTATTAAATATATTATGTTTATATAATATATTTAAATAGTTAGTTAGGGCTTTATAAGTGATTCCAAAATAAGAGCTTTACGCCTTTTACAGAATATTCACATATGTATATGTATATGTGATATTCTTAATTCAGAATTGTATTCAAAATCAGAGTATTTGAAATTTAATTTTTATTTTTATTATCAAAACTTTTGAAAAAGGTTCCTCAATTTTTTCAAATAGGTTTCGTCGGCCTTTTGTTGTAGGGGATTTTGTCTTAGCATGCTTTTATAAAAAGGATTTTATTTTTTTAGATCTTTCGTACCTAAACCCTTTCTTATTACTATATGTTATAAAATTAAATAGAAAATATAATCTAAAAAATGTTCGAAGGTTTTCTCTGCTCTTAATTTTATATTTTTATAATTAAAATATCAAATTCATATTTGGATTAAAAATTCATCAAGACTATCCTTGAAATTTTAATTAGTTTATAAAATCTTAAGAGATAAACCAAAAAAAAAATAAAAATTATATAAATAGCTATCAGGCACAATTGGACCAGACAGTTTTGGCTTGGTAAAAATTGATTTTAATAATTTTAAGTTTCAACAGAATACAAGAGAATATTCAATCGAATTAATTTTTTAATTTGGTTCAATTAAATTTATATTAAAATATATATTAAAAATATTAAGTAACTATACTTACATTTTGAAAATTCTAATAATTCTAATAAAGAACACATAAAATTTTTGAATATGTTAAATTAAAGTTTTAATTGAAATATTGCACAATTAAAACTTTAATAACTGAACACTTTACATCCCCACAAATGGTTATTTTTTTTAGCAGTTTTAAAAGTGTTTATAACCAGAGTTATCGTCCAATTACCATTTTTATCTAGAATCTCCAGATTCCAGCGGATGATCTAAAAAAATCCATCGCGTATGTGATCAATATATACCCTTTAAAGAGGGAAGATTTCCTATGTGCTTAAAGAAAGCGTTTATAATTCCAATTCATAAAAATATCTCAAAATCTTTGTGTGGCAATTATAGATCAATTTCAATTTCGAAAACTTAATATTAAAAATATATAAAACAAAAGCTATAAATAGAAGAATCAGACAGTTAAAAAATACGATATAGCATTTGATCTTAATTAATATGAATTTTTAGAAAATAGCGGTACAAAAGTATCAATTTCAACAACATTAGAGTAAATATACGATGCAACAGTTGAATAAATGTATATAGGTACTACATTTGTAGACTTAACTAAAGCTGTTGATGTTGTAAGTCACACAAAACTTTTTGACATTCTTATAATAGCTTAGGAGTCAGAGGTTTATGTTTAGAGTAAAGAATATGGATTTAATAGATCACACTGTGTCAAAATACTGATACAATTATAGTGAAGAAAGAATATTACAACGAGAAGTAACCGCAAGGATTACTACTTGTGATTTTCCAAAAAGTAAATTCATCGTAAGAAACAACAGTTATCAATCAATTACCATTTATTTTCAGTTTATCATTGGTGTCATTGGTATTAAAATTTTGTATAATAATAAAATAGTACGTATTGTAGTTATACTTTATTTAATTATATAGTTTGAATGGGCGGAGTTTCCTTCTAAACCAAACATAATATCTTAATATAATAATTTTTTTTGGTTTTTATAATTGGCCTTTTGGACCAGTTTAACATAGAATGGTATTAGATTATGTAATCCTTTTCTTCATTGACTTGATTTCACTAGTTTTGAATTTCTTTAATTAATTAATATAATATGCGACTAAGTTTACTTCATAGTTTAATACTCGTAGCTATGTTTGTTGATTTTTTCATTAAGAATAAAATTTTTGATATAAAAAATTTGTGTTTTAAACACCTATTTATAGCCATACCATATCTAATGTAAATTCGATATTTTAAAAATTAGTATATTTCATCAATTAAAAAAAAAATGAGTCTAAGATTTAATTGTCATATTGTAAACGGTATATTAAAAATTTTAAGTCCAGCCAAGATTACGTATATATGTATAATTTATAGAATAATAAATAAAGATACTATAAATAAACACGCGCAATTCGCGCATTAAGTTGTATCTTTCAAGATAATGTTCTTTTTTTTTCGTTGTTTTGAATGATAATTTGCATAATGTGCCAAACTAAAATAATGTACAAAAAAAAAATAAAATAAAACTCTAAAAATAAATATGCGCATATAGATAGAATTGTAAGAACAACAATTTCATATACAAATAAAATAATAAAAACTGCAAAAATAACTTAAAACGAAAAAAAAAAATGTTTATAAAGAAATTGCATACAAAAGACCCTGAATTCAAAATTAGGATATCTGAAAAATGTATTTCAATAAATTAACATATAAAACGCACTCGATTTGTTTATCGTTTCTTTTCAATGCATAATTTTACTTTTTTGATTCACTTAAAAAATAAAAACACTGTACTTATTTAAAATTTGAAAATTCCTCTGACTGTTGGTCAAAGGTTTTTTTTATTTATTTTTTTTTTTATTTTATTCGCCTGAGACGTGGCTGTAAATGTCGTAAGGGGGAATTATTCTTACGATGTGTGTGGGATTCGAACCCACACTCCCTCGGCGTTTATAACGTCTTTTATAAGCTTTTACCCATTAAGCCACCGAGGCTCTACTCTAAGGTGAATTTCTTCTTTGACTGTTAACTTATTCAAAAGTTATTATTTTATTTTTTTATCAAAATTGGGGACAATCCTAAAAAGTTTCAAACCATTATATTCTATCTAATATTTTTCTTTCGACTTTATTCTTAAAAAATAACAGTTTAAATCATATCATAACATTACATAACAATAACATTAATATAATAGTCTGTACTCTATATAATTTTCATGATTTCGTGTACGGAGCTCTCGGGTGATGCTTGTACGATAAAGTGTGGAAGAGTTTTGTTATTTTCTGTTAATTTTTTTGTTTTAAGTCTTTTGACTGATTCAAATTGTATGTGTTCATTTTCGAAGCTCTTCAGTATACCTTCTACTTTTGCTTCGGTGTAAAGCAGATTCAGGCCTTTAAGAATTAAAGTAATTTTTTTTTCAAGTTTGGGTGTAAAGGTATAAAAGTCAGTGTACGTTTTTTGTAAGATATCAATTATTTCTTTATAAATATCTATATTAGTTGTGTAAATTATCATAAACTTGTCGTTCATACACTTAACTTAATGTGCAACCAATTCATGTAACTTCAGATCCGTTAAGTCGTAGGTAAGAGAAGTAGATTATTTTTATTTTCTAGAGGGAAACCAATTTAAGAATGATTTAATTGGAATTAAAAAGTTAATTTCTTCTTAAATTTTTAGCAGTTCCTTTTGATATTTTGATTAAAATAATAAATAAAATTACTGTTAATGAATGACTGTTATATCTTCTTAAGTTTCTAACAGTTCTTTTAAATAAGTTCATAGTGAAGCATAATTCAACATCGCCAAAATAATTAATATATTTAATATTAACAACAAAAAAAATTTAATTCAAAGCATTATTGCAATATTACAAATATTTTTTGTAAATTTTCTAAAATAAACGATTGATTGTCGGTTAGATCTCAAGAAATGTTTGTACATGCTAAAAAATGTTTCGGCATCGACTGATGTTATTGAAGCATATTTAAATGCAGATATTTCTGCTGCTGAGTATTTACAGATATCTGAATTCATTGATATCTGATTCATTGACTTTTCCTTCTCAAATATCTCCTATAGCTTTTAATATTTCTAAATTTTTATTTTTTAATGATGGGAGATATAAAAATTTAGAGCCTAATATATTCATAGATCGAATTAGTACGAAAATAATTTGTCTATTGGTTAATACTAAATACTTAACAATATTGTATTTTTGGCATTTTTCAGAAAAGTTAAATATAAAAATACTTTAATTTAGGCTCTTAACGTAAAAATATGTTAAATTATTCTGTTTCAAAGAAATATGCTAAAAAAGGTTTTTGTAAGGACCATATGTTAAATATATGCATTTATATGCTTAAACCTAAAAATTCTAGCCCTATTTATTAGAAACTAATTTACAAAGATATTTTATATTTAATTTTAATTTTTTCAAATATACCTATTTGATCTGAAAAAAAAAAAATTCCTTTTGAATTCCGCACCGAAGAAAAACTAAGAAAATATTAAATATAAGAGTATCCAAAGCATCTGATCAAATATTAAAAATATCTGAGATAAAAGATTATACAAAATTAAAACACCTCCTTAATAAGAAAAGGAAATATATTATACACTTATAAAGTATATATATATATATTTAGGCTTTACACGTTATTATAATAACGATATAAATTTTAACATTTTAATTTTATTATTAAGATATTCGTTAATAATATAAATTGTTGCTGTTTATTCATTTTGATGTTTTCTTTTCTTACAATGAAAAAGAAAAAGAAAAACAATAAAAAGAAAGAGATAAAAAGAAATATATTCTTTATAGTATAATATTTTAAAATTTTTATAATGCCGTTTTTTTTTTTTCAACTTATATAATGTATGTATGTTAAATTTTTTTTTAATTTTTTTTTTTTTTGCAAAGATCACCGGTTATGTTAAACAAATTTATTTCACCTTAACTGATACAATTTAATCAGGTAATCAAGATAAACTATATGGAGATATTAAACATTGTAAAATTAAGATTTTAAAATTTACAACTACATATTTAAATTTTTAGTAATTTTTAGTCATAAATACCATATTTTTTTTATATATATACAATTAATAATAAGTACATAATTAATTTTAACCAAAGAAATTGTAATCTAAATTACAGCGTAGCAAAATATATTGTAAAATATATATATAATATTTATGTATATATATATGTTTTTCCTACTCAGTTTCGACATTTACGTCATCTTCAGGCAGTATTATAAATGGTACATAATTTATTGAACACATTAAAAATAAAATGGAGACACAATAGAACTGTATCTCTCTGGCTGATTTAACCAATATTAATCTTTTTGACAGATTCAATGGATTTATTATATACACAAATACATATGTTACTATTTATCAATATCTGGGTTTAAAATTATCAACAATACTCACAGCACAAGAGATACCGATTAATTTAAAAACTCTAATAGATCATATTTTATCAAACTTAAGTGATAAATATAAAATAAATTATAAAATTAAGCAAAACAGTCTGGATATTAAAAAAAAGGAATGAAAAAACAATTTATAAATAAAACTGATAATCGAAAACTTTATAACATAGTGCAAATGTAGGTATAGAAAATAATAACAAATAATGATATTTTTTTTTTTTTTTTTAGTGCATTTCTCTGCCATATAAATGTCAACAGAAAATTACACAGCCTTTCCTTTTCAGGCGTGGCTGTAAATGTCGTAAGGGGGAATAACTCTTACGACGTGTGTGGGATTCGAACTCACACTCCCTTGGTGTTATTTTGTACCCTCTTACCAACTAGACCACCGAGGCCCCATAATGATCTTTTAATTAAAATAATTTAAGATGCAAAAGAAGCAAGTATGAAGGAAATTTTACTAAGAATGCGAAATGCGAAAATAGTTGGATAACACCTACCGTACACCAAAACAAATGAAAACAAGGCACTCCTTGTTTATAAGTAGATACTAGGTAGTAGGTACTACGTACATATTTGAATTATTAGGCATAAAGAATATTCGTATTTTTGCAGTACCCTAATACCTGAGCAAGTGTTTTATTTTATTTTTTACACCCATACGAAAGGATCGGGTATAATAAAATTACTCCTCCGTTTGTAACTCCTCGAAATAAGCGAGCTAGATATACCTTCAAAGGTATGGATCGGATCAGAAAAAAATTCTAAAACTTTTGAGCCATGTCCGTCCGTCCGTCCGTCAGCACGCTAACTCAAAAACTAAGAAAGCTAGAATCTTGAAATTTACACAAAATATTCTGGGAGTAATTTGTAGGTTCCCTATTTTTGTTTGTTGAGTTTGGACCAAGCCTTAGGGTAGCTGTCGAACACCTAACTTTTAGATCCCCACATTTTTTTTGAAATAGAGCTATGAAATTTTAACTGCTGATAGATCTTACAAAAATATTAATTTTATTTTTAATAACTTTTTTTTGTAGCCCCACCCGTTACGGAGCTACAGCTCCCCAAAGGTTCAAAAAAGATCTATATTTAAATTGTTACAGCACAAGTTGTATAAAGTATATCTTCATTTTGAAAACACCAAACGATTACTACTTTCATTAGCTTTAAAAGTATATATACAATAAATATATATTTGTGACATACGGTGTCTTAATTTACCGTTATGCGAAACTCAAATTTTGCAAAATCCTTTAACCCTTCTATCTTCTAAACGGTTTAAGTTGGAAACTTGAAATTTTTACAGAAGTTAGATCTTTAAAAATAAGTATGAGTCATTTTAGAAATTTTTTTTGTATCACTCCCCGTTTAGGAGCTGTAAGGGGTCAAAAACTGAAAATTTACTTTATAAATTGACGAAAGTGTTACTTGATTTTTTCAAATTTTCTAACAAATTTCTTTAAAACGAATTTTTTCCATTTTGTTTTACTCGATAATTTGAAATTGTTGAGGATATAATGCGTAGTATAAAAAAATGTAAATAAATAAACAACATAACGGTTGCTTGAAGAATTTTTATTTATATGATATTGATATACATATATACATACTTATATAATATCATGTTTATTTACATATCGTATATGTCACTAGTGAATGAATGATAAGAGTATATATGTATATATTATATAGCGCCGTATTTACATACATATATGTATTTTATTGTACTTATAAGAAATTATTCTGTCAATGGAATATTTAAATATAATATAATATAATATAATATTTAAAATTATATTTATTATTTTGTACTAAGTAAATTTAATATACATTTACCGCTTAGTATTAAATGGTACTATAGAATATTTGAAAAAGTTTTGGATTGATAATCGTTATGTGGAAGGTTAGAATCTGCTTTAGAAAAATATACATATAAACATATAATTTGAATATATGTACAACCCATAAGTTCTAGAAATTATAAAATTCACCAAAATTATTTTAAAATACTAAAATATTAAAAAAAATAATATTGTAGGCAGAGTGGCTGTGAACATACTAACGGTTCGTACGGGTATCTAAGACTTGACAAAGGCAACTGTATTCTTCCTCGTTTTTTTTTTGTTCGCAGTTTAAATTAAAAAAAACTAGGAAGAGTGCAGTAGAGTAGATTATGTCAACTCTGGGATACCCATATGAACGTAATATATTCTGTTTCTATATAACTTGATCATCTTTTAAACAATTTCAGATGTTTTAGTACCGGCGTTATACGAGATATATTTATGTAAATTGTGGAGTTGTATGACAGCAGCCCAATCAAATTTTACAAAAAACTTGATCGTCATTCGCAATATTGCAGACGCCTAGCTTCATTAATTTCCAAGAGGTGCATGAAGCCTGAACCAGCTGATCTAGACCAACCAAAGTTTGCAAAAGTTTTTGGCATGTAACTCACAAAATTTCAGATACCTATCTTCAATAGACACTGAGTTATTTATATTTAAAAAGAGAAATTGTATGGCAGCTACCCGAACCTGTCGCCCCAGCACAACCAAATTTTACAGGTTTTGTTGTCCTGTAGTTCGACACGATTTTGTAAAATTTGAGATACCTAGCTTCAGTAAATACTGAGTTAAGAAAAATGTTGTATGGCAGCTACTCGAATCCGGTGGCCAAAATAGCTGGATTTACTAACAATTTTGCAAAATGACGTAAAAAAATTTCTTTTATTTTGTTTTTGACCTTTGCCTTTGACACTATATCTAGCTCGACTGCTTTAAAGTGTCACAAATGTAATGGCAAATTTATTATACCTTTGGACATAATTCATACGGATATAAAAATTGTTGACCTTAATTGCATTAAAAAGAAACAAAGCAAAAAACTCAAAACGGGTTCGTCAGATTCGGGTTCGTCAAAATGCTTGTTCCGGAGCTGGTTTTGGTTTCAGGTTCATTTGTTGGTTCTGTTGTCTAAATGGTATAACCAAATTTTATACATCTTGGTTCTATTCTATGCAAAATATTTTCTTTACATTATTTTATTATATTTTATAAAATATTTGGACCTCAGAGTATATAAAAAAAACATTAATGATACCCTGATTTTGTAACCAAACTACAAAATCAGGATATCACTAATTTTTCCCCCACGAGTTTTTTACATCTGTATTGAAATCTTAAAATTTTATTTTTATTTAATATTTTATTTGGACCATCCAAATTTAATTAAATTTATGAAAATTTATTTAAAAAAAAAAATAAAAGAAAAACGAAGGGAAGTATAAAGTTGACTGTTCCAATTCTAGGATACTCGTACGAACATAATGTACTTCTTTTAAGAATTTTAGGTACCCAACTTAATTAGACGCAGATTTTTTCTCATCATTTAAAAAAGAAAAATTTAATAGCAGTTACTGAAATCCACCAGTTCACCTTGTTCAAGTTCAACAACAAAAGTGGAATTTATATAAAAAGGAATTAATAAAAAATAAATTTTATAATCCTAATTTCATTATTTTTTAGAATATAATATACTTTTCCATTTATACAGTATATCGTGTCCTTTAATCGAAATATTACAATAAGAAACTTTAAAAAATAAAATTATAAGAAATAACCAGTCATATAATAGCTAACCTACATACATAAATATCACAAATTTTTTTTGTCAAATAAAAATATAAAGAAAATAAAACTATTTTAGAAATAACTGTTAAAAAACGATAAAAATTTTCGATATTTAGTTTAATTTTTCTATCAAAAATTAAATGACACCAAATATACAGAAACCAAAATTAACGCATCAGATCATAAAATTTATTTTTATTATGCACTTGTGTCTAATAACAAAAATTAATTATCAAAAAGTTTTATTTGTTCATTTTAAAACAAATATTATTTTTAAATTATAGATTAAGCATAAGATTTAATATCATGACTTAATTTTTAATTTATAAATTGTAAATAATTGGAATTATATTTACGATGTGATAAGAAAATGTCAGCCGATTTGGTCGGACATAGTTTTTATTCTGTAAATTTGGTATCTATTATAGTTGTATCAATATTCATTATAAAAACAAGTTTCTGCCAGGATCTAATCAACATTAAACTTAAAATTAAATTGATGGATTAAATTTTTAAAATTTAATTTTCTTCATAAAATTACAAAAAATTAAAAATCATGGAAAGACACTTTTAACACATTTAAAGCACATAAACGAAAGTTAATTAAAATTTGTTTCGTCCTTGTTCAGTTCTATTGGACTCCCTGCTGAAGAAATAATGAAAAGGTCTATGATTTTTTTTTTTTTTTTGTTTTTAATATATTCTCCTGCCACATAAATGTGACAAGGAAATGAACACAGTCATTCCTTTTCAGGCGTGGTTGTAAATGTCATAAGGAGGAATTATTCTTACGGCTTGTGTGGGATCCGAACACACATTTCCTCGGTGTTTATAGCGTATTTCATCAGCTCTTACCCACTAGGCCACCGAGACATTATCTATGAGTTAAAATAAAATACTAATTCTAATTTTTTTATTAATTTTTAATATAAAAGTTGGTAAATTTGAAAAATTTGTCAGAAGTTATCTAGGCTAGGTACAGTTCAGTTCTACATATGCTGAAGAGTCTAACAGAACTAAACAAAAAGAAATCACAGCTTAACCTAAGTTAAAACAAAAATTCACAAACAAAAACCCTTCAAAAATAAGGTTTTTTTATTTATATTTTTCATAATTTAAAATTTTGTATTTGTTCTTAACAAAAAGCAAAATCCGAACTACTTACTACAAATTTCTTCCTCTTTAAATTCATAAAAAAAGCTCTATTTAGAAATGTCTTTTCTTAAAAAAAAAAACTTAAGAAAAAGATTTTTGTTTTGTTAAATTTTTTTATTATTAAATTAAGGAGATATATAAAATTTTTTTGATTAAAACCTTCATTTAAACGTTTTAAAAAATTAATAAAGTTTTCAATTTTCAAAAACCTTAAAATGAAGGTTTATCTTTTTAATTTTAAAGCTTTTTAGCCACTATAATTTGGCATCACCAGAACGTAAACTATTAAATTTAAAACAATATAATATCATGATGGTTTCTTAAGCTATACAAAAAACAAAATAAAAAAAAAAACAGTATATTCGCAAAGAATTTTTTTTTTTAATATACATATATACATAAATTTATATCTAATATTTAAATAATCTTAGTAAAATATTTATTTAACCAAAAAATAAAAAAATATATTATCAGTCTTGGTCTTCTCATTTATTTATTTCTACATTTTGGTTTTATTTCCTAGCATTGATAAAACGGTATCAGTATTTTTTTATATTAAAAAAAAAATTCAATTATTTAACCTTAAAGTTTTCTAGTAGTATCATTTGAACATATGGTCAACAAAAAAAAATGTTTTATAATATTTTATCTATCTTCTAAACTAAAATTATGTTTATTAGTATTAATTTATTATTAAATATTTTCTTTTAAATATTAAGATTTTTTAAGTAATTATAAATATTACTTTTTTTAATATTACTCCTGGTTATACTGGTATTAATTATAGGCAAAGGAAACATGGTTCATGAAACATGCTTAAGAGAATAATTCTAAAGTTTAAAAATAATTTCGAAAAATCTAGAAAAATAGTGACAACGTAATCTACCATTAATTACCTAATGACAGTGATCTACCATTTTTAATAAAATACATTTATATCATTAATATACGATACAGGTTCGACCTTTAACTGGTTGTATCATCATAATTTTTTTAAGTTTAATTTTATTATTACATATTTAGATTTTTGTTACTTTCTTCCTATATATTGGGTTAATTAAGGTATAGTATTTGGTGTATTATTGCAATTTTTAACTGAATAGGTAGATTATAGAGGCTTCGGTAGCCTAGTGGATAGGCGTGTGCCGTATTAACCGAAGAAGTTTTGGGTTCGATCCCGACAGGTCGTGTGTGTGTTTTTTTTTCTTTACATATCCCCCTTACGACCAAATATAATGTAAATATATAGTATATAATATAAACAAAATAAATAATATTAGTATATAATTTAATAGTAGTATAAAAACCTATGATGGCCTTAGTAGCCGATGGTTCAATAACATTGCATTACATTTATGTATGAAATATTAATATAAATAAAAATAAATAAATACTTTTAAAAAAATGATCATAAAATATTTTTGAAATTTTAAAATTGTACCGTCTCTAACTGAGGTATTCCTTTCAAAGCAACTAACTGATAACGTGTCATCTTAACAAAAGGCATCAAAAATTTCAAAACTTTGCAAGTCAAAAATTCCCAAAAAATTACAGGAAATACTATATTACCTACCTTAAACAGTAATATGTAAACCATATGTCAAATCATAAAAACCAATTTATTAATTCAAATTTTTGACAACGAAAAATATTTATATTATGTCATTGATTGTTTTTGATTCTATCATATTGATGTTATCAGTTTTGCAACATTTTCTGAACGATTTAAAAGTTTTTGCAAAAAAAGTGTTTGGTATATTTTATTTGCAATTGAAAGGAAATGACAGTTTTTTATCTCCATTTTTCACTTCACGACGTCACGTTGCTCTCTTTTTAAAACTTTTACAAATTTTATACCAAACAGACTTAACATATATTAGATTCTATAAAACTGATGTTAAAATTTTTGCACCCCTTGGTAAACGATCCTAACAAAATTTCTATTTAAAATATTTGCAATACTTATATGACATTTATATAAGTATAGATTATATTTTATATAATCAAATAAAAACTATCGCTTATTTGTTATTTCGTTTACATAAAAATTAGTAATTAAAATTTTTGTAGTTTATTTTTAAAAAGAAAACTTTATAAAATACATACAAAAACAAAAAAAAAATATATATTGACATAAAATAATTCTAAAAAATTTTAATAAAATATTTTTAAATTGTCAAAAATTAATAGTAAATATTGTCAAAAACTAATAATCAGAAACTAAATTTAACAGTAAAAAAAAAAAAAAATAAATCTAAAAAAAATATACAATAGTCTTGTAAAATTTTACAATAGGATTCAGCTCTTGCAAAGTCTTAACAAAATTTTGCACTATTTTATACATAAAAACAACAACAAATTTTGCACTGTAACTGTCAAAATGTTAAAATATTTTAGAATGGAAAATTTTTGACATTTGCATGACTAGTTTGTACCGACTCGTGAACGCCCTTATTATATATATCTCATAACTTAAAATACTAAAAAATTTGTAGAACTTATATAGGGGTATATATGGACAGGAAATTACACAACCTTTCCTATTCAGGCTTGGCTGTAAATGTCGAAACCACACTTACTCGGTATTTACAGTGTATTATACGCTCTTACCAACTAGGCCACCGAGGCCCCTAAGGGTATATATATTATACACTCCTAAATAGTTATATAATATATTACTTTTTCTTCTGAGATATTGAGGGTTAAACATTAATAATAAATGGAACAATAACAACAACAAAAACAATAACTCAATGTATTCTTTAAATTAAAAAAAAAACAATTTTTTTTTTCCTTGTTAAAAAATTGTTCTCTTTTAGTTGTTCTTTGATTTTCACCAATTTAACATAAAATTTCATTTTCATTTATATATTTTTGTTCAGTTTTGTATTTATTTTTTTTTTATTTTTTAATTTTATTTTATAATTAATAAAAATTAATACAATTCAATAATAATTTCAATCACCATTTTTTTTTTTTTTTTTATTATTAAATGTAAGTGTTCTATAATATTTTATTAATATATACTATTTAAATATATTATATTTAAAATTTATATTAAAATTACAAGAATAAAAATTTAATTTTAAATTTAATTTATTTATTTTTTTTTTTTTTTTTTTTTGGTAATTTAATTTAAAAAAACAAAAAATGTTAAATAATAATGGCGACAGGGGGAATATTGAAAAAACTAAATTTAAAACATGTGCTGGTTATTACATTTTAATTATTATTTATTTATTAAATTTAAATGTTAATAATTGTTTAGCAATTAATTATATTGAATGTAATATTGATTTAGAAAATCAATTTCAATGTATTTCAAATAAAAAATGTATTAATTCAACAATGGTATGTGATGGTAAAAAAGATTGTGATGATAATTCTGATGAAATTGATTGTGGTAAGTTTTAAATTTTTTTTTTCAAAATAAATTTAACATAAATTTTTAAAATTTTTTTTTTTTTTTTTGTAAATTTGTATAAATATTTATAAAAAAAATTAATATAAATATTAATATGTAGAAAGAAGATTTGTAAAAAAAACAAAACTTCTTTAAATTACACCATAGTTTTTAAAGAATTAATCCAAAAAAAAAATTACTGTAAAATAAAAAAAATTTGCAGCTATCTGTATTGTATTACAGCTAAGGACATATTATTATAAACGTTTTGTTCATTTATATTAGTTAAATTTTCTTTTTTTGTTTTTTAGTTTTAACACTTACATTACTTTTACTTTTATATTTATATGTTTTTTAAGATTTTTTTTTTTTTTTTTATTGATATGGACTATATATAAGTATGTAGGTAATAAATGAAATAAAGTATTATATTATACTTACATACATACATATAGTTTATATAGATTTAAGTTGAAAAATTGAATTTTTTTTTGTAATATCATGATTTAATTATTTTATAATTTCAGAATATTGAACAAATCTTTATTTTTTAGATATTATATTGATATAAAAATATTTTCATATAGTATATTAATATATTATGTAATCTAGGTATATATCTGTGGTGATTTTGAATAAAAGGGTGGGTCAACGAAAGAAATATTATTATGCGAGAATTTAAAGAAATTTTATAAAAAGTAATATACATATGTATGTAATTGCCAAAAATTAAAACCTATTCAATAAAAATTTAATTTTTATTTAATTTAGAATGATAAAATTGTATGTGATAAAAAAAATAAAATATTATTATTAAAAAATATAAATATTTAAACTGTTGCAGACCACAATATACTTCCTTCAAAATTTTTCCTTTTAATATAAAGCTTCCTTGTCATCCTTATTAATAATTTCCAATTTTTTATTTTATTAAATTTTGAAGTTATTTGACTGTAAAATGTAAGAATAAAACAAAAATATATTATAATTTACATAATTAGATTTAAAACAAAGAACAATAGGTATATAATATATATATATATTTTATATGTATTATATAGTGAGTAGTGACATATTAATATTAAATAAAAATATTTATAAAATTAATATTCGTATGTTTATTCAAAGAAAAAAAACAAATAATTTAAATACATACATACATACTTTATATGATAGTATAAATTTCCTGGTAGACATTGCTCATCATTTTTTAAAAATCTTATCGAGGCGCGACTATAAGGGATTTCATATACATATAAACTTTGTTCTAATTAATTGAAACTATTATATGTGTCTGTATACCGTTTTGTATGTGTAACATAAAATTATTTAAAATATTAATTCAATTTTTCTAAATTTAATAATGTTATTTTATTTATTTACTTATTTATTTACTTCAAATGTATTTACATTTTTTACATATATGTACATAGTGAAAGGTCCAATACATGGACATTAAAGGGACTTGAATTTTTCTCCGGTTAAAAGAGAGATCCGAATATAACAATGTTTTCCAGTACATACGGTTTTAATTAATCTATTTTATTACGCTTTAATCAATATTATGTTTACATTTTTTATTCACTCAAAATTTAATACAAAAAAATGACTAAAGTGTCAAAAAAAATTTTTTTACAAAATCAATTTCTTTAGCTTTCAGTTTTATTATTGTTCCCGGTAACGGAAGGTTCTTACTTCTTGCTATTAAAAATGATTCTTAGCACATTTTGTTAATGTTAAATCCATCTGTAATCAAAAAACTTTTTTTTTTATTTATTTTTATTCCACTTCACATCTAATAATATCTTTATTTTTCGATATCTTTATTTTCGGTTATAGCAGCTTGGATTTTACCTATTCCAAATTTAGATGAAAGCCCTCACTGAAAGCTTTTCTTTTTCAAAGCAATTAATTATCTCAATTTTTTACCGACCGCAAAAATGCACTACTCCGGTGTGGAGAAGGCTGTAAAAAATTTTTAGCATGATGTCCGTCTGTGTGTGTGTGTGTGTGCGTGTGTGTGTGGGTACGTCTGTGGGCACGTGTACAGTTTAACGACTGAGCGGAATATTTTGCAATTTCATATTTAAGGTTTTAACGTAAATATCTCGGATTGTTGGAGCAAATCGGACAACCGCAAGTGGTAGTTTACTAGTGTACTTTTTAAGTTTTTCACGAATATTTCGTAACAGAAAAATTTGATGAGAAAAATTATTAAGAAAAAGTTGTTACACAAGTAAAGAGCAACAACTTTGCCATAGAACATTTTTTGATCCGGCTAACTTTAACTTTTAAAATTAAGTCCAAATTTCATACATATTATAGCACGCCATATGAATTTATATGAACAATTTTTTTTTGTTTTTTTTTATATCTCTAAAAATTTATATACATAATATGTATGTGCTTATATCTATGCATATTATTCTTTTATTGATGACATAAAATTAACGGTAAAATTATTGCAGATTCAATATTAATCTTATGTTTGTTTTGTATTTGTTTACAGTTTTTATTATTTTTTACTTCTAATATTTTTGAATAAAAAAAATATCATGTACGTTACATAATATAATAATGTAAATGAATGTATGAATGAATGCACATATATTTTTACGATTTCATTGCTTATTATTGTTACTGAATAAAACAAAATGTTGTTAAATTATTAGAAATTATTTTGCTGTGATATAAATTATTATTTTACATAATATTGCCACAATTACATAATTTTAATAATAAAATGTTGGCATTGTGGCGGTCGGTCCTGTGGTGGATACAGCTGATTTTTTTCTTTTAATATTAACATTTCCCAATTTTTATTTTATAAGAAAGAACAAGTTGTAAAAACAAATGCATACATAAGAAAAATAAACAAAGGAAAAATTGTTTTATATGACAGCCCGTTTATTAGATTACGTATCCGCTCACCGGAGATTTTAAACTTTTAAAAGTTCAAATTTTACTGTCCGCGTTGATATATGGGAGAGTTCTCTCTCACTAGAGAGAAGTTTGTATGAAAGTGTTATAAAATAAGTTGGTTCCTAAGATTCTGTGCGTTTGAAGGAAATGTCCGCTCATTAGGGCTACGAAAAACTACATTTATTAATTAATATTTTGAGTCCTCTTTTGAGCTATAATTGCTGTTTCAGAAACTAAGGAATTTTAGTAGTTTGTATCTCGTTCTTTTCGTTGAATAATAAAACAGAAGATTAAGCATTATAGTTTTAAAATTTTATTTTGAGGAATTTGTAGTTTTTTTATGTGCGACTATCTGCAATTGTGTCCAATACAATAGACAAGCATAGAGAATAATTGGTATAAATACTTTTTTTCATTGGTTTTCTATTTATAAAAGGATACAGTACTCTTGTGACTTTATTTATTTTGTCTACAATTTTATTTATATGATTTTTGAAGGTCTTTTATTTAAACATACTCCAAGAATTTTCCAGTTTTTAAGTTTGAAAGATGCAAAACTATTTTCTCAAAATTAAAATTCAAAAAGGGGCCCCGGTGGCCTAGTGGGTAAGAGCGTATAAAATACGCTGTAAACACCGAGGGAGAATTCTACTCATATCGTAAGAATTATTCCCCCTTACGACATTTACAGCCCCGACTGAAAAGGAAAGGCTATGTAATTTCCTGTTCACATTTATCTGGCAAAGAAATGCACCAAAAAAAAAAAAATTTCAAAGAGGTTTATTTGAATTTCAATGATTACTTTTTGAAGACACAATAAAAAATATACCTGCTTAGTTTAAATTTCCCAAAACTTAATTTTATCATATCATAAAATAAAGATTTATACATATTAAAAAAAAAATTAAATTAATATTATTTTATTTACATAGATACGTGTCGAGCACCAGAATGGTTTGATTGTGAAGATTCTTTTAAAACTTGTATACACCATACATTTGTTTGTGATGGTGATAAAAACTGTTCTAATAATGAAGATGAAGAAAATTGTCCGGAAAAGTCAAATACAACTGAAACAAGTGTTTGCAGTAAATATGAATTTACTTGTCAAGATAAAAGTTGTATTCCATTAGATATGGTATGTGATGGTAGAAAAAATTGTCGTGATAATTCTGATGAAACAATAGGTTGTGAACATGCTGAATTAACTTGTGAGGGATTTTTTTGTCTTAACAAAAAATGTTTACCAAGTCATAGTTGGGTATGTGACGGATATGATGATTGTGGTGACAAAAGTGATGAACACGGTTGTGGTAAGTAAAATGATTATATGTTTACAATATAAAATTGAATATACCTTACCTTATTGAATATATTTCGAAATTAACTTAGCTTGGAACTGTAAATTAGAGGAAGGAAAATTTTTATGTAAAGATAATGATAGTTGTATAAATTTACATGAAGTTTGTGATAATACACCACATTGTTCGGATAAAAGTGATGAAAATGGTTTATGTCAAAATAAAAAAAATTCCTGTGATAATTTCACATGTCCAAAGGACACAAATTGTATTCATTTACCAACAGGACCAACATGTATTTGTCCAAAAGGTTTCACATATAATCAAAATTCAAATAAATGTGATGATATTGATGAATGTCTACAATATGGAATTTGTTCTCAAATCTGTACAAATACTAATGGTTCATTTGAATGCAAATGTTTAGAAAATTTCCAATTAAAAAATGATAACAGAACTTGTACAGCTAATGGTGGAGAACCACTTTTATTATTTTCTACACAAAATTCTATTATTGGATTGTATTTACATTCAAAACATGTTTATAAAGTTGCTGAAAAATTAAATCAAGCTATTGGTGTTGCATATGATGGTCAACATATCTATTGGACACATATTAAAATGGGTCATGAGAGTATTGTTAGAGCTAGAGAAGATGGTAGTAAACAAGAAACATTAGTTACAAATGGATTAGAAGCACCAGAAGATTTAGCATTAGATTGGTTAACTGGAAATATTTATTTTACAGATAATATTATAAATCATGTTGCTGTTTGTACTAATCATGGCGATTATTGTAAAACTCTTGTAACATTTGATGTTGATAAACCAAGAGGTATTGCATTATTTCCACAAATGGGTGAAATGTATTGGTCGGATTGGGGTGAAAAACCTATGATAGCTAAATCTCAAATGGATGGTTCAAATGTGAAACCATTCATTACCGAAAAAATTCAATGGCCAAATTGTATTGCAATTGATTATCCAAGTAAACGTTTATATTGGGTTGATGCAAAACTTTCAACAATTGAAAATATTAAATTAGATGGAACTGATCGTAGATCAGTTATTAGTGATATGAAAATGCATCCATATGGTATTTCTCTATTTCAAGATCATTTATATTGGTCTGATTGGGCAACACAAACTATAAATGTATGTAATAAAATTAATGGTAAAAATCATGAAGTTATTTTCAAAGATTCCCATGAACCTATGTATGCTGTACATGTTTACCATTCATCAATACAACCAAAAGTTAATCATCCTTGTAAATATAATTCCTGTTCACATATTTGTCTTTTAGCTGGTAAATTAGGAAAATGCGCTTGTCCCAATGATATGGAATTAAATTCTGATGGAAGAACTTGTATGAAAACAAAAAAATCTAAAAAATTGTATATTGGTTTGGGACATAGTATATATGAAATTGAACACAAAGAATTTGGACGTCATAAGATTACTGCAGAATATCCATTATCAGTATTTGTTAGTATATTAGAATATAATAATATAAATGGTACTATATTTATCGCTGATAATAAATATTCTAAAATTTGGGAATTTGATCCAATTTCTAATACAATTGCAGAATTAGTTTCAAAAAATATTAATTATATCAAAGCTTTAGCATTCGGTAAGTTTTCTAAAAATTTAATAATTTTTTTAATTAATAGTTTAATAAATAATTTTTAAGATCATTTGTCACACAATCTATATTGGATTGATTCGATATCACGTACAATTAAAGTTTATTCTATACAAACTGGTAAAGAAGCTCTTATACATTTTTATCACGGTTCTGATATACCAGTTGGATTAGCTGTTAAACCTGAATTAGGACATATTTATATAGCTTTTCAGTCATCAAATGGTTCTCACATAGATACACTATCAGCAAATGGAAAAGTTTATCGTACATTTACTGGTGACATGGGTGAAGGTGATATACAACTATATTTACATACAACTTCAAATCAAAATATTTTATTTTGGCTTGATCAAGAAAAATCAAAAATTGAATATAGTGATTTGAAATATTTATCTCGCAAAATATTTCGTGACAAACTTTTAAATCCACTTTCAATGACAATTATTGGTAATGAAGTTTTTTGGAGTCAAAAAAATTCGGGGACAATTTTTTGGACACATATAAATGGACTTCTTGAAACGAAACGTTTAGATACAGAACAACCTTTAATTAATTTACGTTCCAAAGATTCAAATGATATGTTTATTATATCAAACAAACCAGCTGTTCCTTCATCTTTAGACAAACATAAATGTTTGATTAAAAATGGTGGATGCTCTGATATTTGTATTGCAAGTGGAACATTTACTTCTTTATGTGTTTGTTCCCCTGGACATATTTTCAAAGATAACTTAAATAATACATGTATTGAAGCAATTGATTGTGAATTTCGTTGTAAATCCGGTGAATGTATTACATTTTCAAGACGTTGCAATGGAAAAAATGATTGTGTTGATGGTTCTGATGAAATTGATTGTGACAAAAAATTAAAAAAGATATGCCACTTTAATGAATTTCAATGTCATGATGGAACACAGTGTATAAATAGTTCTCGGAAATGTGATCAAATCAAGGATTGTACAGATAATTCAGATGAACAGAATTGTGAAAAATTTGGTAAATTTTTTTTTTTTTTAATTCATTAATAACTGGAATAAAAAAATATTATTAATATGAAATTAATATTTTATACATTTTAGATATTAAAACAAAATGTCGATTTAATCAATTCAAATGTAATAATTCTGTTTGTATTGATATTACCTCTGTTTGTGATAATTTCGATGATTGTGGAGACTATTCAGATGAAAAGAACTGTGAACTAAGAAGTGAGGGTAACTCTGAAAAAGGTTGCAGTAAAGAATATTTTCAATGTACAGCTGGCACTTGTATTCCAAAGAATTGGGAATGTGATGGTCATTTAGATTGTATTGATGGATCAGATGAACATGAAAAATGCGGTATTTTTAACAATAATTACATATTAAAATGTTTAGGTATTTAATTTAACTAGTTTTTGCCCGTCGCTCGAAATTCGAGCAAATCAACATTAAGTTAAAACTATATAGTGTAGATTTTGTTCAATTTCGAAAGTCAAAAGTTGTTGTTGGAGTTCTTGTTGTATAAGCGAGAATTCTTTCCTTATTATGAGTTTGGTTTTACGGCCGGACTACGAATTTAGTGCAACGCAAAATATTATTAACGAAAAGTTAAATTAAATAGATAATTAAAAGAAAACTACAAAAAAAGTAAAACAAAGAACTCTTAAATTATTAAAAACAAATCCTTAAAATTGAACTACATATCGTAGTATTGGTATTCATTATTAAGAGAATTATTTAATAACATATAAAAAATTTTACAATTTTGCGATTTATATATTTAATATTTTAAACGTGTCATGTAGATAACTTTGAGTGAAATTAAAAGGCACATTTTTTCATAATTTTTTTGGAAATGTGCTAAAAATTGGAGTTTATTGCTCATTACCTACTCCAAGCAATACTCATACTCGTATAAGTAGAGTGCATTTAATCAAATTCTCTACAAATAAATTCTAATATATAAATAAATACTTATCTTTGCAAATATCACTACGATTTACTAACTAATAAAAAGCAAGTAATAAATAGAAAGAAATAATTAACATGTAAATACATATGTACATAAAAAGCCGTGTAAAAAATGCGTATGTATTTAGAAATTTCAAAGGGCTATATTTCCTAAACTACCTGTCAGATTTGCAAAAAATTAAGTTTATTCAATTCTTCTAAAAAATATCTTTTCAATGAATTATATAAAGATGATTTAATGATGATAAAACTTTTTAAAAATTTTTTTAGATCATACATGCTCAAAAGGCTCTGTCCAATGTCGATCCGGACAATGTATTGACTCGAAGCTTTTATGTGATGGAAATAATGATTGTGGTGATAATTCTGATGAAATAAATTGTAGTGAAATTGAAAAAGGAAAATTTATTTGTAATGAAGAAGAAGATTCATTTGGTAATCCCAAAAAATTTCAATGTACATCAAATCTAAATATTTGTTTAGATATATCGGCAAAATGTAATGGTACAGCTGAATGCCCAAGAGGTGAAGATGAATTAAATTGTTCAATGTGTAGTATTTATGAATTTAAATGCACTTCAACAAAACAATGCATCCGTAATGAATGGTTATGTGATGGTACAAAAGATTGTGATGATGGTAGTGATGAAATTAATTGTACACATTCACAAAATAAAACTTCAATAAGTGCACAATTCCATCATATGGATAAAACAATATGTCATGATGGAATGTTCTCATGTAAAGATGGAAATTGTATTGAACAAAATCTTGTTTGTGATGGTAATAAAGATTGTACAAATGGAACCGATGAAGGTACACTTTGCAAAACATCATGCAAAAATAATGGAGGATGTGAACAAGATTGTTTACCAACACCATATGGTGCAATATGCAGTTGTAGGCATGGATATCGTCTCAATCATGATAAATTAACTTGTACTGATATTGATGAATGTCAAGAAGGTAATCCATGTGCTCAAATATGTGAAAATTTAAATGGTGATTATCGATGTAGTTGTTATCCTGAATTTTTATTAAGACCCGATAAAATAAGTTGTAAATCAATTGAAGGCGGTGCATATTTATTATATTCATCATTTGATCAAGCACGAATTATAAGCGAAAATCCAGTTACAATAAAATTAGCATGGTCAACTAATGAATCAAAAATTGAAGGAATTGATATTGATATTAATAATGAAAAAGCTTATTTTACATTAAAAGATTCAAATAGCATTTATGAATATAATTTAAATGAAAAATCCAATCGTATTGAAAGAGTTTTAAGTGATCCGGGTAGAAAAAAGAAAATTTCAATTGATTGGATAACTGGTAATATATATGTTGTTGCAAATACAGGTGTTGATTCAATTAAAGTATGTAATTTTAATAATAAAAAATGTGCAAGAATAATAAAATTACGTGCAAGAGATTCAATTAAAGATATTGCTATAGATTCAATTAATCGTTATTTATTTTATTCTGTAACATATTTTTCAATATTTGGTAATCCTAAAACAACATTATTTAAAACAAGTTTAGATGGACAAAAAACAAATATATTATTATCAGATACATTATATATAACAAGTATTGATTTAGATGTATATAAAAAAATATTATATTTTATTGATTTTCATTCAAAAACATTACAATCAATTAATTATGAAAATAATATTAATAATAAATCAAAAATAATAATTAAAAAAGAAAATGCTATTAAATATCCAACTGGTTTAAGTATATATGAAAATACAGCATTTATTATAAATACAGGATCATCAGAAGCAATTAAATGTAATTTATATGGTGAAATGAAATGTCATGCATTTAATATTAATGTATATAATGCTGAAGATATTATTGTTGTTGGTAAATCACGACAACCAAAAACAAAAAATTTTTGTTCATTAAATAAATGTTCAGTATTATGTATACATGCTGAATTAGGTGCAAAATGTATATGTTATAATGGTGAACGTTCAGCAATTGGTGAAATATGTCCAATACCATTACAATTAACTGAATTTAGTAATTATGATGATATTTATAATGAACAACATAATAAATTAATTAGTATTAATAATAATGATAATGAAATAACAAAAACAGTAACAACAAGTAATATATCAAAAATATTTATAACAATATTTTCAATATTAAGTATTATTATTATTTGTACATTAGGTTATATTTATTATCGTAAAAAATCTAATAATAGTAATTTTTCAGTTAATATGTATTTTCAAAATCCATTATCAAAAACTATAAATAATCATAATCAAAATAATAATAATATAAATCAAAATAGTAATAATAAAAATAGTATAAATGAAAATGATAATTTAAATCAAAATGAACAACGTCATGTTCATTTTAATAGTAGTCCATCAGTTTCAACACGTTTTTATAAAAATGATAATAAAACAAAAACATCATCATCAACATCAACAACAACAACAACAGCATCTGCTACAAATAAATTTACAAGTAAATTACCATTTTATGGTCCAATACAAAAATTTCTTAATTCCGAAAAATATAATGAAATATCAATGGAATCATCTGATGAAACAAAAAGACAAAATTTTGTAAGTTAATTAAAAAGTAAATTTTAAAAATATGTATGTATTGGTAATTTATGTCTGTATATGTTCATTTTTTAGTATACTTTTAAAAAAAAAATTTTTTTTAAATTGTTTATTTGTTTGATTTTTTGTCTGTTTTGTCCATTAATCTGTTTTGTCCATTAATCTCCATTAGTCTGTTTTATTCATTAAGTCAGTTTGTCTGCGTTTAGAAAATTTCTAAGCCGTTGAAAATAGAACGAAAACAAAATTTTTACCATCAATAAGTTTCCTAAAAAAAAATTAATGTAGTAGAATAATATAGCCTTCTCTAACTCTGTAACTCTGTAATGATTACAGCCCCACAAACCATTGAAATTTTTTTTTTTTTTTGCTTTATAGATTAATATCAAAAATTTTACAATTTTTTGAAATTTTTTATTTAAACTTATCGTTATGTAAAAATAAAATTTTGCTTTTATCATATATCTTCCAAATACTTTTAAATAGAGTCATGAAATTAAAAAAAGAGAAGAAATCTCTTTTAGAATTAGTACAAATTACATCAGAAAATGTTGTTGAACTTCCCTTTGTTAAACAGTTATTTGTCATCAAAAATAAACAATGTGCTATTTTTAAACACATGTAACTTAGTCACCTGAGTGGCGATTTATCGTTAGTAAAACATAAAAAAAAATGCTGCGGTATAAATAATATTTTTACATGTGTCAATAGTTTTTGTTTTTTTGTTATATAAGGTTACGGAACTACAGTCCATGGAAAAAGCTCCATTTTGAACTATTTATACCTTAGGTTCTACTTAACATTTTTACACTTTAAAAACCTCATATATATAACATGATATTGTTTTAGGTTAATCAATATAAAATTTAGAAATTTTGTATTTAAAATTACCGTTATATGAAACAAAATTTTGTTAGCTTTTGCTTTGTTCATAACTCCGGCACACTTTTAATTAGAACCTTGAAATTTTGAGAGAAAATAGATATTTCAGAATTTTTTTGCACTTTGTCCCGTTTAAGAATTATTAGCATTCAAAAATTAAAAATTTTCAGATTTTGGATACATGTAACTTGGGAAAATTTTGGCCCTTTAGACTTATTAAAGCTCCAACATTATACATTTATATGCGTTAACAACTTTTCTTAATTATAAAGAGTTTCCCTAAAATTGAACATAGTATTTTTACACAATTTTTTCTGACATATAATTAAAACTCCAATGAAAAAATTACAAATATTGATGCATGTCACAATATTCTAGACTGACATAATAGTCTTTTGAAAAATGTACGCCTTTAAACACCTTTTAGATAATATAATATCTTGTACCCTACACCTAAAGTAAAGGGTATATTAACTTTTGTATGGTGTTTATAACCATGTATATATATATTTTAATCACCAATGTCAACTTTATGAGTAAATTTAACAAAGTCCGTCCGACCGTCCGTTCGCACGATAACTCAAAAACTATAATAAAGTTATCTTAATGAAGTTTATATAGTAGGTTACTAATTACAAAAGAAAGACGGATATAGCAACTGAGAAAAATTGGTCCATGAGTTTGGATTTATGAATGCTTCCGAACGAGTACAAGAGCAAACGAGCATATTTTCAAAGCCAACAAATTACCAACCTTTAAGTTTGGTACAAGGATATTGTGTTATGTTTTACTTAGGTCCCTGAAATTTGAAATGAATTGGAGTGACGGTTCGGGTAGCTGACACACACTTCCCAAGGCGTAACAATCATATCTTCGAAAGTAATACAAATAGAAACTTGAAATTTTGTACAAGGGTGTTAAATCATGCCTCTTTTACGTTTTTAAAATTGAGTTGAATGAGGAAAGAGAGTGAGGCAGTTCAAGCAGCTGTCACACGCCTCCCAAAACTTAACACACACATTTCCGAGACTAATAAAGATAGACTCTTCCAATTTTGTACAAGGATGCTCTATACAAAGCTTGTAAAAGCGTTTATGTTTTTTGTTGGTTCAACTTACTGTTTCATATCCTTGTTTTTGTTTTTTTGATGTCACAAATATACTATAAAACAATATAAAGATTAAAAGTAAAAAAAAATTTTAAAAAAAATCTCTTTAATTTGTTGTCGTTAATTAAATATAAGAAAACAAGGTAGAATGTAAACCAACGGTTTTTAAAAGCGCACATTTCCAAAACTCAATACAAACTGTTTAGAAGTGTGACTTACACAAAAATTTTAAAATTTCATGTAATAAGAAAAAATGTGAAAATAGGACATTTTTGAAATTTTGAGGGGCCGTAATTCCGGAATCCTATATAACTAAGAAAAGCCGTTAACACACCTAAATATATATTATTGAATCTTTAATTTTCATGCCTTGCCGAAGAAAAATTTGTACAGGTGCCTAAGTTACAGGTATCTAAAAACACCAAATTTTCAATTTTTGAGACGAATACCTCTTAAAGAGGGGGTGCTACCAAAAAATTTTCTGAGGAAACTTATACTAATTCTAAAAGTTCTTTCTTGTCTCAAAATTTCAGGTTCCTATCTGAAAGGCGTGCCGGAGTTATGAAAAACGAAATTTCTTGCAAAATGTGGTTTTCACATTTTACCGTTCACATTTTACCGTTTAAATAGTAAATTACAAAATATTACATAATTTTGATATTGTTTTATATAGATAATAAAATTTTCGATTTTCTGGAGGCTTTAGATTGCAAAACTATTACGCAAAGCCTTAGATATATACATCTGAAAATGGGGCTTTTTAGCAATTTTGAAGAGCTGCAACTTTTGAACCCTTTACAACTTAAATAAACCTTTAACACACGTAAAAATATATTACTGTAGCTTTAATTTTTATATCTTGCAGAAGTGAAATATGTGCAAGTTTTTTAAGTTGCAGGTGTTTAAAAATAGCAAATTTTCAATTTTTAAGCCCTAATAGTTCATAAATAGGGGGTGGTCCAAAAAAAATTTCTGAGCAAACTTATACTAATTCTAAAAGTTCTTTCTTGCCTCAAAATTTCAAGCCTCTATCTAGAAGCATGCCGGAGTTATGAAAGTAGAAAAATCATGCAAAATTTGGTTTTCACATAACGGTAAATTTAAAAACTAAATTTAAAAAAATTGTATAATTTTCATATTAATTTACAAAGATAGAAGAAATACCTGTCGAATGACGTTTTCAGATTGAAAAAATCTTAAGTAGAACATAAGATATATGCATTTAAAAATAGGGCTTTTTCAAAGTTTGAGGGGCTGTAGCTCCGTAATGGGAGGGGCTACATGAAAAAGTTGTTCCACAAAATTATTTTTTTTATGAGACCTACCCATGGTTAAAAATTTTTTTCTCTATCTTTAACGGTGTAGAAGTTTTGTAAACAGACGGACGGACGGACAGAGTGAAACTAATAAGCACATTTTTTCAAAATTTTTTTGGAAATGTGCTAAAAATATTTTATATTATTGTATATATTGTATATTGTATTATTTTTTAATTATATATTTTAATCAGAGTAATATACAAACGGTTAAAGGAACAAAATCTTTTACATACAAAACAGGGAAGAACGTTATGGAATCAACACATCATGAATACACATCCGGAAACTTGGGAGATTACGTCGATGATGATCCAAGAGCACGTTTAGTGCCATGAAAATAAAAAAAAATAAAATAAAATTTATTCCTATATATATGTACATATATTATTGATATTTTTATCGTATATCATATAAACAATTTTATCGTTATTTAACTGAATGTTAAAATTTAAAAAAAAAAAATTATATTTCTTTTCTTATTTTGTTAAAAAAAAAAAAAAAGATAATATCGCGCTGTTAATAGTAAAAATATATTTTTTTGTTAAATAAATGTGTAAAAAATAATAAATTTAATTACCTGCAATATGTTATAATTTATTAATTATAATAACATTTAAAAATGTTTATAATGTTTTATAAAATAAAAAAATAAAACTTATAAGTTATTTTTTTTAATGAAGATTACATCAATTTTCACAGCAGACATAAAAAATATCCTCTTCAAACAAACAGATTTCCATATTGGCTGAATATACCGCCGTATAAGTTTATGAAATTAATAATTTATCTTCCAACATGTCAATATCAAAAGTATAGATAAAAAGAAGATATACATACTATTTTATATTATAGATCCTTTCAAGCTGTATAGGTTTTATCAAATTCTGTAAATAGACACAACCTGATTTAACTTCCAATTTTTGTCAAAATTGAACCACGGTTTATAAATATATCGATTTGCAATTACCTATTTGGGGAAACTTTTCGTATACTTTAAACAACAATACAGTACTTTAAACTGGTAAACCAAAATCTTTCACTATAATTCAATTTCCATTTATATACTATTCAATCACAATATTTTGTTTATCAATTAAATGCACTCTCTTTTTACTATTCTACTTTCCTCTTTAAATTTATTTAGCAGTTTCTTGAATAATTTTAATCCTTTATAGATTAAAGAATTTTATCCAACTGTAACTATTATCCTACTATACACTACTGTAACATCTCGGTAACATAGACATGATCTGAAACTAATCACAAAACTTTAGAATTCCAATAATCTAATCAAGTTAGTGGCACACGAAATCAAAGGTTTTTTAAAGTGACAAATTGCGCCGTTTCAAATCTCGCTCATATGAAAATATTATATATTTTATAATTTATTTATTTATTTATTTCATTTCATTTCACCAATATACCCTTAGACGGTAAGTCTGTACAGTGGGTATATGTTAGAGATATTGATTAACAAACATAATTTTTTAATAATAAAATATATTTCACGCGCGTTTAAATAGTGATACAAAAGAACATAATAAGATAGTAATATCAAATTTAAAATTATGATAGCAAAGCAAATATAATGCATAAATTTAACACAAAGCAAATCAAATGAGTTACTTTTTACTAAAGTACTCAAAGTAAAGCCGAAAAAATTCGCCATGTGTTTGAGCTCGCCTATAATAATGGTAGTTAGACAATTCCATAGAGAAGGTATTTTTACAAAAAAAGACAAATATTTCGCTCTACTTGAGTGTCTGGGTATATTGATTTGACAAGATCTAGTTGATCTGCCAAAACCAATTTTGCTATATAAATATGTAGAGCATTTATTGTTACAGAAAAAAAAAGATATTTAAAATTTATATAATTATCAAAAGTACAGTTTAGTATACATTTAGATACATCAGAAATCCCTAACAAAACGTTGACGATTAGAGACATACCTCTTGCATGCATTGAAAATAATGTTAAGTAGATTCTTCTCGACGACACTCACAGAAGAAAACATAACATCACAATATAAGAAATGTGACAAAACCAAAGTTTTAATAAGTCTGCATTTATAGTGTTGAGATAAAGGAAAAAATTTTCCAAATTTTGCGAAGAAAAGAGTAAATTTTGTTCGCGATTTGCGAAATATGGTTTGACCAAGTAAGAGTTTTATTAAACATCACCCCAAGTTTTTTTGCTTTATCCACGTAGGGGATATTACCATCATTTATCTTAAGAGCAGTCAGTTGATGTGTGTAAATCTCATGTGAATAGATCACCATAGCCTGTGACTTAACAGGATTTAGTTTGAGGCGATTAGATACTGCCCAATAATAAATTGCATCTATTGTTCGTCATTCAATATGCCAACAATCGCAGAAAGTCGGTGAATATTACAATCTATGAAAAGCTGTGCATCATCAGCATACATTCTGCACTCCGCTTTGCGCAGACATTCAGGTAGATCATTTATAAATAATTAAAATAGAAGAGGATCCAGTATGGAACCTTGGGGTACTCCGCATTTAAGAATTAACTGAGCAGAGCTGTTCCCTCTTAGATTTACAAATTGAACTCTGTTACATAAATAATTATTAATAAGTCTGAAAGCTGAACTGTGAAATAAAAAATTCCGAATCAGTTTACCACACAACAAACTCTGATCAACCGAGTCAAAAGCTTTAGAAAAATCCAAGAGAATTATAATGGTAGCTTTGCTTGCATCAATTGAAGAGGAGATGTTATCCGTAATTTCCAGTAAACTTGACATAGTACCAGGTCCTTCCTAAAACCAGACTGATAAGGAAACAGAAAAGGTAATCTTCGAGGTAATATGAAATTTGCTTGTGGAGTACAGACGCGAAAGCTTTAGAGAGACTAGGAAGGACACTAATAGGTTTAATATCAGTTATAGCTGAATTATTTTTTTCGGAACTGGGATTATTTTAGCTATTTTTCAAGCATCTGGATATTTAGAAGTAATTAGTATTGTATTGAAAATATGAACAATGTAGCGCAAAATAATTGGTATAAGTAGTTTTATAAATTTGATTGGGATATATAACGTCTGGACCTATAGCGTTAGATTTGATATCACATATTGCCTTCAAGACTTCATCAGCACCAATGTTATGAAAACTGAAATTACTATAAACAAATTCAAAATTTGAAATATTTGTGTTATTAACAGAATCAGCAGAAGTAGGTGATCTAGTTTTAACCATGAAGCTTCTATTTAACTCATTAAGGTCTAGGGCAATATCATCCCTGCCTTAGATTTACTTCACCCTAATTTTGAAGCATTTTTCCAGAAATCTGCAGATGGTAAATTCAACTGCTGCACAATGTATCTTCCGCGCGCCTGGCTAATTAGTAGTGATACTTTGTTTCGAATTATGGTAAACTTGTTACGATTTACATCAGTTTTTGATCTTTTCCATTCTACAAATACTACGTCCCTCTCTGATGATAGATTAACTATTGTAGGACAAAAATATAGAATATAATCATCTCGAGGTTTTACAGTTCGAATAGGAACATGTTGTTGAAAAAAGTCAGAAATGCAATTATTTAAATGCACTACTTTTGAATAAATATTCGAATAGCTATAAATCGAGTTAAATGACATTTTTGCTGCATGATCTAAAAGGTATAAATATGTATGTAATATAAGCTAAGCTGAAAATATTAGTATATTACATACATAGTTCTTTGCATTTCTAGCGTAGTCCTATTTTAAATATAATTTAGTTTTTGAGTAATTTTTTTATCTTTTAATGCTTGTTCAGTTCAATTGTATAATAAGTTCTTGTTTGTTCAATTTTTATGCTTTCAAACACTATAAAGTTAAATTTCTTAAAACCACATAACATATTTAGTTTTTCCCAATATTGAACCTAACAATTGCATTTTAAGTAATAATTTATATTATAATTTGAATTTCAAATAGTAACATTGATTAATTTATGATAACATAAAAATGAAAATTTGTTCCAGTCTATACTTAAAAATAATTCTAGATGTAGGTAGAATAGAACCAGATGTGGATTTGTATATGTTTTTTCTTTTTGTTTGTTTTAGATAATATATTATAATTCTTATTACTGTAGCTACTAGTATGTTCATCACTATTTTTATTTTTATCTTTAATATATCATACTAGCAGAATTACTATTGTTATTATAAACATTTTGTTTTGTAACAAATATATTATTTGACTAATGTTGACTAATTACAGTGCTATTATTACTTGAATCATTATTTTTGTTATTATTACTAATTTCATTACCATTATTAATCTTAACACTATTACTATCATTATTTTTGTTTTTATTACCAATATCATTACTAATATTATTAAAACTATTACTATCATTATTGTTATTATTATTTTTAAACTTAGAATAATTATTATCCTTATTGGTATTAGAATTGGTATAAGCATAGTTAATACAGGAAGAATCATTTTTTTTATCTTTATTTAGGCTGTTATCTTTCACTTCTAACTCCTTTAATTGCTAGTATTCAATTTTTCTCTTTTACATATTTAATTTGTTCTGGTACACTGGACATAATTTGCTTAAAGTTTTGTGATTTACATCCAAACCCAAACTGAATTTTCCATTCGATTTTACACAATTTATGCACTTATTGATTTCTTCTATTTGGCATTCACTAGTTTTGTGTTCTCCGTGACACTTCAAGCAAGTTTCAGTGTTTGTGCAGCCCACTGATTTATGGTTGAAACCTTTACATTTGAAACACCTTGGTACGTTTATAGCATCAAACACTTTGCATCTTTCCCATCCTATACATAGCTTCTCACTAGCGATTATGTTTGGAAACGATTCCTTATCAACTTCAACTATTACGTTAAACATTTCCTTGCCATATTTATTTACATTAAAAATTTTAACCACTTTCATTTCGCTTCTTTCCAAAAACGCGTTTTGCTTTTTAAGCTTCTCTACTACATCTTCCTTACTCAATTTATTGTTCATATGTACTATTTCTATTTTGGGTTTGATGATCACTGATATTTTTATGTCATAGTCTTCCTTTATTGTTTTTTCTAATACTTCTTTAATAATTTCCCGATCTTCCGTTGTCGCCGTTTCAATTAATATCATTTCATTACTTTTATTTTCAATATTTTTTATTTTCAAATTTTTTGGATCTACCTTAGTATTTAGATCACTTTTCGTTTTTTCACTTTTTTGCTTTTTCTTAGGTTTTATTATTAAAGGTAATTCTTTTTTCATTGTTAAATTAGCACAAGTTTTATTATTTTTTACAATATCGGAAAATGACACCGTTTGAGCCACATTAAAATTTGTATTTTTTTCATTTTTATCATTTAATTTTGTGCAAACTCATCATTTTGAATGTACTGTACACAGTCGTCACATATGAATTTTATATTCTTATTCGCAAAAAGTATATTTATTGTATATTTATTGATCTACTCCGGAACATTTTAGCGCCTCATGGAAAAACTTTTTGCATACTCCTTCACACTCAATACCCGTTTCACCTTTTATTTTTAACTTGCATGTTTGGCACCAAGCCATTTCGCTTAAAAAAAAAAATAAAAAAATAAAAAAAATTTTTTTTTTTCTTTCTTTTTTTTCTCTTTTATTTTTTTATTATTTATATCGCTGACACCTAATTTTTCGTTATCGAGTATTAATTAATATAATTATAAACGATAAAAAAAAAAAAAAATTAAAACAAGTCCGAATTGTACTGTAGTTTAATAAATACTGATATATAATAAATAAATATTGTACTGTAGTTTAATAAATTTAATAAATTGTTTAAAGTAAAAGTGTAAAATGTTTTAAATTTAGTAAAAAAAAAAATAATTTAAATATTATTGTAATTTTTATTACAACAACGGTAACAAAAATATTAAAGCGCCAAAATTTATAGCAGTGAGTTTTAAATAAACTAATTCTTTAAAGCTTGTAAAATCAGGTAAAATATATTGATTTTTATTTTTTAGGTCAGGTTATGTTCGTTTTTTTTTTGCTATGTCTGACATCTTACAGCTTACGAACATAACATATTAATGGCTGACATCTTGTGGCGAAAATTATATTCTCAGTGGACAAATCAATTTTAAAAATTTGAAATTGTTAAATTTAAAAAAAAAAATTTTAACTTTTGTAATTTTAATTAATAAGATCTTATAAGTAAAATTTAAATTTAATAAATATTTTTTTTAAATGATATATGTGAAATATGTATGCAATATGCATACATAATATTTAAATAGATATAATATATAAAAACAATCAAAAATAAACAGTGCATTTTCTAAGCTATCGAATGAATTTCTAAATAAAAAGTATTTTGAGATGTAATTTATTAGAAAAAACCGTTAGAATAACTACATATATAACCGCGTCGCAATTTAAAATTGAATAGTAGATTTAGGTATAACATGCTTATTCATATGTATAATAAAAAAAAAACTTGTTAAACAACTTTTAGGATATTAATATGTAAAATGTCATAATGTTCATATTTTTAAAGTAAGACAGGACACTATTGTACAATTTTTAAAGTTTGAATAAAATATGGTTTTCAAATATCTTTAGATCCAGTGCAATAAATTTAACATGGATTTAATGTTATTTTAAAATTTAAGTAATTTTATATTCAAAAACAAAAACTAACATAATATTTCAGATTTAAAGCCGGTTGTAGTTGTCGAAGATAACTAATTAACGATGTAGATTGTTAAATTAAATGTTGTCAAGAAAATAACATAAATTCAATTTTTGTTTAAAGCTTAAGTTTAAGACTTGATCATTTTCTGATTTTATCGGGTAATAAAGCCAAATGAAATAAAGCCAAATTGCAATATTTCTGTGGTTTTATTTCAATAAATTTCAAAATTTTCTGCGCTTTATTTCATTTGGCTGTATTGCATCTACCCATTTTATCTTTATCAAACGATTTATTATCAAAATAATTTTTGCAATATTTTATAATATCAAGTTAAAAAATCACCAACATTTTTATTCCTATTTACCCAAAACTATTCACTTAAAAAATCTTAAAGTGTGCAATTATATAAAAATGTATGTAAGTGTGTATGTACTATTGATAATCTATTTTTTGATAGGATTAAAAAAATTAATTAAATTTTTTAACGAAAAATGGAAAGCAATATTAAAAAATCAGCTGTCTCCACCACAGGACCGACCGCCACTACACAAAAAGTACAATGCCAAAATTTATAGATTTTTTACATAATAATTTATATCAAAGCAAAATAACTTCTAATAATTTAATAACATTTTGTTTTATTCAATAAAAATAATTATATGCAATGAAATCGTAAAAATATATGTACATTCACTCATACATCCATTTATTATTATTATTATTGTAATGTAGATACATGATTTTTTTTTCATTCAAAAAATAATATTAAAAGTAAAAAATAATAAAAACTGTAAACAAATACAAAACAAACATAAGATTAATATTGAATCTGCTAACAAAAATTTTACCGTTTTAATTTTTTATCAACAAATGAATAATATACATTGGCATAGATATAAGTACATACATATGTATGTATAAAAATTTTTAGAGATATAAAAAACAAAAAAAAATTGTTCATATAAATTCATATGGAGTGTTACGTATGAAATTTGGACTTAGAAAAAAAATTAAATAAAAGTTAAAGTTAGTCGGATCAAAAAATGTTCTATGGCAAAGTTGTTCCTCTTTACTTGTGTAACAACTTTTTCTTAATAATTTTTCTCACAAAATTTTTCTGTTACGAAATATTCGTAAAAAACTTAAAAAGTACACTAGTAAACTACCACTGCGGTTGTCCGATTTGCTCCAAAAGCTTATCAATCCGAGATATTTACGTCAAAACCTTAAATTTGAAATTTCAAAAAATTCCGCTCAGTCGTTTAAGCTGTACACGTGCCCACAGACATACCCACACACGCACCCACACACACACACACACACACAGACGGACATCATGCTGAAAATTTTTTTACAGCCTTCTCCACACCGGAGTAGTGCATTTTTGCGAAAATCTCGGGTACAAATTTTTAGTATGAAAACAATACCTACCTTATACATTAATGTATGCGGTCGGTAAAAAAATAAATGGTTGCAATCTACATATATATATGTACAATGTATGTACTTTATTGGTACATATTACATGTATGTAGCAGGGACGCGGGCTTCATATATTGAACGGAATGAGTGCTTCCCTTGGAATTTGGACAAAAATCCATTGAAAAATTCATTAAAATTCATCAAATCAATCTTATTTTCTAACATAAAATATTGCTCCAAAAACATCACACAAAATAATTTTAATTTATACGTTACTTACATCATAATAAATATTATGCATAATATGTATGTATAATGTTTATACATATAAACATTATCCATATAAACATTATACATATTTTCCTGCCATAACATAAACTATCATTTGTAAAACAGTAAAATGTATCACAAAAAATAGGTAACAATTTCAACATATTTTAATACCATAACACATTAAGCTATTATTATTATCGCAATGTTAAACACCAAGGGAATGCCTTCACGACACTCATTGATTTTTATATGAAATTTTCAACTTGTAACTGAATGTTAAAATTTTTTTTTGTATGAAGCGAGAAATTACAAAAGAAAATTAATAAAAAATAATGATGGGGAGGTCTCGGTGGCCTAGTGGGTAAGTGCGTATAAAATACGTTGTAAACAACGAGGGAATGTGGGTTCAAGTCTCACACACGTCGTAAGAGTTATTCCCCCTTGCGACATTTACAGCCACGCCTGAACCGGAAAGGCTGTGTAATTTCCTGTCCACGTTTATGTGGCAGAGAAATGCAATAAAAACGAGGAAGAATACAGTTGCCTTTGTCAACTCTTAGATACCCGTACGAACAATTAGTATGTTCACAGCCTGTCACTCTGCTTACAATATTATTTTTTTAATATTTTAGTATTTTAAAATAATTTGGGTGAATTTTATAATTTCTAGAATTATGACTTGTACATATATTCAAACTATATGTTTATACATTCTTCAAAAGCAGATTTTAACCTTCCACATAACGATTATCAATCCAAAACTTTTTCAAATATTCTATAGTACCATTTAATACTAAGCGGTAAATGTATATTAAATTTACTAAGTACAAAATAGTAAATATAATTTTAAATATTATATTATATTAATGCGTACATAGTATATTTATATTGTTATAAGTATATCGCCATACATTGCAATATCTCTTTAAAAATATTTCCATTCATAGAATAATTTCTTATATGTACAATAAAATACATATATGTATGTATGTAAATACGGCGCTATATAATATACATCTGTACTCTTATCATTCATTCATCAGTGACATATACGATATGTAAATAAACATGATATTATATAAGTATGTATATCAATATCATATAAATAAAAATTCTTCAAGCTACCGTTATGTTGTTTATTTATTTACATTTTTTTGTACTACGCATTGTATCCTCAACAATTTCAAATTATCGAGTAAAACAAAATGCAAAAAATTCGTTAAAGAAATTTGTTAGAAAATTTGAAAAAATCAAGTAACACTTTCGTCAATTATAAAGTAACCCTATATTATTAAAAAAAGTTGTTAACAGAAATAAATTATATTCTTAAGCTTTAAAGTTGAAGTTTCAATTTTTGTGTATTACTTCAAAAAAATTTTAACAGGTGTTCAAGTTACAGGTGTTTAAAAATAAGAAATTTTCAGTTTTTGACCCCTTACAGCTCCTAAACGGGAGGTGATCTCATGACTCATACTTATTTTCAAAGATCTAACTTCTGTCAAAATTTCAAGTTTCCAATTTAAACCGTTTAGAAGATAGAAGGGTTAAAGGATTTTGCAATAATTCAGTTTCGCATAGCGGTAAATTAAGACACCGTATAGCGCAAGCATATATTTATTATATACATGTTTGTAAAGCTCATAATAGCACCTATCGTTTGGAATTTTCAGATTAAAGATATACTTTATAGAACTTGTGTTATAACAATTTAAATATAGAGATTTTTGGGGGCTTTGGGGGCTGTAGCTCCTTAACGGGTGGGGCTACATAAAAATTAATCTTAACATAAAATTAATATTTTTATGATATCTATCAGCAGTTAAAATTTCATGGCTCTATTTCAAAAAAATTGTGGAGATCTAAAAGTTAGTTGTTCGGGAGCTACCCGAAGTTTTGGTCGGAACTCAACCAAAAAAAATAGGGAACCTACAAATTGCTCTCAGAATATTTTGTGTAAATTTCAAGATTCTAGCTTTCTTAGCTTTTGAGGTAGCGTTCTGACGGACGGACGGACGGACATGGCTTAATCGACTCAGAATTTGATTCTGATCCGATCCATACCTTTGCAGGTACATCTAGCTCGCTTATTTCGAGGTGTTACAAACGGAGGAGTAATTTTATTATACCCGATCCTATCGTACGGGTATAAATAGTCACCATTTATATAAAACTAATACATAAATCTCTTATTTCTCTAAATCATTTTTATTTTCTTCATTATATTTTCGATAATGAAATTCTTAAAATAATTATCAAAAATAAATTTTATTGACTTAATCTAATTTTATGTTATGATGACGATATTTAAAAAATGTTCAATAAATAATTTTCAAAATTAAAATATCTTCATTTTACAAGTTTTATTTTGCTAATTTTTTATAGTGTTTTCTAGTCTCTTAATTATTTTATTTCTACATAAAAATTTACATTATAATTTAATAAATTTCTACCACCAAAAACAAAATTATCCCTGGAGTGGCGAAATATTTTTTTGATTAATAGACCAATTTCCTTGTTTCACTAATACTTTTTTTTAAATTTCCTTATGGGATTTATTTAAATTAAAAAAAAAAAAACAAATTCATGAAAATTAATTTTTTTTAATTGTAACATCTATAAAACCGTTACTGAGAAACATTCAAAAATAAGAAAACCCATAGTAATTTGCATGTTGTATATTTTTTCAGACTTTAGAAAGGAGTTTTAAATTAATTTTTCAATAAATTGAAATAAAAAACATCAAAATTGATTTATGATAATTTTTATTAATGTTTGTTTTAAAATTTATGCATAATATGTAAAATACATAGACAATACAAATGCTTATTATAAAAATTAAAAAAAAAAAACGAAATATTTTATAATAATAAAACATATATATAATATTATGTATATTAATATTTAAAAATTAAATTAATTGCAGCTACAATATATATTTTAAACTTTAATGACTTAATCTAATTTCACTGTATGGAAAGTATTTTATTTTATTTTTTGTTATGAATATTTTATTTAATATAAAGAAATATTTATTTTGGTATTTTAGGATTTTAAATAAAAATAAAATAAAATAAAAAACAGAAACAAATAAGAAATAACCCAAATGTTAAACGACAATAATAATAAAAATACTAATGATAATAATAATACAATAATACAATAATAGAATAAAAAAAATGTAATAAATTTTTATCTCACTATATAAAGCAATAGTTTTTATTTTTTATGTTCTTTTTTTTTTAAATTATTTTTAAATACGAATTCCTAAAGGAATTATAAAATATCAAAACATAATTGGATTATCCTTACATTGATCTATCACATATTGTGTATACCGTTTTAGGAACTTTGGATATTCACGTTTATAGACGGCCCTTAAAACTGATGCTGGTGCCCAACCACCAGGATTTACAACTGAACAATATGTTATTTTACATAATAGATCATCTCGTGTTATTGGTCCATTATGATTTTTATTTTTATTTACATATGTATGACAAACTAAAATAACTGTTAAAAATATTCTAATACATTTACCAGTATTGGGCGGATAATCTGGATGTTCTGTTGAATTATTACATACAATCCATGTATCATATGCTCCTCCGTCTTTATTATCATTGATTTTTCTCATATGTGACCAAAATAATGCATCACGTTGGCTAGCTGGCCATACACGTTTATGTGTTTGTAAGAAAACCAATGTTTCCGGTGATATTTTTTCAATAACAGTACATTCTTCTAATGTTGTTTCCCAATCATGACGATATTCTGGTAAAAAGAAAAAATGACACATTTCTTTTGCTGTAACACCTTTAACCATATGGCACGCTTTCAATGGGTCAATTACCATTCCATTTAATTCTTCTTCACGTTTATACATTTTCATTTCTCCTTCATCAGCAAACAATTGCCAACCATTAGAACTTTCACCAACACCTTCTCTAGCATAATGAAGTTGTTCATCACAAATTCTGTTTACTTCTGGCCATAATGCATGATCATTAGGATTTGTGTCTGTAACTAATTCTTCTAAACGTTCATTATTATCTCCATGTATAGAACTTGTTGTACTTGTATGTGATTGTTGTGTTTGAAATTTTAATTTTACTCGAAGTTGTCGATCTTCTTCAATTTTATCTAAAGCTGTTTCAAGTGCATCAAAAAATTCATCTTCTAAAATTGTCGAATGTGGTCCTTCTTCTAAATCTGGACCAGGGAACGAATTATTTTTCATTTTATCCAATTCATCTTTATATTTTTTGTATAATTCCTCAATTCTTTTCCTTTTTTCAATTTCTCTGTTTAATTTTCTTTTCCATATTTCATCTCTTTGTGATATTATTTCAAGACAATGTTGTAATGTAGTTATAACTCCAGATGTTGTTGCCTTAAATGTTATTGACTCACCTTTGAAATCTATTGGTTTAATACCATTACCAGGGATTCTTTTAGCTTCATTTTCATCAATTATAGCACAGGCATCAAAATATTTTTGTAAATTTTCTATTTGTCCATATAAAATATCCTTAAATGTTTCCATTTCATTTAACTTCTCTTTTAAATTCTTTTGTGTTCGCTTCAAACTATTACTACTTGCAATTGATATATTACTTGATTCAATAGAGAGCGTACTACCATGACGCATTAAGGAAATATTTTCTGGGGTACTATTTTCGGTTTTATATGATTGTAAAACTTCAATCCAATGAACTTTATCTTCAGGTGTTTCAGCTCTTAAATACCAAACACAATTATTTACTGCTATATCAAATCTATTTTCATCAAATTCATGACTTTTGATTGTAGCTTTATGAAGTCCAATAGCACCACGGCATCCATAATCGCTATCACTTTCGCTTTTATAATATGATAAAGTACCATCCTTTAATACTACATATCTTGGTTGCCAACCATGAATATAATTTGTCCATTTTGATAAATATCCGCGAAGTTCAGGAGTATTATCAGAATCAGAATCTTCTGCACTTGACATATTAAAATATATTGCTGATATATTTTATTCACCACGACAATATTTTTAGTAATATCAATCAAAAGCTCTATGCGATTAAAATGTTATGATTCAGATTCAGTACATATTGTAATTCATAATTTCAAATTCATAACCCAATTTTATATTAATATAAAAATTTGAGATTTAAAAATGTTAAGAATTGCGTAATTTTTTATAATTAAATAACTCTAATGAAACTAACTTTATTAATCAAATATACAAAAATAAAAACACAATATATTCTTTTAATTACAAAGTAACGCAAACCATTTATAAGGCCAATAGTTCAATATTTTTATTTTGACAAATTATTATCACCACAAATATGTGAATTTGTCAAAGTCAAATTGAAATTTTTAATTAATTTTTCATATGCTTTGTTCAATATGCCAAATCAATAAATATCAACACTGATTCCTTTATGTCGATTTCGAATGAAATTTTTCAATTTAAAATGCCCTTTTATTCCAAACGAAGATGAAATTAATGAAAATGAGATTTCTTTTTCTTTTTACATTTTTATCTTTTATTATTTTTAATAAAAGTCAGAAAATCTTGTAGGTAAGTATATTTTTTTTGAAAATACAACAAACAATACTGAATGCAGTTTTCATATAGAGTGGAAAATTTCAATAATAATAATAAAACGTGACGTCATAATGACGTATGTATTTTTCCTTATTTTAAAATTTTTGAAAGTAAAATATTTCTTACTTTTAAAAAGAATATAAAACGTTAAAACTTAGGACCGTATGTTCACATACGTATAATACCGCGGATAATACCAGATCGGTTTCAACAGCATTTGAGACTTGGTCCATTCCATACGAGTAGTCAGTAGTGTCCTCTTTCGTTTCGTGACTACTTTCCTTTTTTTATTTCCAGTATTTCCACACTGTGTCGTTACATTTATATGTGTTTATAAATATTTCATTTTAAAACAAAATTTGTTGCGAGAGGTAGGTAGATAATAATAAATATAAAAAAAAAAACACGCATAAAAACAAATAAAAAATTTTCTTTGTATTTATCGTTTATGCGATCGTTTCAAAAACTTTTTTTAATTTTCCAAACGAGAATGAAACGGATGTACACATAAAATTTTTTTTTGCCCTCATAAAAATTTTTATTTGAGTTTTTGTTTGTGTTAGTGACTACATTTAAGAGGACATTACCTGCGCTGTCGCATGTACTACTATAGTAGTATTGTACTACTATTTTATTATGCGTACTACTGTACTACTGCAATTCAAATTGACCTATTTTGCATATGGTTTTGTAAAGAAAAATTTTTTTAAATCTGAGATAAAAAACAAAAATATTATTTTTTATGAGTTTTAACAATTTTATTTATTCTTCCATAGAAATGAAAATTAAAAAGATTTTATTTATATTAATTCGCCAGTTGGGTTAATTTTTTCTAACGTAGGTAATCTCTGGTTATAGGCTTGGTCTCTGGCTATAGCAAAAGTATATAAATTTAAAAAAAATGAAATAATTCACATAACCACCGCAACTTAAATCAACTTAAATCAATAAAGAAACAATAAAGTTTAAATATATATAGAAACTATACATAACATTATAACAAAGGTAGTGGTTAAAATTCAAAACTTTTATTTACGATAAATAATTTTCATTTTTGTTCATTTCATTTTCGTTGTTTCATACCTATGTAAAATTCAAACGCCAATATTATATCATTATATTCATTAATCAATAATCGTTAGTCATTAGCAAAAAAATATATCTAAAAGAATTTTTTTGAATAGTATGTTTTGGGTTTTCTGTCAAAAAATATTCAGTTTATAATTAAATTGTTTTGTTAGTTACTTTCATAGTAATCATTTAATATTTAAACTTTGCTGCGATAAATAAATAACCTATTTGTTTTAAACAAAAAAAGTTAAAAGAAGAAAGCCAGTATGATTTAAATTTCATTTAATACTTTGTTTTACGTTTTTGAATTAAAAAGTTTTTTTAATTTTTTTTTGATGAATGCCATTTGTTCAACTGAGAATTCTACTAAAGTGAGGATAAATTCAGCTTATGCATCCAATATAATGTGACAAATGCCATTTCAAAGGCATAATATAAAAATTAGTAAATCTAAAAATTTCGTGTAGAGAAGAGCTTAATATTTTCCGCTAATTCACATACAGCTTAACCTAGAGTAAATCTAGATTCGCTCTTTATAATCTAGATTTAGTCTTTATAGCTAATTTAAATTGATATCCCGGCAAGAGGAAACGTGTAGCCTCAGATATAATAGAAACGATCTAATGGAAATTGGAGCAATACAAAATTTGATTTTCTTTTAAATCTTTAAAATCATTAAATAATAAAAAAAATCTTATTTTCCTAAAAATCATGCTGTTTTTTTAATCTTGCTCAACAGTTCTAACGAGAACAGCACATTTTTGCGGAACGTTTTTATGCAAAAAAAAAATAATTAAGAAGGATTTTAAAGTTGATTACAAAATCAGGGTTTCAATAATTTTTTTAGCGAGGGCTTAGGGGCTGCAGCGCGCTCTATTTAACTTTTTTTATGTTGAAATATGTATGTATGAAAAAATTAATAGGAAAGATTTTAGAGTTGATTACAAAATCAGGTTTTCAATAATTTCAAAGTGGGGGTTTGGTGCAGTAGCCCACACTATTTTAAACTATTTCATGTTAAAATATGTAAGTAAAAATAACAATTAGGAAAAATTTTAGAGTTGATTGCTTGCAAATAAATTAAAAAATGAAATATAATTAAAATAAGAACTAGATTTTAAAAATACAGAATTTTAAAAAATACCTAAAAACAAGCTCCGACCCGGCTTCGACAGCTCTAAACACTTCTTCCGCCACAGATGCACACTTAATGAAATACGTACATTCACCGCTACATTGTAAGCCTTTAGTTTTATCATAGAAGTTTCTTTTACATTCCCAACATTGCTTTGCCATTATATCATATGATTAATTAATTTTAATTTTGTTATATTTTATTATTTCTATTTTATTTTAATTTACATATATACTTTTCGTACTTACAATTTTATTTTTTTTAATTTTTAGGACTAAGAAAAAAAATTTTTTTAATTCTTCTTTATTGTAGTCATACTGGTCTCCCTGATTGCTATTGTATTCTTAAGGTATTCTTTAAGATTAATTTATTTTATTCATTTTTTCTTGTTTGATGTTTGTTAAAATGTTTATTAATGTACTCTGATGTACTCGTAGTCTTGAGGCCTTTCCGAACCATCGCACTAGCACTTGACACTAGCACTTAGGACTTACACTTTCCAAAAATACTTGATTATCGCACTAAATTTCGGTCCGGATTACAAATTTATGACAGTTAAAAATTTTAAGGAGTAGAATCAGCCATACCTTAATGCATATTTTTATAGCATTTTTATGTCAAATTTATTTAGAATTATTTATGATCACTATGGCAATATTGAGTATGTGAGAATTATTTATGATCACTATTGGCAGTATTGAGTCAAAAAAGTAAGTTTTTATTTTTATTTTCAAATTTTAAAATTGTGAAAAAAGAAAAGAAATATGACTTCAGAAAGATTAAAATGTAAGTGTAAATATAGTTAAGGTTTTTAAAAATATTGTGTCTAATAAATGGTTTTTATTATTAGTTTTTACTTATCCACTTTTAACGAAAACGAAAGAATATTTTTAGTGTAAGATCGCGCTTACAGTCTCTAGTGTGGTTTTCAAAACACTAATTTTTGACAGATAATCAAGTGTTAAGTGCAACGAATTCCGGACAACACTTAATACTATTCAGAGTTTTCGGACAAAAAAATAGTGCGATAAAATAGTATTTAGCGATGTTTAGTGTGATGGTTCGGAGAGGCCCTAGTCTTGATTGCACTATATTAGAAATTTTATTATTTATTTTATCAGATTTAACTTATTTTTAAAATGGAGAAACATGAGAAGCTAATAAAGATGTACAAAATAACATTTGCAAAAATGTTTATATAAAACTTGTAAATTTTAATTTTAGAAAAGTCAAAGTACTTCCACCCAATGTCAAAAATAGCGCCATTTTTTTATTATCACCATATGAAATTTTTTAAATTGTCAAAAGTCTTATATTTAGCCAGTTTTGAATCCATTTTTTTGGTTTTATTAATAAATTTTAAAACAAATGCTTTAAAAATTAAAAGTTATGTTTTGATTTAATTGAAGAGAAAAAATCTTATATTTTATTTTAAATTATGGCAAGACCATTTGTTACTGGAAATGAGAAAAAATTAGAGGAATTCATTGCCATTTTAGCGCCTAAGTTTCCTCGTTCCTTACAAGCAAAGAAGATAGATTTACCGGAATTGCAAGTTTGGAGTGTGGTAATTATCCCTATAATTAATTCTCTTAACTTTAAAAAATAATTCTATTTAATTTAAAAATAGTTTTTTTTTAATTTAAGGTGAGATAGATGAAATTTGTCAAAAAAAAATATAAAGAAGCAGCAAAACAAGTAAAGGGAACTGTTTTGGTTGAAGGTACAGGCTGAGTTCATGTTTGCAGATCTTACGAAGTTCTACAAATGAAGAACGTTTTTGAGACAACATTACAAAAATTTTGCCGTTTTTGTTTTAAGAACTTTAAAAGATCTGTTGTCATATTTGCAGAATGAAAATTTATGCTGTATTATGCTCAAAAAATAACATAACCTACATTTTAATTTTTTTATTTTTCTTTTGAAAACTGTGTAACATTATATTAATTAATATAAAATTTTGCTTGTTTATAATATTCATATCAATTTTTTTTTTATATCAAAATACAAAAATTTAAATACCATATACACTGAAGTGCAGTAAACTGTTTTTAAAGGTAGGACTGCTTTTTTCAGTTTTTTGACTTTCTGTTGCAGAGTGACGCTGACTGAATAAGAATTATGTTTTAAGATCTGCAAACATGAACTCAACCACATGTTTACAGTAGGACTGTACAAAATGCTCGAAGGCTGGGAAGATAAATCTGCTCAAGCTGTTTGTACTTTGGCATATTGCGAAAGTGAAAATCATGATTGTTAATTTTTATGATTGATATAAAATTTGTTATTACAATATAATTTCTTTTTTTTTATTTAAAAATAAGAAAAATAAAATAGGAAATAAATATAGGTTTGGCGACATCTAGTGATTATAAAGTGAAACTGTTTAGCGACATCTATTGGCCTTTAAGATGTAGTAGTTTATTGAAACTATGGGCACTTCCAGCGATGGCGGCGCTAGCATCTAAGAATTTTAAGTAGGCTATCTATTATTACTATATATTATCTATGATATTATCGTCTATTTTGGCTTTATATATTTACATACAATGTTCGAGGTTTTACTCGTCTCGTTATGTCTAATTACGTTTACTTTCTTACTTTAATATATATACATATATTTCTTTCAACTTTAAGGTCGTGTAACTTCACCAGCAAATTAATTTGAACATATGGAAATTAATATAACCTTGGCGTGTAACTTTTTTAAAATTGAAGTTGAGCAATGTTCAAAGCTGAACGCTGACCACTGACGTATTGTTTCTTTTTTGTAAACAAAAAAAGATTTCAAGTAATTGCGGAAAACAATATGTACTTTTCTTTTTAATTCTTCACTATACATTTTTTAATTTAATTAATGTAGATACAATGACACTTGACAGTTTAGAGCAATTAAGGTACGCCAGCATTGGAGATTGAAATAAAAAAACCGTTGAGCGTTTACTTGAAAATACTTACTGTCAAAGAGAAGCAAGCGTACATTAAATTTCACCTTAATTATAGCTTGGCTACCCGGTACTATCAAGGCGAAGGCAAGTGTCATTCATTCATAATTATTAGTGTATTTTGGTTTATGTATGTGTATTAAGTATTTGGTTTGGTTTAAAATAAAATTAGATTTTTCAATTTTATTGAATTAAATCATCAAAAACAGCTTAAGCTGAGATTTCATTTTTGACATTCGGGTTCGGTAAAGGCTTGTAAATTTTTTGTATTAATACATTATACCATTAATATTATTGTTTTATTTTTAACTGCTGAATTTTATTTCACAATCTATAATTGCAGATACTAAGAAAATGTTTAAAGCAAGTCTAATTGGTTTAGAACATCCTTCTCCAACTTCATTGGACATTTATGGTATTTGAAAAAATTGAAAATAATCATTTTTCTAAAGTAAAGTTTTTTTAAGATAGGAAAGTATTTGCAAGTACAATTATCTGGCTTGAAGACCAAAAAATTCGTCACCTTAAAATTGAAAATCGTGCGGCACTAAGAAAAACAACAAACCTGCAACAATGGGAGACTGAGTACTACAACTACAAAGTTAATTTGAAAATGCCTAGTTTTGTAAAATGCTTGGAAGAAATAATCTGGTTATTGAGTTATGCTGTGCGCCTTGAATATTTAGACTCGCCCACAAAGTATAATGAAATAAATTCGACATCCGTATGTGAAACAAGAAAAGTAAACAAAAATGTTCCTGATATGAAATCAAAGAACATTTTTGACAATATTGATTGTAATATAAAGTCATATATGTATACATATAATAAATTTATACATTTTATGTTAATTTCTAGGTAATAATCCAGATTTTGAAAGAGGGGTAAAAATACTAGTTAATCAATTTGGATTTTTGCCTATAGTAAAACCAACACTCATATTGGAAGCAGCAGCAATTTTAATAAATAAAAATAAAGAATCTTTTGGTGGTAAGCCAAATAAAATCAAAGGAACACCTTTCTCTTTAGAAGAGAAATATATAGTTTCGAAAGATCGCAAATTAGATTTAGCTGTTCGAATTATGCGTTTTAATCAAATATATAAGCTGAGAAATCTTCAAACCAAAATAAATGAAACTTTAGCAGCAATTCAAAGTGTGACAGCGAATCCAAAAACTGACACTAAATTGGGGAAAGTTGGTTTTTAAAATGTTGGTAACATAAAAATTTCATAATTAAATAAGAAATATGTATACATTATTTAAAATTTGTATATACTTATTTGTATTATTATAAAACATAGATTCATCAACGATCAACCTTTGCATAAACTTCATGAAATAAATACTAAAAAAAAGTTGTTTGTTTCATTTTATAATGTAATGATGTTTAAAAAAAATGTAAATTTTTGATTCAAATATTTTGCTGATTGGTTAGTTTGCATGGCTGCTATCTAGATATCTATCTTAGAGGGCACAAATAGCACGAGGTGTTGTTTTGATACTACACCCTCGTATATTGGTTTATAACACATGTAGTTAACATATTATGTTTTGAAAAGATCATCTCCAACATTTGAATAACAGCTGAATCCATTTCATTTATTTTCCGAACAAAACGTTTAATATTGATTTTGCAACCAACTATAAAATACAACATAATTATTTTTTTAACATATGTACATATTTTACAACAAAGCATTGGAAATCTGGAAAAATCTGGTTTTAAAAGGGATAACCATGAACATGATCTTGTAATATATGTAGTTGCATTTAAAGTTCAAATTAATAGTTTTATTGTACATTAAGAGATTTTGTTAATTCGTTTTTCTAGATAATGAAGTGATCTTATTCCATTATCAGCGCGTAAAGTTTAAAATTGGAATTAGGTTTCCAATTTTACTTTCAGTTAACTGATTTAAATCTGTGAATCTTCAGTTTATTAGTCTGACTTCAGGTAGGGTCGCGTTACATCCTTGATATTTTGCATTTACTTCGACTTCTCTACCTAGATTTTCAACATATTTCACCTTTCAAAAAGTATCTACTAAATTTGTTTCAGAGTTCTGCTAAATCGTCTACGTCCGTTACCTTAAATGTTGTTTTGGATTTGTACGCTTAGAAGAGTAACTTCATATCGACGATTTAAAAAAGTTCTTCCCTATAGTCCTTTACCATTTTGGGTATGTTTTTGATAGAAACTATAACTTTGATGCTTGATTTTCGGTTGATCTTAATCTAGTAGTATTGCGTTTTGTGATACGATTTTACATACTCCCTAATTGAAAATGCTTTTGTATCTAGGAATATCAAAAGAATTGGCTATTATCGTAGCCTTTGGTTTGGCCACTGCACTTACTTTCTATTCCACTATTTTGAAGATCAAATCTGGAGCAATGAAGTGTGTTTTAAGCATTACTAAAAGTACATACATATGTACATATTATGTAGGTACATATGTACATAATTTTTAAATTAAAGCGAAGAGTATACAAAAAAAGAAGGTTCCTACATGCATACATGTAGATTGTAGAATGAAAACCAAACGTTTTTAAAAGCGCAGATTTGCCAACAGACAATAAAAACAGTAATGACTTGCACAAAAATTTATATTTTTAAATTTTATAAGAACTAAAATTCAATTTTGCTCCTGTATGATATTGTGTGTTTGGGATAGGCAAACCGAGCATGAGAGCATAATTATTTATAAATACATGTATGTATGTATGTATATAAAATTTTATGATTTTTAGCAAAAAAAATCAATTATCAATGAAATGGATTAGGATATGATTACGGTAGAATATATTCAATTATATTCTGGTTTTATTCCTAAAATATATATACATTTATACATATGTATTAATATATTCTTTGTGATAATTGGTTAGGGTATACTATAATTTACAGTCGTTACTCGTTAGTAGGTTTAGGTATATGTTGAATACATAAAGCACATAATATAAATAATCAAATTTATATAGACAGATGAAAATTATAAAAAAAAAAATTGGAATTTTGGAGAGGGCACTGTGCACTATACAAAATATTATGCGTTGGTACCGTAATCCAATATTGTTCTGATTGCTTAATCCTCATCAAAAAAATAAAAAAATTATGCATATATACATACATATGTAGTGATTTTATGCACAATTATGAATTAAATTTGCATACTAGGAACATTGTAAAGTAAAAAATATTTCGCAAAATCGGAAAACATGTTTTAATCACATATTTTCAAAGTTCGCTACCTTTAAATCGCTCAAGCATTTCTTTAGCTCTCATGACGTTCCACAAAAATGAATACTAGATCGAGATATCACATTTATTATGTTCAGCATATTTCAAAGACTTTTGTAAGTAATGGAATATCTATTACCACATCACCTTACTCCAACAGACCAAAAGTAAAGTAAATTCTACTAAACAGTAGAATGTATGCAATAAACAATATATTTAAAATAATAAATATAAAACCGACAAAAAACGTAAATGAAACCAACATTTAAAAATATTACTAAAATTCAACGAAAATAAAGAAGGAAACAAAGAAAAGAGAACTTAGTTTCTTCATATAAAAAATCCTGTAATTTTTAATATGAATTAATTCGTACATAATAAAATTTCATTCAACAAATCTTTATACGTATCTATTTGTTTACAAAATCTTATTTTCAATAAAAAAATTAATAACTGTGCCAATGCTTTTGCACTAATCTTAATTTGGCGATAAATTCTTGATAATATAATATGTATGAACATACATTTAAAATATTAACTTATTAAGAAGATTCTTGTCTGTCGTTATGTCGTCTTTTTATAAAAGAAAACATATCTTCTTTAGATCTGTGATGATCTTTATATTCAGTAATATAACCCCATAACTGAAGAGTATTAATATTATTAGTCGTCAAATAATTATAAATTTCATTCAAACTTTCACTTAATGATGTGTTACCAAATGTAAAATAAGTTAATGGCCTTTTAGTTACAGTACATGCCATTAACTGAATTAAAGATTTGAGTTGTGGATCGCCTTTAAATGCACCGCAACCCCAATTTCCTGAAGCAACACCAGGATGTATTACATCTTGTAGAGGATTATAAAACCCAACGTAAGCTTTATTTAATTCTCTTTTAATAAATCTGTCTTGGTATTGATCATAAATATTTGAAAAATCTAAAGCGTCTATAGCAACAATATAACATTGACGACGATTATTTCCATTTTCGAAAGGAGTATTATCAAAATGATCTCCATCAAATTTAAAACTGTCAGAATACCCCATGAAATTACTGAATTGTTCTGCACCAATAATAACTAAGGCTTCGTTATCTTGTAAAACTTCAGTAAAAAGTCTGCTAATTATTAATTCAGGACATATTGAAGATCGAATTTCTTCTTGAAAACAGTTATCACCTAAAATTTTGCTTCCAACATATTTGTTTGAGAAATTTACTTGAAGTAATCCAACCCCCTCTACAATTGTACCATTAGACTTAATATGTAAAGGAGTTTCTGATAATGGCATATTTAAATTGGACCAATCTGGTAAATTATCTCTTCTTATTGAACGTCGGCTAAACGTTAAGACCCCAATTGGCATCTTTTTTGTAACACGCTCAAAATAATTAACAATGCATTTAATTTTTTCAACTACACGATGTAGCTGTGACTGAAAAAGGCTACAAACAAATATTTTTATAATTAATAATGCCATCAGCTAAAAGGATAAATAATACCGATTAAAATTTATGTCAGGAAAATTGTCCCCCAAGTTTTGTGTGCTTCTTCTATCTGGAAAAGTGCATAGAAATGCATTTGCTAATAAGCATGCAATTTGTTCTTGGCTTAAACTAATCGAATGATTTTGACCTTGTTTTAGCAAAGGTATTCCAGTTTTAATTAAATATGGTAATTGCAAAGCCAAATTTATTATTTTAGGTAATGTCCTATGAAAAAACATATTTTTGTCCTTCAACTGTTCACAATAAGTATGTAAAGCTTTAAATGTGCTGATGTCTGTATTATATTCTGAAATGGCTTTTTCTAGTTCCTGACTAGAACTGAACTGTTTCCACAATGATTTTGTTATTAATGGCCAAAGCGGTTCATTTGAATTACGATCACGACGCTATAAATAAAGAAATTACAAAAAATTTTAAACAATAGGATTTACTTTTATAGTTATACCAGCTTATTACTCCGTAAAGATGGTAAATTAACAAAACTTAATCCATTATTTAGGTTTCTTCCTTCATAGGCCTTTGGAGATGTGACACTATTCAACGTTGATAAATCATATAGAACTGTGTGGTTAGCTAGTTGTATAATTGGTTCAACGTGTATAAGATTTTCATCGTTATCATTTGTTATATTGACTGGACTTTCTAACGTAAGTGCTAAAAAAAAATATAATATCATAATACATACTTAGGTACATATAAATACAACAATTATAATATGTCAAGTTCAATATACTGTAACAAATCTTTAGGTAATTTTTTTTATTAGAAGTTTATCTTGCTTTTAGATGGATACTGTTAAGTAAATAAATAAGAACATTATTATATGTGTACTCAAATGAAATATCTATTACAATAAATCAATATAGTATTTTATAGAGTAATTTTTTTAAAAAACATTTGAAAGATGGAGAACTAAAATTTATCTAAATTAATTTTGAACTTTAAAACATAATATAAACCCAGAAAGGGGTTATACCCATATCTAACAGTTTGAAATATTCATTTAAAATTAATCTTTACTATAGAGTTCGCATTTTTGACAAAACGCAACGGTATATATTTTTAAAAAGAAAATAATGTCCTTTTCCGTGCATAACATATAGAAAGTTGATTTAAGATATTTTAAATATTATTAAGATAATAATCTTTCATATGAATGTTTAAAAAAATGTTGTCGTTTTTAGCACATTTTTCAAAATATTTTTAAAAATTTGCCTATTAGTTTCACTCTTCCTTGGATTAATAATCTTCAGGGCTTGGCTTGGACAGACGGCAGAGTGAAACTAATAATTCATCTGTTTATAAAACTTCTAGCACCATTATGATAGAACAATAAAAGATTAACCATGGGTAAAAAACTAATGTTGTACGTTCCCCAAAATTTGAAAAGCTCTATTTTTAAATGTATATAACTCAGGTTCAGATATTTGAAAATAAAGATCTTTCAGAATTACCATAGTATAGCTCACACAATTTTTTTATATTTCTTTCTGTTGAACAAATATTGGGAGTTCAATTTTACTATCTTCAGACACCTGTAACTTAAGCAGCTGGGCATTTTTTTTTTAAATGAAACACAATTAAAGCTGCAACATTATAATTTTTCATGTGTTTAATGGTTAATTTAATTTTATATAGGGTTTTTTTTTAGTATTGAAGAAAGCGTCTCTTGCAAATGTAAGTCAGAACTATTCTAAAATGTTATGTCTTTTCAAAAATTTCCACCTTTAAAAACCATTAGTTTTCATCCTGTTTTGATAATTTTTTTTAATTTAAATTGAATTGAACATAAATGTGGACAGAAAATTACACAAGTTAATGTTTATAAGATACTTTTTAGCACATTTTCAAAAATTTTTAGAATAATGTGCTTATTAGTTTCACTCTGTCCCTCTGTCGTGGGTGTTTACAATATAATAGGGTTAATATCTTAATAATATAGGGTTACCTTATAATTGACGAAAGTGTGATTTGATTTTTCCAATTTCTCTAACATTATTCTAATCATTTCTTTCAATTTTTATATTATTATAAATTTTTTGTAATCCAGAACCCTATATAACAAGAAAAACCGTTACCACACTTAAAAATATATTACTGAAGCTTTAATCTTTATCTCTTGCTGAAGAAAACGCCTAAGTTACAGGTGTCTAAAAATAGCAAATTTCAATTTCTGAGCTCTAATAGTTTTTAAACAGGAGGTGGTACTAAAAACATTTCTAAGGAAATTTATTTTAATTCTAAAAATTCTTTCCTCAAAATTTCTAGTCCCTATCTAAAACCGTGCCGCAGTTGTGAAGATATAAAAATCATGCATGGTTTTCATATAACTGTAAATTTAAATACTAAATTAAAAAAAATTTTTATAATTTTGATATTGATTTATAAAGGTAAAAAACAATCCTGTGAAATGATGTTTTTAAATTGTAAAAATGTTAAGCAAAACATGAGATATACACAAAAGTTGTTCTGCAATATCAAATTATGAGACCTACCCATGGTTAATATTTTTTTCTCTATCTTAAGCAGTGTAGAAGTTTTGTAAACAGACGGACAGAGTGAAACTAATAGGCACATTTTTTCAAATTTTTTTTGAAAATGTGCTAATTGAAAAAAATCGTTCGAAAAATTTTTTAGAAAAAATTTCTCACACTTTCGCACAGTCACGCTTTCTTTTACTTTAGGAGGCTGTAGCTCTATGACGAGTGGATACTGCTATATTTCAACGTTGTAGGTAGAAGTGTTGTAAACATCCAAACGGACGAACAGAGTGATAATAGGCATATCTTTTCAAAATTCTATTGAGAATGTGCTAAGAAATATGAAATAATTTCTTGTTGCAATGAAAAATTCACAATTTATATGAAAAAGTTGGTTGCTTGAGTACTACCCGAATTTTGGTCGGATCTCAAGCAGAAAAAATAAGAAACCTATAAAACCTTTCTTAGTTTTTGAGTTATTGTACTGATGGACAACTAAAACTTAATCGACAAATTTTGATCCGATACATACATATGTACATATGTACACTTCGAGTGTAGATCTATCATGCTTATTTCGACGTGTTCCAAATAGAGAAACAATTTTAATGTAGCCCGAGACTAGCGTACATTTACATTTGTATTTCTAATTTTATTCGTTTTTAACAAAATTATCTTTATGAGTTTATCTTTAATTGAAAATGTATTGTGAGAAAAAGCTTCGAAAAATGACATTTCATAAAGATTTTTTTGTTCTTTTCTGTTTTTGTTTAAGAAAAATGCCCAATTTTAACAATTTTCTTTTCAAGTTTTCGATATGAAATATTTATTAAAAATAAAATTTGGAATTTCTTCCTTAACATACGAAAATTTCAGCTTTCAACTCGAAATTTTCAACAAAATAAAATTTTCAGTTTTTTTCTAGCATTACATATCGCCGCCATTTAATACTCTCAAAAAATTATGAGAGTAGGTTAGGTACGCAAACGCAATTATAAGGTCTGTCTGCGTACTTTCCTGACTAATTTCTCTGACTATTTTTGTTTTGAGAGAAAAGAGTAAAATTTGACGTTTTTGTCATTTTATTGTCATTTGTAATTGTAAGGAAAAGTACGCAGACAGAAAACTGACTATAATGTTTGGTTGTAATTACAATTGACAACAATAAGGTACAAGTTTTTTGTTCAGATTTTTTTTTAATTCAATTGTTTTAAATAAATTATTTATTATTAAAAATGGAAAAAGAATTAGTTTTAATGGAAATGGTTGATAGTGATTCAGAAAAAAGAAGAATAAGGAAGTTGTAGTAGTGAGACCGAAATAAATTAAACATTGAATAATAAAACATCTAAAGTGCGTTTCGTTTCTTACTCGTTTCAAAATGGCCGGAATAGAGTTCTACTTCGAGAGCAAACCTAACTTGAATATTACAAAGTTACAAAGGTCGAACTGTCAAAGTCTTATGAAGTGTCATTATTATATTATTATTTCAAATTTTTATATTATAAATTTACATATTGAAATACTTGTAGACGAAATCGGTCGATTGAACTATATTTAAAACAAAATTTTTTTTAAGACTCCATTATTTATTTGTAATAAATACATGTTTTAAACGAAAACGCATAAACTGAAGTCAGCGTAAGAATGAAACTCACTCTGTTAAAATATATTTTTTTGACATTTAAAAACTTTATAAATTTATAAAGTTTTTGCCCGATAAAATTTTCCTGGCTAAAACTTTATAGGGGAAGTGTGTCACGTGATCAAAAATTTAGTCAGAGAAATAGTTACTCTCAGTACGCAGACAGTTTTCGGGCTAAAAATTTAGAAGGTTTTACATTTTTTATAAAGTTTTTGAGACTTGAGTACGCAGACAGACCTATAATAAATTAGTGAACATAACCTAATAATTTTTTTTTTTTTATTGCATTTCTCTGGATATGAAATTACACAGCCTTTCCTGTTCAGGCGTGGCTGTAAATGTCGTAAGGGGGAATAACTCTTACGACATGTGCGGGACCCACACTCCCTCGGTGTTTACAGCGTATTTTATACGCTGTTACCCACTAGCTTTCTAATAGATTGTACTGCGAATTTGGTAAATATTATTTTAGTTCAAACAAAGTTTTTATATTTTTAATTTGTATATGTTAATAAAAACTTATAAAATTTATATAAAAGTTTGAAGTTTTTTCTTTATGTTTTTTATTAACTTTCAAATCATATTTTTCAACAATATTTTGAAAATTTTGCAAAAATTAATGTAAGTTATGGGTTATTCTAATTTAAAATGTCCATGTTGATAAGTGTATACTGTATAATGTACATACAATGATGTGTCCCTACATATGTACATATTTGTGTATGTATATCTACCGATGTAAATATTTAATTTTGGTTAATTTTACATTATTTAATTTTCCTCGTTTCTCTTTAGTCTTTTCATGTAATTTTAAATTTGTAAATTTTTATTTACTTTTAATTACTTTGAAATTTTTGTATTTTTCAATATTAAAAATGGGTTTTAAGACAATCAACATATCTAATCTACATATGTACATACGACATGCATGCATCACCCATATACACCATACATATATGTAAGTATTCAAATATATTATGTATATGTATGTATTTAAATTTAAATAATTTTTTTGTTAATTAATGCAACTCCATGTGTTAAATGTTATGTGTATTACGTGCAGATAGATGTAAGTAATTTATGTGTTGCTATTAAAATTACGTCATTAAGTTTAATAATTCATACAATGTTTAATTTATCATTCTTTCATCTTTTTTTTAGCACATTTTTTAACTTTTAATTTAAAAGAAAAATATAAAAATAACCTACATATGTATGTATGTACGTGTGTACATATCTTAATTAAATTGTTGTTTTTTTTTAAATTATCAATAATTCACCAATCACTTCAATTCAAGTAAAATCTGTAAACACAGTCTGATACTCTGATGCTGATCGTATCGTATTGATACCGTAGCCATATACATATATATGCAAGTATGTATGTATATAAGATAAGTACATATACTTTACTTATGTACATTCATAATTCTTATACAAAATGCATAAACATATTATGAATAAATTTTGCAAAAATATAACTAAACTTAAAAAATTCTACTTACTTGTCATTTTGAAGTATTTGCTATTTTTATAACTTGTAGCTATAGGATCTTTATTAGTTATGTTACTTAATATTTTATGAGATGTTTATTGCTTATGAGCAGAGTACTTTGAACATAATAATTAAATAAAAGATCAAAACAAAGCTATTTGTTTTATATTTTTTACTGGGAATATCCCGTTTTGAATCTATAAATATAAAAACGTCCGTCTAGCTAGACGATGACCGACTAACTACTTAGTACTTATAATTAATCTCAATTTAGCGACATATGTCAATGTGGCAGAAAATAACACATTTGATTGTTATACTGGTTATACCATAAAGAAACTATATACATACATAGTTTCTTTATGGTTATTTATACATACAAAAATTAACTGTGTTTTCCAATTAAGAATTTGATTTTAGTTATTTCAAACTTACTTTTTTTAAAATATTTTTTTTGAAGTATAAATTATAAAATACAATTTTTAAATATGTATTATGTATAAAAAAAACTATTTAACAAAAAATGTATTTTTTAAAATAGAAATGTTAAAAAATTAGCAGGTTGAATCCTTTACTTCCAGCACTTCATTTATATTTCGATCTGTTGTTCAGAATTTATCTTTGAAATCGAATCCTCATGAAGTGCAATTGAATAATATAGAACAGGATTTTTCAAAGGGGATATGTAAATGTTCTTGCATGGCTGGACAGGGAGACAAATGTAAACACATACATACATATGTATCTACTTTTTAGAAGGTAGATTTTTTTTTTTAAAGAATTTAGTAAGTATGTAGCTAGGTACACATAAATTGTTTTTTAATTTAAGTTTCTCCTGATTTAGAATTTGTTAAAATTTTTGAAGTATGTATGTATCTACTTCAGAACTTTCTCATCTCATAAAAAAAAAAAATAATCAAAACGATTGTGATTCGCAATATTCTGCAGTTTTTAATAAAACACGTACAACATAGGCTTAAAAGTATTTATTCCAGCTTTAAATTTTTAATCCACTATAGAAAATCCAAAAAAATTTGAAAAATATCTTAAAGTTTTCATAGAAGAAGCTATACAAATTTGCCAATATTCAATGGGACAAAATAATACCACTTGGACAAGTGAAAGGAAAAAGCGTATAACAGCCAGTGTTTCTTACCACCTGTTTACATATTCGTTTTACAAAAATTCCAATTGGGAAGCAAAAATTAAATCTATATATTTAACGGAAATGATGCAACTAGATTTGTTTCGGGAGCAGAAAAGTAGCCCTTTGAAATGGCACAAATTACTATCAACACATCATCGATATATGGTAAAACACCACTTCTGATAACCTTTGCTTTATTGTTTCAAACGCAAAATCTGGTCATCTCAATTCCAGCATCTTCCAATTCATTTCCAATCAAAAAAGCTTTATCTATTATCACTCCGTCTCCCGGTTTTAGTTTGTCTAATAAAGTTGATATATTAAATATAAATAGATAAATATAATTTAATTATCAGTAGCTCTTTTTTTTATTAAATGGCTCTACCAGCTACTGAAGGACTAACATAGTTAACAACTATGGTGTTACGCCTATTAATACCACTTGGCGTTACGTTTATTAATAATCTTATTGTATGTTGGCATTTATAATCTGAATGAGTCGATGCATTAATGACAATTTAAACACCCAAAAGTTAGTTTTGATTTCAGTTCAGTACAATCCAGTACAGTCATTAAATTTGGTTATTTTTCGAAACATATAAGAAGATAAACACTTAAAATTTTGTTCTCTTGTTGGCCAATATATTATTCCGCCTAAAATCTAAAAATAAACCTGGATAATATCAACATTAAGATGTTTTTAACATTTTCAAAATTTATCTCTGAAAGTAGCTTAATTGTTTCGCAAAAGTAGCTCTAAGTTTAATTAAGCCTGGTTTTCATTAGACCGATATATCCACGAAAATGTTAAGAGCATAGGCAGAAGATACAAAAATGATATGTGTTTGAAAGAGATAAAGCTAAAAAAAATATCCATGAAACATTTGAAAATGTGCATGAAAATTATAAAATAAGTTCTCTGAATATATTTTGCTATAAATACGATATTTATAATACATATGCAAAAATTGTATATCTTACAAAAAAATTTCTCCATGACTACCATTTTTAGAAATGTATTTCTCTGCCACATAAATGTGGACAGGAAATTACACAGCCTTTCCTGTTCAGGCGTGGCTGTAAGTGTCGTAAGGTGGAATTACTATTACGACGTGTGTGGAATTCGAACCCACACTCCCTCGGTGTTTACAGCGTATTTTATACGCTCTTACCCACTAGGCCATCGAAGCCCCTACATATATTAAAATGATTCTATTATAGGTAGGTATAATATTATTAATAATTAATAATCTATATTATTTTTAACAACTTCATAAATATAAAATTTTAAATTTTTAGCTAAATATGATTAGAAACATTAATAAATTAGGTTATGTACATTTTTAACTGTCAAAGTGTTGCTGCAATATTTTTAATAATATAATTTTTTTCCCTCTTTCCCACTGATAGTACACTATATTTTTCTCTTTCTAAAGTTGCGATAATATCTACGAAATTTGTCATGAAAACCAGCCTTTAAACATAATTCTACTGGCTGTTGTACTAAATGTAATTCTACTATGGAAATTTACTGGCCATTTAGCGAATGAAACGTTTGATTTTAGTTTTCTCATGGTAAGAAAAATTTTTATCAGTCTACAATTTACATTTTGATGAGCACCACCATTGTAAATGGTTTCGCAATTATATTAAAATTATTAAAATTAGGAATGTCTGTCAAAATTTTCTTTTTTTTTCAGTATTCCAAAAGGAGGTGGTAAATCCAATCCCATGATTGTCGCATACTGTTTAGCTTTATCAATAACTTCTTACGACCTTCACAGTTTCACTTGATTGTTTAATTTTTCTAAAAAAGTTTCCTTTTATTTTTGTAATACCTACTAACTCTAAAACTAAAGCATTGCGTTTACAATAAACTTTATAAGGAAATAGTCGCTATTTCTTCACTGACAATTTATGGAATTAATCAGTTGGAACAATCTTATTAGAAAGATAAACAAGTTTTTTTACGTTCTCTGGATTAAGCTTAGATAGTAATTATTTAGTTTAAAAGTGCTGACTACATATTCTAAAATATTTTGGAATTTTTTTTCAATACGTAACAAAGGAATCCATTCTTTTATTTAAAAGTTATCGAATACTTTTGGTCTAGTTTCCACGTGCTGTTAAAAATATGTTTTTTTTTAAATTTAGCATGCGTTCATACTCTTACCACTAAATTAATTTTGTGGACCAAATTTTCTGTTTTCACGAAAAAAAGAACTTCCAATTAAAATTTTAGCACTCTAAATTAATTCTCAAACTAATACATTTTTAGTAAAGATTTAGGGAAGAGTTAGAAAATTTTATCTATAACCACTTGATTCTTGTTTAAATAATGAGGGGAAAATAATTGAAAAAAATTTTTTGGAAATTGAAAATTGAAATTGATTTAAAAACAATTCGAAATATTGGGGTTGATATTTTTTAAAAACAATTCGAAAAATATTCATATTCATAATTTCAGTCACAGTACATATTTACACTAAACTATTTTTATTGTTTTTTTGAAAAATATGCCTGTAAAACCTTAGTGTTTCTACCTTCTACCTTGTTTTCTTTATGTACGCCTTTCGCTTTTTTTTTTGGAAATAGATATTATAATATTATAAAAACACAGAAATCTTTCATGTATACATATATTAAAAAGTTTTAAAAAATATCAAAATCAATGATATTAATTTATTTTGTTTTACGTTTTTTTTTGTGTATCCCTCTCTTAAATTTTTATTTAAATTTTTACACACTCATAGATTATTAGATAAATAACTGTTTAGTAAATACAAGTGGGAACGTATATTATAGTGCAGCATCGGTTGAAAGAACACATGTGGAAGGTAGACCTTTGCATATTATCGAATATTCTCTCCGATATTAGAGACGTCCATAGCGTAATTTTGTCATAAACTTAAATATAAATATTACCCCTAGACAGGCGATGAACATAGATATATTAATTAATAGATGGGAAGTTAGGCATAGTCGTTTCTTTTCTTCTTATGTGTTTTCCTATCTTAAGGTATTCAGTCAAAAAAGTACATATGCATTTTATAATATGTATACATTTCGTTCACTCAGCTGTTTATATTTATTAAAATAATAGGTCTGTTTGCGTACTTTCCTGACTAATTTCGCTGACTATTTTTGTTTTGAGAGAAAAGAGTAAAATTTGACGTATTTCTCATTTTATTGTCAATTCTAAGGAAAAATATACAGACAGAAAACTGACTAAAAATGCTATAGTTGACACTTTATACTTGCAATTGACATATAATGTTATATTGTAATTACAATTTTTAAATTCAATTGTTTTAAATAAATTATTTATTATTAAAAATGGAAAAAGAATTAATTTTAATGGAAATGCTTGATAGTGATTCAGAAAAAGAAGAATCAGAAAGTTGTAGTAGTGAGACCGAAATAAATTAAACATTAAATAATAAAATACCTAAAGTGCGTTTCGTTTCTTACTCGTTTCAAAATGGCCGGAATAGAGTTCTATTTCGAGAGCAAAGCTAACTTAAATATTACAAAGTTACAAAGGTCGAATTGTCAAAGTCTTATGAAGTGTCATTATTATATTATTATTTAAAATTTTTATATTATAAATTTAACTATACTTAAAACAAAATTTTTTTAAGACTCCATTATTTGTTTGTAATAAATACATGTTATAAACGAAAACGTATGAACCGCATTCAGCGTAAGAGGGAAACTGTTAAAATATATTTTTTTGACATTTAAAAACTTTATAAAGTTTTTGCCCGATAAAATTTTCCTGGCTAAAACTTTATAAAAACTTTATAGGGGAAGTGTGTCACGTGATCTAAAATTTAGTCAGAAAAATAGTCACTCTCAGTACGCAGACAGTTTTCGGACTAAAAATTTATAAAGTTTTACATTTTTTGTAAAATTTTTGAGTACGCAGACAGACCTAATGTAAAGCAGTTTTTCATTACCAGTTTCATTCAGAAATTTTAAGTTTTTATATTACTTATTAATTGATATATTTTGAGTTTAAAATTAAAATTAAATTTAATTAAGATTATTCAAAATTTTAACTTCGAAATGAAATGAAATTATTTCACCTTTTAGGACGTATTTCTGAGGAAACTAAAGCAATACATATGAAAAATTGGCTGAAAATATTTTCTTTCCTGCCTATCTATTAGTTAATATATCTATGGCGGTGAAGAAAATATGTTTACTTTAGTCAATTTTGAGAAACAGAAACAGCTGAGTGAACCGTGCTCATGTATTACTTTAGTTTCTTCAGAAATATTTCCAAAAAGATGAAATAGTTGCATTTCTATTTTTTTAAGAATTTTATCACTTATTTTGTTACTTTACAAGTAGTTAAAATTTTTAATAATTTTAATTAAATTAAATTTTAATTTTAGAAATAAAATAAACCAATTATACAATAAAACCAATAAACCAATAAAAAACAATTTTTTACTCAATAAATCCAATTATTAAGTAATAAAAAAACTTGAAATCTCTTATATGGAACTGGTTACGAGAAACTGCTTTAAATAATTTTAATCAATATTTATTATATATACGATACAAGTAACAATAGTATTTATTGAATAATGTTTTTTTTTAAACACATAAAAGACCTAAGCAAGACCTAATTTCCCATCTACTTGCAACATATCTATGATAGCAATGCTTTCAATTTGGTAATTATTACATTGTGGTATTCCACAAACAAAATACTGTTCTGTTTTAATCATTTTATTAGTTTATTACTTTTATTTTATTTAAGTGTATGAAAACTTTATTTATTTATTATAAAGTTGTAAACTTATATTACCTTTTCTGCATTATAAATATGCCATATGATTCTGAATAAACGAATAGCTTTAATAAATAAGTTTCCTGGAAGCGACACCAGATGGATTGTCAAAACGGCGATTATTACCCGTTGATAGGCAATAGAGAAAATAATTTCCATCAATTTTGAAAATCAGCTGAGTGAACCACGTTATGTATTACTTTAATTTCTACAGAAATAACTTAAAAAAGTTGAAATACTTTCGTTTCTAATTTTTTTAAGAATTTTATGCCTTATTTTGTTATTTTACAAGTCGTTAAAACTTTTAGTAAATTTTTACTTAAACGGTTAAATTAAATTTTAATAACAAAATATTTAAAATATTAAGTAAAATAACAAATTAAAATCTCTTAAATCGAACTGGTTATGAGCATATGAGATACTGAGAAACTGGTTTACGTAATTTTCATAAATAAAAGGCTTTCCAATTTGAGTGATATGATTTCTTTAAAAAAAAAACACACTATTTGTTAAGAAATTCAAATGTTTTTTATTTAATGTGAAGTACAATTGATACAATTAAGTTCTGAATAAAACGTCATTCAAATGGTCTTCACAACTTCTTTTGCAGGAACGAATTTGATAAACCCAAATTTCGAGCACTTTTTCCACTAAATCAAGTCTTATGTCATGAATAACACGTTCAATATTGACTTCTAAAGCTTGAAGAGAGTCTGGTTTATTGCTAAAGACCAATGACTTCAAATAACCCCACAAGAAATAGTCTAATGGTGTTAAATCACAACTTCTTGGGGGCCAATGTCACAATTTCTTGAAATAATCGAATCTCCAAACTTTTCTCACAATAATTTGGTTGTTGCACATGCTGTGTGGCACATAGCCCCATCTTGTTGGAACTAGATGTTGTGAAGATCAACTTCTTCCAATTTCGGCCATAAAAAGTTGGTTATCATCGATCTATACCGCTCTCCATTGACAGTAAGGGTGTTACCAGCTTCATTTCGAAAGAAGTACGGACCGATGATTCCACCAGACCAAAAACCACACCAAACTGTCAATTTAGGTGAATGTAATGGTTGTTCATGAATAATTTCTGGATTTTCCTAAGACAGATATTGCTTTCATTTTCATACCAAAAACTTGCTTGCTCGAGAAACGTGTAAAAAGTATTTTTAGCTTGATGTCTTTTTGTACATATGTTTGCGTGAGTATGCCTGTGGATACGTGTACAGCCTAAACGACCGAGCGGAAGTTTTTGAAATTTCATATTTAAGGTTCTGACGTAATTATCTTGGATTAATAAGCTTTTGGAGCACATTGGACAAACGCAAGTGGTGGTTTACTAGTGTAAATTTGAAGTCTTTTATGAATATTTTTTAACAGTAAAATATTATGAAGAAAATTATTAAGAAAAAGTTGTTAAACAAGTAAAGGGCAACAACTTTGCCATAAAACATGTTTTGATCCAACTAACTTTAAGTTTTATTTAATTAAATAACATATTTCATACATATTATAATACGCTATAGAAGGGCATCGGTGGCCTATTGGGTAAGAGCGTATAAAATACACTGTAAACACCGAGGGAGTGTGGGTTCGAATCCCACACACGGCGTAAGAATTATTCTCCCTTACGACATTTACAGCCACGCCTGAACAGGAAAGGCTGTGTAATTTTCTGTCCACATTTATGTGGCAAAGAAATGCATTAAAAAAAATACGCTAATGCATTATATGAAAAAATTTTTTTTGTTTTTTATCTTTTTTATATTATTCTCTTTTTGATGACGCAAAATTCAAACTGTAAAATTTTTGTTTGATTTAATATTAATGTATATTCAGTTAAAAAAATTCTCACGTTAAAAATAAAACCTAAACTGAAACTATTAGTTAACAAACACATAACATAAATAAATTTTATCACAAAATCCACAGGTATAAAAAATAAATAAAACAAAATTGTCATAACATGCATATATGTACATATGAAGTTAGAAAAAAAACATTGGTCTTGCTGTAAACCAAAAATAAAGACCTAAAACTTCAACAGGAATAAAATTCTTCTTTATTAATCCAATAATCTACTTCTTAAAATCTGTCAACTATTTTAAAGTTTAACTACAGATATATGTATGTACATATTTATTTGTAAATCAAGCTTCATATAAATAATTACTAAATTATAAGGTCGAAATCTTTATTTCAAGCTAATAATATATACAACTATAATTAAAATTATAAAAAAGTTAGTTCACTTTTACTTAATATTTAGTTAGTTCACTTTTACTAATATTAATATTAGTAAATATTTGAAATTTTGACACGATGAAATTTTTTACAGCTAATTTTAATAAATAAATTTTTAAAGTACATTATACTTTTGACAGTTAAAAACTAATTCCGAAAGTACTAAGATTCACGCGGTTTGCTTGATACCTATATAAACGTAAGGTGAATCTCTAGAAACGTACTGTTACGCAACCGTAGGCTTTGCATGATAAGCACCTATGGTTGTTGGTCATAAAGCGACGCTGGCATTTGGTCGTTATTTTATTTAGAACGCGACGCTAGAGCGACGCGAGCATTGGGTCATCTCATCTCATCACCTTAAGCGGAGTGCTGAAATAAGTTGTGTTTCCGAATTGTGACACATCAAGTAAATCGTATTATTGTAAAATTAATTTTGAATTTATTAGGTTTATTAAAAAAAAAATGGCTAATTTTTTACAAGAAAGTCCGGTAAAATATGTGTGCTCTTGTGGTATTCTTAATCCAATAACCAAATTATATTTTTGTCGACATTGTTTAAGTTTAAGGTGCGGCTTTTGTGTTTGCCATGAAGTAAGTTAAATAGGAAAAATATTTTTCTTTAAATATTCATTTATGTATATATTTTTTAAGGTTGATTCTCATTTTTGTTCAAACTGCTTAGAAAATATTCCTTCTAGTGAAGCTCGCCATAAAAAGTATAAATGTAGTAGTTGTTATGATTGTCCATCATGCCGTCATACATTGTCAGCAAGAGCTACTACTGTAACTGTTCCAAAGTCTGTACATTTAATATTTTTGTAATCTATTTTAATAACGTATGACTTTCTTTTTTTTTTAGAAAACCGGATGAACCTGTCAAAGAAGGTGAAGATCCCAAAACTTACCAAAAAAAAATGTATTATTTGGCATGTTTGGCTTGTAGATGGACTTCTAGAGATGTAGGGATTTCAGATCAAAGTGCTGGTAAAAATGAAATAAACTGTTTTTCGATAAAATTATATATTAACTATTATCAATTATTTCAGCTACTGGTCATTGGCCAGATAATGAACATTCAAATCAAACAAGATTTTCAACTATATTTGAATATTATCAAGCAGTTGTTCTTCAAGAAAAACAAGAAAAACAAGAATTTTGGAGAAGAAAATCTCCAAAAGCTCATAAATATCCATCATTAACAGTAATTGATTTTCAGTTTTTGTAATAAACTATATTATTTTCTTTTTTTTAAGGATCGAACTGGATTAACTGTTTCTATGATAAGAAGACAAATTGGTTGGAGTGATAAAAATCCACCAAAATCAAAACCAGCTTCTATAAGTTCTTCTGTAGCTTCCGAAGAAGTAGAAGAATTGCCAGACGTTGTTTTTACAAAGCCAATCAACCTAAAAAATGGTTTGTAATTGTTTGGTGAACATTTTTATTTTATTTACACTTAAATTTATTGGTCTTTTTTAGTTACTACTATTGCACAAAGACATGCTCAGCCAGCTGAACAACCGTATACCGTAAATAAATTATATCCCCAAAGAAAATCACTTTGGATAAAACGTTCACTTCGATGTCGCCAATGTGAACATAACGTTATTAAACCTGAATTCCATCCAGGATCTATTAAATATCGTATTCAATTGTTTGCAAGTTATCATATGCCAGAAGTGCGCTTAGTTTCTTTAGGTGATCCTAAAATGCCACTTAAAGCTGGTGTAAAAAATCAAATTATTTTAAAATTATCAAATCCTACCATGCAAGATATGACCATAACAATAATGGATTTACCAACTGACAACGAAGAAGTTGAAATAATTAATGATTTAAAAAAGAATTTTGAAAAACAAGCTCAAATTTCTACTACAGCTAATACATCAGCTCCAATAAGTTTAAATACTAACTTGTCAAGGCAACCATCTTTAAATGAAGAAACAAGAATCGTCGATTTAAAAATGAATGCTTCATTAGAAATTTTAGATTCTTCATTTATTTTAAATCGTCGGGATGATTCTGCTGAATTTGATGAAGAAGTTCAAATTGAAAAAGAGGAACCAAAGTTAGTTATTTTATAATTTAATATTTTTGATATTAATTTGATTTTTTTTAGATTTATCGTTTGGAGGAAATCCAATAAAGTATCAATAAAACTAAATTTTACACCAAATGATGATTTAGAAATAGGAAATGATGTAACTTTAGGTTTTACAATTCAATATACCTATGTTAATACATTTAGCAATACTCCTGAAAAGAAGGAACCTCAACAACATGCATTAAATTGTAGAGTATATGTAAAAGTTGGAAGTATTTCATAAATTAGAATCTTGTTATGTTACTGAAGTGAAAAGTGGCTGTTGTGTTTTTTTATTACATAATATTTGAATATTGCATTGTCTAATTTATCTTCTATATAAACTTTAATATATTTATTTATTACTAATATTGCTACTAAATATTATATTCTTATATTAAATGGATTTTATTCAAATTATATAATAAATTTGATTTATTATAATCGATTTCGCTAAATCGTCATTATTTTTTAAAATGAAATAAAAATACTCCTAAAAAAATCTGATCTTTTTATTTGTTAAATAATTATTTAAATATTGCCAGTTAAAGCCCTACTTTTAAATAATAAATACGTGCTTCTTATTGTATCAATTTACATTTGTAAAATACATAGTATTTTTTCTAAAAAGAATGTAGAAATCATTGCATTAACATTATTTTTACTTGTTAACCATTAATATTTAATATTTTGATTTATTTAAATAATTTTGTTATTGTTTGGGGTTTTGTTAGAAATACATAGAAGAATCGGAAAATAGGAGAGATAGGTTTAGTAACTCGGAGAAGGCTTATGAGTTATGACTTATAAGGATTATTTGTTAATCTCATATATATTTTAAGCTAAATCCCTATATGAGGACAAGGGTTTGGCAGTTTGACCTATTTTATCTTAACAAATGTTTGATTTTGGTTAATATAGGCAAATATAGGACATATTAAAATATTATTGTCCCAAAAAATAGGATCCTGGAAATATTTGAATGCTTATAGCTTCATTATCTCACTTTAACTCCCTTAGAGTGAGAAAAAAAATGTGGAAAAAGAGTTTTTGTATTATGTACCTATATATGTATGTATGTATATATATGTGCCTTTCTTGGTAAGTATTTCGCGCGGATTGAAAATAAATTTATATTTTTTTAATAAATATTTTTATTAGAAAACAATAAACTACATATGTACATATTATAAATTATCTTTTTCCTGACAAAATAAAGTAATAAACTAAACAAATTTATAAATTTTCAAAATAAATAGCTATAATTTAAAATAAATGCATAATATATGTATATATGAACATATACATATGTATGTATATATGTATTATGTTAATCATATTTATTGAGAAATTTAAATTTGTATTTTTGATTTGATTTTGCACATTTTAATAATTTTTCAATATTTTTGTTTTAATATTTTTATAAAACCTATGCTTCTGTTTTGGATCGGATCGGCAAAAAAGTTTCCCTCAATGGATTTGCATAATCTAAAGCAAATTGCAATTCGAATCTGCGGTTTTTTTCTGATATATGTGTGTGTGGTTGTTTACGAACAACGTACGTTTTAATATGTTTTTCGTTAAGTCGTCTCCGAATTGTAGTTTTGCTGATTTTATTGCTTCTGAATCTGTTTATTTCGTTGTAAATGTTTTGTGTCAGTGTGATTGGTTACTTCAGGATTTGATTTTACAAAACGTATTAATTTTTGTTTAATAACATTACCCACTCTCAGATTTGATTTATCTTCCACTTCACTCACTACTCGTTTTCTCCTGCTTCCTGCTATCTTAACCACAGTCTAAGTGCTTTCTTGTTTTTTTTATTTAATAAAAAATTGTCCGCTTATGGCATTTATATTTTTCACAGAGTTTTACTGCAAAAATGCCATTATAATATTCTGCAACTATTGCTGCACATGTTTCTATCGATAATTCATTTTTACGAGGCTAAACTTCCCGAAACTTACGAAAAACATACCTCAAATGGTTAATATTTAAATAAGTTATAGGTACATGTGTATGTAAATAATTGTGATGATCACGTGTTTTTATAGCATTTAAAAACTAAAAATAATGAACTATATTATTATTTTATTAACATATTTTTAATATACATAGGTAGGTCTAGGTACATATTATGTTTATTATCTTGAATTACCTATGTGTTGATATTGATATGAATGATGCGAACTATAAAATCCCTATTAATTCATAATACATGCTAGTTTAAATGTTTTTAACTGTTGAAATAGATTTAAAAAAATTATTAGAAAGCGTTTTAAGAGTTATGTAGCTACAAAATCAGGTTATGTCACGGGTGGTTCATGTCAGGTTATGTCAGATTATGTCACGGTGGATAAAATTTTTTATTGCTGTTTTACATGTATTGGTGACTTGCAATTGGTTCAACCGCTAAATTTTGGTTGAAAAAATTGCAATTACTTGTTCGTCGTTTTTTTTTGCATAAATTCGGTTTAAAGCTTCTTTTAGGAGAAACGAGGAAGTGGGAAAGAGAATGAAGAAATTACAAACTGAACTGCAGAATGCATCTAAGTGTGAACAGAGGGATATATTGTTAGCCGTGCCTATGCTTAATTTAAACTGATAAATAAAAAAAAAACGTTTCAAATATTGAAAAATTTTTATTTTAAAAAACATATTTTTCACGCTTCTGCTAGAAAATCGAAATTTTAAAAGCCAAACTTTCAAAATTCAAATGCATCAAAATGCAAACTTTCAAAATCAAAATGCGTCAAAATCCAAACTTTCAAAATCCAAGCATGTAGAATCAATATAATAGATAAAATATATATGGAATTCATACTCTCGAAAAAGGTATAATTCTGATTTTGAAAACAACTCTAAAATCCTTCCTAATTATTTTTCTTTGACATACAAAGTTTTTAAAGTAGTCAAACCCCCGCTAACTAAACAAATTGTTTTTTTTGATGTGATCTATTCTTTAATCCATCCTAATTCTTATATACATATGTACATATGTATGTATGTATATATATTCTGGAAAAAGCGTCTAATCTTGATTTTGTAACCAACTCTAAAATCCGTCCTAATTCAGAATCTCACAAATGTATACATATGTATATATGTACATACATACATACATTTATATAAATATTCTGGAAAAATATATTTTGATGCATTTGGATTTTAAAAATTTGGCTTTTGATTCAAACCCTGATTTTTGATGTGATCTATTCTTTAATCCATCCTAATTCTTATATACATATGTACATATGTATGTATGTATATATATTCTGGAAAAAGCGTCTAATCTTGATTTTGTAACCAACTCTAAAATCCGTCCTAATTCAGAATCTCACAAATGTATACATATGTATATATGTACATACATACATACATTTATATAAATATTCTGGAAAAATATATTTTGATGCATTTGGATTTTAAAAATTTGGCTTTTGATTCATTTGGATTTCGAAAATTTGGTTTTTGACGTATTTGGATTTTAATTTTTGGATACTTGAGAAAGTTTGGATTTTAACGAATTTGGATTGTAAGCGTGCTGCGTGATCCATTTTTCAACAAATATTGTACAAATATTGTGCATTTATTATTTTGGTCAAGGATTTCTATAAACCCATTATAAATAAAAAAAAATATGCAAATAAATACCCTGCGAAGAATTTAAAATATTTTAATATTATCTATCTTATCATGTACATACATTAAATAAATAAATAAATTTTATTCTTATATTTTCCTTTTGATTGTTTTATTATCTAAAAACAAAAAAAAAAAAAAACAAAAGTGTTAATATTTTAGTTTAATCTTTAAGTTTTTGTTTTTTTTTTTTATTTTTTATTTGAAAAAAAAAATATCTTTGCGTACTGCGGTTGCTCTTACAAGATAATTTAAAAGTACGGTTGCTAAAGGCTTATTTTTAATTTTAACAAATATTTAAAAAAGTTCGTCACACCTCCAAAGTGTATACAATATACATTCTAATTTTTATTTTATTTATATTAGTTTTAAATAGCTTAAAAAATATTTAAAACAAAATTAAAATAAAAATTTAAAAAGAAATTACTTTAAAATTGTTATTTAAAAATATTTTAATTTACGCATATAAAATGTTGATAGTTTGTACTTGATATACGTTAACAAAAAGATTTGTTTCATATATTAAATTAAATAAATAATATAATGTATCTTAGATATATAAATCATTAAAATTATTTTATTATATACTATATATAATATACATACTTATAATGTATTATGTATATATAATACACTTATAATGTATTATATATAGTCTATTTATATTAATATAAAAGCGAATATTTTATAGACTCCTAAACTGCTTAGCCTATCTTCATGAAAATTTACATATAAAGATTTTTGGGGGAGTGTTTCTGCTCTAACGAGCCATTTTGCTCTAACGGGCCGCCATTGTTAAAAGTTGATTTTATAACCAGATCATTTTTAAACTTAGAAATTCGACATTTTATTTTAAACTTTTTTGACTGTTCGACTTTTTTTAAACGACATTTTGTTTTGAACAAAAAGACTGGCTCCCAATAATCCTCGTATTTTTCCACGCGAGCTTTTGATATTCGAGATTTAAAAACGCAAGATTTTAAAAAACGAGATTTATAAAAGTACGAAATTTTTAATCGCGAATTTCGATACGCTCCCAAAGGAAATACTCTGATTTTGATACAACTCTAAAATCCCTCCTAATTTAGAATCTCACATATTGATATATATATGTATATTCATATTTTGTAAAAAGCGTATAACCCTGAGTTTGTAATCAACTCTAAAATTCACCCAATAAGTATATTTTTTTTTGATACATATTTCCACATCAAAGAATATAATATATATAGCAAGAATTTACAAAGCTTTACTTTAATAGAGAATAAATACTCCACTCTAAATATAACGAGTTATATCTTCCTCCATAAAATGAAATTATAATTGTTATAGTGAAAACAATTATACTAAAATAGAGTTGGAATATGCGTTTGCTATACAATATATTGTATTAGATACTTTATTTTTATATCCTACACCTAAAGTATAGGTTATATTAACTTTAGTATGGAAAATTTATATGGTAGCTTACTAATTACGAAAAGAAGTCTAAGTTCGAATCTGGATAAAATCGGTCCATGGGTTCGGATTCTGGAAGCTTCCGAATGATTTCGTAACAAACGAGATTATCTCCAAAACCAACAAAGATAGAACCCTTACATTTGGTACAATGATGTTCCTTCCTGTTTGATCTCTGAAATTTGGGAGGATTTTGTTCATGGGCTCCGATTTCAGAAGCTTCCGAACGAGTCCGAAGCAAACGAGATTAACTCCAAAACCAACAAAAGTATAGAACTTTAAAATTTTGTACAAGGATGTTCTGTCGTGTTTTTTTTACGTCTCTGTTATGTTTTCCTTATGTCTTCAAATTTGAAAGGATTTGGACCATGGCTTCGAATTTCGGACGCTTCCGAACGAGTCCCAAAGCAAACCAGTATATCCCCAAAACCAACAAAGATAGAACCTTTAAACTTAGTGCACTGGTGTTGTATCATGTTTTCTTTATGTCTCTGAAATTTGAGAGAATTTTGGAAGCTGCCGAACGAGCCCCAGAGCAAATGAGATTATCTCCAAAACTAACAAAGATAGAACCTTTGAATTTAGTACAATATGATGTTCTTTCGTGTTTTATTTATGCTTCTGAAATTTAGAAGGATTTGACCTATGGATTCGGATCTTGGAAGTTTCCGAATAAATTCCAGAAAAAACTAGTATATCTTCATAACCAACAAAAATAGAGCCTTTATTTTAGTACAATGGTGTTCTGGCATGTTTTCTTTATGTTCCTGAGATGGATTTGATGAATTGGAGTAGCAATTCGTGTACCTGACACGCCTCTTAAGGGCTAATGAGCATATCTTCGAAATTAATAAAGATAGAAACTTGAAATTGTACACTTGTACAAAGATGTTAAAGGATGACTCTTTTACGTTCTTGAAATTCGAGTTTAATAAGGAAGAAAAGGGAAAAAACTCAAGCAGCTGCCAAAAAACTTATGGATTTTTAATTTAATTGGAATTATTCAGGTGTAGGTATTAATAAATCGGTTGCATAGACTTAGTGTTACATTTATTTGTTTTATATTTTTTTACGATTATAATTCTTTTCTTTTATGTGCGAGAAAGTAAAAATTATTGGATGCAAAACAAAATTTGTCATAATTATAAATTATTTATGAATTATCACATAATATTAGATATTAGTTACAATTTATTTATATATATTATTTTCATATGCATGATAATTATTTTATTATATAAACTTTAAAATTTTTCACAATTGTTCTATAAATAATTGTATGCAATTTATTGTAACAATTAATAAACAAATAATGCATTATAATCTATTATATACAGAGTGTTTCCAACTTCAGTACCCGTACTGCACTCAGTGATTGGGTTATAACAAACAAAAATATTGTATTGGGAGGAAAATGGTCTATAATGCATGGTTTTCGAGATATCTATAGACTATAAGGCTTTTTCTATTCTTCATATTACAGAGTGTTTCAATAGAAAATTGAGTTTAAAACATATAATGTTATAGTTTTAAATCATTTCAAACCCTCATAACTTTGTAACTGTTGGGCGTAGATCATTAGCACACAAAAATTAAAATTGGCACTTTACTTTACAAAATGCTTTTTATTTGCATCTCTGTAGATTGATTCAGTTGTAGATTTGTTTATAAAAAACTATTAAAAATTTTTAAAGCCTCATATCTCGAAACCGAATATCTTGTTTGTTTTAACCCCCTCAATCACTGAGTGCAGTACGAGTACTCGAGTTCATAGCACTCTGTATCTGTACAAATATAATATAATATATGTACATATATACTACACACATAGATATCAAATATTTACTTTTATATTTTTAAATAAATAAAGAAAATTTATTGCATCAATTTATTTATTTATATTAAAATTGTATTGTTTCGCATAAATAGGATAATGCAATAATATTACTATCGGCTATTACTAATGGCATTATAGATTGGCATGTTTGCGTTCCTTTTACAGAGTAAACTACTCTTTTCTACTCTCAATTACACCAACCTTTGAGAAAGAGTAGATAGGAGTAAATACGATTATGTTAAGTTAGCGTTCCATTTACAACGCAAAAAAACGCGTTCCATTTACAACGTGTAAAAAAAACGCAAACATTATTAATTTATATAGTAGGACGTAATATTATTTATTTTGTTTATATTATATTATAATTAATTTTTTAGTAATTTTCTTTTAATGAAACAAAATTTGTTATACATGTGCAATTGTAATCGTATAATTGTATATATTGTATATACATATGTGCAGGGAGTATGGATTTCCTCAATTAATAATACGCTATGTACTTAACCACTCGATCACCGAGTTCTTTTCTTTAATTCGAATTTTATTTTTACACATAAAATGATATATACATATATTGTATAATGTATATGTGTAATCATAATTAAATAAAAATAAAATAATTCTTGGATAAGATAATAGATGGCAGAGAAATAAAAATATTTCCGTTTCATTAGGTGGGTTCTTTTTATATCTAGTTTTATATCAAGTTCAGTTTAGTTTAATGTAAAAATTTTACATTTCAAGTCTTCAGTCCAATAATTTCTATTGAAGAAAAATAATTTATTTAAATATCTATTGTTTTATCTTCAAAAACAATTTTTTTTTTTAGATTTAGAGGTTTAATTTTTACTTGAGGCACGAGTGACCGAATAGTTAAGTTAATAATCAAAGAAGTGCAGAATGCAGATTAATATCCTGCATTAGGTATAGGAAATTTTCTTAATAACTTCTTCAACGTTATACGCTACATTAAAGTCTATATATGATTATTAATTCGTTAGGCCAGTCTTCATCAATAAAAGAAAAAAAATGTTCATAATTTTTAAGTCATATGGTCATTTAATGACTATGGAAGTTGTTTTATGACCACAGTAAAGCTAATACCTGTATTATTGAGATGTCATGAGATATATATAGCAGGGTAGTAAGACACTGATGTAGTATTAAGATTTTAATTTAATCCATTTACAAATAAATTTATCGTTTACAGACGAAAAAATATACTATAAAAACAGAAGTTCAGAATTTGAGAATAGGAACATTTTCATTGAAATTTTTGAAATACAAATTGTGAAAATTAAAGATATGTCAAAAGAGATAAATTTGATTTTTTAGATTTTTGATTATTATCGATTTTTGATTTTTATTATTTTTGATTAGTTCGATTTCAATAAGATTGAACAGTTTCAATTTAATTATAATATGTATACCTATACCTTTTTTACTTTAACAGAACACTGTTTTAATTTAAGTGAAGATTTTTTACTTTAAGTGAAGACTTTTTTACTTTAAGTGAAGACTTTTTTATTTTATATGAAATTCTTTTCTTCAGTAATTTAGATAATATGCCTACATATATATAATTAATTTACAAAACTCATAATAATATAATATATGTATGTATATATATATTATTTTGCTTTACTTTATGTACTTTAGAAATTTATTATATATACATACATATGTACATGTATGTATTCCTTATACGGTAGATACTACCTTATATATATAAGGTAACAATTTAATATCTTCACTTATAGTAAAAATGTCTTCACTTGAAGTAAAAAATTTTCACTTAAAATAAAAATACCTTCAATTAAGGTAAAAATGTTTTCAGTTAAAGTAAAAAAGGTATACATACATAGTAGATATATATAATATATAATATTCATAAAAATAATCTATAAAATATAACAAACTATCATATAAACTTTATACCTATAACATTTTTAAACATTTTTAAAATGCCTAAAAAATGAATAAAAATAAAAAACAAAAAAAAAACACTTTTTTTTATGTCTAAACAAGCAATACATAATATAATATGAAGTTTTAAGAAAAACATACATATAACAACTTTAAAATATAAATTATAAATGTATATTTAATATAATATTATAGAGTATGTCTCATATTATTTTATCTGTACTCTGTAGATTAAAATTTTAGAAAATTTCTAGATCTTTGAACTACTTACATATGTATGTATATACGAATACAAATACATTTATTATGAATTAAAGAAAACATGAACAAAAAGATTTCATTGTCAAATATTTTTTTTTCTTTTAATCTAAATGTATATATTTGTGCACATGTAAAACTTTCACTAAATCATTTAAACAATGATTTGATTTTAAAATTATATTTTGTTTTTATTTTGTTTTTTTCGTTTAGAAAACAATAATATTATTTCGTTAGTAAATTTAATGTCTGCTTTTAGAGTTTAGATCATTCTAGTTTTGACACATCGCATTCTATTGTAGATTTTAATTTCAGTTAAAAATTTAAGGTTTGGCTAAGCAAATGGTATAATAAAATAACATTATTTTAGTTGTAGTAGTAACATTATTAGTTTAGTTGTACTGTTGTAGTTGTAAGATGCACTCTTTGACTCTTACGACTTAACACCATACAAATCTTATTTAAATAAAGCGAAATTTATACAGTTAAGATTTTAATATGATTGAACCTAAACCTTTTATAAGATTTTTATTTCTATAATTATTTCAATTAAACATTATAATGTTTGCGTTCTTTTTACACGAAAAGGCTAGTAGAGAGTAGTTGGGAAATGGAACGCTAACTTAACAAAATCGTATTAACTCCTATCTACTTTTACTCGAAGATTGGTGTAGTTGGAAGTAGAAAAGAGTAGTTTACTCAGTAAAAGGAACTCAAACAATATAAACTTTATTATAAGCCATAATAAATGAATAAAATAAAAAAAAAATTGACATTATTAAATGGTATCCATGTATTAATATTAGAAGAATTTTCAATATATGTATGTATGTATAATGTACATATTTTATTTAAAAAATTTTGGTATAATTTTCTTTATTATACCAAATACCATTTTAGCAAGAGAAAAATATCATAAATTAGTTTATTTATAAAATGTGACATTTTATCGTAAGCGCAACTCACACTTTTCACAATATTCAACTTTGCCAACTCTAATCAAATTATTTTATTATTTCATTTTGCAATTTTCAATTTTTTCTAAATTCAAAAATTTTGCATATGACATTTGCAAAGTATATGACATGGGTTGGAAAACAAAGCTAAACAGAAGACTTTTTTTTTTATATAAGTTTTGTTAAAGTTATGTTTTGTTTTTTGACTTTTTAGCACATTTTGAAAATTATTTTCACTCTGTCCGTCTCTTTAAAAAACTTCGTTAAAGATAGAGATAGATAGTATCCTTATCTAGAGGTATCATAAAAACATTAATGTTGTAAAACAACTTTTTTATGTAGCCCCATCCCTTACGGAGCTATTACAGTCCCTCAAACTTTAGGCTATTTTTAAATGGATGTATCTAAGGACTCAGGTTTTGTTTAACATTTTTTCAATTTAAAAACGCCATTCGACAGGTTTTTTTTTTAAAATTTAGTATTTAAATTTACCGTTATGTGAAAATCAAATTTTGCATGATTTTTCTTCCATTATAACTCCGGCACGCTTTCAGATAGGCACTTGAAATTTTTAGGTAAGAAAGAGCTTTTAAAATTAGCATAAGTTTCATCAAAAATTCTTTTTGTACCACCCCCTGTTTAAAGACTATTACGGCTCAAAAATTAAAATTTTCCTATTTTTAAATACCTGTAACTTAGGCACCTGTACAAAGCTTTAACTTAAAAATTTTACATGTGTTAATGGTTTTTCTTAATTATATATTTAGTTCCCTTCAAATTGATGATAGTGTCTCTTTATTTTTAACATTATTTCTTATTATATGAAATTCTAAGAAAATTTTCAAATTTTGGTGCAAGTTATAGTTTGTATATTGTCTTTTGAAAATGTGCGCATTTAAAAACCGTTAGTTTACATTCTGTTTTTTTTTTTTTTTTAAATTGAATGTCGTTGAAATTTCTTTAAAATGTATTCGAAAATTCTATAGTTATATACTCTTATGTAGTTTATTTTTTTTTCCATTATTATAAACATTTATAAATTATAAGTTTATTAAGCTGGCTAGATTTATACAAATATTAAATATTGAATTTTCCATTTCATCTGAAAAGAATAAAATACTTTGTGAATATACCAAGAAATTCAAGAAAATTATATTTGAATTTATTATATTTAAAAAAAAAACCAAACAATGTCATTTTTGCTTTATCGTTTCATGGTTCGTTTTTTTTTTTGTAATAATAAAAATTTTAAAGAAAAATTCATACGGATCATTGAACTTAAATATTAAGAAAATGATTGGAACATGTTATAATCATAAGAACTTATAGTAATTGGTAATTACATTTTAATATTAAAAAATATTTACGTAAAAAATAAAATATTAGTTATATAAAAAATCTATAGAATATTATGATAATATGAGGTGGGAATCTTCCAAAGACACACAGGAATTCCCTTGGTAGTGTCAATTATTATTATTATATTGTATTGTAAGTTATACGATATACATTATGACCGGGATTTGAAAACAACACCCTACGATTGAAAGGTTGGTGAGTAAATCACTACACCATGAGTCAGATATAGAATATGATGCCACAAAACGAAATGCATGTTTAAGTAGTCAAACCAATATTAATAGTGATGGAATTAGTATATGTTTTTTAAAAGAACCAATGTTGAAGAAGTTTGTAAAGAGAATGTAAATTTTGTCCTTTATTTAATTATACACGTATATAAGGAAACTCATAGTATGGTAATATATAGGTACTATACAAATACAATTAAAAATATTCGACTGTTTCATTTCATAAGGTTCACTTTTCAAAATGTGTTATACTCAGATAGTTATATAATTAGAGTAGAATATAATTGGACTACTATAATAGAAATAAGTATAGATATACTAGTATTAAGGAAGAAGGATCAATTTTGCAATTTAAGAGGAAAATAGTCAAAATGATATTAAAACATAACATGATACATGTAGTGTTAGGTAATAGGTATAGGTAGGTTCAATGTTTATACGATAATTTAAATACATAATCGTGAGATTTATTCTAACAACTTTTTATGCTTTTTCTTGGTTTTGGTAGAGCTGGAATTACAAGGAATTACAAATGAAAATATTTTTGAGGTACCCACTTCTCCTTTAGCCAATATTAATAAATGAATGAAACCGCTAACTGTCAATGTAATATGGAGAAGAGATAGAAAACGATACGACAGGGATGCGTCGTTTAAAATATGAACTCCTTCAAATCTGAGGATCTGAGCTCACACTATATTAAATACATTGATTTTTTTTTTTTTATTAAATACATTGTTGTTGAAATATGTATATGTAAAAAAAGTAAATAGGTAGAATTTTATATTCGATTACAAAATCATCGTACCAATAAATTGTTTAGGGGATTTGGGGTGGTAGCCCCCACAATTTTAAATGCCTTGTTGTTGAAATATCTTAACTAAAAAAATGCTAGAAGCGATTTTATAGTTGGTTACTTTTTTTTTTCTTTTTTTTTTTAGTTTTATTATACACAGCCTTTACTTTTCTGACGTGGCTGTAAATGTCGCAAGGGGGAATTATTCTTACGAAGTGTGTGGAATTCGAACCAGCACTTCCTCTGTGTTTACAACGTATCTTATACGCTTTTTATCTTCACTAGGCCAACGAGGCCTCTCATTAAATTTTGAATATTGGAATTTAATTTAAGTAGAATTTTTTTTTCTTGAATTTTTTTTTTTTGAAATTTTTTTCAATGAAAATGGTATTTTGGAAATGAAATTTTTTTTTGGAATTTCCTACCCAACTCATTTTAGCATTTTTTGAATGAGGTGGAAATAAGCTATTTTATTTTTTCAGAAAGGAAATGGGCCCGGAATATATTTTTATTCCTTTTCATCCTAACAAATACACTCCATAAATATTCATGACCAAAAGAAAATTTTCCTGCATATGTTCGAGATTTACCGCAATCTATTATTAGACTATTATTAGACTAGTTTTGTAAGCCTAATATAGATATTACAAAATTCTTGATATCATTCTTTGGAACAGATGTTAATCCCTACGAGATATCTATAAAACAAGGTCAGTGACCCAAATGTACGGCGATGGCTGAGTGGAGTGAGCATTGAAGTTACACTCGGGTCCTTGATAAGACGAATAGCTCTGTTTTGCACATTATCTAGATGACCCAGCGCTGTTTGCGGGCCTGCAGCCCAAATGTGTGTATTATACTCCATTTTCGGCCTAATGTACGTTTTATAGATATTAAGAAGATCAGATGCAGAAAAAAAGGTTTTGCAGCGATACAAAAATCCCAAACATTTAGCTGCATCTTTAGCTGTACCAAAAATGTGATTTAACCAAGTCAATTTTTGGTTTAACTCGATACCCAGCATTTTTAAATCTGTTGAATGCAAAACTTCTTCCTGAATAGTGGTGGCTATTTTTCGCTAGATATCAGACAGCATTGAGTTTTTCTGGTAATCAACTCTGTTGATTTCACCCGATTTTTGAATTTTTGCTAAATCATTGTTTAGCTCACTAATAGTGAAATTTTTTGCTGTTGTAGTAATTTGATAATTAATACCACAAGGGTGCTGTCATCTGCGAAGCTATGGATCGGATTGGAGGTTAATGAAAGTAGCTCATTGATAAATATTAAGAAGAGAGTGAATGATAAAACTAATCCCTGAGGGACACCAGCATTTATTTTGAATTTGTCAGATGAATACCCATCGACTAGTACACGAATCGTACGATTCGAAAGCAAATCTCCAATTCATTTTAAAAAGACGCTACCTAAACCTAATATTTTGCACTTTGCCAATAGAGCAACGTGCCAAACTCGGTCGAAAGCCTTAGAAATATCAAGAGCCACAACATCACACTCCCCAGAATGATGCAGGCTCATGTTTAGCTTCTCACAAAGGTAAGTCATGAGATCACCGGTTGAAAGACGGACTCTGAACCCATATTGTCTGTCATGAAGCAAACTTTTGTGATCCAAAAGTTCTAAGGTCGAAAGCCTTAGAAATATCAAGAGCCACAACATCACACTCCCCAGAATGATGCAGGCTCATGTTTAACTTCTCACAAAGGTAAGTCATGAGATCACCGGTTGAAAGACGGACTCTGAACCCATATTGTCTGTCATGAAGCAAACTTTTGTGATCCAAGTATTTCAGAAGCTTTTGATTCACAATTTTTTCCATTACTTTGGAATAGGGCGGCAATAGGGTAGTAGTTAGAAGTATCGCCTTTGATACCTTTTTTGGGTAGGATGGATATCCGAAGTGAAGAAAAGGTAGAAAAGGTTGCGCAGAGGTTTTGAAATACTAGAGTAGGTATTTTTGAACACCATGGTAGTTATACCATCTGGACCGCCTGACTTATTTGTATCAAGATTTTTCAAGGTTATCATCACCGCCAGCATCCTAAAGTAAATTTTACCGAAGGAGCAGCCAACTTCTGGAACGAAGGGTGGCATCTGAGCTGACTGTGGCAGAGTCGAATTGGAAAGGAACTGCACTGCTTTAGAATCTGATACAGTTCTGCCATTATCATCAACAAGTGGTGAAAAAGAAGAATTGGCAAATGCCCAAAAAGATTTGTTATTCTTTGGCATGTGGATGATTTTACGCTTCAATTTTTTGTTGAACAAGAATTTTTACTTGTTGATAACTCTCTTGTATCTGTTTCTAACCACTATGTAGTTGGCTCTGTGAGCCTTCGACCTGTTGTTTTGATACCGTTTAAAAGCCTCCTCTTTTTTAAAAATGGCTTCCTTGCAAATGCGATTAAACCAAGATTTGGGTCTCCTTTGTTTTTTCAACAGTTTTCATGGAATGAGGAATGAATAACCTCATTCCAAATAAAATAGTTCCACTAATCGCATTTGCAGCAAAGTTAACATATTTGTTACGGAAGCAGAATGACCAATCAAAGATTCTAAAAAAGTTGTTAAGGGCCTACCAGTTACCAGGCTGCGCCAAACTAATTTTATTTGCGAGGGGACCTCTGGTTGGAGATTGGGAGATTTGTTTTAATAATTGACATCAATCAGATACTTTTAATGATTTAAAAATGATTTCAAAAAAATGATTTGAAATTTAATGATCCAAAAAAATTATCAAAGAATTGTTGTAAGAAAAATTAGTAGGTCATTCATTCATTTGGGGTAAGTTCGTTATAAAAATGATTTTAAAATTTTGTAAAAATTCCTTTTTATACTTGAACTTGAATTATTTTGTGCTCCAAAAATTTGTTGTAATCATAATACAGCTATAAAGTATTTTTATTTCAAGGACGTTTTATATATATTATGTATGTGCTTAAAATCTTAGATAAAATTTTGGTTTTAAAAATTGTTTTTAAGATATTTGTTTAAAAAAAAACAAAAAAAAAAAAAAAATTATAGAATTAATTTTTTTTTTAAAGCTACTGTAATTTATATATACATTATACAGTAATGTGTATATAATATAAGTAATAAAATATTATTTATGAATATTTTTTGTAAATTATTCTAATAAACATTAAAATCTTTATCTGTAACTGTATATATACCTATACATATACTTAAATGTATAGTAATAAGAGTTAAGAAAAATTTATATACTTTAAGTATGTATCTAATTAAAATAATATGACATCTAAATATTTAAGATTATCATTTTACTTTAAAATAAATATATATATATATATACACATATATTATATATAATATTTATTTAAATAATTAAAATAAATAAAAATTTAGATAAAATAAAATTAAAAGTATAAAAGTAAATTGTTATTAAATTTTTAAAATTAGTTAGAAAAAATTTATTGTTCGATCAGGATGTGAATATTTAAATAATAACTACCTTATAATATAATATTTTTTTTTTCCCCATAAATTTAAATTTAAAAATTTTTTTTAACAGTTTATTCAAAAAAAAAAAAAAACAAAAAAAATTAAATTAATTAAAATATTAATAATTTAAAATTGTCGAATTTCTTAATTTTAATTCAAAAAAAAAAAAAAAAAAAATCTTTAGTATCTATAACTTAAGATTAAAAATTGTATCCTTAAGTATTTAACTTAAGATTAAAAAAAAATGTTATAAATGTTTTAATTTTTAAAAGCGATGTTAACTTTTTAAAATAAATTAAAAAGACTGATTTAAAAAAAAAAAAAAAATACGTATACTTACATAAATATATAGACTGAATATAAATATTCTGATTTTTATTTCTACTTAATTTAAAATTAATAAAAAAACAAAATTTTAAAAACAATAATTAAATAATAAAATTTCTTACTTATTGTTTAATATAACAAAATACGATAAGTAATCAATAGAATTTATTTTTTACTTAATAAAATTTAGATTTAAACAAAAGAAAAAAATTTAGGTAAGTCCTCAAGATATATTTTAATTTATGTATATAAAAACTGCTTTTTTAGAACATTTCCAAAACAAATTTAAAAAAATGTGCCTATTAGTTTCACTGTGTCCATTGTCCGTCAGCTGTTTACAAAACTTTTACACCGTTTAAAATAGAACAATGAAATTTTAACCTTAGGTAGGTGTCATAAAAACATTAATGAACCGTTGCTTCCATTAGGGAATTTAATTAGCTCTCATTAGGGAACTAAAGCCCTTTAAACAATGAAAAAGCCCTATTTTTAAATGTGTATATCTCAAATTACACATTTAAACATTTTGCTTAACATTTTGTAAAATTTAAAAAAGTCATTCGACAGGATTTTTTTTTTGCCTTTATAAATCAATATCAAAGTTATACATTTTTTTTTTAAAATTTAGTATTTAAATTTATCGTTATATGAAAACAAAATTTGGCATGATTTTTCTTCCTTCACAACTACGGCACGATTTTAGATAAAGATTTAAAATTTTGAGAGAAGAAAGATTTTTCTAATTAGTGTAAGTTGTCTCAGAAATGTTTTTTGTACCACCAATCTCTCGATTTTCGCTATTTCAATTTTGTACCACCCACGCCCTTAAAAAAAGGTTGATTTACATTCAGCCTGGTTTTTTTTTTTTTTAGTGCATTTCTCTGCCACATAAATGTGATCAGTAAATTACACAGTCTTTCCGTTTCAAGCATGGTTGTAAATGTCGTAAGGGGGAATAACTCTTACGACGTGTATGATGAGATTCGAACCCACACTTCCCCGGTGTTTACAGGGTATTTTATACGCTCTTACCCACTAGGCCACCGAGGCCCTTGTTTTGAACTGTTTTCACAATTTAATATTTTGCTAAGAACATAAAAATTTATTATGAAATACTACTATTTCTTATATGGTATTCAGAATCAGGACCCAATATTGCACAAATCATTTATTACTAATCAAGTGATAATTTTTATTCATAAGTTTTTGTTGGACCAAAACTATTTTTGGTAATAACTTAATAAAGTTTTAATTAGTAAAAAACTTATATAAAAAACAAATTATAATTTATTATTTGATTAGTGATAAGTGGTTGGTGCAACAGGGTCCAAAACTGTACTATGTAGGACGTATCATATAAAATTATAATAGAAATATTCTGTTTCGGAAATTTAAATTAAATATTGCAATCAAAAAAATTTTCCACATTTATTTCGTTTATTATGAATGCTTTCCGCAATTAATACGCGATATTTCATGAGTGTTAAAGCATTGCAAAAATTATCCTCAATATTGTAATCAAATAATTTTGCAATATATGTAAATAATATTTTTTAAATGAATTGTTCAGTTGTTTTTTCAATAAATTTATAACTAACCGTGTCATGTTGTCATGTCATTTAGAGTTAATATACGTAGGCGGCAAATTCGTGTACAGCAGTACAGCTTATTGCATAGCACGAGCACAATTATTTTCCTAAATTGATCAGTAATTTTGCAAATATGAAAAAAAATGTTCCAATGATATTTGTTTCATTCTTTGTCATTTCTGCCTATTATGGAAAATGAAACAAAAATGATGATGCACAAAATTCTTTATTTTGATGATTTGACAATTAATTTTAATGAAATATTTTTCTGATTGCTTTATAATCGCCCTTAGGCGCCAGTTATAGCTATCATTGAAATGCTTCCGGAAAAAACGTTTCATTGAAAACTTATACTTTTTTCCGTATAGGCGATTATAGCAATCAGAGAAAACTGTCAGTTAAATTATTTGTCAAATGGCAAATGACAATAATGAAGGCAAAATAAAAATAAATGTAATTTAAATTTAAATTGGTGTTAGCGTTATTTCGATATTTGCAAAATTAGATTAATTTATATTTTATTATTTTATTATTTAATTATTATTGGTCGAAAATGGAACTAATAAAGAGTAAAAAAAGATTTTTTTATGTAATAATGACATTGGCTGATTTGAGAAGAATAAAAAAGTATACATACATTTTCTAGAAGTAATTTTTTTTTTACTCTTTTTCAAATTTCCATTTTAAAACAAAATATTTTAAAACTAAACTTAAACAAAGTAATAAAAAAACAAAATTTAAGTCTAAACTCATTAAAATACAAAATCATCATGAAATATATCAAGAATTGCATCAGAATTTTTTTCAATGACACACTGAAATGGGGAGAAATGAAACAAAAGAAATGTCATTGGAACAATTTTGTTTCATTAGCAAAATCACTGATCAGTTGTCCAGGAAAATAATTACCAATCCGGAAAATGATAAAATTGATTTTTTTTTTAAATATTTAACTTAAAATTTAAAAATTTGTAGCAGAATTTATTCTTTAGAAATTATTTAATCATTAAATCAACACTTTTGTTAAATTTTATATGTCTTTGCTGCAAAAAAATTGAAAACAAACATTTTCCGGAAGCATTTCAATGATAGCTATAACTGGCGCCTTATGTAAAAAAAATGTAATCAAATAAACGAATTTCAATGATAGCTATAAAACTGCAGTCTAATAACAGGAAAATATAACTTGTAATTCAGAAAGCTTTAAGTTCTATTTATTCAACTCTAATTAAGAAAATATTAATAATATAATTTATTTTTATATGTTAAGATATTAGTAAAGATAGTTTCCCTTTTTTCAGAAATGTTACACACTTAAGATTTTAAAAGGTAAGACTCAAGGTGAGACTTATAGTGACGTTTTTTACGGTCATTTAAAGAAAACAAAAAAAACCTTACTGAGGGGTATAAGAATTTAGTTATAAAATATAGTTTTCGGCTTTTTCCAGACTAATCTCAATCGCTCTTCTGTTAAACATTTGTTAAATGACGTTTGAAACAGAAAGATAAACTAATATTATTGAGAGATTGGGCAATTGACGTTAAAGTACAGTTGTGTTTACGTCTGTTCAGTTTGGGCAAAATTGTTTTCATTATTCGTAAACTTAACAATTTACGGCATGTAAATTAAGAAAATATTAATTTACCAGCCCTATACAACAAATATAACAAATACTTATATAACAAATAATTAGTCTACTTGCAGAATATTATATTTATCAGGCAAAGAAAACGGAACGTAATTGATATTTTGAATAGTTCAGCAAATATATATTGTGTTAAAGAAATTGCAACAAAAAATTTTCAAAAGGGCTAACTGGGACCTTAAGAGATTTCACCTCCAAAATAAAACCTGCGCTGCAGTTATTTGTTTTTAGAGTAATTTTAGCACTAAAAATTACAAAGCAATCGCGCGGCTGACCTTTTTGAAACTTTCTCCGAAATATTAAAATTAAAGAATGGAAATTGATAACTTAGTTTTTGATTATTTATAAAATTTTTAAAAATTTAATTAATGTTTGTGTTAAATTTTATATGTTTATGTTGGAAAAAAATTGAAAGTAAACAATTACCAAAAATTTGATTTTATTTTCTATATTTATGTTGAAGAATTTATAAAACACGCTTCATAATCAAAATTATTGATTTAATCAATGTTATGTGTTAGGATATTAATCGCTAGCGAGCGACATTATAATTAAAAGTCGGTTTTTAGAGGAACTTATTTTTACTTTTTCAAAAATACTTGTTAGCTATTTAAGATTTGAAGACTCGTTTTTCGGACATTCTCCCAATTTTCTTGCTTCACTTATTTTAATTAAATTAAGCATTATATGTGCAATTTGTAATCGCCGTTGATATGTAATTTTTCTTATCACTTTTAGAATAATTCCATGATTACATAATTCCACAACATCCAGGAATAGGTTTGTAAAAGGAATAAATAATAGGTTTTTTTAAATTGCTGAGCTGATTTTTTGTGTAACATCCTAATATTTTGTGTAGAGGTCTGAAGACTTCATATATTCAGAATTATGAAAGATCAAAAATTGAAAATTTGCAATTATTACACACCTGCAACGTTAAAACATAAACATTTTTTAAAGGTGAGATGCTAATTTTTTCAAATATTATATTTTTGGAAATGTAAAAAGCGGTGGATCATGACGTTAGTTTGAACAAAAAAAGAAAGTTTGAATAGACAAAATCTTGATTTTTTCATTTTAAAAAATCTTTTTATGTCAAAAGAATTTAGATTTTTATGTTGAAAATAATTTTTTTTAAGATTTTTGACAAATTGATGATGTGCGTTTTCTATAAGTTGGTTGCAGAATACTTATAAAAATAATTAGAAGAGATTATAGAGTTGGTTAGACAATAAAGTTTAGGTATACCCTTTTTCCAAAATATGTATAAATACCAGTTCTAAAAATTCAATATTAGTCGAAAATATATTTCAATATATTTTTTTTAAATAGGTAGGTACTTACTTAATTTTTCGAATAATAAATATACCTATTAATTTTTTAGAAATGTCGTCCTAAAAAACTTTTATCTTATATGTAAATGCAGGATAATCCTTAGAAAAGGATTATTTGCAGATCATAATATAAAACAAAATTTAATTCATTTTATGCAGGTTTTACAGTTGTGTTTGAATTTGAAAAAAAAAAAACTAATTTTGTTTTATTTATAGTTAATAATCAATTTATGTTTAAAATAACTTTAAATAATCCTAAAAGTATGCAATACCTAGATAAAATAGCAACCTGTTTATAATATTTTTAACTTGAATGTTAATTCTGTTATGTTTCTCTACTTATTTTACATTTTTTTGCAATGTACTCTATTCAGTTTTATTTATCATGTATTGCTCACAAGAATTTGTTTAATTCCATTGTGTATATTTCACAACGTATATCAGAATATTCCCCCGAAAGGTCAACCATTATTTTTTTTTGATTCGCTAACCCTTTTTGTTTTGATACAACATCTTTCACGTTTTTGATGATGGAGTATTTGTGTTTCTACTTGACAGTGGAATTGCCTGTAATAACTTGTTAGACTTTGACTTTGTAATTGGTTACTGCTTTTGGCACGAATCCAAGCTAATTATGGCAATTTTACGCAATGTTTGTTGTTTATTAACCCGTTACGTCACAAGATCTTTACAAAGCTTTTTCGTCCGTCTCAATTGTAAATTAATTAATTAATGAATTCAAACTTCTTAGATGTCTCCCTCATATAATAAAATATATATGTATGTATAATAATAACAATATGAAACACAAATTCTTAAAAAAATTTTTTTTCATATTAAAAATCAAACAAATATATGAACCAAAGAATATTAACATTCATTGAATATTAACAATTGTGAAAAAAAAACGTTCTGCAGATGCACAATAAATCTTAATAATACAGAATTATCAAATAGTTAGTCAATATTTTTATGAAACAAAAACATATAATTTACGATGTCTATATTTGATCTTATTACATTATTACATAGATAACTATATAAGTTTTTGTTTGGACAATAAATTTGAACCCATCATCCATACTTATCTTTATCTGTTATTTTTAAGAGAAACGTAGCGACAATTTTTAAATTAGAAATTAACAGAATAACATTTCTGAAATCTGATTTGGCTTTGGATGATGCACGCTGACAGTGATAACAATTAACAAATAACTCATTAGTGATTAATTGATAAATCCAGTCAATGGTGTAGTTGTTAAGACACCGGCCTTTCATACGAAAGGTTTCGGGTTCAAACCCCGGCTGGGTCATATAGATTAATAAAAAATAATATAGATTTTTCTTATAATATATAATTAGTACAATATATTTAAAGTAAAAATATCTAAGTATTATATGTCTTATAAATTATAATTAATATCATTATAAAGATATAAAATGAAATAATAATAAACCATAATTCTTGTATAAGATAATAGATGGCGTAGAAATAAAAGAAATAATTAACGGCTTAGTGAAATTAAAGATTTCAGAAACTGAAACTTAGTCAAATATGAATAATAAATGACTTAGTGGATGCCCTATGCTCCTTCTAGAAGTGGCAAGAAGAAAACAAAAATTAAATGATAAAATAAAAGTTACAAAAATTATAAAAAGTGAAGTTTTGAAATTAGCTTTATCGCTAAATTTGGAAAAAGAATTAGCAAAGTAGCATTTTCATAATTCACAAAAAACAAGTAGCATTTTTTTCACTACAGTAGCCAAGTGGCAATCCTTTAATCCGACAGGAATAAAGTAAATAAAAATCGAGGTATAAAGTGAATATCTCCCCTTTTTCCAGAAAATTTACAGGTGTTAAAAGTGAATATTCCCCTTTTTTCATAATTTTATATATATATACATATATTTTTGTACATATATATGAGATTCTGAATCTGATTTATATATCATATATAATTATATGCGACATTTAGTTTCTAATTGTTTTAGTTTTATTTAATTTAATTTTAACAAGAAATTGTTTTAGTGTGCAATAAATGAAATAATGCCGCGATAAAATGAAAAGACTGCAAAAAAAAATGAAATTTGTGGCGTTATTTAACTTCTTTGCTAAAAATCTATCTATAAACTTCATCTCATAACAACTGCATCATAAAAATTTTACAAAATCACATGTTTAGTAATTTAACAAATTAATAACGGTGAAATTTATAAATGCATCAATTTAAAGTGCGTTTTTCTCTTTAAGAATACAACACATTATCATTTTATATAATATTTAGTCATTAAGTTAGAAATATTGACCGTCAGATTTGAATTAGTCCTGTTTACAGTTAAAGAACATAATAGTTATTAAAGTAAAAAAAAAAAAAAAAAAATCTTTCAGTTAAAATCATTATTGGTGGCAAAAATGGCAATCGTTGATAATTCTAATTCTGATATAACTGATAGAAGACCATCAAAACCAAGAAAGAAAGGTTTAGCAACATATGAAACAGCATTATGTGAAACAAGTAAGTATTAAAATATTTTTTTTTTTTTTTTGATACATTTTATAATAAATTGTTTTTTTTTTTTTTTTGTGATTTTTTAGAATTTGGAAAATTTAATTATTTTATAATATTTTTATCTGGTGTTATATTAGCTAATGTTTTATTAGAAACATTAGGTATTAGTTTTGTATTACCAGTTGCACAATGTGATCTTAATTTAACAACACAAAAAAAAGGTGTATTACATTCAATTGGTTTTGCTGGGATTATATCAAGTTCACATTTATGGGGATTTTTAGCTGATACAAAAGGTAGACGTAAAGTTGTTTTACCAACACTTGTTATTGGATTTATAGCAACATTTTTATCAAGTTTTTCAAATGGATTTTGGTCAATGGTATTTCTTAGATATATAAATGGTTTTTTGTAAGTATAAATATATATTTTTTTTATGTAATATATATATATATTTTCTTTTTTAATTTGCATTATATAGCATTTCTGGAGGTTCCGCAATTATTTATGCATATTTGGGTGAATTTCATACAGCAAAAACTAGAAGTCGTGCTATTATGGGAGCTTCAGTTGTATTTGGTATGGGTGCTATGGTATTACCATTATTAGCAATGGCAATTTTAAATAATGAATGGACATTTTATATTGAATGGCTTGATATTGATTATAAACCATGGAGACTTTTAATTATTGCAATTGGTTTACCTGGTTTATTAAGTGCATTATGTTTATATCAATTACCAGAAAGTCCAAAATTTATGTTATCAGTTGGTAAAGAAGAAGAATCATTAAATGTATTGAAAACAATTTTTGCAATTAATACAGGAAAAAATAAAGATGAATTTAGTGTAAGATTTTTTTTATTTATACATATTTAATTCAAAAAAAATTTTTTTATGTAATTTTATATATATATTTTTTTTTTTTTTTTGGTTTAGATTATTACAATTGCACCAGATTTAGAAAGTACTATACCACGTCAAAGTGTATCAAATATTAAATTAAATCCATTAACATTTGTTTTTAAATCAATGTGGAATCAAACAATACCATTATTTTCTAAAGAATTTATACGTAGAACTATTTTAGCATGTACAATACAATTTTTAATATTTTTTACATCAAATGGTATGTACATGTGGTTTCCATTCATTTTAAATAGTATGATGGAATTTTCTAAAAATTATCCAAATGATTCAATTAGAATGTGTGATGTTGTACGTCAAAAATTATTAAAATTACCAACTGGAAATGAAGTAAGTATACCTATACCTATCGTATACATATTTATTATATTTTAATTTATAGAAGAACATAATATTTAATCAATTATTTAATAATTATTATAAAATTTTAATTTTCATTGTCTTAAGGACCAAATAAATAATATATATATTTTTTTTTGCGAGGGTAGGTGGGAATTTCGACAGAACCAATGAAATCAACACGTGAATTCTCTTTGGTAGTTTTGGACTTTAATGAACTAAACGCCATCTCTCTTTTAAACCAAACAGGTTAAAACCTATGGTATAATGTACTGTTTGGTTTGGGAATTGGGAATCCTTAAAACTATTACTTTAAATAAGTATATTTATTTTTAATAAATCAATAGTATAATTCTTCTTTTCTTTTTATTTTTTTTGGTGGAGAACCAAAATTCTATTGTGGAACAAAACTTCATTTATAATAAAATCTTATTTAAAGTAAATCCTAATTATATTTTTGATATTTACAATAAATCTTTCTTTTTTCTTGTTTTGTGGTCAACTATTTGCCATTAATAGTAATCCTTTTTTTTTTGCTTGATGTTGTTCTTTATACATAAATGTTGTTCTTTATACATAAATTCTATATAAAGTCGCAGCATTCTACCGCAACGGATCATAATTTAATCCTGATCAAGAATAAATTATTACATATTTTCATAATCTCGTCTTCTTTACACAATGTCACTACGTAATGACAAATTTATTATACCCTTAGAACAATTTTCGTACGACTGGTACCATAAAAACGTAATGATAAATTTATTATAAAAATAAACTGGGTAAATAAAGTCCCTACTAAACAAATTTCCCAAAACCTTGATTTTGTACCAACTTTAAAACTCCTTATATAATAATTTTTTGTACATTTGAACATAACTAAACAACAAAGGTATTTAAAATAGTGGGGACTGTGCCATCTCTAAAGCCAGCTATAAACAAATTTTTGAAATCCTGATTTTGTAACTCAACATTTTTTTAAAAGACTGGATCACACCAAAGCCAATTACATAATGTTTATATAAATACAATTTCTTTTTTTTTGGTTTCAGGACAACAATAACTATGATTGTAGCGGAAAATTAGAAATGGAAACATTTTTGCATTCACTTACCCTTGAAATAATGTATTCAGTTGGATTTGCTATTATTGGTTTTATAATAAATACCATTGGAAAAATTCCAATATTCTGTAAGTTTTTATATTTTTATTTTTAAAGCACGTTAGCTGTGGTAATTATAACTACGAATGCACCAAGAAAAAAGGGGTCTCGGTGGCCTAATGGGTAAGAGCGTATAAAATACGCGGTTAACTCCGAGAAGGTTCGAATCCCATACACGTCGTAAGAATAATTCCCCCTTACGACATTCACAACGACGTCTGAAAAGGAAAGACTGTGTAATTTCCTTGTCACATTTATGTGGCAGGGAAATAAACTAAAATATGTGACCACAGCTAACATGTTACAGATCATTTAAATTTTTTTTTTTATTAATTAATTAATAAAATAAATAAATTAATTTAATTTTTAAAAAAGTTTTCATTATGATCGGTTGTGGATTATGTGGATTAGCATCAATATTTGTTACAACACCAATATTAGCTGTTTATTTTTATATTATATTATTAGTTTGTGGTTTAGCAATTGCTGTAATAAATGCTGTAGCTGTTGATTTATTTCCAACTCATTTAAGGTAAAATTCATTTTATTATAAATATATATATCTAAATATAATTAATAATGTATAAATATTAATTTTATTTATTTTTTTCTTCTTTCTTCCTTTAAATTTTCTTTATCTGAAACGAAAACCTTTTTAGAGCTATGGCAATTTGTATTTCATTAATGTTTGGACGTCTTGGAAGTGTTGTAGGTGCAAATGTTGTTGGATCACTTTTAGATTATAGCTGTGAAGGGACATTTTTAGTATCAGCAATAACATTAATATTAGGTGGATTTTTAGGTTTTCTAATACCAAAACCACCAGAAGATATGGAATTAAGATCAAGAGAAAGTAGTCTTGTATCAATGACGGGGAATTCGCCACCATAAAACATATTAATAATATATTATTCAAAATATATTTTTGATTTTGTTTTAAATAAAAAAAAATTTTTTTTAAACTACATAAATACCTGAATTGAAATAATAAATCTGAATAAAATCTAACTTCAAATCAAATATTAAAAATTCTGATAAAAACAAAAAAAACTTGAAAGTCTGACTACCAACGACATAAATTATATTTTTTTATATATATAAATTTAAATTTAAGAAAAATTGTAATTTATCGTATTATTATAGAAATAAAATATGTTCAAATTATATATTATTATGGTTTTTAACCTTTTTTAAACATCTAATTTTTTAAAAATTTTGAGAAACGTGAGAAACAAAAGACTTCAATTACACACGGAAAATATTATATTAACTGATTATCAATTTGAATTCAGACAAGAAAAGTCAACAATACTTTTACTATCTCAACTGATTGAGATAATAATGGGTTTATCTTTACAATTTTCAGGCATAGCTTTTCCATAGGTTTTAGTTCTACAATTATCACAAGGGAAGTGTAGCCAAAGCTTCGGTGAAATTTTTAAGAAAACTTTCGTCTTTGTAGTTTGAGCCGTTCTGAAGGTACAGAAATGCTTAAAATAATGCTTAAAAATTTGTCGTTAGTCTGTTTGTCTGTGTAATTGTATGTTTCTGTGTTGACGTGTAGGAAGCTGAAATTTTCTGTTGACTGTTCTGAAGTTGAAGCTGACTGTTCTTCCGCAATAGGAAGAGCCCTATATTTTTGGACCGGATCGAATCAAGGGGTATCGGATCAAGGATATCTCAAATACAAAAGTGCCGAAAAAAAATATTTGTTTCCAAATTTACGTGAGAGGAAGATGGTGCTATCTTGCACCTTCAGGATTGAATTCCCAAAGGCTAGAGACAATATTTTCTATAAGACATTTTTTTGGTAATAATTTATGTGTCGACACGGCTAGATTGTTAAGATGGTTTTGTTCAAATATTTAAGTTGCAGCAATTTCTTGGTTTGGTATGGTATGGTATCTATTGTATTTGGTATGGTACAGGTCGATATGGATAAACTACAAGAACATAATTTTGATCTTCATATATTATTATCAAACAATGATTCTATAGTCTCAATGATTATGATGCTATAGTCTCAATGATTCAAAATTATAAAAGTAAGAGAAATATTATAAAAGGAAATGTCACAATCATTTATTATATTAAACATAGGGATCAAACAAAGTGATAATCATTTTTTACAATTTTTAATGTTGTATAATACATTATGGGATAATTTATTTGTAATGTGTAAAACAGTGTATATAAAAAACCTTTTACAAGTTGCAAGTTGCGTTAATTGCATAATATGCAGATTATTTTATATATAATGTAATAATTTTTGCAACTATGTGAAATATTTTCAAAACTGATAAGTTCGTGTGCCAATATTCGAATACATTTATATATTAGGGTGCAATTGCACAACTAAAATAACATGCACTAGAGGGGTATTACTATATGATGAATTCAGACGCGTATAAATGTGACTTAAAAGCATTTCTAAAATTTTTTTAAATCAAAAATCTTAAATAAAAAATTAAAATTTTAGTGTATAAAACACTATAATTGTGTGCGCGGTTGTAGCTTATATGGATAGCAATTTGGACTCTAACTAAAGAAGACAAAAATTAACTAAGAATCTGCGAAAGAAAAATATTAAGAAAATATTTGGTCCTACTTTAGACTCATCACGTACTTGTATCTATATATGGCATTATCATCAAAAGATCAATAATAATTGCACTATAATCACTTACTATATCTTTGCTTAATGGCACTATAAGCAAAGATATAGTAAGAATATATATTAAGATTTTTATAATATAAAATGTACAATTCCCATGGCAAATGTTTAAAGAAATATTAAGTGTAATAATTGTAAAACACAAAACATCAGCAATAGCCTGAGAAAGTTGGGGAATTATTGTAAAAAAGGTCAAAGTTCATCCTACGGTTATAGTATCTTAAGAAGAGGAACATATTATTTTAGTTTTTTTTTTTGTTTTTGAGTTTTACTCAATTCAAGTACGTGGGAATGCCAAAAGACAAGAAATTTCAATAAATTTATGATTTAAGTTTATCCTTATATGAAACTTTGCAAATTTTAAACTCTTGTTTTCACCCAAATCCTTAAAGCTAGAAAAAAGTCATTTTGATATTTCAAAATGAATATAAGTTATGATTGACAGTATTCATAACTTATACATATATTAATTTTGAAGACAAAATGAAGGATCAAAAATAAATATGTTCAGTGCTTTCAAAGGATAGTTTTAACAAAGGAAAGTGCATACAGATTTGATAAATTTTTTTAATAATTAACACAATTCCAATTTCAGTTATCTCTATACCTACCTAATACCATTATACTCGCACACCAATAAATTCATTTGGGTTCCCGTAATAATATTACATTATAAAAATATATTGTTCTCATTTTTATATGTTTGCACTATGCACAGAGACTATGCACAGAGCACAGAGTGGATATGAAAAGTAGAAAAATATTTTGCACATACTCTTGAAAATAGACCTTTTTGTTTTATGAAAAGTGCATTAGATTTGTAAAAAAGAGTAAAGTACTTTGTATTTCCTATAGTTATATTTTGATTACAATAAAATTTGGAGAAAAAAAATTCTTTTTAACAAAAAAATAAATCAAAACAAAATAGATTACCCATTACAATTTACAATATTCATAAACAATTATAATAAAATATTCCTGCTTCCTATAATAAAATATTTGTTTGGCTTAAAACTCTGTTTCTTTGTTTTAAAATCTATAAAATGACATTTTAAAATTATTTAAGAACATTTTCATTGTAAATATGCATATATGGGTATGTATGAATGTCAATTCAAAATAAAATCAATTAAAAAAACTCAATTCAAAAAATCGAATGAATAGAAAAATATTTTTTTATGACTTTTTTCTTTCCCTTTACCGTCGGCCGTACGTAATGTATCATAGTTTAAAAAATTAAAAATATTTTCAATTAGAAATTATATCTATAGATAAGTATACATTGTTGCTATCTTATAGGACATAATATAGTATCTTATAGGACAACATTTTATTAAGTTCTGTTAAAATCTGACGATAGTTTTCAGTTTTTTTGTAGTAAGATTTAAATAGTTTGATTGAAGTTAATATTGCGCAGCTTTGTTAATTGCGTAATTACATTTCTCAATAAATTTAGCAATGCTATTATATTACAAAGAATATTACTTAAATTGTACAAAAATTAAGTTAATTGACAGTAATTAGGAAGGAATCATAATTATGCCAAGAAATATTATGATAGTTTTTAACAGTCATAATCATTTCAAAATAAAAAGAAATTATAAACAATTCTACAAGCTTTAAATCCTTCATAAACCTAAGAAGAAAATGTCAGCTATCAGATTTATATTAGATTTCTGGAGATATCAGATTTCAAAAATGATAGTTTTGGAGAAAAAAAGCGCATGAAGCGTCCTGAAAGGACGAAATGCATCGTTAAGGATATATATTTTTGAAAAAGAAAAGTCACTAAGTACCATTTACATTTAGTGATTTTCGAAAAAGAACAACAAAATTACTTTGCTTTAGAGGTTTAAAAATTTCCCGTTATTCAATTCTTATATTTTTTAATGACAAATAAAAATATCGGTTTTTTTTTTTTTTTTTTCCATTTTGTAACTCAATTATTTTTGAAATTTCTCAAAAAGAAACATAGTTTTAGAAAGTAAATGTTGTGAGCTTTCAGATAAGTATAAAATATCGTCATATATCTTATAATTATAAAATGAATATATCTTTATAGTTATGATAATTCAGTTCATATAGTATTGATCATAACTGTATTTTTATATTAGTTATGATAAAAAAATCAAAATGTAAAATTTGAAGGGTTATTTGAAACAGTAAAGAAATGGTTAACGAAAAAACTAATAAACAATCATCAAATAATTAAATTTTTTTTAAAATACATATTATTTGCGTTTGCCTTTTACACGAAAAGAGTAGTTGAGAGTAGTTGGGAGTAGTTCGTAAATGGAACGCTAACTTAACATAATCGGATTTACTCCACTCTACTCTTTCTCAAAGGTTGATGTAGTTGGGAGTAGTTGGGAGTAGAAAAGAATAGTTAAGGCACCAGGTATAGCTATCATTGAAATGCTTCCGGAAAAAACGTTTCATTAAAAACTTATACTTTTTTCCGTATAGGCGATTATAGCAATCAGAGAAAACTGTCAGTTAAATTATTTGTCAAATGGCAAATGACAATAATGAAGGCAAAGTAAAAATAAATGTAATTTAAATTTAAATTGTTGTTAGCGTTATTTCGATGTTTGCAAAATAAAGTTTTATTATTTTTATTTATTTAATTATTATTGGCAGAAAATGGTACTAATAAAGAATAAAAAAAATTATTCTATTTAATAATGACATTGGCTGAATTGAGAAGAATAAAAAAGTATAAATTTTCTGGAATTATTTTTTTTTTTTTACTTTTTTTAAAATTTCCAATAATTTTAAATTTTAAAACAAACAAACTAAAAACTAAACTTAAAACTAAACTTAAACAAAATAATAAAATTTTAATATAACAAAATAATAAAAATAATAAAATAAACAAATTTTAAGTCTAAACTCATGATCATACTCAAAATCATAATAAAATATATCAAGAATTGCATCAGAATTTTTTTCAATGACAAACTGAAATGGGAAGAAATGAAATATATGTCATTAGAACAATTTTGTTTCATTAGCAAAATTACTGATCATTTGTTCAGGAAAATGATTACCAATCCGGAAAATCATAAAATTGATTTTTTATTTAAATATTTAAGTTAAAATTTAAAAATTCGTAGCAGAATTTATTCTTTAGAAATTATTTAATAATTAAATCAACACTTTTGTTAAATTTTATATGTCTTTGGTGGAAAAAATTGAAAATAAACATTTTCCGGAAGCATTTCAATGATAGCTATAACTGACACCTTACTCTGTAAAAGGAACGCAAACATTATAAAAATAAATTCATTCCCGGATGCTATACATATACATAGGTATATGTATATATGTAGTGCAACTTTATAAAATTCAAATTAATGATGAGATTATAATATATGTATATATTATAGAATAGAATTTGTCACTGACAATTGACAAAAAAAGAAATTATGATTTCTTCGTTAAAACAAATATGTATATTGATTGGGGCCTCGGTGTCCTAATGAGTAAGAACGTATAAAATACGTTGTAATCACCGAAAAGTGTAGGTTCAAATCCTACACACAACATAAAAATAATTCCCTCGTAAGATATTTACAGCCACATCTGGAAACCAAAGGCTGTATAATTTCCTTGTCATATATATGTGACAGGAAAATAAATTAAAAAAAATATATATTGAATTCTTGTAGTAAATTCAAAGAGTTTTTTTGAGGATTATCGATTTCTAATAATAATAAATTACTAATCGGTTAATTAAAATTAATTAGATCAACAATATTAAAATTAACAATTACCTCAAAAAAATATAATAAATAAAACAGTATGTTAGACAAAAGAAATTTTGATCAGTAATTTTTAATATGTTCAGCTTTTAAATGTTTTCATGTATATTGTATTATTTATCTAACGTATTTTCCTTTAACGTACATCCTACCTATCTATGTTACAATCAAATAAAATCTTTAATGATAAATAATAAAAAATTAAAATTTTAAAATCAATTACAAAATAATATATTAACAATCATTGCAATAATAATAATAAAAAAAAAAATTTAGAACAAATTTGCGCGGTGTTTTACACTTTTATTCAACCGCAAATAAAAACTATAAGATTAATTTGTTTCAATTAATTTTAATTTAAAATTTTTTTATCAATTAAAAAAAAAAAAAAATTTTTTTTTAGTTTATTTTAGTTTGTTTAACAGAAAATATTAAATATCGGATAAAAAATTTAATTTACATTTTCGATAATCGATATAATAATTTCGTAAGTGAATATATTTAAGATTTTGATTGATTTATTATATTACATGATTAATATATTTATATATATATGTATATATGTATATATATATAAATTATATAAAAAAGTGAACAAAATTGTGTTATTTCAATTTATTAAACCAGTGATAAAAATACAAAAATATTTAATATTATATTTAATGAATATGGTATCATTTTCTAAGGCTGTATTCTATAATTGTGAAAAAAATTTGAACCTTTATTGAACTTTTATTTCAGATTTCTTAATTCATCTTTTATAATATTTAATTCATCATTCATAATATATAATTTTTTTTTAAATCCAAAATAATCGATAATTTAATTAACCAAAATTTGGTTAATTATTGTTGACAGATCTACATATAGGCTTAAAGAAAGGTGGACTGTCTACCTATAGACTTAAAGAAACTTAATACTTTTCGTTCTACAGGCCTTTAAGTTTACATTAAAGCTTAACATAATGTAAATTATCTTGCTTAAGTTTACATTTGACAGTCATAAATTTGACAGCAGAAATATTAATTTTATTTTTATATTTGAAAAATAAACAAAGAACGTTTAAAAAATATTTCAATTTAATTTAATTTACTGTCCAAAATATTTACATATTATACCTACACATTTCTTAATCTAATTGTTGTTGTTTTAAATTATTTACAATTTTTACAACAGAGAAAATTTTGTTTTTTATATATATTACATTTCGTATTCTAACATATTTATTAAGGAAAATGGCAAAAACCTTATTTGACTTATTTAGATAAAACTTAAAGCTACTTAAAACTAGATTACGTTACCTTAAATCTAATTTATGCATCCCCCTCCCCTAGTAACAGATCGTAACGAATTCCGTGGACCGCCCACATCCGCCCAACAAGAGGTATAACATAATTAAAATAAACAAAACTAACTTTAAAATAAAAACAAACAAGTAATGAAAAAACCAAGGTTTTTCAAAAAAGCACATTTCCAAAATTAGTTTTTCATAAAGAGTACATAAATATTAAGTATCGTTATTTTCGTTAGAATAATATGTTAGAGAACGAACGAACGAATTCGTTAGAATAATATGTTAGAGAAATTGGAAAAAATCTAATCACTTTTTCGTCAATTTTAAGGCAACCCAAAATTATTAACACAAACAAAAATATAATGTTGGAGCTTTAAGTTTTAAATATTACTTCAAAAAAAATTTGGACAGGTGCCCAAAGTTACAGTTGTTTAAAAATATAGAATTTTCAGATTTTGACCCCTTACAGCTAGTTTCTAAACAGGGGGCGACACAAACATATAAATATTTCACAAAACTTCCGTCTTAAGCTTTCGCCGAGTACAAAAATAAAAATCAAAGCCTATTTAGATTTTAAATTTAAAATAAAATACAATTTTCTTTTGTAAATACATATAAATTATTTGTGTACATTTTTGTAGGTTGAAAATTGATACAGAAAATATATTTAGCGTAATTTTTTTTTTATAAAAAGGAAGAAATTTGGTTACGTAACATTTTTAAAAACAACCACCCTCGCCATCGTAACAATTTGTAAGTTGCCGGTTAAATTGATAATTTATATTTAGAAATATGGGTAAAGCGCTTTAAATGCATTTATTAGTTTTGTTCACAGATTCGTGAATGTGATCTTTAAATGTTAATTATGAATCTAGGATTATGCCTAGATATTTAACTGTATTAGTCCAGTTATTTTTCAGTTATTTTTTTTTTAATTTATTTTTATGCTATTGTTTATGTTATGCTAAAATTTATTAATTATGCTTCATAGTCATAGCAAAAATTTAATATCATTTTACTTAATTACTTTTGGTTTTGTACAAACTAAGTGAACGAAAAGTAAAGTTTTTAACGAAATCTTAAATTAAGCTGACTTAAGTACACTTGGCTACATATGTATATGCAAACGCATAAGAGCGTACAAGATTTTGACATTTATTTAAGTAACTTTATGTAGCTAGTCAGGCATTCATACAAATGCTTAAATCTTATGCTTAAGATTTAAACAAAAGTGTGCAAGTTCGAACAGAATAATCTCAAAATAAGAACTTGAACTCGTTTCCGTATCCAGAAAATTAATTTAAGCTTGTTAACTTTAAATTCAAACCGAAAAAAATTGTTTACAGTTTAATTAAATATTACCTTTACAATATTTTATATTAATATAATTTTATTTTTTATTTTTGTCTAGGTCCTAGGACAATGTGGTATATCCAAAATTATTTTACTTAAGAAGCAATTCTTAAATTATGACCATATACCACAAACTAGGAATATGATCCTTTGTACTTGAAATAGTTGTACTATTTAAATTATATGTAGATAGTATCATAGACAAATTAGCATATAGATATTTGAATTGTTTATGAAAAGTTTGCTACCACTATGTTTTAAAAGCTTTTTCTAGATTCAATTGGGTACATAATGGTAAAGATATACATCTAAAATTGGTATAAATACATCTTATACAGTATAGACCATAATGGTAAGGATATATCTAAAATTGGTATCTACTTCTGTACCTAATCAAAATTTTTGTCGATACAATTGAATATTGGATTCAATTCCTTAGTTCGTAAATAATTATATTAATATTGCTTTTGTATTAATTTTTGATTTATCTAAGTTTGTGGTTTGATTTTTAAAAGGATGCAACATAAATGTTTCAATTGAAAAATGTCTTCAAATCTTTGGCTGAAGTCAGAATAAAAAAACTATTAAACCAAAAACATGGTTATGTTGCGAACCAAAAACATAATGAAACATAATTTTTCTTCAGATTTGAAAGATTTGCAAACTCTGGAGATTCTATACTCCTTTCTTGTATCTCTGATTTATACTCTTCTCTCGTAAAGAGAAAATAATAGGCTCGCCAAAATTTCCAAAATTTCACTTTTTTTCACATATAATCCACATAATTATTTTTAACTTTCAACATAAGGAAAATCGACCACAATTTCTCTAAGAAAATGATATACAAGTATATAAGCTAAAGTTAAATTTGCTTACATTTACGAAGGAAGTTTTTGCTCTAAAAAACGCTCTTTGGTCTTACTGAAGTTCCCTGGGTTTCTGCAGTTCAATGTTTCGGGGATGATTCTATTCAAGGTGTTGGGGATATTCCGTAATAATGCGCTTGATTGAGTTTAAGGAGCTGCATATCAGCCGTAGTTGGTTGTTGAACCTAAATTGATATGTGTTACCAGAATCGATGTTACCTTTTCTTTTTTATTTTTATATCTGTCTTCCTGTTTCCTGATTTTATAGTTTGATGTTTGCTTATAGAATTGGTGTTAGTTCTTGGGCCAATTATATTTATAATAAATTTCAGGCTGAAAGTAAGAAAAAAAAGTTATTGAAGACCTTTTAAAACGAATATACTTTTTGTTTGTTTTATAAACACACGTTTATAGGGAAACTTGGTTTTAAGGATATTACAATAAATAATCATAATTACATGTCACGAAATGTTAGGGCAATTTTTAACAGTTGTAATTATGTATTACAAAAAATATTAAATAAATTTACATATAAAGCTTTTTAATTTGGGTTACAAAATCTTAAACAATAAAATTTTTGTATGTAAAGGATCTTTCAAATTGAGTTTTCAAAAGTAAATAGTTAAAAGACATAGAATTTGAATTGAAACTGGCAAAGTTTTTATTTATTTTTGAGGTACCATGTTTACCATTTATACTTTGAAAATGATATCTCCCATGTGACCACCTTTTCTCTACAGTACCTAATTCTTTTATCAAAATTTTCGTCACATTCTGGCATATTTGCGGCTCTATCTCACCAATAACTCGAATAATTTCTGCTTTCAATGTTTCAACGTTTCGAGGATTATCCTTGTAAACCTGTCCTTTCACATAGCCCCAGAGAAAGAAGTTTAACGGTGTCAAATCGCAGGATCTTGAAGGCCAATTCACGTCACCGAATCTGGAAATAACACGATCTGGAAACTTTGTATGCAGTAATATTGCAGTGTTCCTCTGGCTGTATGGCACGTAGCCCCATCTTGTTAAAATCACATGTCCTCAGTATCAATATTTTTCAGTTTTGGCCAGAAAAAAGTTGTGGTCATGTCGCGATATCTGGTACCCGTAACAGTTATGGCTCTTCCAGCATTATTTTCGAAAAAGTACGTACCAATCACACCACCAGACAACAATGCACACCAAACAGTGACATTTTGTGGATGCGTTGGCTTCTCTTGGATCACACGAGGGTTTTCCTCTCCCCAAATACGGCAGATTTGCTTATTAACGTAGCTACCAATCTCGAAATGTGCTTCGTCCGAAAAGATGATTTTTTTTGAAAAATTGGACATGGTGAGGTCAGCTGTAACACTATCACTCACAGCACCAATATTTTCTTGTGAACGACTGGCACGAGCAGTACCTTTCTCAATCTTGTACTGTACAATTTATTGCTTATTGAACGATTATGTCGACCATAAACATCGCATAATTTGCGAAATACATTTCTTACAGAACGACCATTTTCATAAAATAATTCAACAATTTCAACACGTTATGTTGTAATATATACGACTCCATTTTTATAAATGGTAAACCTTCAACTGTCAAAATGACATATAATATATGATTGCGTTTGAAAACTTAATTTGAAAAACCCTTTACATACATAAATAGCATGTTTATATATGAATGATATATGTTTATATATGTATAATATATGTATATTGTATATGTTAATAAATTTAAATTTTGATTTTAAATATTTATTTATTTGATATCTTTTGTACAACCATTTCATTTAATATTTTTATATCCGTATGAACCCGTATGTTCAAAGGTATAATAAATTTGCTATTACTTTTGTGACATCTTAAAGGAGTCGAGCTAGATATAGGCTGAAAGGTATGGAAAGGCCAAGAGTGTGGATTAAAAATTTTTTAGTTTTTTTTTCACTTTAAAAAAACTTTACTCTAAATTGAAATTTTTGTTATATAACATTACCGTTAAATAATAAATGTTAAGCTATACCTGTATTTTTTTTTCTTGCAATAATTTAGCTTTCTTTATATAAGGTGTTATTAATTAAAACTGTATATAGAGATAATAAAAACTTTAATAAATTAAATTTTAACTAACATTTTCTCATATAGTGAAGTATGAAATAAAATTTAGCACCTGCAAACACATTTATAAAAACAAAAAAAAATGGAGAGTTGATTCTGTCAACTACAGGATATCCTCACGAGCATAATAAGTAAAATCCGTATAACTGTCTTCTAATAAATTTGGAAAGTTTCAGGCACTAAAGCGGGTAGATCAGTTATCCGAACTCTCTTATGTGTCTTGTTAAAGCACTTATCCGAAACCGTTTAAATGCCTTATTAGAGTATCCAAACCATTTTTGTTAACCTATTAACTATAAAACAATAAGCAGTTATTAAAAAAAAATGGTAAAATTAAAACATATATATACATTCATATTTTAATTCCTTATGTAATAAGTAAAATTAGCAAAAAAAAACAATTCAATTTTGTTCAGTTCATTATGTAGTAAATATTTGAAGAATTTAATTTTACGTTTGAATTTGAAAATTGTGTCAGTGTCGTCAATATTCTGTTCAAAAATTTTTTTTTTGTCTATAGGATATTTATTTGTAATTAAATGTAGTTAAATGAGAAGTACTAAACGAACAAATTTTATAGAAATTTTTATTTACGAATTTTAAAGGCAATAAAGCGGAAAAGGCAGTTATCCGATAAGCTCTTATAAGAGTTTTACTATACCGTTTTCATAAAATTGAATCATATTTTACAACATTTCAGAAAATTTTTTTTTTTATTCTAAAACCACAAACTAGGAATATGATCCTTTGTATTTGAAATAGTTGTGTTATATGGGATGGGATAGGGATGGAACAAATGAGGAGAACGGGGAGTTAAAAGGTAAATTTGAGAAGAATCTGTTAAGATTTTAGCAAATATTAAGTACCAAAATCGCCAACTTTTGCTAATACGGTGGATCGTAATAAATACCACATTTTTGCAGTTCTAACAGCAAACGAATTACTCTAACCAGTGGAGTACCACTTATGTAGTTCCACATAGAAGCAATGCGCATTTGCTGCCTCTCTAGCGGTGCGTTGGAACTGTTTAAGAGGAGGCATCAGTGATTTTAATTTCAACTGAGCAAGTGCTATTATCTACAAAATATCTATAAAAAAGTGAAAGAGCTCCAATACTACGACGGATATCAAACGAGGCTATAGTATTACTCAATATGGGGTCATTAATTAAACGAATGGCACATTTTTGAACTCGATCGAGAAAGTTTAAGGAAGTGGATGAGGCGTCATCCCAAATATGTAATTTATATTCCATCTTAGGTCGTATATACGCTTTATAGATTTTGGACAGGTCCCTTCAAGAGAAATATGATTTAGAACTAAAAAGAAAACCCAAGCAGTTTTTGCTATATCAAAAAAATGATCATTCCAAAATATGAAACCTCAGATTAGGATTATAATTAGTTTTTTTTAATGTTATCTGACAGCATCGCGTTTTGGAAGAATTAAACTCCACTCTGTTTTTAGAGCCCCAACTAGCGATTTTAGTTAGATAATCGCTAACCGTATTGGTCAGTCTAGGACAGTAGAGGTATGTCGATTGCGAGGGTTGTGGCATTTGACTTTCTCGGAAAATTATAAGATGCCACCAGAGTGCTGTGGTCGGCGAAACTGTGAATTGGATTGAAGAGTGAAGATAGAAGATCGTTGATAAAAATTAAAAAGAAAGTAGATGCAAAGACGGATCCTTGATGTGCGCCTATTTCAGTATGACTGTTATTCAAACCGGTTGCTTAATTTTATAATTTTACAGAAATTTTTGGCATAAAACTTAACTTCTTTTGACAAAATTTTAGAATTCAGATAACTATCTTAATTAAACGCTCAGTAATACTCATCTAAGAACAAATAAGTCGTATGGTATAGTTACAGTGTCACAAACTTAATGGTAGATTTATTATACCCTTAATATATTGTTCGTATGATAAATAACTAAGGATTACATTTCTTTTAATTGTTTCGTTTCAAATGAATGGATTAATTTAGAATACCTAACATAAAAAATTAAAAGTGTTAAATTTAATTTTATATTAATTTTTATATGATTTTATTTTCTCTTTCTTTTATTCTTTTGTTTCTTTTTTTTGTTTTTTTTTTGTTTACAATGTGCATAATTCAATTTTATAACAAAAATAGATTGACTGATTATTTATGGTTCATTGATTATAATTTATACCTAATTTAAAATATTACGCAAATAATATCTATAAAAATAAATAAACAGTAAATAAGTAACAGTATTTAATTAATACAGGAAATTTAGGAATTACTTCTAACATTAAAAATTATGTAATTTAATTTAAATTAAAGTTCAAATTAAATTATATTTTTATTGTAAAAAAACAATTGATGTTTTTTCTATTTAAATTATGATTTTAAAAGCTTTAGGATTAATGAGGAAGAATACAGTTGCCCTTTTCAACTCAGCTATTTAAGAGACAAAACTTTATAATGTCATTTACCATCTAATGTAATTTTAATAACTTGTTAAGATAACCTATATTGTATAAATAAAAAAATTTAATGGTGGGTACTGGGTACTTCTAGCTTTTACCCAATAATTTGAGCTTAATCTTATAAGTTTTGAATATATGTAAATCCTGTATAATATCTTCAAAAATAGAAAAATATAATATGTAACTATCATCAAACGATTCATCAAACCATTATCAGTTCATGTACACAGTACATACAGAAAAATTTAATACTAATCAGGAAATGTATGTAATATATGTGCATATTATAAAGTAACAAAATGTATACGTACGTATACATACGTATAATACGTATAATATGGGTTGGCCACGAAATTTTTAAATTTTTTTTTACATTCATTATTTTTACGGTAATTACTCGTGTAATTAAAAATCTCGTGTTTCAAAATCTCGTGTCTCAAAATCTCGCATTTTGAAATCTCCTGTTTCAAAATTTCGAGTTTTAAAACTAAATAATTTTCTTCATTAATTAGATATGGTTGTGTGGGTATAAAAATTCAAAAAATTAAATTTATACAAAAAAAATCCACAAAAAAATTTCATACAAAAATTTTCAAATTTAAATTAATGTTGTATAATATATACAATAAAACTCTAAAGCCCATTATAATTCAGAATCTCATATATAATATAAATATTCTGCAAAAAGGGAATACCCTGATTTCGCTACCAATTCTAAAATTCCTTCAAATTAGGTATCTCGCATATACATATATACACATATTCTGTAAAAGGCGTAGAATCTTGATTTTTTAACCATAAAACCCCTCCTAATTATGTTTTTGCAGACATATTTGAATATTAGAACATTAAAAAACATTTTAAAAAAGTTGAATACTTTACCCCAAACCTCCGCTAAGCATATTACCAAAATTCTGATTTTGTAACCAACTATAAAATTTCTCCGAATTCACTGTACTTTTATAGTATACTTATTTTCTAATACAGTATTTTTTCTATTCGTTCTTATTCACGAGATTTTATAAAAAAATATCGCGAAAAAACGAGATACATACTTATGTTATGCGGTCATACAACGCAATTTAATTTAAAAATATTTCATTCATTAAATTATACTTCTTATAATAACTACTCAAAACACGTACGACTGCATACGCAGTTATATTTATATCTATACGATATGTATATACATATGAATGTATATGTATACCAATATAATATAAGTTCTTCACGCAACCGTTACATTTTTTATTTAACCTACATATTGATAATTGATATGTTGTGTCAATTTTATGCCCTCTTAGTTTTTGAATTATCGTGCTGACAGACAGACGGACAGACAAAGCTTAATCAACTAATTTTTCAATTTTAATCCGATCTATACAATTGAGCATATAACATCGGGCTTATTTCGATGTGTTACAAACGGAGATTACAAAAACATATTAAGATTTTTAGTATATTTCAAGGGTTTCTATAGAAAAAATACAAAACAAACCTTAAACAAGGTACACATTTCCAAAACGACAATAAAATTCATTTGTCAAATATTAGAAACTTTTGCATACCATACCTAAAGTTGAAATTTTATGAACAAAATTATGAAATACTTTTCTTCGATTTTATGCCTTTATAATTATATATATATGATATATTTTCAACCGCTGTGTTATTTACAATCACAATAGAAAAGTGTGTTATTTTCAAAACTGGGTTAACACGTTTTGTGTGTTATAACACACTTTTCTATTCTTTATATCTCAAAAACGGTTAGAGATAGAGAAAAAGTTATTAGGTACTAATTATAGGGCTTGAAAAGCTGTCTCGAAATATTCTATAAAAAGTATCCCAAATACAGGGGGTTTCAAAAGAAAATTGAGTTTGAAACATCATTTTTACCATACCATCCATAACTTTGTAACTGTTGGAGTTATGGAATCATTAGGGCATAAAATTTAAAGCTAACAACTTACTCTATAAAATACATTTTTTTTTATCTCTCTATAGTAAGCCGTTCTAAGAAATCTTTAACCCGTCATATCTCGAAAAGAGTCCAGAATAAACGCCCGGTATGCCCGATCGTCAGATCGTTTCGGTATGCCCGATCACCCATTTCAAGAAAGACCATCGAGTTGAAAACACCTGTATAAAAAAATTAAAAGCATATAATATACATATAAAGCATATATATTGTATGTAATGTATTATAATAAAATAATAAAACAAAATTCTTGTATAAGATAATAGATGGCGTAGAAATAAAAAAGAAACATCTCATAGTCTGTACAATAGCTACAGCCAAGTAATCAACGGCTTAGTGAAATTAATTATTCCAGAAACTGAAACTTAGTCAAATATGAATAATAAATGACTTAGTGGATGCGCTATGCTCCTTATAGGAGTAGCAAGGAAAACTTCGTAATGGGTGGAGCTACATTAAAATGTAGCCCTACAACATTTTTAATTTTAGAGAACCTACTAATTTATATAGTAAAAAACACCATTGTTCTATTTTATACGGTGTAGAAGTTTTATAAACAGACGGTCGAACGGGCGAAAAAAGAGGTAAAATTTATATGAATATTCCAAATGAGCACAAAACAATCAAGGAATGGTGGTGAAAATATAATCAGTACGAATATGCAATATATATATGTAGTGAAAATATTTACAATACAGACATAATATATCGATTAAAGTTACAGCAAAAAACTAAAGCAAAAGAAAACAGAAAACTTTTACCAAATTATTCAATTAAATATTAAAAGAATAAAGAAAAAATAAAATTGTTCTTGAAAATTTATATACATATTAATATCTATAATATAATACACAAGATGTTGGCGAGACCTTGCCAACATGTAAAAAAAAAAATTTTATATCTATAATAAAACACTCACATTGAATGTAAACTAAACTGGCAATGATGATATTTCTGTATATTTATTTAATAATTTAAAATTTTATTATCAGAGACACAAATCTTTGACTCAAAGTATTATCAAGAGACACGAACCGTTCATTAAAAATATAAATAAATTTAGTAAATATTATTACGAGTGACCAAATTTTCCACTAGAAGTATTATCAGATATACAAACCGTTCATTATAAGTGAGTACAGTGAAAAAAGGAATAGTACATACTTAAAAAACACATTTTCAATAAATATAAATTCAGCAAATTTTTAATTTTTAAATTTGACCGCCACATCCATTATGAACTGGTCGCAGCGGTATATTAAAAATAAATTATTAGCTTGGACCATTTTTTCTCAATGATTAAAAAACTGTCAAAAATTACCGTCACGAAAAAACGGCGAGAAAAAATTAATAAACTGTACCTAACATTTTTAATTTTATGTGCTTAGATTTGTTTTATGTTTTTTTTCTATTACATCAAGTAAGTAAGTGATTCCAACGTTTTTTAATGGTGCTGATGTAAAAATGCAATTTTTAGGTAGTTTATTAAGGGAGTTAGTATGATAACGTAAATGTTTTTGAATCTATAGAAATTGTGCAATTGCACAGGGAATTTTCTAGTATACATATACATACATACTTTGTTATAATTAATTATTTATTTAATTTCTGTTCTTTTGTATTATATTTTTTAGTTTATATATAAAAAACAAAAATGGATGATCAAAATCATGATAAAAAAGGCATAAGTATTGGAAAAAAATTAAGAACTTACAAATTAGATGATGCTCTTTCAGAAACAAGTAAAAAATTACATACCTACATACAAAACAAAAATATAATTTACTTGTTCCTTAATCAATATTTACTACACTTTTTTATTTATTTTATTTTATTTTTTTTTTTTTTTCAAAATAGAATTTGGAATATTTAATTGTTTTTTAATTTTTACATCTGGATTAATATTAGCTACAGTATTAATTGAAACAGTTGGTATCAGTTATGTTTTACCTGTATCACAATGTGATATTGAATTAACAACAATTGAAAAAGGTGCTATTAAATCAATTGGATTTGTTGGTATCATTTTAAGTTCACATTTTTGGGGTTTTTTAGCTGATACAATTGGTAGACGTAAAATAATGGCACCAGCTTTATTTATTGCATTTATATTTTCTGTAATATCAAGTTTTTATATAAATTTTTGGATGTTAATTATATTAAAATTTTTAATATGTTTTTTGTAAGTATTTATTTTAATTTTTTTAACTACATAATATTATATAATAAACACGCATGCATACATGTATTTAAAGTGAAACCAAAGTATATTTAATATATCTATTACAAAAAGTAGTTGTAGTTCCACTCTTTTTTACTACAACACTATATTACATTTTTACACCCGTATGAATGTATGTTCAATGGTATAATAAATTTGCCATTATGTTTGTGGCATCTTAAAGTAGTCGAACTAGATATATAGGATCAAAGGTATGGATCGGCTGAGAATCGAATTCTAAGTAGACTAATCCACGAACACCCGTCCGTTCGTAGTCAAAAAATAAAGGAGTTATTAAAAAGGAGGAAATAAAGAGCTGAAATTTTTTTTATGTCACTTTTCCAAAATTATTAGTTTCGCTATTTATATTCAGCGTTTTCGGCCAGCGAATTTGAGTTACAGCTATACAAATTCTTTCTTTATATCGAAATAACTCAGTATCTATATTAAAGCTAGATATCTGAAATTTTGCAAAAAAGTGTTGAGTTTCAGGCAACAAAATTTGTAAAATTTGGTTGTGCTAGAGCAGCAGGTATAGGTATCTTGCACATCTTAGAAATTAATGAAGCTAGGCATCTAGACAAAAGATGATGAAGTTTTAGGGCAATAACTTCTGTAAAATTTGCTTCTGATAGTGCAACAGATTCGGATAGCTGTTATACAACTCTAAAAATTACATAAATATATCTCAGTACTTAACTTCGGAACAAAAAATCTGAAATTTTGTAAAAGCTGATCAAGTTTTATGGAAACTTCATATATTACGTTCATACGGGTATCACAGAGTTGACACAGTCTACTCTACTGCACTCTTCCTTATTATAATGTAATTTTAAATGCCACCCAAACCCAATTGAATTTGTTTATGATTCATTATAATGTATGTATTAGGATAAGGATAATTGAAATTGAAATATTTATTTTATATATATGGCCAGCCAAATGATAGTATGTTTCAATTTCAATTCGTTTTTTTTAAATATTTTGTCTTTTTCTCCCATGAAAAATTCTTATTACTATGATCCTTTCTTATAATTTCTATAAAGTTTTACGTATGTTATGTCATGACTAGTAAGAAAATTCTTTGGTCTTTGGTATTGCATGGCTAGTAAGAAAATTATTTGGTCACTTGGTATAGGTGCAACAACTTTTTGTAATAGATATACTTTTAGTGAAACTTATTTGTCTTTAATTATAAAAATCAAAAATAAATTTATTTAAAATTAATTGATTTCAAATATTTTATTTTTAATTTTTTTTATAATATGTATATTATGTATATAGTATATCTGCTGGATCAGCAACAATTTATGCTTATGTTGGAGAATTTCATACTGATAAATATCGTAGTAGAGCAATAATGGCAGCATCAGTAATATTTGGTATTGGTGCAACATGTTTACCATTACTAACATGGTTAGTATTAAATGGTACATGGTCTATAATAATAGATGCTATTAATATTAAATATAAACCATGGAGATTATTAATTATTGTATTTTCAATACCGGATTTAATATGTTCAATTTGTTTATGGTTATTACCAGAAAGTCCAAAATTTCTATTTTCAATTGGAAAAGAAGATGAAGCTTTAAATGTTTTAAAAACAGTATATCATTTTAATACAGGAAAAGATAAAAAAGAATTTCTTGTAAGTATATATACATATACATATATTAATAAATTCGTTTTTGTTTTGGCCTTTTAGGAACTTTTTTATTCTGATTATTACAATCAGATATAATCTCCTTTAAAAAAAATGTAAGTAAAACTGTATCCATAGTCTCATATATCTTTTTTCTTTTCTTTACGGTTGGTGATTGATTTAGTGATTAAACACACATAAAGGAGATCCCGAATTTCTTAAGGGTTTTTTTTTAAGATTATCATTACCTTTTGGAAAAGTAAAAAAAAAGAAAAACTTATATTATCTTTAGCTATAAATGGCACAATATAGTTAGAGTACAGACGTAAAACAAAAATGAACTAACCCTCCATTATTTTTGCTAAAATTTAACTTTCATTGTTTTTAATTAGTATAACTGTATAGTTCATAATTTTTAATTAATATAGTTAGTTCGTTTTTAGAATTTGTAGATTAATTCATAATACATATGTTGTAAACCATAATGATGAGTTCATTTTTTTGGCGGGTTAGTATACATTTTTTTCAATTAAAATACGTAATAGAATACTGCGCGTCACTTGTCGCGACCGCATTTGTCTATTTAAAAGTGTTTTGTAATGTAAGAAAAATAATTGAAAGGAATTAAATTCTTTGCTGTTAAAATATGGTTGAAAAACAATAATTAGGATAGATTCAAAATTAGAATATTCTCTTTTTCTAAAATATTTATATATATATGTAAGTACATATAAGTGATATTTTGATATCATATATTAGATATTTTGACTTGTAGACGAATTGTAGAGTTGGAATCTGGAAAAAGCGATTTTTTAGTAAACTCTAAAATCCTTCTAAATTCTTTTTTTTAAATAAATATTTCAATATCAAACTCATTATTTTTTGGATTTAGAGCTTCGTTCATTTTTAGAGTTTGGAAATTAATTTATATGAAATAAACCACAAAATTTTAAAAGAATATTTTTGACGATTACTTTATTTTTTTTTTGGAATGGATTTAATTTTTTTGTTGTTCACAATTTATATTGGGGATTATTTCAGTTTTACTTTTAGAGGTTAGGGACTTGAGGGTTAATTCATAGCGCCGGCTATACTAATCGTCATTAGGTTAAAATCAGATCATTGACTTGTTTTCGGTTAATAAATTGCTGTCATCGGAGTATAATTCTTTTGTTGAGAAGATGAAGTCTTTACATAACTCCTCAAATCTGTTTTTCTTTTAGATGTACTTAGTGAATACAAAAACTTTAATACTTTAAACTTTTGTAATTTAAGCAATTCTACATAATAAACAAAAGTTTAATACTATTTAACATAGTATAATTGAATACAAATTAATTTACATCATTTCTAATATTAAAAAAGTATATTCTTAGCATATTCCCACTTTATTTTCCTTTTGAATCCTATACTGCTCATTAATCTATAAAAGTTAAATTATCCATTATATCCCGATTTTCACAGCTTATTTCTCCCCTTCTCTTGACATACTGTATGAACTATAAACTACGGTATTCTGTGTGAATTCTTAAATTTGAAAATTTTAATTAAGATTTTTAAAATACAAATTTAGTTTGGCATGCCAAATTCAATCCTTCGATTTTTTACGCTTCTGAAGGTATAAGTAGGCCTTCTAATACTAATGTGTTTTCCAATTTGAGTGATATGATTTCTTTTAAAAAAAAAAACACATTAATTGTTAAGGAAATTCAAATGTTTTTTATTTAATGTGAAGTACAATCGATACAATTAAGCCCTGAATAAAACGTCATTCAAGTGTCCTACACAACTTCTTTTGCAGGAACGAATTCGATGAACCCAATTTTCGAGCACTTTTTCCACTAAATCAAGTCGTATGTCATGAATAGCACTTTCAATATTAACTTCTAAAGCTTGAAGAGAGTCTGGTTTATTGCTAAACACAATGACTTCAAATAATCCCACAAGAAATAGTCTAATGGTGTTAAATCACAACTTCTTGGAGGCCATTCAATGTCACAATTTCTTGAAATAATCGAATCTCCAAACTTTTCTCGCAATAAGTCGGTTGTTGCACGTGCTGTGTAGCACGTAGCCCCGTCTTGTTGGAACCAGATGTTGTCAAGATCAACTTCTTCCAATTTCGGCCATAAAAAGTTGATTATCATCGATCTATACCGCTCTCCATTGACAGTAACGGTGTTACCAGCTTCATTTCGAAAGAAGTACGGACCGATGATTCCACCAGACCAAAAACCACACCAAACTGTCAATTTAGGTGAATGTAATGGTTGATTATGAATAATTTGTGAATTTTCTTCGCACCAGAATCAACAATTTTGTTTATTTACCGCACCATTCAGATGAAAGTGAGCCTCATCGGAGAAGATGATTTTCTTAAAAAAATCGTTATCGTTTTCAAGTTGTTCCAAGACAAAATCAGCAAATTCACGACGTTTACGGTGGTCCATGATGAAATTGTAAACATTACTGAATACAATGAAAAAAAAAAGACAGAATGAAAAAAATACTACAAATGACCGAAACGTCACTTAGAAATCATATCACTCAAATTGGAAAACCCTGTAAATAGTATTATATTTCATTAATAACTAGTGATAATTTAATATGATATGTTTAGATATTTTAGATCTAGAGATATCTAACTATTACAACTAGAGATAGATAGATATTTTATAACTCGCACGAATTTATCGAATTGTTTTTTTTATTTAAGGAAGAAGATTTAATTTATACTAGGTAGGCAGGAAGGTAGAAAGGATCTGCAAATGCACACACTGTTGGAATATCCTGGATCAGTTTTACTCCTAATTAAAGTAAAGTTTATACTGATTAATTTTAAAGAAAAATGAAAAAAAGACTTTTTTTTTTAAAAAACTTAAAGCTAACTAAAAACTAAAGCTTTAATAAAGCTTTTATAAAATTTAATTTAATATTTTAATTTAGATTTCTAATCAAAGAATTATTTGAGGTAATCAATTCCGAACTGAACTTTTCGGTTAAATATAAATTTTTTCCTCTAGTGGTATTTATGTTAGCTTCATTGTGTAGTCTATTGATTGAGAACCATTTGCGAATATTCAAAATTAGTTTTAAAATTTTGTTTTGAGTGATTTCGAATTTTTTGGTATCAGTTGCTGTACAATCATTCCAAGCTTCATATAGAATTTATAAGCACAAAAATTGTTTTTATAATAGAATTAATTTATTCTCTGTTGATAAAGTTGATTTCCTATTAATAAAAGGATACCTACCTTATTAATATTTCCATTTAAAAAATTATATATAGAGTATGTCAAGGGAATTTTGTAGATGACTTAAAATATAAATAGGATTAGTATCAGCGGTGTAAATCATGACGCTGTCCTTTTCAGAGATTCTTTTTTTTTTTTGTGTACGTCATTTAATCTAGAAATATCTGCAATAAATATTATATAGTATTGGCCCAAAAAGTGATTCTTACAGCAGCCCTGCTTTAATTTCAGGGATTAGAAAGTGTATATACCAAGCTACTAAATTAATATAGATTTACGATCTTGAATAGTTGGTTTTAGCAAATTTTTTGACGCATATAAAACAGGATGAATGATAACGGTATTATAATTTTCTCTGCATCTAAATTGCTTTTACGAAAGAATCCTGTTATCTGAAATTATTTTATCAGCTCTAATTTTTAAATAAATTAAAAATTAAATTTAAATATGAATTTATGTATATAAATAATGAAAAACTGTATAGTAAATACTGCTTTAAAAAAAAAAATTATAATTGTAATAATCTTTTCATTTTAGGTAGAAGCTCTGGATCACACGTTAGAAAATAATTTTGAAAAAGATACAAATCTAAATGTAAAATCAAATGCATGTATAAAACTTTTTAAAACAATTTGGATACAAACGGCGCCACTTTTTTCTAAGCAATATTTACATTCAACATTAATTGGATCTTTAATGCAATTTATACTATTTTTTACAGTGCAAGGTTTATATGTTTGGTTTCCATATATATTGAATAGTTTAAATGAATTTCGAAATATGAATCCAAATAATTCAACATTACTCTGTGACATAATGTATAAAAAAGAAAATGAACTTATTTTAGGTGGAATTGAGGTAGGCTTTATTTATAGATACTATTACTTAAGCACATATTTTTTTTTTTTGCGTTATGTACAACTTATATAATATTATGTGTATACATATGTATATGGAAAATATACAAATTAATAAATTTTGGTACAGCGGTAGTTTTAAAAAGTACGTGGGATTTTTTTTATAAGTCACAATTGAAATAGGATCTATAATGAAATCCCTAATCGCAAAATCCAAATTCAAAAATCCAAATTCAAAAATCCAAATTCAAAAATCCAAATTCAAAAATCCAAATCCCAAAATCCCTATTTCCAAAATTCAAATTCCCAAAAGCTAAATTCCCAAGATCGAAATTCCCAAAATCCAAAGTGGACAAAATTCATCCTTTAAAAATCGCTGCAAAAAAAAAATTTCCTTGACTAGAACTTAAATAGTGTGTATTTAACAGTGTGTGTGTATTTATTTTTGCTCCTCCAGAAAGCATCTATTAATTATAGATAACAACATTTCAAAAACAATTTTTTTAGAATTTATTAAATATTTTATATAAAGGTACATAAAGTAAATGCCATTAACGAATTTGTACAAAACAGATTTTTTCTATTTTGCAGTAACCATTAGAGTACTTCAAAGACTTGGCAATATTTTTTTAATCTGATTATATAATATGTTAAGGAAAATTCACATTTCCAAAAAAATTTTTAAAAAAATGTGCCTATTATAGTTTTACTCTGTTCATCCGTCCAACGGTCTGTCCGTCCGTCCTTCCGTCTGTTTACAAAACTTCTACACATTTAAAGATAGAGAAAAAAAATTTTAACCATGGGTAGGTGTTATAAAAAAATTAATTTTGTAGAACGACTTTTTCATGTAGTGCCATCAATTACAGAGCTACAGCTTCTCAAATTTTAAGCCCTATTTTTAAATGCATATATATATATATATCTCATGTTCTACTTAACATTTTTTCAATTTGGAAACGCCATTCGGCAGAAATATTTTTATCTTTGTAAATTAATATTAAAATTTGGAAATTTTTTATGTATTAATGTATTTAAATTTAACGTTATGTGGAAACCAAAGTATGCATGAATTTTCTACCTTCATAACTCCGGTACGATTTTAGATAGAGACTTGCTATCTTGAGAGAAGAAAGAACTTTAAGAATTAGTATAAGTTTCCTCAGAAAATTTTTTTAGACCACCCCCTGTTTATGAGCTATTAGCAAATATTGAAAACTGGCTATTTTTAAACACCTGTACACATTTTTCTTCTGCAAGCCATAAATAAAAACTAATAAAAAAAAATAAAAGCTCCAGTAATATATTTTTACGTGGGTTAACGGTTTTTCTTAATTAGGTTCCGGACTTACAGCTTCTCATAATTGCAAAAAAGTCCTATTTTTACATTTTTTCTTATTGTATTAAAATTTTCAAATGTTGGTGCAAATCACAATTCTAAACAGTTTGTACTGCCTTTTGGAAATGTGAGCTTTTAAAAAATTCTGCCTTGTTTTTTTTTTTTAGTTTTTGGTAATTAGATTTATCGTTATGTGAAACTTAATATTATATTTTTTAATTTTCGTTCTTTTTGTATTTCAAAGTATGTTTAAAGATAGTTTTAGATTACTTTTAATTTTTGAAATACTGGAAAAAAAAAACCTTAGAAAACCTTAGAATTATTTCCCCCCGTTTTAGGATTAATAAGAATCTATCATAAAACATCTGAGTTTACAAACACCTCGTCCTATTTGGGAAAAACTATATAGTATAATCTTAAAAATAGTTTTATCTTTTTTAAATTCTAAATTGCTGCTGAAAAAGCACCACTGAAAAACCTTTATTTTTATTACGTTTATTACGTACTTTAAATAGATTAATTTAAACTTAAACATTAAAATAAATTGCATAAAAAGTATAACAAAATTTACATATAAATATACTTACTTTAATATTTCAAAAAAATTTTATAAATTTTAGGAAAAAACTGAATTGAAATGTAAAGAAAAATTCGAAATTGAAACATATATTACATCATTTGTTTTAGAATGTATTTATATTATTGGATTTGGTGTAATTGGTTTACTAATAAATGCACTTGGAAAAGTTTATATTATATGTAAGTTTAAATAATCTTTAAAAAAAAAAGTTATTTATTAAATATTTTTTTCTAAGTTCATAGTATCAAATCTTATCTGATACAAATTTGGTAAAGGTTGGAATAAAAATATATTTAATTAGTCATGTTTTAGGATGTTAAAATATTCTGCAATCTTATAAAATTTATTATAGACAATCTTAATTAATATATAAACCACCCATAAAATATATTATTCATGAAGTTTTTTTCTGAATATAAACTTTTAATATATGTATACATTTAAATTTTTTAATATACATACATTAAATATATTTATAATTATTTCAGTTACTGTTCTAACAATTTGTGGTATTTGTGGATTATTATGTAATTTCATTGAATCACCGTTAATAACTGGTTATCTTTTAGCAATATTATTAGCTAACGGTATTGTAACACCAGTAATTAATGCAGCTACAGTTGATTTATATCCAACAAATTTAAGGTAATTTTTTATTAATATTAAAAATTAAAGAAATAACATTTTTAATTTTTTTTTTTTTTGTTTAATTTTAGAGCAATGGCCTTATGTATAACATTGATGTTTGGTCGTTTAGGTAGTGTTGTTGGTTCAAATATTATTGGTTTACTTTTAGATATTAATTGTAAAATGGTATTCTATATATCGGGTGGTTCTTTAATAGTAGCTGCATTTTTAGGATTTTTTATACCAAAACCATAATTTTAATTAAAATAAATACATAATATATTTTGTAAAAGAAAAAAAAAAAAATAGGTACACTAAAATGAAATTTTTATAATCAATTAAAGATCAGCATATTTTTTTTTATATTCATTTAATAAATTTCCATACAATTCTTTACAAACAATTCTTTCAAACATAATTCTTCCCCGGACAATTCTTCGACAAAACAATTCTTTGCACAAGCGTATAACCCTGACCTTGTAACCAGCTCTAAAATCTTTCCTAAATATTTTTTTATATAAGTTAGGTTAGATTAAAGCGGCTGCTGAAAAAGCACACTTAGACCATATTTGATCCATTATAGTGTTACCACATAGAAACTTTTCTATTCCACTCTTCAAAACCAACTTTAGCTCTTTGGAAAGCGAAGAATGCTCTTCACATTTTACCTGCTAGATTGCTAAGGTTGTTGGAAGAGATATTGCCCAACAGTCGTTTATAACGAAAATATAATGCTTTGGCATACTTAGTATTTTTGTTATACAATATATAATATTACTGATTACTGATAAAACTGAAATTTCTTTAAAATATAATCGTCGTAATGTCATGTAAGTTATAAAAAGTATAGTGTTTAAGAAGAATTGTTTTATGGAAGAAATGTTAAGTTTTTTTTTTTGAACGGAATGGGAAGATCCATTCTATTAATATTTACTCTATGGTATAAGCAAGCATCAGTTAAAAATAAAATTCATTATTTATAGAAAATTATTACTAACTAATTTAGTTATCATTTACTATTACTACTTATTAAACTATATTTAATTATATACTGTTAGTGATGTTAAATGAAAGTTAAAAACTAAAAATCGAATAGAATAATAGCAATCACATACATACATAATATATACATATGTACATAGGTTTTAATTAAATAATGCGAGGGCATGCGAGTTAAATTTTGCGATAATAGATTTATCATACAGACTAAGAAAGTTAACCATGCGAGCCTATTTAGCGTATATTGAAAGAAACCAACTCAATGTCTGAGCTCTTTAATATTATCAGCGTTAACAAATTAACACTAAGAGTCAGACTTTGCCCCAATCTATAGAGTGGTTTGAGATATTACAAAACTCAATCGATTTTAAATTGTTTATATTTTCCTTATACCTTATTGATTCACAAAAAAAAGGGTGAATTGAAAAAAAAAAAAATAGTTGCTCTAAAAATGTTTTAGACAAATGATAAGGAAATATCGATTCCATATCAAATGATTCAATGAAAATTAAAAATATGAAATCAGATTGAGCAGAAATCAAACATTGAATAATTCCCAGAAAAATTATAAAAAATTCACCGATAGACTTAACATTGAGAAATATATCCATTAAAGGCTAATAGAATAGTTACAGTGGTGGAACTAGTTGACGCAGGACCTTGCATTGCGTGGGGGGAACCAGCTATAGGGAGCCCAAAATTATTATTAAAAAAATTATTTACAATCATTTTTTATATACATACACTGGAACTTTTTTTCCGCATTTATAGTTGCCCACAAAAATATATAAAACTAACGTTGAATAGCGCTGCATGAGTTTTAGTGATTTGTAGGTGAAGTGAATATATTTCTAATTCTATTGCAGCTAATCTTGAATATTGATGTGTAATTTCTAGTTTAAGCCATAGTTTTTGTGATTTTACTATTGTATATTCTGTTTTTGAATTATTGACTGCACATCTAATTTTGATAAATTTAGGGAAAACTTTTTTAATCTTACACTCTTTTAAATAAAGTTATATATTCTTTAATTAGACTTATTTTGATTTGCAATCGAGCAAAACAGGTTAAACTTGGATTGGTCAAGCAGGAAAGATTTTAATATTTGAGGTCCTTAAGTTTTAGTTTCTTTCTTGTATTATTTTTATTTTGATTGCAATATGATATATGAAATAAATATCTAACTTGTTTATGTTAAAAAAAAATTATTGGGAGAATTTTGAAGTTCCGCCACTGAATAGTTATCTATATTGATGAACAATTACTAGAGTCTAGAAAACTTTCAATAATTTTCATGGTCTGAAATGAAAACAATCAAATTCACACTTATTCTAAATTCTGATCAAGTTTTTTGCCTAATTTATTTACAAAACTAATTTGTTACAAATCAAAAATAAAATTCAATAATAATTGATTGCAAATTCAGGGATACATTATTTACAATCAAAAAATTATTATTGTCAGACCCTAGCCATTTCAAGTTAGGAAAATTAAAAAATTAGAATACTATTTAAATCTATTATCGAAAGGTTCAAATAGATATTACTTGTAAAGTGTATGAGCTCATTATAACACTCCACCTTAAATTGCTAAAAGATATAGAATGAATATGTAATAATTAGCTAAAATTTGAAAAATGAATTATTAATTTAAAATTCAGAAGGTTTTTTTAAAGAGGTCAATTAATATCATAGAGCAAACAATTTAGTATTAAAAATAAAATCAAAACAAAAAATCTGACTTCTTGAAAGTTATTATACAAAATTGTTGATTATATGTATAATATAATTTTAAACACAAAAGCTTTTTATTGGACATTCTTAATTAAGGTGCTTAATTAATTAGAAAAAAGGTAAATTTATTTGTACCATACACCAAATTACAAGCCAATAACATTTTATATAAATTGTTTTTTCAAATTAATAGAAAAAAAAATCATATTATTAAAATATTAAGTCAGCGTTTTTATTTTAAGTTAAAGTGAAGACAATTTGTAAACAATATCCATAGAAAATTCAAATAAAAATATTTAAATTGAAATAGTTTTAAAAATAACAGAATCTTAGAATATAAAAAAAGCACTAAATAAATGTTTTTTTTTCTGATGTGAAATCAATGTAATACACGAAATAAAAATAAAGCATAACTTATTTTTTCGGATGTTTATTTTCCTTATTGGGTTGAGTACTTTCTAATCGTGGTGAAATCTAAAAGTATATACGTTTATAAAGAATATAATTATTATAAATACATTTATCAATTACTTACCATTTTTAATTTATTTATTGTAATTGGCTTTTCGAAGGTTTTTTTTATGTTTCGAGGAGTAGTAACACCAAGTGTGGGTTTTCCAATAGTTTTAGTGGATGAATCTGAAAAAGATTTTCTTCGATTTGCCAACAAAGTTCCACCCACACTTAATAAATTAGAGCTGCGTCTTGAATTAGGTGTAGTTGAAAAACGCGAATAATTTTTTTTCCCATTAATAGGAGATTTTTTTGGAGAACCAATCATTGGTGTTGAACATGCCATCGGTGGATTTTTTATTAAAGATGTTGTTTTAATCGGTACTATTGAATTGATTTGCACAGTAGCTTTTAATGGACCTTTATTACTTACATTTTCACTCGATTTTAAACGAAAACGTTTTGAATTAATATCATTAGGCAAATTCATCATACACTTTGGTTGACGATTTTTTGTCATTTCAGTTGTATCAAATTCAAGTTTTTGTGTACTTATAACTGTCGAACGAATTGGAGTTTTTGCAGTTTTATTAGTTGAGTTAAAATTTTCACATATTGATCTGCGTGCAGTTAAATTATTATTGGAATTACGTTGAGGTGTAGAACTGGAAATTGAGTTTCGGCGGCTTAAATATCTATTTTGCATCGGTGTTTTAAATGAATTACATTCTTTTGAAGGGCTTAATGTTTGTTTTTCGTTATTTTTGTTAATAAGATTTTTGTTTGGCAATGTAAGTGAATAGCTACGTCTACGAAATTGTTTTTGATCAGGAGATACTTGAGCAAGCTCATCACGCTTAACATTAACGTTACTATGATTAAGAATATTTTTTCCTGGTGTACTCATAACAACAATGTATGTGGGATTAGAAGTGTTTGTTGTAGCAGAATTTTGTAAATTTGTTTGTAAGACATTGATATTTTGAACTCCACCTACAAGTTTACTTATTTGTTCAACTATATCAGATAGATTATCTGATTGACTTGGTGAAATTGATGCTACTATATCAGATAGATTATCTGATTGAGTTGGTGAAATTGATGTTATTTTCTCATCTAAAAAAAATTTATTTAAAAAATTTTATATTTATTTTGGTTTTTTTTAATAATTTTATTTACCATTTAATTCTCTATTTTGTAAAGAATCTGTTTGTTCTTCGTTTTCATTGAATTTATTATTTTCCAATTCAATATCAAATGTTCCTTGTCGTATTATAGGTTTTGGAGGAATAAGAGCTTTAGTTTTAGAAATTTCAACTTTTTCAATAATTTCTTCATGACGAGTTTCATTTTTCTGCATTTTATTAATAATTTCATTATTTTGAATCTCCTTATCTTTCAGTAAACAACTTAGGTTATCTAAAAGCTTTTCAGCTTCATCTTTTTTTGTTGGATTAGTCCCACAATGCAGAACGTAATCTTTCAAATTAGAAATTAAACTATCTATACTTTCATTACTCTTATTAACATTTGAATTTAAATCATGCTGCTTTAATTTCTCTCTGAATGTATTTATATCAATTAATCTCTGTGAAACTGTTTTATCATTTGAATTTTGCGAAAAAGAATTTGTTTCAGAAAAAGTTTTTAATTTTAATTTCTCATATTCCCTATCAAACATGTCTTCATTTTGTTTATTATCACCAATTTTCTCCAGCATGGGTATTTTTAATAATTCGAGATCTTTTGAAATATCGCTTTCTGAATCTATCCAATTTGGATTAATTTCCATTATATTATCACATGAATCATCTGCAGTCTTTTTTGGTGAACTTGAATCTAAGCACATTTGAGATAATTGTTTTGCTAATTTCGCCGCTTCATTAAATATTGAAGATTCTGGACTAGCTCCACTTTCTACTGAGCATCTTCTACTCAATGGTGATTGGATAAGAGCATTTGAAAGACTTAGTTTTAAAAGACGATTTTTTATTTCTGACTTACTATTTTTTAAACGATTAAAACTTCTATCTGAATTTGGAGTAGAATTATTTGAATCGCTATCCGAAAATATTGTATTTAACATCTTTTCATCAAAATCTATTAAAATACCTTCATTTTCATTTTTTCTGGTAGCAATCGTTTCAAATGTATCAGTTTTTTTGTTAACTGTACAGATAATAATAATGAAATAAATATTAAATTACTTGATTAATCATAAAGCACAAATGTATTAACATACCTATATCATTGGATTCGAGAGAAATTTTGTAAGGTTTAGAGACATTATATTCAAATTTCTCATCAATTACAAATTCTTGCATTGCATTTTCTTTACTTCCTAAGAGAAAGAAACTATATAATAATAAAATAATAATAAATATTTAACCAAATTTACCTAAATTTGGAACAAGATCATTATTTGTTTTTAACAAACTTTTTAAATTCACTTCATCGAAAATTAGTAAATTTTCTGTATCAAATGAAATTCCATTTTCTAAGGAAATTGACTTTTCTTTTAATTCTAATTCAAAAGGATCACAAGAAAAATCAATTGATTTATCTATAGTATCGAAATGATTTTTATTTGTATTATCATTTTGAATTGTAGATGATTTTATTGGTACAAGCAATGAAAAATTACCACTTCCCTTAGAATTAACTTTTGGGCTGCCATTGAAGTCTATTAAATCTTCCATTTTACACAATTAGAAAGTTTCAATAAATTGTCAATGTTCAATTAAAATTTAATACATTTAAAATAATTTTTTTTTTAAATGAGCGGATTATTTTTAAAATTTGAAATATATTTGAATGATTCTCAAAGTGTAAATGTCAAAATGTCAATGGTCAGGTCATATGAATAAGGTAAAGTTAAAATTTGGTTAAAACTTAAAAGTAAAATAACTGCTAGAGGCATTATTTAACGAAAAAAATCTATTTAATAATTTAAAGGGGTGTTTCCACTCAAATTACGCTATTTATATTTAGACGATTAATATTAGGTTTTTTAACAATGTATCGTTCATTCATTTTATGTCTTTATGTAAATTCATGTATAATTTGATGTAAATAAATAAGATAAAATAAGAGATAAGACGTCTGTTAAATACTTACAATTAGGCTAAGAATAAAATAGATATTAAGATAAATTCTTAAACGAAAATTTGACTTTTATGAATTAAGTTAAAATTATCAGATTAATTTAAGATCAAATATAGCAATTAACTGAAAAAGTCATAATTGCCAAGGGTTAGTATGTTAGTACGTTGCAATGATGATAGATGTTAGAAAAACTTAATACTTAATTGGTTATTACCACTGTTAGTAATTACTTATTAATGTTACTAACGTTATTAATGGTAATAAAAAACAAAAAACTAGCATTGAAAAAAAAAAGAATTTAACATGCAAGTTAAATTGCAATGATGGATTAATCATGCAGACTACGAGAATTTACCATGCTCGCGTAAAGTCTGGCTCTCAGTGTTTGTTCGTTAACGTTAACATCAAAGAGCTCAGACCTGGACTTAGTCTCTCTCAACATACGCGAAATAGGCTCAAATATACCGCAGTTTATAGAGTTGTGTGACACATTAAAAAGCTTAACCGATCTCAAATTATTCAGATTTTCTCTATACCATATTTTTTCGCTAATAGAAGGAGAGTTGATATCACCGCAAATAATCTGCTAAACGAATATGATATCCGCCACTAGAAGGCGTGACTGGAGGGATATCAAATTAATTAAAGAAAATCTAGCTTCATATAGAGGACATATAGGCGAAGAAATCTTTTTTGGACTGATTCACTACGTGAAATGTCTATATCACGATATGGGACCATACTTGACTTGAATATTCAAGTATAGGTCTTATATAAGTAATGAAAAGTTGCTTAGTTGATTTAAATTAAAACATAATTAAAACATGAAAAATTGAAATATTATGATTAAAGTTCAAAGTTCAAGATTTAGCAACATTAAAGTATAAATATTTAAATTAGAGCATAATTTAAAAATAGAGCTTTAATTAAAGTTTAGTATAGTTATTTCAGTTCACTATTTGCGTAGGTTTCAGTTATAAATTTTCTTGATTTTTATGATTTGATTTTTAGTTTTTTCATATTCATTTGGTCCCGACTCCCGTTAAATTAAATATATATAGTTCTTATGTAAAAGTTAACAAATAGAGAACATAGTTATGTATAGTAAAATTAACAAAATAATAGACCGTTTTTTTTTCGTTTTTCGGTTGTTGGAATTAATCGTATAGAAAGACATGTTCAATATTAATTGACTTCAATTAATATTGAATATGTCGCTTTAATTTTACTTAAGTAAAAAGTCTTATATGTCAATATGGCAACATTAAAAAATTAATATTGATCAAAGACAAAAATGCAGTAGTTTTTTTTTCATTTCAAATTACCGTGTCGTATAGAGTAGAGATCGTATATTTCATTACTAAACTAATTGTCAAATTTTGTTATTTGGTTGGAATTTAAATAAAAAATTACAAAATTTTCTTCAAAATTAAATTACTTCTATTTTTGATTTTATAGCTTTTATTTTTAGTTGGTTTTTTAACAGTAAATAAATTTTTAAAGTTTACAATCATAATAAAGAATAAATCGTAAAAATAATGTAATTTATTTTTTGTAAGCGTAATTTTACTTATTTTTTCATTTTTTAATTTTACATTTATTCGATAATCGATACACCTATGTAGATTTATATAGAATATAGAAGATAATAGGTTTATAAAATATACATATTGTATGTATTTAATAAATGTTGGTAAATGGTGAAATGGTTGCATAATGCATATAATGTAAGTAAATAATAAATATTTTATATAATAAACATACAATTTATATATTTCAGTTTTCGTTTTTTGCTTAAAACCCAGCAAATTTACTCTACGCAATACTATACATATGTCATAAGTACAAATGTATACATAAATAAGATAAAAATTTCTAAAATTTAAAACAATTCAAATCTGAACGAAAAATTTTTTTTTGCAATTATAAATATCTGTCAAATTAAATAAATTTTAATTTGAAAAAAATGCTTGCGTTAGCACTTAGCAGTTTTTATTTGACGTGGATTTCATACAGCACATTTTTTGTGATTCACTTTTAAATGGTTGCGTTGCTACAAGTTTGGTTGGGGTAAGATATTTGATCAGTGTTCTCGGAAGTTGAATCGCAAAATTAATAAAACAAATGAGTGAAATTTAGGTCGGTGTTGAACAACTCCCGTAAAAATGACCTAATCCTTAATTTTGTGGTATTAAATTATTCCTTTTCACTTCCTCGTCTGGCGCGTGCCCTTCTTTCCGTGCCAATTTTAAAATTTTCGACTTTCTTCCCTACAAAACTTTAACAATCTACTGATTTTTACTGACTGCTGAATTCATGCGACCATTTTGCTAAATGGTCGCATGAAGTTTCAATACTAATTTATTTTTGAAACGTAGTGCAAGTTTTGAAAAGAGTTTTAAATGAAAATAAAACGAGGTGTATTCTTGCTGGGTAATTTTTTATATTGCAGATATTTGGAATAAATTTTACAAATAAAAAAAATTTAAATTTTCATATGAGAGTAAACATTTATTTTTTTTTTTGATTTTGTACTTTACTATAAAAACTAAAAAATTAAAATTTTCATAAAAGAGTTAACATTTATTATTTTTTGATTTCATAAGAGAGTTAACATTTATTTTTTTTGATTTCATACAAGCAAAAAAAATATCAAATAGATGCTTGCCGTGTGCGTTTACTTGCCGAATTCAAAAAGAGGATTGCTCAAATTGTAACCGGGAGTTTGGGGCTACAAGCCCCCAACTATAAAAAATTTCAATTTTAATGTAAGAGAGTTAACATTTATTATTTTTTGATTTCATACAAGCAAAAAAAATATCAAATAGATGCTTGCCGTGTTGGTTTACTTATAAGAGAGTTAACAAAAAAATATGAAATATGTAGATTCTTGCCGTGTGTGTTTACTTGCCGAATTCAAAAAAGGGATTGCTTAAAATCTTAAATTGTTAACGGGGATTTGGCTAACCATTGATTTTTGCGGAGTTTGTCAAACTATAAAAAATATCAATTTTAATATTAAGAGTTAATAAAATTACGTTTTCAATATAAAAATGTCAATATTTAAATTTTTTGTATAAACATAAAATTTTCTATTTACATATAGAAATTAACAGAAATTATGACATTTACGTTTAGAATCAATTAAATATTAAAATAAATGATAAAATATGTTTATTTTTTCATTTAAAAAAGTTAAAATTAATGTTTTTACGTTTTCAATATAAAAATAAATGTCTATAATTTTTTTTTATTGTATGGAATTATCTGGACTACCTAAAAATCTTTTGTGCAACCCTTTCTTTTTTTCATTTAAAAATTCCATTTTGAATTTTATGCAAAAGAAATATATCACGGCAATAATTTTTAAATATCCATGTGTTTTTTATTAGTTAGCTTTTAGAATCATTAGAATTTAGAAAATACGTCTTTTGGTGACAATTTTAAAATTTGAATTTTGCATATTTCAAAAAAAAACCGAAAACAAGAGTACTCGCCGGTTATAACAGTGAATTTCGGGTTTGGAGGGTGTGGGTCACGTAGCTCTTTATTTTCAATATCGGCGTAAACGTCACACGAAAAAATTATAATAACCCAACAAAATTATGTATGTATGTATGCACCGATGCACTATTTGTGATTTGTGAACTGTGAAGAAGCTGAATAAATAAAGTGGACCATAAATCCATTACCCTATATACATACATATATAAGTACATCTGCACATGCATTTACAACCTATAGTCTAAAAGTAAACATTTCAATGAAAAAAATATGATTCCTTAATGTAAATGTACATTAGCTTAGCTTGTAGAATTTAATTTATTTCGACTGCTTTCTAATCTAATCTAATCAGATGCATGCATAGATATGTACATACATTTATACATACCATATGTATAATACATTCTATTTTTCTCTTTAAATATTTTCCATTTAAAATTTGTAACATTAAATAAACTAAAATTTTTTGATTACATATCCATATGCTGGCATATATATGTAAAACCAGTTGGTTGGAAATAAAATCCAGAAAGACAATGCAAAAGGGACAAAATCCAGAATTTGTTAAAAATTCAGAAAAGACTAAATTCAGAGAGGACAAAATTTCAGAAAGGACAAGATTAATATGAAATTTCATACAAGGAAAAAAATGATAAAATAGATGCTTGCCGTATTTAAAAATAAGATCGTTTAAATTTGTAGCGGGGGTATGAAAAAATTCGATTTTAATATAAAAAAGTCAAAATTTATTTTTTTGTTTTCCATATTAACATATACATACTAGATTTTATCTTTTTGTCAGATTTGATATATGTATGTACAACATATGTAAATAAAAAGAACAAATAAATAAAATCAAACTGATTCTTCTGGTATGCGTTTACTTGCTTTATTCAAAAAGATGATTGTTTTATGTTTAAATAAGTAGCGCGGGTTAGAGGTTAGAATATTCCCATACCATATTTTTATAATTTTCAATTTTGAAAAATCTATAATTTTATGCAATTTTTATCATTTTTCAATTCATTTAAATATGATTTTAACAATTTTTTTTCAATATATTTTAGATTTTAAAATTTAAATTTGTCTGTTCTTTCGGACACTTTTTGGATTTTGTCTTTTCTGAATTATGTTTTTCTGGATTTTATCCCCAACCCAAAACCAGAATGTGAGTATATATTCTGTATATGACCAATGACCATATTCATATGCATATGTATATATATACTTCCATCCAAACATATGTTAGCATATGTATATGTAAAATACTAAGGGGGCCTCGATAGCCTAGTGGGTAAGAGCGTATAAAATACGCTGTAAACACCGAGGGAGTGTGGGTTCGAATCCCACACACGTCGTAAGTTATTCTCCCTTACGACATTTACAGCCACGCCTGAACCGGAAAGGCTGTGTAATTTCCTGTCCACATTTATGTATGTTGCAAAGAAATGCATTAAAAAAAAAATATGCATTCTTATGTACATATGTATGCATTAACTTATACGTATATTTATGCGTACATATTATATATATATATAAGTATACATATTATGTATGGCTAATCATAATTTAAATTTAAATAGAAAAATGGGTAAAAACCCTATTTAATTAAAAAAATTTATGATGACGCAACTCGTGATGTATAATTGTATATGTATGGTATGTGTATTAGTAATATCTATGGTATGTATATTTTTATCAACAATATGACATATGTCTTTTAATTTTTAAATTTTCAATCAGTAATAAGCTTGTCAAAAATAATGTTGCCAGCAATATAAAAACTAATTATATAAATTTTTAGTGCTAAATTAAAAAAAAATATATTAGATCAGAAAATGTGTAGTTAAACTATCATAGATGTATTATCCATAAATAGGCAACGAAGAAAATATTTTCAGTCAATTTTGAGAAACAGCTGATAAACCGTGCTCGTATATTGCTTTAGTTTCTTCAAAAATATTTACATTTCTAATTTCTTTAAGAATTTTATCACATATTTTGTTAATTGATAAATAGTTAAAATTTTGAACGAGTTTTCATTTGAACTGTTTAATTAAATTTTAATTAAAAAAAAAAAACTAAATATTTGTATTATTAAGTAAAATAACAACTTAAAATCTTATAACTGGTTATAATAAATTATTTTTCATAAATATAAATTAGTAGAACAAAATATACATATACATATTATAAAATAGATATGTATTTTATTTAACTGAATACCTTCAGCTATAACACATACCACAGCTATAACATAACAACTAAGTTTCTCGAATAATTAAATGATAAAAATTATCAAACAAAATTGATTTAAATTGAAATATAATTTTAAAATTATAAAAATAAAATAACAAAATAAATTATTAATTAAAAATAATAATTAAAACTTAATTAAAAAGAAAAAATCTTTTACCAATATTTAATGAAATTAAAAACTTCTGTTGTAAGTGGCTGGATATATATTTTTAAATACTTTTCTAAATTTTTTTTCAAACTAATTGATAACGTCTTAACAAAAAATTTATTTTGATTAACTATAAATTAGTTCATATTTATTATTTTATTTTATTTTAATGTTTCTTACATGCGAGCAATCATATTATTACTAAAAGTTCTTTTTAAAATTAGAAAAATAAACATATAAAAAATATGTATGTATATTAAAACCTCTATAAATATTAAATTTATAGTTTTATTTATGTTAAATGTGTTAAAATATTGATGTATACTGGCAATACTAAATTAAATAATAAATATCAAAATTCTTTACATTCTCTCTCATTCTTGTAACTTTAACTTTAAAATTGGGATATCACCGATTATTGTGGAACAAAGGCATTTTCAATTAATAAAAAGATTAGTTTTATTGAAATATGCTGATTTTATAAGTGTCTATAAGAGGAATAAGTGTAAAATGGAAGGTAAAATGTTTTTTTTTTTTTTTAATTTTTTGGCTGTGAAAATTTTTTTTAGGATTTGGATCAAGTAATCAAGGTAGAACTTTGGATCACGTTGAACCAATTGTTCCAGACCTTAATCACACAGTTCTATATGATTTACAAAGTTTAAATAGTTACGAGCCTCCGAAACCATATGAAGGAAGGAATCTGAATAATGGACTAAATTTCGTTAATCTACCTTCTTTGCGTAGCAATGCACATTCGATCCGTATGGATGTAAGTTCGTGTTATAATTTAATTACATAAACATATGTATTTACATATGTATGTATGTACATATATGTAAGTATGTACGTACATACTTTTTTGTAATATTTTCTATTATTTTTGTTATAATTATTATTATTTACAGCGTGGTGGTGGATATTTAAATAGACCACTTTGGCCATTAATCCAAGAATCATTGAAAAATGAGATCAAAGATATTTATGACTTGGAAGAAGTAATATCCAGATATAATGACGATATTGTACAGTTCAAAGCTTTACGTACTTATTGTCAACAGAGGGACAACGATAAGTTTTTTCAAAAGACTTTACCTGCTATAATAAATTTGGCTTTACAATTACCACATTTAATTAAAACTGGAATACCTTTGTTAAAACATGGTCAAAAACATTCTATTAGTTTAAGTCAACAACAAATTGCTTGCTTATTAGCCAATGCTTTTCTATGCACTTTTCCAGATAAAAGAAGCAAGGAAAAGTCGGGACACAGTTTTCCTGACATAAATTTTAATCGGTATTATTTAAGTGCTAGTTCTAGGATCTTGAATTATTAATAAAAAAAAAAATTTTAGTCTTTTTCAGTCAGAACGTCATCGTGTAGTTGAAAAAATAAAATGCATCGTAAATTATTTTGAACGTGTTACAAAAAAGATGCCGGTTGGAGTATTAACTTTTATTCGCCGTTCAATAGGAAGAGATAATTTACCAGATTGGGCTACTTACAATATACCATTATCCAAAACTGCTTTGTATATAAAGCCTAATGGTACAATTGAAGATGAAGGGTTCGGATTACTTCAAGTTGATTTTGCAAATAAGTATATTGGTGGTGGTGTTTTAGGAGGTGGTTGTGTTCAAGAAGAAATTCGATTTATAATATGCCCCGAATTAATAATTAGCAGGCTTTTTACTGAATTTCTTAAAGATAATGAAGCCTTAGTAATTGCTGGAGCAGAACAATTCAGTAATTATAAGGGATATGCAGATAGTTTTGAATTTGCTGGGAGTCATCAGGACAATACTGCTTTTGAAAAAGATAATAATCGTCGTCGATGTTATATAGTTGCTATAGACGCTTTAAATTTCTCAAATCCTAATGATCAATACCAAGACAGATTTATTAAAAGGGAATTAAATAAAGCTTACGTTGGATTTTACAATCCTCTACGAGATGTAATGCCTCCTGGTGTTGCTTCAGGAAATTGGGGCTGCGGAGCATTTAAAGGCGATCCTCAACTCAAATCTTTAATTCAATTAATGGCATGTACCGTAACTAAAAGATCATTAACTTATTTTACATTTGGAAATACATCATTAAGTAATAGTTTAATAGATATTTATCAATATTTGAAGACAAATAACGTCAATACATTTCAATTATGGAAATATATGAATGAATACAGATTTCAGCAGAGATTTAATGAAGATTTATTTACTTTTATAAAAAGGCGACATCACGATGAAGAAGATTCCCCTTTCTCTGTAAGTAAATATTTTAAAAATTTTATTCTCAAGAATTTGTCAGCGATTTTTAGTTGTTTTGGTATAACATTTTGGACATTTTCAACTATATTTTTTATATTTTTATGTATAATTTTAAATTATGAAAATCGTAATATTGATGTTAAACCTAAAATAGAACATAAAAAGAATGATTTTATTACTACAAACCAAACCGTTTATTTTTGATTTATGTTTATTAGAAGTAGTTATTTAAAATAAGATTGATTACTTAATAAAAGATATTTAAATTTTATTTTAAATTAACATTTTTTTTTTTAATTTTTACTTAATAGCTTTCCTTGTTAACAAACAAGAAAATATTGAAATTAAATTTACATTTTTAATTTTTTTATGTATACATTTTTAATTAAAATTTTTTTCAAAAGTGGTTACATCGATCGTCTATTCGTTTAACTTTAAGAAATTTCTTTCTTTTTCTAAACTGGACAAAACGGTTATCCATTCAGTTCGAACAAAAAAATGTTCGTTACAATTAAAGAGATTTAATTTTATTATATTATTATTTATGTATATATAATTTTATAATTTTATTATTAAGCGGATTATTAATTATTTAAATTTAAGTTTTACTAATTTTTTAGTTTTATATTTTGCTTTTCAAAAAATTTACATTTTTTTTGTAGATTTGGAAGTGCGTTTGTTGCTATCGCTAATATTTTTTACATATTATCTTTTTGTCGAAATAATTTGACATGTAATTGCATTTTTTTAAGATTATTATTTATATTTTTAAGAAATTTATGACAATATTTTATTCAAACGGCAATAATATTTTATTTCTACCCACGTTATTATTTAAAAAAAAATTTTTGTTATTATAAAAGTTTAAAAATGGAAATCTTTTGAGTTATACAAGTGAGTATGCATTAAAATTTATAAATTTTACCATATAAATTTTTTATTCTTTTTATAAATTATCTTGGAAATTTATTGTATCAGAAAAAATAAATTTGCCGATTTCTAATACTGTAATACGGTTATTGATTAAAACAGAAGCATTTGTTAAACTCTTATTTATTTTGTTCACTTCCGAAAAAAAAAAATAATCTGCTTTATGATACGATAATTTTCTGTGATGAATTATTAGTCTTAACATTTATATTGGTATATATTATTTATGTATGTTGCAATATTTATAATTATTTTCAATTTATAATATTTTTATAAATTTAAAAAAGAAATTTCATTAATGCATATTCAGCTTGTAGGTATAATTAAAATTTAAAAATTTTTGAATATAGAATATTTTTTTTCTTAATTAGTTCTTTTGAATGTAATAATTAATGACTTCTAAACTTTGTTATTTGTGACCATATTTGCATTTATTTTCATATTCATTATTTGCTAACTCCATAAATTTTGTACATAATATATATGTATTATAATATTGTATATTAAATATATAATTTAATTCTAGGCATATTGTTTTATTGTTTTGCTTGTATTATAAAATTTTTATAAGTGTCTAATGTAAATTTTTTTAGAGCAGAATAAGGAAACAGATGAAATTAGTTGGAGCGATTATAAGTACAAGGACGAGGAAACTTCAACGAAATCGAAACAAGCTAAAAGCTCAACATCGAATTCGGAAAATATGCAAATACCGCAGGAAGATCTATTAAAACTTTATTCACCAACTGTGAAAAATGAAGCTTCTTACAATAATAGAGGAGATCAAAGGAGTGAATTAAATGCAAAATTTAAACAAGAAAAATATTCGCCTACATTTAATAATATTAATAGTCAAAGAATTGAAGGTGATCAAACAAATGGAGATGAATCAAGATTGAAAGCAAACATAGATTATAAATCAACTTACACTAATATAAGTTATGGACAAGAAAATATTAACACTGAAAAAAATTTAATTGAACTCTGTCCAGACAACATAGAAAAATTATTCAAAAAAGAAAAATATGAAAGGGCTCAAGCTAATACTTCTGAATCAACATGGAATGCAAACAGGAATTATAAAACAAGTAACATTGTTAAACCAATAACAAGTTATGGACAAGAAAATATTACCACTGAAAGACATTTAATTGGATACTATCCAGATAACAGAGAAAAATCAGTTAAAACAGAAAAACATGAAAGGATTGAAAATACTGAAAATCAGAAAACTTCACATGAAAATAATTTAGATCAAGATGTACATATGAGAGAAGTGAAAAAAGAAAATTTTGAATCTACGTGTAAAAGTTTTAATAAACAAAGAATAGGTTGGAATGTTCCAACTGAGGTAGAAGAAACAACAGCAAAAAATTTCCCTAAACAAGAGTCAATTGCAAAAGTTCATAAGAAAATAGATGAACAACAGTGTAATAGAAAAGTTAAATCAACTCAACCAACATCATTATCTGGAGTTTTCCAAGAACCAAATGTAGATCAGTTTTCCACAACGTATGAGAAAGATTATAATATTGATCCAACAAGAAATCAAAATAATTTTAATCAACCAAAAGCACCAACTAATTCTAGTACATATTTTCCAAATCATGTTAACAATAACAATTATAAAGTAAATAAGCCTCCTACTGCAAATATGAAAGTAGAACTTAACATATCAAAACAAAAGAAACAAGCAAGTATTCGTATGTTTTTCGGAACTCAAACTCCTAATTATCCGAAATAAATAATGCTTTAGAATATTTTTTGTCGTTATTTTTGCTTTTATGTATATAAAGTGTTGTGTTTATTAAATTTATATGATATTGTACTGAATTAAATGGATAGGTACATATAAACATTTGTAATAATTTAGAAATTTTTAAGAAGATAGATTTAAATTTTAACAAAAAAAAAATTAACTGTTTATATTTATATTTTTGTATATAAATTGTATTTTAAAAATATCAGAAATAAAAAAAAGTGAACATTTTTAAAAGTTTGAAATAAAATGCAAGAAAAAGTTGTTTTAACAGGTTATTCAAGAATGTTATTTGAGATAACATAATGTCTTTTCTAAAATCCGTCAAAATTAATGTAGGTTATTGACTAAGCCATTGTTGTCTAGGTTGAGAAATATATAATTAGTAAAACATTCGTAAATATTAAAACATAAACAACATTGTAAATCGATTACATTCGAATAATAGAAAATTTTAATAAGTTCAAAGTTGAATAAATTGAACCTAGTAAATAAACATTAGTAAAAGTGTTAAATTTCATGTTTAATTTAGCTTTTTCTTTAAAAAGAGGTGTTTGCTAAGTTATACGAATTGAAGCTGAAAGAAAAATAAACTAATATATGGAGAATTATTTGTAAATTTTTGAGAATTTTTTAAAAGAATTGTTTTTTAAGCAAAGATAGAAATCTATATGCATATAATATTGAAAAGTGCTAGTTGATAGGAAGCTGGAAAATTATGTACCAATTTTTATTTAGTTATTAGGTAAGAAGATTTTTAAAAAAAGTGGTGGAAATAGTATTGTTAATATGTTTCGGTGAATTTCGTATGATCAAAATGAAATTCGTATTCTTTATGATCAAATTGAAAAATATTCTAATGAAGGTACGTTTTGTAAAATAATTTTGTATAATCTGTAAATATTTTCAAAATACGTAATTCAATTCTTCGAATCCTTATTTCTGAGAGTTTGTAAACTTGCCGTAAAGTGTAACATGATAATATTATGATCCAATTCGTCTTCCTTATCAATCGGGACTTTCTTTAACCAATCTCCATTCCCAACAGTCACGTCGTTTCGAGTCAAACATCTTGTTTGTTCAGTAAATATCGGGGCATTATGGTATCACTATGGTATAAAATATGCGGCATTATGGTATTACCTCAGATTAGCAAAAATATTCGATTAGGGAAAATCCGCAAAATTTAAGATCTGTACTTTTTATACCCTACACCTAAAGCATAGGGTATATTAACTTTGGTATGGAGTTTGTAACCACCGAAAGGAAGCTAGTTAGATATGGCCATGTATATATATTCTGAATCAGGATCACCTCCTGAGTCAATTTAACGACGTCCGTCCGTCCGTTCGCACGATAACTGAAAAACTAGTAAAGCTATCATGATGAAATTTATATAGAAGGTTACTAATTACGAAAGGAAGGCTAAGTTCGAACCTGGACAAAATCGGTCCATGGGTTCGGATTCTGGAAGCTTCCGAATGATTCCGGAGCAAACGAGGTTATCTCCAAAACCAACAAAGATAAAAGCTTTAAATTTGGTACACTGGTGTTCTTCCATATTTTGGTTATGTCTCTGAAATTTGAGAGGATTTAGTCCATGAGTTCGAATTTTGGAAGCTTCTCAACGAGCCCCAGAGCCAACGAGATTATCTCCAAAACCAACAAAAATAGAACCTTTGAATTTGGTACAATGGTGTTCTTTCATGTTTGATTTATGTTTCTAAAATTTGGGAGAATTTGGTCCATGGGTTTGGATCTTGAAAGCTTCCGAACGAGGCCCAGAGCAAACGAGTATGTCTCCATAACCAACAAAGATAGAACCTTTATTTTTAGTACAAAGGTGTTCTGTAATGTTTCCTTTTCTGTAAAATTGGAAACTGATATTTGAGAGAATTTGGACCATGGGTTCGTATTTTGGAAACTTCCGAACGAGCACAAGAGCAAACGAGTATATCTCCAAAAACCAACAAAAATATAACCTTTGAATTTAGTACAATGGTGTTCTGACATGTTATCTTTATGCACCTGAAATTTGGGAGGGTTTCAACCTTGGGGTCGGGTTTTAAGGGCTTGCGAACGAGCCCCAGAGCAAACGAACATATCTCCAAAATCAATAAAGATAGAACCTTTGTATTTGGTACAAGGGTATTCTGTTATTCCTTTTTTTTAAAATATAAAACTGACATTTGAGATGATTTGGACCATGTGTTCGGATTTTGGAAACTTCCGAATTAGCCAAAGAGCAAACGAGCATACTTCCAAAACCAAAAAGATAGCACCTTTAAAATTGGTGCAAGAATGTTCTGTAATGTTTTCTCTATATGTCTGAGGTGGATTTGATGAATTGGAGTGCCAATTCGGGTACCTGGCACATGCCTCCCAAGGGCTAACAAGCATATCTTCGGAATTAATAAAGATAGAAACTTGAACAAGGGTGTTAAAGGATGCCTCTTTTACGTTTCTGAATTCGAGTTGAATAAGAAATAAAAGGAAAGAAGTTCAAGCAGGTGGCAAAAAACATGGATTTTTAATTTAATTGGAATTATTCAGGTGTAGGGTATTAATAAGTCGGTTGTATCGACTGACTGTTACATTTACTTGTTAATATTTCACATCATTCAACAAATTACAGAAGCTTATATCGCAAATGCTAAGGGGAACCATCAATAATTGTAGTTTGTTTAATATCATACTATAAGTGGAAATGATAATCTCTGTAGTATTTTGAACTTTAGTAGCTTTGAATAAAACAAGGCAGAATATATCCAACGGATTTTAAAGGCTTGCCCCAAACCAAATGTTTTTTGACTTGCACCAAAATTTGAAAATTTTCTTAGAATTTCATAATAAAAAAAAATGTGAAAAATGTGAAATGTAAAGAGACATTTTCATCAATCTTAAAGTAACTCTACATAATTAAGAAAAACCATTAACACACTAAAGTTATAAAATTTAGTTTTTGCCTTTTATTTTGAAAAAATGTGTACAGGTGTCTAAGTTGCACGTGTTAAGAAGTACGAAAATTTAAAATTTTGAGCCTTATAGTCTTTAAACTAGGAGGTGGTACAAAAAAATTTCCTGTGGCAATTTAAATCATTCTAAATGATTTTCCTTCTCTTAAAATTTTAAGGTTCTAACTAAAAGCGTGCCGAATTATGAAGAAAAATCATGCAAAATTTTGTCTTCACATAACGGTAAATTTAAATAGCAAATTGCAAAACATTGTATAATTTTGATATTGTTTTATAAAAGTAAGAAAATTTCAGATCTTCTAGCGTTTTCAGATTGTAAAACTGCTATGCAGAATCTGAGATATGTACAGGAATACCTAGCATAGTACGGCTTCGATTAGTCCGGTTTCACTATAGTACGGTTTTGAAATTTTCAAAAAAACAAAACATAAATGAAAAGAAAAAAAATTCTTGGAAAAAATTATTCTTAAAAAAAATAATATGTACCTACATATATATAAAATTATTTTTATAAGCAAATTTTCGGTTTTTTCCCTTTATTATGAAAACATAGACCAAAATCGTATGGCATTATAGTTCTTTTTTGCCTATTAGTTTTCGATCCGCAATTCTAGAGTAAATGATTTTTGGATAATTAGATTTTAATTACTCATTTGAAAAAAAAATTAGCGAAAAAAGAAAGTGCGAAAGTGATTATCTGCTTCTTTTGCTAAAATAGGAAGAGAAGAAGGAATGAACGATTTTAAAATGAATTGTTTTTGTTTGTTTAGTTATTTTTAATAAATATATGTACATTTGAATATATTACTCTCGTTTTCTTTATTGAAAAACAGGCAAAAACAAATTGTATGGAACAAATTATCGTTTTTTGTATGTAGTTAGTTCCTCGATTAGTCTGGTTCCTCTTATAACTAGAGATTTTTACTGTAGCAAATTTACTTTTCATAAAATTTCTGGAAAAAGACATTTGAATTATTTGCGCATTTCAAAAAAAGAAAAATAATAAGAAAAGAATAAAAAAATAAAAAAGGCTTTTGTTTTTTACTTTTATTTACTATTTCAAGTTCCGGGATTTTCAGTTTCGGGATTTGATTCCGGGATTTCGACCCCTTGTTAATTGCTATACCGACATATTGAATAATTAACATCGATTGACAAATGTTACAGACTCCTAAAGTAACATATATTCATTGTGCTAAAGGTTTAACAATAAAAAAATTTATTATGGTCAATTTTTACAGATGTTTTAATGGCCAATTTAGAAGATATACTCGTACGACAATTTTATATAGACTAAAAGTAAGTAATGTAATGACTTAAAATCAAAATATACTGATAAAATTAATACCACTGACTTATGATTTATGGCAACTTAATTCGGATTATCTAACTTTTTGAACTAGTATATAAAGGCATCTTCGTGGTCTTACATAAATATTTGAAAAACACCAAAAAAAATACAAATTAATTAGTTAGTATGGATGTTCTAAAGGGTGTTCAAAATCGAGGTATCATTTTAATTTTAATAAAAAAAGACTTTTTTTTTGAAATATTAAATATATTTTTATTTTAATTTATTACAAATAGGTTCCGGTTAATAATGAAATATTATGTCGGCCAAGTGACCCCCTCTACCACTTCGGCAGGCTTCCAATCTTTTACCAAAATTCTGAATCACGTTGTTCAATAAACTGTTCTCAATGGTTGAAATCTGCTCGATAATGTTGTTTTTAAGCTCTTGAATTGTTGTGGGATTATTGCTGTACACTTTCGATTTCACAAAACCCTACAAAAAAAAATCCAACGGTGTCAAATCGCACGATCTTGGTGGCCACATCACTCCTCCTCTAAGAGAAATAATGCGATCTTCGAACTTTTCCTTCAAAAGATCCATTGTTTCTCTTGCTGTGTGGCAATTGGCACCGTCCTGTTGAAACCACATATTATCTACGTCCAAATCATCAATTTCCCGCCACAAAAAGCTTCGGATCATCTCCCTGTAGCGATTTCCATTGACCGTAATCGCATTTCCATTTGCGTTTTCAAAAAAATATGGTCCGATGATTCCGCCTGACCACAAACCACACAAACCGTAACTTTTTGTGGATGTACTGGTTGCTCTAAGATAACCCTTGGATTCTCTTCACCCCAAATGCGGCAATTCTGTTTATTGACATAGCCATTGAGCTGGAAATGAGCTTCGTCGGTGAAGATTATTTTGTTAAAAAAATTCTCATTTTCTTCTTGTTTTTCGATTGCCCAAGAAACGAATTGCCGACGTAATGCAGAGCCAGTTGGTTTTAATTCTTGCGTCAGCTGGATCTTATAAGCCTTTAAATGGAGATCACAATGCAGAATGTTGAATAATGTGGATGGTTTGATGTTTAATTGCTGCGAACGATGACGAATGGAAGTTTTTGGATCTTCTTCAACACTTCTGCTCACAGCTGCTACATTCTCGGTTGAACGGCCACTACGTTGATAAATGTTGCCTCTGTTATCAAGAATAGATTCAGTTTCTAGAAATTTATCAAACATCAGCTTGATGGCACGATTTGTTGGAGCATTTTCTCTACCAAATTTTGTTCGAAATTTCCTAATTACATCTTGAAAACTTTTACCATTTTCAAAAAATGTTGTAATAACAAAAACTCGTTGCTCCTTCGTGTAACGTTCCATATTAACTAACCGGAATGTATTTAGAATATACCTAAAGAAACCTCGTATAAAAATTCCAGGTAGAAAAAAAATGGCGGCAAAATCAAAATGATACCTCAATTTTGAACACCCTTTATTATTAAAATTACTTTTATTTCCCAATGGATTATAATTGGATTCTGAAATATTTCTTTTTATTTTAAAGATTTCAAATTATTATTATTCATTTATTTAGTATTTTATACCATTTTTGTTTTACAATATTTATTTGTTCCTTCCCTTATTACTATAATATATTAATTAATAGAAATATTTAAAGTAAAAGAAAAATTTATACTGAAATTTATATAAAAAGAAAAAAAAAATTAAATATACAATGTATCCAAGAAAATGTATTTTTAAAATAAACTGCAATAAGGGGCGAATTAAAAAGGAAAAAAAAATAAATTGTTCTAAATCAATTTGTTTTTAAAAATTCTATTACTTTTTTCTTAAATTTTGGAATACTACTAATTGATTTAACTTCATTTGTTAGCTTGTTGTACATTTCCAAACCCTTGTATAAGACTGTTTTTTTTGGCGCTTCACTTCTAAAAAACTTGAGCCTGAAGTTGAATATATTTCTTAAGTAATAATGCTGTACATCCTGAAAATATATTAAACTAGAGCTTAAATAATTTGGCAGTAACTTATTTTTCATTTTAAAAACAAATACCAACACATTCAATTTAAATCTCTGCTTAATGTTTAGCCATTTAAGGAATGCCAACATTCTATTCATTTGTGTATATCTTCCACGTTTTAATATTGTTCGCATTCCCCTATTTTGTAATTTTTGTAGTCTTTCCAAAGTATCATTGTTGCTAAAAGTCATTAAGGTCGAACAATTTTCCAAAGTGCGGTTTAATCATTGTATTATACACCTTTATTGCTGCACTAGTTGATAGTTTATTTCTTATCCTATAAAAATAATTCAATTTTTTACCAATTTTCCTTCCTTGCATACCTATATAATCTTCATGATTCTTAAATTTTAACTTAATCTATAATAAAACCTAAATACTTCAATTCGTTAACTATTTTTAATTTGTAATTTTCTATTTTTATATCACCGTTTAATTTTTATCATTGCTTTTGACTTAGTTTTGTTGAGTTTGACTTTATTTATTTTACACCAATTATTTAATTTCTCTAAATCAGAATTTATTTTGCTACTACATTCATCAATACTGTCACCTGTTACATACACTAATAATTGATGATACACTAAATTGATCACTAAAATATTATTCAATGGTGTTAAACAAAAACATTATTTTTATATATTTTTTTTACTTAAACAAAATAAAAATGTTTTTTAAACCCGTATGATACGGTTCTTGAAAATATTCATATACATACATATGTATATTGATTAGTAAAATATAATAAACGACTAAAATAGGGAACTTGCTCTTGCAGTATAATTTTAAATGTAGACAACTTATAATAAAGTAATGGCTGATTCTACACATACATATGCATAGTTGATTTTGCATCCGATGTGCGATTTCCACTGTATTTTAATAGTTTTCTTTTTATTTTGTTAACTTACTAAATGGTTGATTGAATGTTGGAAAGCATTTTGGACATATTTTTCGTTGAGCTAGCTGCTAGAGATTTAAAATGGACACAGTTTGGTTGCCAAAGACAATACATAGGTAATTTTAATATAATTTTAATGAAATATAAATTTGAAATTGTGTAAATTAAACGAGTTTGACTAAAGCAGCTACAACTTTAAAGCTATTGGTCCGATTTATATATATATACATACATATGTTTAATGACTTGTGAGAGTAATAAAAAAGTATATAATTTGTTAACTTGTAATTTTACCGTTTTAGAATATATTTTTTCAAAACTAATAAATAATATTTACTTTATATCTACGTTGTAAATTATGCTTAACCTCTTTTTTTATAGTGTTTTAATTAAATTTTTAAAATCATCTAAATTTCAGTCTAAAAAAAATAATTATGTTCTGATATTTTTGTTATGTAACATATATCATATCTGTATACAATTTTTAAGGAAATTATAAATTAAATGACACCAATTATATTATAAACACACTATTTGAGAGCATTTTATAATATTAATCACTTGTTTCTTTTATTTTAAAAATTATTTTAAAATTTTTCAGGGATACCTTTCTCGGCTTTAATACGAAAAATGATTAAAAATTTCCTGTTGGAGAGAAATTGGTGTAATCAGAATGATATTTTTAGACAATTTACATATGTACATACATACATACATATATATGTATGTAGCTCTAAAATAAATTATGAAGAATCTATTACAGTATATGGGATTGCTATTATCATGGTTAGTTTAGAACTTGCACCTGCAAACGGATAATAATCACTTATTAAATATAATAAACTAATAAAAAAAATTTAATGTAACATTTATAAAATATTAACAATTATGAATTTAATTGGCTTTAAGTAGTTCAAGTAATTATATTTATAAGGAAACTACTAATATTAAACTAAATATTTGTCACAACGTTCTTTAACAAAAAGGTTCTTAATGGTTACCATGTTAAAATGAATTAATAAAAAAAAAAAATAAAAAAATAGATTTAACTGTCCTTTATTTTTATTATTTAAAATAAGTAAAAAAAAAAAATTGAATTTTAAGAAATTATCAGAGTAATGAACTTGGTAATTTCATTAATATAAGAAATGATAAAATTTAATATTAAAATTTAGCACATCATTAAAATGTGCAGAAGAAGCGAACAGAAAGTGTAAATGGCATTACATTTCCTATATATAATGAATGAACTATACTAAATTAGAATTACTTCAAAGTCGTAGTCTTGAAACAAAATCTTATCTTCGAAGAGATATACTGCGGGAGGGCTTCTCTCAAATTAAAATGTTTTAATCATAATGAAATCATTCATTTCATGAAAATAATCAACTGGATCGAAGTGGTAAAATATATCGATAAACCTAGTGAGCGAATCATTAAACAGAGACTAAGACCAGGGCCAGGTCGAATTGATTAGTGAAAAAAATAGATACCTATTCCCACTCTAAACAACAAGAAAAACAATTTAACTTTTTTTCAAGAGCTGTAATAACAGAATTTTCTATAAAATATTAATTTTAATCGAACATATGAATTATTTTTTTTAATTTTATTATAATTTGTATTATTGAAAAACAAAAATTTATTATCTTTCAAATTACTTAGATAATTCTTATCTTATTTTTGCAAGTACATATTTACATATTATAAGTAAATATCAATATACGTACTTATTGTTATTCTGTACAAACTATAAGCGTATAACGATTATTTGTATATGTATATGTTAAAAACTTTTGAACATTTGTTATAAATTATTTATTGATTAAAAAAAAAAAGTATAATTTATTGATAAATGGTGTTATTAAGTTTGCGTTGTTTTAAATTAATTCAATTTAAGTTTTTCTTCTTGATTTTGAAATTAAAATTTATTCTTAGTTATAAAATTTATAATTTTTTAATTTTAATGTAAATTTCTGTAATAGTGCGCGTTAGAAATGTATTTTCATACCGTCTATTTCCATCTAAATACTAGTACTTAGTATAGCAATATAAAAATAAATCATTGGCCATTTCACATACTTCCTTCCCTAAATTGATATTCCTGTTTATAAAAAAAAAAATTACATCGCTTTCAACATACACACTTCAAATGTTCTACCACTCTTTTCATTATATTTGAATCAATATTCTCACTATAGAAATAATGCTATATATTTCTGTTTTGTGTAAACATCACACAACTTAAACCATTAGAAACTATGCTATTGAAATTGAAAATCTTTTAAACCGAGATGAATGAAATTTTAAATTCATTTGTCGAAACTATAAGTCTTCTGGCACGTGATTTCAATATTCATAAAAGGGACATTTTTGTAACAACACTTTTCTGAGTTAAAACTGAATTGATAAGCAAAACCAGTTGAATTATTCTTCTCACTATTTTATCCTTTTTAACTTGTTTTAGCTTTCCAGAGCATGTTGTTTAAGAAATTACTTCTGGCATCTGTTTTTAATCACATACTGTGAAAAATATGCAGTTTTAATTGGTTTATCCTTGGCGTTAGGAGTTAGAAAAGGGGGTTAGAGGGTTTTGGTTTTTATCATTTGTTAATAAAAACTACATTATCGTATCAGATTCTAAAGAGAAAGTGAATTTGTTTGGCTGCTTCTTCTGAAATTTTTTCAAAACTGGCACTGTTTTCAATAAATAAGAAAAACTCAAAAAACAGTGGAATGTTTTGTTAAGTAGTTTTCAGGTATGTAAAAGACTTGAAAGCAAACACAAATTCCTTTAAGATCTCAATAATTAATGCTTTTTAAATCAATTTATGTACATAAAGGAAAATTTAAATGTGTTCGCAATGTTTTTGTGGGAACTGTTGGAATATTAATCGTTAGGGGCCTCGGTGGCCTAGTGGGTAAGAGCGTATAAAATACGTTGTAAACACCGAGGGAGTGTGGGTTCGAGTCCCACACACGTCGTAAGAGTTATTCCTCCTTGCGACATTTACAGCCACGCCTGAACAGGAAAGGCTGTGTAATTTCCTGTCCACATTTATGTGGCAGAGAAATGCAATAAAAAAAAAATATTAATCGTTAATTTAATTTGAATTAAAATAATGAAAACTTAAGCTACTTTTAAATTAATAAATTTCTATATTCGTACGAACGTATTTTCAAGAGTATAATAAATTTGCCATTACGTTTGTGATACCTTAAAGAAGACAAGCTAGATATGGCACAGTATAAATATATACTTACTCATGGGTGCTACTACCTAAGAAACTCGCATAGAATAATATAATATGTACTTGCAAATTTTGAGTTGTTATTCGAAAATGAAATGGTACATCAAATTAGCTTCAAAATATAGTTGCTACCGCCGGTATATTTTCAAATTGACATTTGATGGTACGATTGACAGTTTGACCATTTATGTTTATACCTAATTAAAATACGAGTATAAAATAAAGTTTTTGTTTTCAAAATTTTATTATATTTTATTGTGCGGTTAATTAATAAATTTTTATAAAGAAATTTAAAGTAACATGATCCAAATAAAAAGTAACATCATCGAAATGAATAAAACTCACATTCAAATTATTAGGCGTACTGAATGATGACGAGCATTTATTTCTTAATCAAAAAGTTCATCATAGTATAAATGCTATGGTTGTATGACATGTTCCATTTTGACGAATAACTTGGTTTCCAATTTCTTTAAAATCTCATAATGTTTTCATTTCAGTTTTGTGATCACAATAGGAAAATAAAAGCGATACACTCTCGTTTTGGTGGCGCTTCGCATGTTGCTTTTATTATTATTTGGGCATTAAGTGCAGAGTGAAACTATTTTTGTAAACTTAAATTACAATACATACATTTATAAAATAAATTTGTTTGATCAAAAATTAATAAATAATGCTTAGATTTTAAATTTTTATTAATATTTTAAACTATTTGCAATAACATCCGAAAGCAAAATTACTATCGCATGAAATATATCAAAACAATTTCGAAAGTAGCACTATATACATATGTAAAGGGTGTTCAAAATTGAGGTATCATTTTAATTTTAATAAAAAAAGACTTTTATTTAGAAATTTTTTGAAATATTAAATATATTTTTATTTTAATTTATTACAAATAGGTTCCGGTTAATAATGAAAAATTATGTCGGCCAAGTGGCCCCCCTCTACTACTTCGGCAGGCTTCCAATCTTTTACCAAAATTCTGAATCACGTTGTTCAATAAACTGTTCTCAATGGTTGAAATCTGCTCGATAATGTTGTTTTTAAGCTTTTGAATTGTTGTGGGATTATTGCTGTACACTTTCGATTTCACAAAACCCCAAAAAAAAATCCAACGGTGTCAAATCGCACGATCTTGGTGGCCACATCACTCCTCCTCTACGAGAAATAATGCGATCTTCGAACTTTTCTTTCAAATGATCCATTGTTTCTCTTGCTGTGGCAAGTGGCACCGTCCTGTTGAAACCACATATTCTCTACGTCCAAATCATCAATTTCCCGCCACAAAAAGCTTCGGATCATCTCCCTGTAGCGATTTCCATTGACCGTAATCGCATTTCCATTTGCGTTTTCAAAAAAATATGGTCCGATGATTCCTCCTGACCACAAACCACACCAAACCGTAACTTTTTGTGGATGTACTGGTTGCTCTAAGATAACCCTTGGATTCTCTTCACCCCAAATGCGGCAATTCTGTTTATTGACGTAGCCATTGAGCTGGAAATGAGCTTCGTCGGTGAAGATTATTTTGTTAAAAAAATTCTCATTTTCTTCTTGTTTTTCGATTGCCCAAGAAACGAATTGCCGACGTAATGCATGGTCAGTTGGTCTTAATTCTTGCGTCAGCTGGATCTTATAAGCCTTTAAATAGAGATCACGATGCAAAATGTTGAATAATGTGGATGGTTTGATGTTTAATTGCTGCGAACGATGACGAATGGAAGTTTTTGGATCTTCTTCAACACTTCTGCTCACAGCTGCACATTCTCGGTTGAACGGCCATTACGTTGATAAATGTTGCCTCTGTTATCAAGAACAGATCCAGTTTCTAGAAATTTATCAACCATCAGCTTGATGGCACGATTTGTTGGAGCATTTTCTCTACCAAATTTTGTTCGAAATTTCCTAATTACATCTTGAAAACTTTTACCATTTTCAAAAAATGTTGTAATAACAAAAACACGTTGTTCCTTCGTGTAAATTGAGATACCAAAATGATACCTCAATTTTGAACACCCTTTAGTAGCAAAATTAAATTTTCGCATTCGCCAAAGTTGCAATCGTTTTGTAAGTGTCAAAATGTAATATACGGAAATCGCAAAAGTAGCAATACGTAGTAGGTACCCAGGATCGAATTTTGAGTCGATTTAGCTATGTACGTTCGTCTGTTCGAATGATAATTGAAAAAAGGGAGTTAAGATTCTGAAATTTTTACTATATTTCACCTTTATAAAATTGGTAGGTTCGCTATTTAAATTGAACAAGTTAAGCCGGCAGATTCTAGTAGTTGCCATACAGCTTTTTATTTATATGAAAATAACACAGTATCTATTCAAGCTGGATATATGAAATTTTGGGAAAAAAACTCGAGCTTTATGTCAAAAACTTCTGTAAAATTCGGTTGGTCTGGAGTAGTAGGTTCGAGTAGTGGCAATACAACTTCTGTTTTTATATAAGCATAATTTATATCCTCATATCTTAGTTCTTAGAAGCTAAAGATCTAAAATTTTCTAAAAAATATTGTCACAATAACTTTTATGAAGTTTAAATGCTTCTGTGCAACAGTTTCAGGTTCCTTTCATATCTTGAAATCTAATTAGGCTAAACATCTGAAATTTTTTAATAGGTTATCAAGTTTTATGGCAATAATTTATGTGAAATTTGATTTGTTTGGGATAACAGGTTCGAATAGCTATCATACAACTCCAAAATTTACATAAATATTACTCCGTATTTTATTAAGTCAGACATCTAAAATTTAGTAAAAGATGATGGAAACAGGATATGTAGGTGAAGGTGAGGATATATTATGTTCGTGTTGGTATGTTAGAGTTGTGACAGTCTACTCTACACTCTTCCTTGTTTTTAATTTTAAGTAAAAAATTTTGTAGATATGTTGTAGTTGTAGAGTATTATAATTCAAACAATCTATGATAATGTTTCTTAATATAATCCAATAAATTCAAATTCTTCTTAGATCCAAATTTTCATTATTTTAGGGTATTATATTTATTAAATGAAGATAAAATTTTAATACAATTTAATTTTTTTATCGTTCGTTTTATTGAATAGTGGTTATTTATAAAGCATATTTAAAAATGTATTTTGATTCAATTTTTCTGAATCCAATGTTTAAAATCCATATATAAATCTTTGATTATTTAATGTACATGTATATGATATGCAGATTTTTTTTTTGAATTAAATTTTATTTAATGAAAATTTATAATTTGCATTTGATTTTCTATTAAAGGTTAACTAAAATAAAAAATAAAAAGTGAAAGTATTATTTAAAAAAAAATATTTTACTATTTTTAAATATTTTAACTTACAGAATTAGAATTTTGTTCATTTTATTGTTTTCTTTGTATAAAAGTAAATAAATCTTCTTCCATTTTATGTTGATCTTTATATTCATTTAAATAACACCATAATTGTCCAATTGTTAAATTTTTTTTAGTTAAATAAAGATATGTAATGTAAAGATTATTTCGTAATGATATATTTTCAAATGTAAAATAATATAATGGTCTTCCAGTTATTGTGCATGCCATTAATTGTATTAATGATTTTAATTGAGGATCACCACCCAATGCTCCACAACCCCAATTACCAGATGCAACGCCAGAAGCAATTTTATTTTTTATAGAATGATAAAAACCAACATAGGCTTTATTTAATTCTCTTTTAATAAATTTTTCTTTATATTGATCAGAACTATTTGAATAATTTAAAGCATCTATAGCAATTATATACCGTTGGCGACGATTATTTTGTTTTTTTTCAAAAGGTGTAGAATCAATATAATTACCATCAAATTTAAAATTATTCAAATATCCTTTATAATTATTAAATTGTTCGGCTCCAATTATAACTAAAGTTTCATTATCTTTCAAAACTTCAGTAAAAAGTTTACTTATAATTAATTCGGGGTATATTATAAATTGAATTTCTTCTTGAAAACAACCATCACCTAAAACTCTACCACCTATAAATTTATTTGCGAAATTAACTTGAAGTAATCCAGATCTTTGATCCTCAATTTTACCTTTAAGCGCTATACGTAAAGGAGTTTTTGATAATGGTATATTAATTGTGGACCAATCAGGAAATTGATTAACTTTTATTGAACGTCGAATAAATGTTAATACACCAACTGGTTTTTCATTTGTTATTCGTTCAAAATAATTTACTATACATTTAATTTTTTCTACAGCATTAATACTTTCAGATTGAAAAAGTCTAAAAAAAAAAATTGTAACAAATTCATTAATTAATTCATTAAAAAAAAAAAATACCTATTAAAATTTATATTAGAATAACAGTCACGATTTAATCTACCTCTGGGCGGAAATGTACATAAAAATGCATTAGCTAATAAACATGAAATTTGTACTTGACTTAAACTGATTGAATGATTTTCATCTTGTTTTAATAATGGTATTTTAGTTTGTATTAAATCTGGTAGTTGTAAGGCTAACTTTATAATTGCTGGTAATGTTTTATCAAAATAATTCATATCATTTTTTAATTGTTCTGCACAATAAGCATGTAATGCTTCAAATTTTTCAATATTTCTATTATATTCTGATATTATTTTTTCAAGATCATAACTAGAATTGATATTTTTTGATAATGATGTTTTTATTTTTGGCCAAAGTTTTTCATTAGAATATCCACCACCAATCTGTAAATTTATAATACATATATTATTATTATGTATAATAATATTGGTGTGTATGTTTTTTAATTTTAATATATATATATATATATTTTTGTTTTAAATAAATAAATAAATAATTTACTTGTTCGATATGGATAACATTATTACTTGAAGAAGGTAAACGGACATGATTTAAATTCCAATTGTTATCCCTCGGATTACGGTTTTGTAAAAGTTTTAATTTATCATAAAGAACTGTATGATTTTCTTTTTGTTTAATTTCTTCAAAATATTCTATTTTAGATGGGCAAATTTCACTATTATAGATTTCTTCAATTGAACTTCCAAATGCAAATGTATTATCAGCTATTAAACAAGATATTAATTAAAATTTTATATTTTTATATAGAGAGAGTAAAAATATATTTTCTTACCTTGCATTTTTCAATTTATTTACAAAATTTTTAAAATAAAATTAATTGTTGTCCCTATATGTACATAACATATGTATATGCATAACATACATTAAAATTTTTTTGATTTGATTCATTTACCTATTACCAAAGACTATACATATACGTATGTATAGTCTTTGCTATTCTATTACTGATTATATGTTTAAAAAGTTACCAGAATGTAAAAAAAAAATTCTTTTTTGTTTAAGTTTTGAAGATATTTCAAAAGTTTTCTTATTTTGATTATTTGGAATCATGAATTTGAAAGGATAGTTCTATTTTAAGAGTTTAGTGAATGCATATATGCTGTTTAACATTATACATATTAGTTGAAGTATCAATATATGTATATACTTGTAGTTATATATATATATATATATATATAGGAAATGGATTGTGTATTATTTTCGTTTTATATCAGGTATTTTTTTTTGTAAGTAAAATGTGGTTAATATTAATGCATGTTATCAGTGGTAAGAAAAAAAAAACATTAGATATCTATTTTCTAATGTTTTATATATATATATAAGGGATAGATATATATATATAAGGGATTGTTTGTCTGTCTAAATCCTAAACTTCTAACTCCTTTTGACTCCTAAACTACTCAGTCGATCATCATGATCATTTGTATATAAGTATTTTTGAGTACGGGGGAGTGTTTCTAGGGTAATAATTTTGCTCTAACGAACCGCCAAGTTGGAGCTGTGGTGCAATTATTTAAACTTTTCGCTCTAAAATAAAAACGGTTTGACCAGTTGACTTCAAATTTTGTATTAGTGTTGCTCTTTGACAGTGGAGTTTGACTCTATTAACAAATTTAGAATTTGTTAACCCATATCGGTACGATGATTGAGGGTTGCAGCATCGCGCACCGGGTATTAGCTGGTTACATATTATATATATATATATATGAATATATAATTTTGAAGCATTTAAAATATTAAGTTCTTAAAATATTTAAAAAAACTTTTATATATAACTGTCAACTGATATTTTGCTTAAAATATAAAAGATAAAAAGATTTTTGTTGAAAAGAATTTTACTAGTTGATAACACTATAAAGTTTTTTTTTTTCTGAATAATGTATAATAAATATATTATTACTGATAATCTAAATTTTGATAAGAAATAGTGATTATAAGTATATTATTATATTATTTGAAGTGAAAATAATGTCGGGATTTCACCAAATTCATTAAATATATTTTAAATAATATTTTTGGATATTTTCATATTATGCATAAACAAATGTACCTATATATTATATAAATTCTTTATATAACGCCATATATAAGAGTGCAGTAGAGTAGACTGTGTAGAAGTCCGGGATTCCCGTATGAACGTAATATATGCTGTTTTCATAAAACTTAATCATCTTTTACAAAATTTGAAATGTTTTAGTACCAATAATAATTACCGAAATATATTTATGTAAATTTTGGAGTTATATGATAGCTAATCGCACCTGTTGCACCAGCACAACCAAATTTTACAGAGGTTACTGCCCTAAAACTTCATCAGCTTTTGTAAGATTTCATTAACTCTTAAGATGTGCAAGGTATCGGAACCTGCTGCTCTGGCACAATCAAATTTTACAGAAGTTGTATGGCAGCTGTCCGAATCTACCGCATCAGCCAAAATGCTGGATTTAAACAGCGAACCTAATAATTTTGCAAAAGTGACGTAAAGTCTTCTAGGTCTTTTATTTTTTGATTTAACGTACGGACAGACCGACACACAGACGGACGGTCGGATGGATGGACGTACATAGCTTAATCGATTCAGAATTCAATTCTGAGCCGATCCATAGCTTTGAGCATATATCTAGCTCGACTCCTTTAAGGTGTCACAAATGTAATGGCAAATTTATTATACCCTTAAACTTACTTTCATATGGGTATAAAAAAGAACTTTTATATAGAAGGCGTTTAGTTAAAAAAAAAATTGTTATGTGTTCTAGATGGTATTTAAGTTTCTCATTTACATGACCTAATAGTATTAAAATACTTTTTAAATTGCTGAGTAAAATTATTCTTAAATTTGAATTTGAAAGTTAGTTATTCAAAAGCTTTAAAAATAGCTAGAAATAATTTAAATTAGGGAACGTATCACAAATTCGCGAATTAATATTTCGCGAAAAAGTAGAAATTGAAAAAATACAAGAATTATTGGGAGCTAGTCTTTGGTTGAAAAAAATAATGTAGAATAAAAAAATGTCGAATAGCCTGAAAAATTTTAATGTAAAATGTCGAAAAAAAATCAAATTTCTATGCTAAAAAATAATTTCGACATTTTTTTTTAAAGTATATTTTAGAGTTGGTTACAAAATCAGTTTTTATCAATTACAATATATGTATGTTCAAAATTAAATCATATTTTAGAATCTGATACAAAATTTGGATTCCAATAATATGTTTAGCGGAGGTTTTGGGGACGACAGCTATACTAAAAGCCTTATTGTTGAAATATCTATATAAAAAATTTATTAAGACGGATTTTATAGTTGGTGTTTGGTTTATTGGTGTTTTGGGAGCCGAAGCCCCGACTAATTTTAGTTTATTTTTAAATATGTATGTAAAAAATATTATTAGGAGGATTTTAGAGTTGTAATCAAAATCAGGGTATTCGCTTTTTCCAAAATATTTATATTATAATATGCGAGATTCTGAATTAGGAAGGATTTTAGAGTTGAATTCAAAGGATTTCAATTTAATTTTAACAATTGTAAATTCTTAGTCCGATTTTATAAAAAAAAAAAAAAATTCCTACTTAATTTAAAAACATTATTAAATATAAAAAACAATTTAAAAAAACCTCTTAGTACGCTGCAAGTTTTTCATTTACATTCCTTATGCAATATAGTTCTATATATATATTATGTACTTTAATTTAAAATTTCATTTTTTTTTTTAATTTTATTAAAAAAGGATCTAAATAAATTTTCAAATACAAATAAAATGTTATTAAAAATAATGATAAATTAAATATTTAAAGAAAATTAAATATGTTATTTGTCTCTAAATGTAAAAAGGGCATCAAATCCGAATAAAACACCATTGATAATTGATAGTGATGCTTTAATGATAGCTAGATCTCTTGTTTTTGTTCGAAATGCATTCTCCCATGCTTCAATTAATAAAACTCCTGAACCAATAAATAATGAGCATCCAACTACACTAAAAAAAACATCAATTCTTTTATGAATTGGAGCTCTCATTAGTACACCTATAAAATGAAAAAAAAAATGTTTAATATTTATTAAATAAATGGGGTTGTTTGTTCAACATAAGGATAAAATATTTTAAATAGATTCTAAAAAATATAAATAAGTTAAATATATTTTTACAAATGAAATCCAATCTTTGTAATTGGAAGATCTAGATCTAATAGAGGTTTGGATCTACAACATTTAATTGAAAAACAGAGTTTTTATCTAGGTTTCATAGATCAAAATAAAAATTTAAAGTATTCAAATAGCTACGTAGAGAAATAAATCAAATTAAAAAGGATAAAAGTTCAAGATTTTTACTGTTTTATTAATAAATACTTTGATACAAAAATTTTAAAACTACCTATACAAAAATTTAAGAAATGAGATATTAACTGAGGCATTGAGGCGAGTACAAACCTTGCATAGATATAGCATATGTTTTTTTAATTGAAAAGAAAATTACAAAACTCTGTTGCCACCAAGTATATTGTAAATATATAATATAAACAAAATATATCATATTGCTGTATACATTAATATAGTATTTAATCTATAGTTCAGTGGAGTGTTTTAGTCAATAGTGATATTTCATTACAAGAAAGTTATCCGGCATTGTTCCAGAAAATTTGCTCGTAAAAGTCTTTTAAATTGTTTTTTTTTTCAAATTTTTATTTTTGGAAAATTTTGAATTTTGCGCTTATGGAGGTAATTGTATTTATTTGATTATGATCTATTAACTCGTCTTATATAAAATATTGCATAGATTTAAAATTTGGCACTGCCTATCAATCACAATAGTGGCTTAAGCAAGCATTTTTTCAGAAACTATAAAAATGAGATATAGAAAAATTTTTTTAAAGTTTTTGTTTTGCTATTTATTGTAATTTTTTTTGTTTTCGCCATGGTCGGTGAAAAGTTGAACAAGCAAATATAAGAATATAATATACGTACGCTCTTCCTAATAATGTAAGATCCAACCTCATCAAAACTATCCTTGTGTATATTATATTACACCTGCATATTGAATAAAGTATTTAACTGACTGATGAAGAGATTAATTATTGTAAACGATCTAACACTTAATTTTTCATATGGCTTTTGTGTCGGAAGACACTCAATCGTAAAGAATTTTCAGATTTTAAATAGCTCATCATAGTAACTTTTATTACCAACGGTTTTACACGCTTTATATAGAAAGAAATAATGATAATTTTTTCACTAAACCGGTCCAAAGGTTTAGACAGAAAAACAATCACTTTAAAAATATTTTCGATCGGAAAATTAGAAACAGATTTTTGAGAAAAATTTTTGAAGCTGGTCGAAGTGAAGCCGGAACAGATTAATTGATTACAAATTTGAGTACTGATTGTAACCAAATTAATTCAGTGAAATTCTTTTCTAAGGAGCTTATTAGATCCTCGTGTTGGAAAGGGTTACTGGAACTTAGTGAACATTTATCACAACTTTTCTTTAAGACCGTAAAAATTCATTTTGCAAAATTAAACACAAATCGGAAACAAAATTTATTTTGGCAGATGATCGTGCCAAAATGGGTTTTGTGACAAAATTAATTGAATGAACTTCTTGCTAAAGAGCAACACTTGTGAAAATTAATCAAAACGTTTGAGCAAGACAACAAAAAACTAAAAAAAACTTCATTGGACTGTCATGCGCAAACGGTTTATCAAAAATTAACAAAAATTGTTTTAGGCTTTCTTTCAGATCATAAAAGCAACCTACAAAATTGGACATAAATTGGAAGCAAAATTTTTTGGAAGCACGTCGGGCCAAATCGAATTTATGTATTATGTTCAACCAAATTCATTCAGTCAACCTCTTAAGAACAACATCTGTGCAAATTTTGAACTCAATCTGTCGAACTGTTTAAGGGCGACACCGGTTGTTTAACATCTTTAACAGTCCGTTGGGCCGCAATGGGCCGCAATGTTATAGGCATAGCTTATAACATAGCCTACATTTTCGGATACCATAGACATATCAAATTTGGGTTTATTCCCGTGGTTTTCACGTGAATCTGAGAAAAACAAATATACACTTTCTGCTTTATATATTAGAGTTAGCGCCTATATACATATGTGATTTTTAAAATTATATTAAATCAATAAATAAAAAAAGAAATATTATTAAAATATTAAATTTTTATTTTTTAAAATAATAACCTGCAAATACTCCTAGAACAATTAAGATAAATCCAGTAAATGTTCCAGTTGCTAAAAATGAAGTTAAAATGTCGCCATCATTAAAACTATAAAAATGTAATGTTAGACATGTTATTGAGAATGCCTAAAAAATGCAAAGAAATTAAAAATAAATGTAGAGATAAATAAATATTCTGTTGTAATTATATATTTTTTTTATGTATAAAATATAATTTTTATATACCATAGTATGACTATAGTATTATGGTAATCTATTAAAATTTTTTTTTTAGATTATCCCCTTGCCCCCTATAAATGTATCGTAAGTGTTGACAGGCCACTAGGCCACTCAGGTTCCTCTATTAAAATTAAATTCAATTCTTTACCGTTGAATCATTTTAAAATTAGTTTAATTGCCATTTCTTGATATTTAAAAATAGGAATTCATTCAAATTTTTAGAATTTTATATCCTATATAGAAAAGGTTAGAATAATGACTTTAAACGTTATTTTTTTTATCTGATAAGAAGATATACATTTTAGATGTACTATTTATCTGTTTAAAAATTATTTTATTGATGAATTTTGTTATTTATATATGTATATATACATATATATACCTTTATTTTTATAAATATTATATTTTGTTTTTCTTAATTGAAATTAGATATATGTAATTATTTTTATATTCAGACATTCGACGAATTTTAAACTCATCACAACAAAAATTTTTGATACATATCATCAGAACCTTATCCTTACGCTTTTCTATTCTTTATATTTCAAAAACGGTTGAAAGGTTGAGAAAAAGTTATTGGGTACTAATTATAGGACTTGAAAAGCTGTTTCGAAATATGCTATAAAAAGTACCTCAAATACAGGGTGTTTCAAAAGAAAATTGAGTTTCAAACATAATTTTTTCATTTTAAATCATTTCCATTCATTAGTAGGGAATCATTAGTACAAAAATTAAAGCTGACAACTTACTCTACAAAATGTATTTTTTTTATCTCTTTATAGCAAGCTTTTCAAAATTTATAGATTTTTTTATGAAAATTCGCTAAAACCATCTTTAACCTGTCATATCTCGAAAACGGTCCAGAATAGACCCCCCTCGATCAAATACAATTTTTTGTTCGTCTCAACATGCCTGATCACCCATTTCAAGGAAGACCATCGATTTGGTACCACCCTGTATATATATTACTATATAGAATTGAAAATTTATAAAGTCGGAACAGTACACCTTTGCATTAAAGAGGCTTTTGTTCTAAAAACCGTTCTAAACCAAAAATGTTTGTTTTTAAATCAGATTTTGAGATCAAACACATTATCAGAACTAAGTGAATTATTAAAATTATTTAACTGTATAAATACATATTATTTATTTAGCACCAATTCATGTATAAAAAAATGATTTTTTTTCCACCAAAAAAAAAAAAATAAGGATTATATTGCATTTTTTTCGAAAATTACAAAAAGTCACTTAGTTTTAATATATTTTTATCAATATGAAATAGACCCTCGTGCCGGAATAGGTTACCGGAATTTAGTGAAAATTTGTTACAGATTTTCTTTCAAACCGTAAATTTATTTTGCAAAATTGGACACAAATCGGAAACAAAATTTTATTTTGGTAGACCATCGTACCGAAATGGGTTTATGTGATGTAATCGTGACGTAAATTAATTGTGGAAATTTTCAACTCAATTGATCAAAGCAGTAAGACAACAAAAAAAATAAAAAAACTGTCATGCTTAAATAGGTTACCGGATTATTATATTGTATAGGTACACAAAATGTTATTATTTTCATTAATAGTTCTATTAATATTTTATTAATAATGTGCTTAACATAAATATTTTTTGATCCATATATTTGATATTTGATGCTTTTTAATAATTTTTCTTTTGCTATATTTCAAAAAATTTTTTTTGGTAAAGATTAAAATTTAATTTATGGTTTTAATTTTAATAGATTACATTTTTTTTTTTTTTTTTTTTTTTTATACAAAATAGATATATACTAATAGAATAAATTTTCGAACCAATTCCATAAATTTTAAAACAGATAAACGAGATTTTCGTTCTTCTGTTGTCATCATATCAGTTAAATAAATATAAATTCGCCAAATTTCCAGATTTGCTGTTTTATTATAATCCTTTTTTTTTTTTAATTGCACTATTTTTCGCGCTTCTTAATTTTTTTTATTTTTGTATATTTATTTTAATTTTTTAATTAAAATTATTTTTTTTAATTTATTTTTAATATTATATTTTTATAAATATTATTCATAATTCTAACAATTTTAAGAAAAATTTATTAATTATTAATATTTGTGTTATAGGCGCAGTTGCACATTTAAGTATAAATACAATAAAAAAAAAAATAAATTAAAAAAAGTTTCTATATATACGTTATAAAAATACAAAATGTTCCGCTTCGTTCTAATGTCATTAATTGACTGTTTTACTAACTATTAATAAATTAAAATTATAATATAAAAGAAAAATAAATATAAATACAAAGTTTCATAAAAAAATGTGTATATAAACGTATTCATATTTTATATACATATATAAATATTATTTTAAGGAAAGAAATATGATAATATACAGATTTGTCCCATTCTATTTCATTTATTTTTTATTTTTTATCTTTTTGTATTTTCTTTTTCCAGTTAGATATGTATTTTGTGCAAATTCTTTAAATTTACCATGAACTAACTGTAATATAAATAAAAAAGCAAAAATACAAAAAAAAGTACTGCTGTCAATATAATCTAGTAGTTACAAATTACAATATTTAAAATTAATGCATGTATATTAATGAAATAGAAATTATACATATATAGCATTTTAAAAATACATAACATACACATATACTATAAAAGAGTTTATAATAAAAAAATATTTACCGTTAGTATAATAAACTTTTTTTAATAATATTTATTTATTTTTAGATTTTTCTGTAACAGTGTAGTCGACTATATTCTTATCCCTAAATCAATATCGGTAATGTAATAAGGGTTTTAATGAGACATTTTCCGATGTCAGCCATATGCCAGAAGACTAAAACTTTCCTTATATGATTTTTGCAGAAGCTGCAAAGAAGAAGAGGAATCAATCTTTTTTCTGCTGTGTGAAGGCGTGGCTCTTGCTCCAAAAAGAATAAAGTTTCTGGGGAAATTTTTCACAACCATTTCGATCTGTTGGAGGTGGACTTAACAAATTTACAGCGCTTTGTAAGAACTCATATTGGCTTAATTAGAAGAAACATTCATCCAGAGTATCACAAAGGGGTTAAACTGGTGTAAGTGTTAATCTACAGCCCTTACCTATCTATGTGGAAATTAGACACCACAATTTGACAACAACTATCTATAATATAATACACAAGATGTTGGCGAGACCTTGCCAACATGTAAAAAAATATATTTTATATCTATAATAAAACACTCACACTGAATGTAAACTAAACTGGCAATGATTATATTTCTGTATATTTATTTAAATTTAAAATTTTATTACCAGAGACACAAATCTTTGACTCAAAGTATTATCAAGAGACACACACCGTTCATTAAAAATATAAATAAATTTAGCAAATATTATTACGAATGACCAAATTTTCCACGTTTCCACTAGAAGTATTACCAGAGACACAAACCGTTCATTAAAAGTGAGTACAGTCAATAAAAGAAAAGTACATACTTAAAAAACACATTTTCAATAAAAATAAATTCAGCAAATTTTTAAATTTGACCGCCACGTCCATTATGAACTGGTCGCAGCGGTAAATTAAAAATAAATTATTAATCTTCTGCTGGCGTTTTCAATCTTTGTTTTGAAAAAAAAAAAAATAAAAATAGGTACTCTTAATAAAATTAAAACGCCTGAAAGTGAGAGTGAGCAAAGTTTATAGTAAACCTGATATTTATAAGAAAAAAATAATAGGCCGATTTTATTCTTGATTTTGTTTTCATTAGTATAAAAGCTGGTAAAAGCTTCGTAACATACTTTAAAATAGTTTTGTTTATTTAGGTTGAAATTTAGATTTTTAAGCTAAATTTTCGGTAAAACTGGTATAACATAAAATATTCGAAATTTTTTTATTAATATAAAATTCGGCAGACTTAAATAATTATATTTCATAACAGACGTCAGAAACTTACTAAATATTATAGAAACGGATATTTTCCTTAAAAAAAAAAGAATAAAATAACATAGAAAATATTATTTTAGAAGCCTTCTCTCATAAAAGATTCATAATTTTGTACTAATTTATTATTAAACCATTAATAAAATTGTTAGCAATGGAAAAAAATAATATTTATTAATCAGACCAGATAATATAATACCAGGAATTAATGATTGAATTTCTGATAATATACACACAAGATGTTGGCCAGATCTATAATAAACCACTCACACTGAATATGAACTAAACTGGCAATGATGATATTTCTGTATATTTATTTAATAATTTAAAATTTTATGATCAGAGACACAAATGTTCGACTAAAAGTCTTATCAGAGACACAAACTTTTACTTTTTAAAAAGTACTTTCGACACAAAATTTAAAGCAAATTTTTAATTTTTAAATTTGACCGCCACATCCATTATGAACTGGTCGTAGCGGTAAATTAAAAATAAATTATTAATCTTCTGCTGGCAGTTTTCAAATGACTCTTTGTTTTGAAAAAAATAAAAATACTCTTAATAAAATTAAAAGACCTAAAAGTGAAAAGAGTTTATAGTAAGTCTTATATTTATAAGAAAAAAAATAATAGGCCGATTTTATTCTTGATTTTGTTTTCACTATTATAAAAGCTGGTAAAAGTTTCGCAAAAAGTAGTTTTGTTTATTTATGTTGGAATTTTGATTTTTTAAGCTGAATTTTTGATATAACATAAAATATTCAAATTTTTTTTATTAATATAAAATTCGGCAGACTTAGCTAATTATATTTCATAACAGAAATCAGAAACTTACTAAATATTATAGAAATGGATATTTTTCTTTAAAAAAAAAGAAAAAATAACATAGGAAATATCATTTTAGAAGCCTTCTCTCACAATAGATTCATAATTTTGTACTAATTTATTATTAGACCATTAAATTAAAAAGCTGTCGAAAACGACCCACACACAAAAAAGGCCCCGAAAATTTATGAAATTACATTATCAGAGACATGAATCTTTTATTAAATATACTAAAGACCTCTTCCAAAGTAAGTACATTTAAATAAAATAAATTCAGCAAATTTTTTCCAAGCAAAAAAAAAATAAACGCAAAAGACTTGAAAGTAGTTTTGGTAATTAAAGTAATTTCGCGGCGAAAACAACTGTTTTTATCGACATAAAAATTTTTTTTTTAAACTAAAGAAAAATAGAGAGGCTGGTAAAATTTTAACATTATTAATATTAAAATTATTTCGATTATTTGGATTGTTTTAAATGTAACAAAAAAAAAAAAAAAATGTCGTAGCGGTTGGTGTTTGTTTCAAACAATTTTTGATATATCGGCACGAACTTTTGCCCTGAATGTGTTTTTAGCTTGGACCATTTTTTCTCAATGATTAAAAAACTGTCAAAAATTACCGCCACGAAAAAACGGCGAGAAAAAATTAATAAACTGTACCTAACATTTTTAATTGTATGTGTTTAGATTTGTTTTATGTTTTTTTCTATTACAAGTAAGTAAGTGATTTCTACATTTTTTTAATGGTGCTGATGTAAAAATGAAATTTTTAGGTAGTTTATTAAGGGAGTCAGTATGATACCGTAAATGTTTTTGAATCTATAGAAATTGTGCAATTGCACAGGGGATTTTCTAGTAAGTATATATTAAAATAACCGTATAAAACAACATGAAAAGGAAAAATGCATAATATTAAATAAAATTATTATACGGAAAAAAGGTTCATATCACAATGAGGCACAGAAGGCACATAAATCACAAACCTTTTTTAATCGCTAATAAGCAATTTTAACGGGACACTGTGCTATCCACAGATGTACCATAAGGTTGGAACTTCTCTCATATGATTTTAGCAAAAATTGCAAAGATAAAGAGAAATACGAATTAATTGTACACATTTTGCGTGAATTACCAAATCATGCTCTCAAAAGAAGAAAGCTCCTCGAGAAATTATTCTTAAGTAATCTCTTCGATTAGCCAGAGATGGGCTTTATCGATTTATAGAGTTTTGTAATAAGTTTAACTGATTTGCTTTATAGATTTGTCTTCCCTTGTCATTGCAACCTACTACCTGGAAAAATTATTCTTCGATTTACAGAGCTTTATAATAAGTTTAATTAAGAATATTTTAATTAGCTCAATGGCCTAAAGTAGGTTAAGTGTCCATCTTCACGGCTTTCCACCTTCTAAAATATCTTTTGAACATTGAAAGTTAACTTTACGGCATTTTTGTGCTTGACATATTTAGCGCTTTGGAATAGACAGCATTGGTGAATACTATTTTTAGATATTTTTTTTAAATTAGTATATGTACTAGAATAATTAATTTATTATATTTTAGTTCAGTAATATTGTAGTACAGTGAAAGTATAATATGTATGTGTTTACAAATAAGAGTTTGTAATTAAAATGCCTCTTGATTTTCCCAATCCAATTACATGTTGTGATAATTTGTCTCTGGCAAATATTTACTACAGGTGCTCATTTGCCGTTGTCTATGCATTAAATGCAGAATATTGTTACTAGACAGAATAAAGATCTATACATGGAGACTTGCAAGAGAGGAACCGATATTTAGACAACAAATAAAGAATAAGAGGTGAATTAGGAAAAGTCAAAATATACACTAACACATTAAGGAAAAATAACAAAAATATAAGCCAAATGATTTTGGAGTGGAACTCCTAAAGAAGTAGAAGACGCGGGCTTCCAAACAAAATATTAAAACTCAGTATAATAGCCGAACTAAATCATTGTAAGCTCACATGGGAGAATGCAAAAACAACAACAGGAATCCGTGTGAGATGGAGATTTTAAATGGAGAATCTCTACTCTTTCGTGGAATGATAAGACTTTTAGAAGTAAATCAAAATAAGAGGACTAACTTAATCATAAATATAACATTATTGTGAACAATATTAAAATAAATATATAATTCGTCTCAATAAATAATATTAAATATTATTTGTTATTTTATGTAGAGAGTTAGTTAGTCAAGTCATTTTTAAATGTACATTCAAGTGATTCTAAATTAATCTTAACTGATGGATGATAATTAAAAAGCAAAAAGAAAACCCAAATTTTTAATTTTTAACCACTATAACATTTAAACAAAAAAAGGAGAGATGTAATGTTTTTACTCTTTGATAAAAGTATCCTTTAACTTTAGATATTCTTATTTCCTTATAATCCATCAGTTTATATATATAGTATATGAAAATTTCTACTACTTTTATTAATTTTTCCATTCGACTAGTATAAAAAAAATCTCAAGTCTGCTTAAAATTAGCTATGCATAATGGGAATGAAAATCAACGGTTTAAGGAAAATATGAATTTCTAACAGTAAACTATAGAGAAAACTATAACGGTAAAATGATTATTTTTAAAATGGATATCTTTAATATTTATTTTAAAATCGTTTTTGAGTAATGACACGCTAGTATGATAATTTTTACTGAAATCTTCATTGGTTTTTTTTTTTTTAACTTTTTTTGCTAATTAAATTTTGTTTTTTTTTTAGTTTATTCCCCTGCCACATAAATCTGACAAGGAAATTACACAGCCTTTCATTCTCAGACGTGGCTATAAATGTCGTAAAGGAGAATTATTCTTACGACATGTGTGGAATTAGAAATCAAACTCGCTCGGTGTTTACAGCGTATATTTTTATACCCTCTTACTGTCCACAGCAAGGTCCACTAAATTATGTTGTTATCTCTTATTAGGTATTTTTAATTTAAATAAAATAATGACTAACAGACAATCTTTACAGAATCAACAAACACAATTTTTTTATTATATGAAAGTATTTTTTTTAGTTTCTTAGCAAAAACAGTATTTAGTAATGAAACCACTTGAAATTATATGAAACTATGAAATTAAAAATAAAAAGAAAAAACATAAAACATAAAATATAATTAACATTATGTACATACATCTGCTTTAAATCCATGAAATGAACAATAATCATTTAAAAAATTTTTTTAACAAATTAAAAATCGACTATAGGTAAGTTTTTTTATTTTTTTTTTCGATTTTGATTGTATGGTTCGACTGAAGTTTCTATATTACAAGGTAAGTCAATTTTATATAAATTTTTTCAAGTTGGAAATATTAAAAGTGTAAGTAATAAGAAACAAGAGCTAATTTTAGTCAGTTTTAGTTTTTCTCTGTACATATTATATTGTTTCATATGTTCTCTAAATAATTCATTTTCATTTCCTAGTAACTTATTAGCGCATTTCAGTCTTTACGATTTTATAAACTTTATCCTTTTACGAAATATATACGAAATACTTGATGTTGTTTCATAATTTTTAATGTTCATTAAGTTTTAGATAAAATATTTTTTTTTGTTTATCATTTATATCACTTTGGATTTGTGATACAGTATTCAACAAACCTTACTCACTTAATTAAAGTTCGAACTATAAAACTTTTTATTATTGAATTTGACACAATAAATCATTTAGTATAGTTATATTTCGTTTTTTTTTTAACAAAATTAAAAGCTCCATGGATTGAAACCTAATTGTATGCGAAATTTTTGGGGATACGTATCAGTCTAACATGATATGGGTGTATATTATATAAAAAGGCAAGGTGGGCCAACTTTGAACTAACTGGTTATAATTTTGTAATGCTTATAATTTTTTTTATTTCTAAAGTTTTTTATTTTATTTTATTTTTTTTAAATGAAAGTATCAATTACTAAATATTTTTTTAAGCTAAGTGTGAAAAATGACATCCTTTAAATGTCTTTTATTTTTCTGTCTCTTTTTAATACATTTTGCATTACGTTGCGTAATTTTTTTGCGAATATTCTGCCTTAGTTTCTGAATGTTTTGTGGTTTTATGTAAACTCGTAAACTCGTTGACGTAAATCCATTCCTTCAAGAAACCCCACAATAAAATATCAGGAGCCGTCATATCTAGGGAACGAGGTCGCCACACGAAATTGGCACTTTTTAAAATTATTCGGTCATCGAAAAACCTGTTTATACATTACTACCATATATTACAAAAATTACCAGATATGTTGGTAGGGTAAAAAAAAATAATTTTAAGAAGAGGATGTTAAAGCAAACAAATTATTGTATGAAAAGAGAGGATATGCAAATCCCCGATCATTTATAATTCGATAGATAACGAAAAGTATTAGCTATAATGATGTATCTGGATTTATCTAAGTTTATGTCAGAGAGTTAAATGGAATTTTGTATGAAACATTTTGGTCAATTAATGATGATAACTTTTAAAGATGAATCTTCCTTTTTTTTCCTAAATGTGTTGTTTATTTTTATCTTTTTTATCAAATTCTACATTATTTTCCATCTAATAATTAGGGAATTGCCAGTTATCATATCCATTGTATTGAATTAAACGTATAATTTGAAGCCCTTTCATATTATTGAAAAGAATTTTTTATGATTTTAGTAATATAATTGCATATAACTAATCATCAATTACGATAAACTGCAAAAAAAAAAAATAAATAGAAGATTGTCCCAATATTGAAATTCGAAATTTCAACGAAAAACTATAATTATACACATTTTGAAAATATTGATAAAATTATGTATTAAATGTTTTTAGTAAACAAAATATTTGGGTGCGATTTTCACAGACCACAAAAGATTTTTGATAAAAAAAAAAAAATGAATAAATAAATAAATAAGAAAAACAAAGAAAATTATCAAAAAAAAAAATCCATTATGATTTAATTAACTTGATTCAATTTTATTAAAAAGTGTTGGATTATTTAAAATAGAATAGAATGGAAATGATTAAGCTAGGTCATTAAAATTTGTAAATTTCTATATAGATACAAAAATGTTATAAATTTTATAATATGTATATTAGAATTTTTATTAGAATTCTGATGATAATAAAAAAAAATGTTCTAAGTAATTTTGTAATGATTCTCCTTCCTTTGAATTTATTTTAAAGTGTTTTTTTCATAAAAATTCACTATGAGAAACTCATTTTACTTTCGGAACAAAGTTTTGATTGTCACTTATGTATGTAGTTACAGTATGAAAATATTGAGTCAGGCGAATACAACAGGGTCTTATAAATTTTTTATTTCGTCTGAAATAATATATCCTAAAATTTTGTTTAATGTTTTTGTTTAATAGGTTTAATTATAGTTTTTAGTAACTTCGAATATTTTTGATGACAGCGACTTAGCCAACCTATATACCATACGCGCTATAAAAATTGATGAAGATCAAAATGATTGATCAAAACTTAATTAAACACTTACTGACCATAAAAATACAGTTATCCTTTAAGACAAAATACTATGTTAGATTTTACAAAATTATCTCTACTTGACTTAAACGAATGTAAAAAAAAAATATAGATATACAAAAAAAAAAAGACTTAATTACGGAGGTAAAATGAATGCATATCTTTCAAAAAAAGTTTACCCTGTCCAAAATTTAAATGTAAATAAATTACGTCCTAAATTACGGAAGTAAAATAAATTGTATTTTTATTTTCCTCTCTTTTCAAGATTGGTTTGTGTCTATTATTGAATTATTCAAGATAAGTTTGTGTCTAGAATCAATTTCACACGATTTCAAAAATAAATAATTTATAGAAAAATTATGGCACTATAGCTGTTATACACTAAAGACTATAGTTATAGTATAAATTTTGGTTATGTCAGGTTATACAGTTATAATATAATGACTGAAAACAGTATTACGAAAGTTAAATATCGATGTGCGAATATATGTATAAATATTTAAAAATTAGTTTTTTTACATTCTGTATTCTTCAAATTTTGTATTATTTCAACTAAATTAAAGTGGTTTTGCATTTTCCTTTTTAAAACTTAAACATTACAATGATCAGGCAAATAATTTATTTTTATACGAAAGTTAAAAACTAAATACTTTGGTTTTTACAACCCTTAATTTCTTAAGAGAAAAAAATTATTTAGGGGAAAATTACAGTTAACAAAAGCTAATTTGGAATTATAACATTAAAATAACTTTTTTTTTTTGGTGTATTCGCCTGCCTCATAAATGTGACAAGGAAATTACACCGCCTTTCCTTTTCAAGCGTGGCTATAAGTGTTTTAAGGGGGAATTATTCTTACAATGTGTGTGAGATTCGAATCCACACTCCCTCGGTGTGTACATAACGTATTTCATACGCTTTTACCCACTAGGCCATGGATGCCCCTTACTTGTTTTTAAATAAATTAAAATAGAAAAATGGAAATTTTGTATGGAGAAAAAATAAAATATAAATTAGATACATTGGTACCCTACTATTGGTACCCTACTATTGGTACCCTACCTTGTATGTATAATAAAAAAAGTATAGTAAAATAAATAAAAAACAAAATGTAATAAATTTGTATACTATTTTGATAACGACATTTCTATTGTTTTAATATTTAAATCATTACACGCAAATACACATTTTTTCATAATTAATTAATTACATTAATTTAAAATGAGCATAAAATTTTCTAAATAGAATTCATTTATTCATCTGCGCTAATTGATTAAAAATTGTACAATTTATGAGAATCAGGTCACTTACTATCTGTTATTTATTGTTCATTATGTATTGTTTGGTTATGTTCATTCATTCATTCATTAATTTGTTCCATTCAAACGTTCATTCATTCATTCCTTTCTTTTATTGAAAAGGAAGAAAATATATTATGGTAGATAATTAATTTGAGTCAAGTTCGTTAATTTAAAAATACCTATACATACATACATACATATATACATAAAATCATAATTTCATTTTAATTTTATCAAAAATCATAATTCATAAATTTCTGTTTTTATAAGATGTTTTTTGAATAAATTTAAATTAGCGTTCATTTTTTAATACATATATGATTTATGTATGTAATAAATATGCAAATATACAATTATGTGCTCAGAAAATTTTAAAGTGACCATTTTTTGAAATTACTTTTTTTTTTTAAGTTTTTACTAATTTTATTGCTGAATATGATATATAGTCTAAGTTATATAAAATTATTATCCTGACAAGAAATACATGATCAACATGGATAGTTTAAGCAAATTAAAAGTAATGCAAAATCTAGGTAACCAACAGATTATGGCCAAAACAATCCGTTACAAAGTTTACAAAAATTTCCTAAGCTAGTCAAATCCTTTAGAAAGCTAAAAACTGAAGAATTTTGTGTCGGTCAACAGCATTTACTAAATGTACCATTGATATCATTAAAACATAAAACATATTCTGCTGCTGCTCTCTGCCATATATTATCTGAAATCGAAAAAGTTCTTTGCACATCGGATGCAAAAGTAACCAAGCATTTGTTCTGAATAAAGTAGGACTTACACTAAGAACAAAAAAAAAAACGAAAAGTTAAAACGAGATAAAAAATACAAAAATCAGTATGTTTGACAAGTATAGAAATATCATCTCAAATCCAAAATTTGTTATTCCACATCCATAATTTTTTTTAAGTAAAAGATTTAAAAGGTATCAATGTTCATCTTTTCCGTCTTTGTTTTACAAATACATTTGCAGAAAAAATAAAATAATTGTGTACGTACACAGTATATGAAAAATGAAATGTCAGTTTTGAGTTTTGTAAACAATCTTTTGGGAAGTATTTTATTTTAATTTTTAAATACACATACAAAATAAAAATTTTTATCTCACTTCATCTTTCACATTTTGATATTGTCTATTGTTTACTTTTTCTAGCATAGTTCTCAAAATGTTGATGCTTTTTTTGTTCATAGTGTAAATCCTGCTTAAACCTTTTACTTTATTATTATAGGTTATCTGCATTTAAATTATACTGCAAGAGAAACTGATTCGCAAATGACTTTTCTGATTTCAGCTCTATTGCTGCTCTCTGTTTTCTACAAGTTTCAACTTTCTTGATAAAAAAAATGAACAGTCTTTGCAAATAACGCAAACGACGGTATCATTTTACGTCATACATTTAGCGCCACTCATTTCCGTTACTCGTATTTCCGACACTCGTTACACATTTCCGTAACTCATATTTCCGTCATAATTTTTCTAGTTTACCGACTATATTATAATAATTTTCAATGATAAAAATAAAAATTATAAAGGGGACTATCAGGAATTATTTTGTTATTTTAATGAATAAAATAGAATATGGTCACTTCATGTAATAATATGTTCTTTATGAGATATTTAAAAACAAAAAAAAAATTTAGATTCATGTACCTAATGTTAAATGTAACTAAATTTTTATATTAAAAACAAAATAAGAATAAAATAAAAATATTAAATGGAGAGGAATTTATTCTCTTTGGCACGAGTACTTTTTAATTAAATTTACGATAAGAATTTTTGTTTGTGTTTTTTTTATTTTTTTATTTTTTTTGACTTATTTAAAGTACCCATCATTAATATTTTAAATTTTATTTTAAAATTGAATTCAAACAGCGTTCACATTTAATTAAATAAATCTTGTAGTTACATTCCATTTTCAAATTGGATTGTATTTAACGAAAATTACTGTGGGATCAAAATGAAGATAATCTATTTATAAATTTATAATATGTATAAATATGTATGTATATGTATTATGTACCTATACTTATGTACATAGATATTTTTTATGAAGAAAAATAATGAAATTCTTAATAATCTTTAAAAAGTATTTGAGACTTTTGTAATTTATATAAAACAAAAACAAAAATGATATTTTCTTTTTTTTTTTTTTTGTTATTGTTACGTCTAGTTGATTTAAAATAATAAATTTGTGATTTTTTTTTTTTACAAATTATATGTGACGATTTATCGAAAATCTAAGCTTGAAATGAATTGCGCTATTTATAATATGTTATGTATAAAGAACTTATATAAAATTTAACTTAGGATGTAAGTAACAGTAAAAAAAAAATTCTTAAAGAAAACGGCTGAAATTATAACTCTATAATTAAAGAACATGATAATTTATAACATTGTCTTCTATTACACATTGTCATATACATGTATACATGTATACAAAATTCTGAATTAGGAGGGATTTTAAAGTTACATTCAAGATTAGGGTATTCCTTTTTCCAGAATGTTTATCTATATGAATTTTGTAAAAGGTGTATAACTCTGATCCAGAATCTCGTATATATACAAGTATTTATTTATTTAATTCAAGCTTAACATAAGCAAGTTACAATATAATTCAATTAAAAAAACTATTAAATTTAAACCATAATTACATATATAACAAGTAAAAATAACAGTAAGTCGATGCAACCGACTTATTTATACCCTACACCTAAAACATTCAAAGTAAATTAAAAGTCCATAAGTTATTTTAGTTAGGTATTTAATACAAGCTAAAAAAAATAAATGCTGTTACAACCTTTGTACAAAATTTCAGATTTCTATCTTTATTAAATTCGAAAATATGATTGTTATGTCTTGGGAAGTGTGTGAAGGCACGCGGGCCACCACCCCAATTCATCTCAAATTTTAGAGACATCAACAGGATAGAACATTCTTATATCAAATTTCAAGTTTATATATTTATTAATTTCGAAGATATGCTTGTTTGGTCTTAGGAATTGTGTGGCAGATACCCGAACAACCATTCTAATTCATCTTAAATTTTGGACAAATCAGGGATTCAGGAAACAACACCTTTGTACCAAATTTGAAGTTTCTGTCTTTATTAATTTCGAAGATATGCATGTTCGGTTTTGGGAGTTGTATGGGAGGTACCCGAACAGCCCCACCAATTCATCTCAAATTTTCGACAAATCAGGGATTCACGAAACAACACCCTAGTACCAAATTTGAAGTTTCTGTCTTTATTAATTTCGAAGATATGCTTGTTCGGTTTTGGGAGTTGTATGGGAGGTACCCGAACGACCACTCCAATTCCTCTCAAATTTTAAACAAATCAGGGATTTAGGAAACAGCACCCTCCTATCAAATTTGAAGTTCCTATCTTCATTAATTTCGAAGATATGCATGTTCTGTTTTGGGAGTTGTATGGGAGGTACCCGAACAACCACTCCACTTCATCTCAAATTTTGGGGATATCAGGGATTCAGAAAAACACACCCTCGTACAAAATTTTAAGTTTCTATCTTTATTAATTTTGAAAATATGCGTATTATGTTTTGGAAGTTGTATGGGAGGTACTCGAACGCATGGTCCGATTTCGCCCATTTACAATCCCCGCCTTACCTTAGTCATTGTTAACCTACAGTATGAATTTCATCAAGATAGCATCATTATTTTTTGAGTTATCGTGCGTACGGACGGACGGACATCGCTAAATCGACTCCGGCGGTGATCCTGATTCAGAATATATATACATGTCTATACCTAACTCGCTTCCTTTTGGTGGTTACAAACACCATACCAAAGTTAATATACCCTATACTTAATGTGTAGGGTATAAAAATACAAATTAACAAAGTATTTTATGATATTTAATGTAATAATTAATACTCGTAAATTTAATTAAAAATAAAATTTTATAACAAAAAAAAAGTACAAATTAAAGATATAAATTTATTACAAAAAAACAAAAATTATTAATTGAATAATACATATGATATTAAAATCATAGTTATTATTAATAAAATGCATGATTACAAATTAAAATTAACCATCGATTGATATAAAAAAAAAATATCTCGATAATGCAGTTTCAATGACATGATTCATGAATATAAATCTCTTTTTAAAGATTCTTTGGTTAGTTGAAAGTTAATTTGGGATTTATGTATATTGTATAGAGACATCATTCTATTAGGTGATTCAAACTTACCATAATTAGTGCGGTGAAACTTCAAATTAAAGAGATTAACCGATCTTAGCCCAGTATTTGAACAAAAGCTAATGTTGTCTAATAATAATTTTGTAGATAAATTATTTCCTTTTACCAATTCTGTCAATAATAATATGTTTGCGACGTTACGACGTTTTTCAAGCGTACACATATGTAAAAGGTTTAGTCTATGTTCATACGGAGGTATAGATTATAAGAATTTTCCCAGGGGGAGATGACGTAGGACAAATCTAAAATATTTTTCTTGAACAGATTCCATTCTGATCATATGGGTGTTATAAAATGGACTCCACATCTGGCTGGCATATTCTAAATTAGAACGAACTAAGCAAGTGTAAAGAGATTTAAAAACATAAGGATCATCAAAACTTTCTAGCCCATCGTTTAATAAAACCGAGCATAGAGTTCGATTTGTTTATATGTATAAAATATATGTATAATGAGCATGAAAATAAAGTTTACTATCAAAAAATACACCCAAGTCTTATAGAATTAACTTTAGGGATAGATTAAAGGTTAAAGGAATTGTTATATGAAATTGGATTAGAACGGTGAGTAAAAGTAATATGAGCACATTTAGTAATATTTAGTTGAAGGTTTTTGATGTTACACCAATTATAAAAACAATTAAGGTTAGCTTGTAATGTATTCGTCTAAAGTAGTAATTTTCTTGAAAATCTTCATATCATCAGCATAAATTCTAATATCGCAATGTTGAATTACGGAAGTGACATCGTTGATTGCAATAATAAATAAAACCGGTCCAAGGTGACTACCTTGAGGAACACCTGACTCATGGCGCAGTGGTTAAGACGCCAACCTTTTCAATCGAAGGGTCTTGGGTTCAAACCCCGGTCAGGTCATAAATAAAAAAATATGTAGTACTTTTATATCGTAATAATGTATATCGTACAATTAATATTAGTAATAATAACAATAATAATATTAATAATAATAGTAATAGTAATAATAACAATAATTATAATAATAATAATTAGTAATAATAATAATAGCTACTACAGTGGGGCTATCTTTGGTTATATCATGCAAGTAAGGTGTTATATACTGCTGCACGTTGTAATCCACTGATGGCGCTGATTCTGTAGTAAAATAATAATAATATTAATAAGAATATTAATACCAATAATAACAGCCGCTACAGTGACAGTGGGGGTTGCCTTCAATAATTACCTCATGTAGTATATACTACTACTACATGTTGTAACTGTTGTGACGGCTTTAGTCACTGTTAGCAAAATAATAATAATAGGCGGATTCATTGTTTCCTTACAGTCCCACTCCCAATTCAATGTTTCCGTATCAATTTTCCTATCCTTCCCTATCCCTACTCCCTAGCCAATATACTGCGTTCGCAGGTAAGGGTTTCATCTCACTTTATTGGCTAAAGGGGGAGGTGGGTTTAGTCAGTAAGAATCTGACACTACCAAGGGGAAATTCTTGGTGTCTTTGGAAAATTCCCACCTCCCTTAGGAAAACAAAAAAAACCTGTAGGAGCTTTAAATTGAGAAGAAATCGAAGATCTAAAAGAAGTCATTGGATTTATCATGTAAGTAAGCTAAATACAGTCTTGCATTTTCAAAAATCTTAGTATCCCTTAATCTAGACAAAACATATCTACTGTCATTATTATTTTGAAGGGATTTTTGAGTTAACCTAACTAACTTGAGTTAACCTTGAGTTAACAGTTGGTAAAAGAGGATCGAAGATTGGTGGATTTGGAGTAGAAATACTGGGGTTAGCTACTTCTGAAATAACAGTTTTATTTGAATTAATGCGATTGTTATATGATGTATTTAGCTTATTTAAAACTGCACTGGCTGGGAAGGAATTCAAATTCGATTTAGATTGTACAGCAGAAGAATAAATTTCGGAAGAATGTTGTGATGAATTTAATGAAATTGGCGGATCACGAGAATTAATTGTTTTTCCATAAGTATGTAAGGTTCTCAATTAGGATAGATTTTATAATTGGTTTCAAAATAAGAGTTTCAAGTGCGGGTTTGGACTTCAAGTATGTTTATATTGCTCCTCTATGAAGGTGTATTAGATAGTGGGGAAAGCTATATTTTACGAATATGGCTTTTTATTACGCTTTCAAATGAGTCATAAAGCCATACTTCCAATAAATCCGCAAAAAAGGAAACCCTTATTTTGTAACTAACTATAAAATCCAACTACAAAATAAATAATTAAATTCAAAATCTGGTATATGCATATCTATGTACTCCGAAAAAGGGAGCAATCATGCTTTTTAAATCATAAAATCATTGCAAATTTATAGTCCAACGTATTCCGAAAAAGAGAACTACTCTAATTTGGTAACAAGCTACATATATACATATTCTGCGGAGAGCTTAAAACCAGATTTCTTAACCGGCTATAAAATCCATTCTAATTATTCATAAACTTATCTTTGTGTATTTTTTCGTACTTATGATATTATCACATTATAAGTACGAATTTTTTTATGACCCCAGTAGGTATACAAAATTTGAATTTTTTTTTGTTCTTCTCTTATTTTTTGACTTTTTTACGAAGAAAAATGATAAAATTTATATATTTGCTATTAAGAGATAATCTATTGTTGTTCTTCAAAATTGTTCTTAAGAAACAAAATTTAAAAATGAAGGACAAGTCCATAATACAGTTTCGATTTAGAAAATATTGAACTAATAAATGCAGATATAGTGTTAAAAATTTTTTAAGCTATTAATTAATATATTCAAAATATTTTTTATAAATATTATTTTTTGTTTTTCAAACAAATATAAAATTGCATATCAATTATTCAGATTATATCTTAAAGATATTCTTGAATACATGCAATAAAGTCAAATGAAATAAAGCCAAATTGCACTTTTTTGTTTGATTTTATTCATTTGAAATAAAGCCAAAATCATAATTTCTTAATTGTTGGCTTTATTTTATTTTTAAAAATTTTTGAAAAAGAAATAAAGCCAAAAATATTTTAAACATGAGATAAATTTAATTCCAATTCTCTTTTATTATTCATTTATTGTTTAATTTATTCAGTTGCAGTTATTTTTTGATATTATTGTTTATTTTCATAAGAACTAATTCTGTTATTAGCTGCCTTTGACTACCACAAGCGAAATAGCTCCGTTTTCCAGCATAAATTTGGTATTCTATTGTGTCGCATTGGTGGTAATACATACTACTCACTACTGACAGATGATTTTCATGAGATTTTGACTCACCTAGGAAAATCTATATATAAATGAAAAACGTTTTTTTTACTTTTATTTTAAAAATTTTACGACTATCAGAGGCTACGACAGCATGATTCAACCATAACACCGCACACATAACCGATGCGGCGATCGCAAAGGTCGCGTGTGCACCGCAATCACGGTATACAGGGGTTACGACTACCGCTGAGACCCTGACCGTGGTGCGAACTTTGTCCACGTTAACGTGGGACTGATCAGAATATGAAAAATATAGTATTTCCTTTTTCAGAATATATTTATATGTGAGATTCTGGATTAGAGGAGATGTGAGAGTTGGATTCAGAATTAGGGAATTCCCATTTTCCGGAATTTTTATACAAGTATATATGTATACGCGAGCTTCGAAATATGGAGACTTTAAAGTTAAATTCAAACATGCATATACACATATAAAAATATTCTGAAAAAAGGAATACTCTGATTTTGAATTCAACTCTAAAATACCTTCTAATTCAGAATATCACTTGACACTTCACTTTGAATTGCAGATAAATAAAAAAATTAATTCATAAGGCTTTCGGGTTAAGGCTTTCTTTCTTTTTTAATAATTTTTAATAATAAAATAAAGTCGACAAAAAAAAATCACGATTATGGTTTTATTTTAAATGTGGTATTGAAATAAAGTCAATTTGCCTTATTTCATTTGGCCTTATTGCATGTACCCATATTCTTTTGTATTAATATGGAAATATTTTAAGGGTAATGTTGATCTCAAAAGAAATAAAAAATAATGTATTATTGAAACAATTTAAGTCGAAAAATGCTAAAAATATAATAAGAAAATTTTATTGTACTCGTATAATTTGAAATAATTGTTTTTATATTATGTTTTTTAATATCTTAATTGAATTGAATTTATCTAAATAAAAATTTAATTTTATTTTTTGTTCATTTTTTTTTTTTTTATTTATATTAAAATAAAATAATATTCTTTAATCAAGAAAATTAATTTTTTAAATTAAATAATCGCTTTATTGTTTGAAAATAGAATTTATTTATATATATTGGATCATATATAAAATGTATAAATTAATTGCAATAAATATATTTTCAAAATTATATTTTAAGGCTAAATTTGATTTATTTATATTTTTTTTTGCTTTATTTATTTATTAATAGTTTTGGTATAAAGAATTTATAAATAAATTAAATATCTTAAGCAATACAAGTACAACCAAAAAGCTAATTGGAAGAGATATTCTGCAATAGGACAATTTACTAGTCAGATAATTTTGTTTGAATTCCAAAAGTGATTTAATTTGATACATTTTACAAGTCAAGAAGTTTTTTTTTAAATATGGGGAATTTACACGGATTGCTATTAAAAGGCTGTATTTCATTTGACTGTATGTGGTGATATGACAAAAGTCCCGAAGATGGCTCAGCAAACAAGCCAAAACTTTTCGGAGGATTTTAACTTCTGTAAAACAGCCAAAAGTTCCTTGGAGACTTATGACTTTATAAAATGAAATATTTATAATTCAGTATTAAAAGAATTAATTATTTCCAAAATTTATAAATATATAATTCTTGATTTGAATATTTTTTTTTATAAGATTTTACAGTTGGATACGAAATCAGGATATTAGCATTTTCCAGAATGATAAGATTTTAGAGTTGGATACAAAATCAGTGTATTCCCTATTCAAAATAAATAAATAAGTACAATGGAAAAAGGGGTAAAATTTTATAACCAACTTTAAAATTCCTGCTCAGTACTAATATAGAATATCGCACCGACGAATATATAAATGAATAATTTTATGGGGAATTATGTCTTAGTTTTTAAAGGACTTTTGGCGCAGTCATCTGAGTCATAGTCTTTCAGAGACTTCCACCTGAATTATCATTTGACTATATTATATTTTACTGTATTTCACTTGACGACTTTATTTCCATTTACTTGCATTATCATTTGACTGTATTTCTTTTTATTGTATTTGATTTGTAACCAACTATAAAACCCCCGTATAATTAATTATATGTTTTACATACATATTTCAACAACAAAACATTTAAACAGAGGTTGCCGCGCCAAACCCCTTCTAAACAAATTATTGAAGCTCTAATTTTGCAGCCAACTCTAAAATTCCCCCTTACTAAGTTTTTTACATACAGTCAAATAAAACAAAGTCAAATGAAAAACAGTAAAATACAGTCAACTTGCAAAATACAGTTTAATGACACACGCAAATGAAATACATGCTTATGACACGTTGCCTTTTTTAACTATTGTTGTGTTTTCTTTTAATTTTAAATTTTTAGCCGGTGACACAGCGATGGCACAGTAACAATTTTATAATTTTTAAGTATATATCAATAAAGAAAAACAATAATATACTGTCTGAAGATCTTTTGAAAAATTAAAATAAAGAAGAATGTAAAATCAAAGGTTTTCAGAAGAGATATCTTTGATATTTAAATATTGTGTTAGAACGTTTTAAATATTATAGGATTATGGCATGAAGTTAAAGATTTAGACCTTATATAGAAGCATAAAAATTGAAAATTTGATTAAGCCTTATAAATTATTAATTAAATCTAATATAAAAAATGTATTTAAACGTTTTATAAATTAACGAAAACAATAGACTTTAATTAGAGAAAAAAGATGAATAAATGGATTAAAGAATGAAAATAATCAGCACTTTTCATTAGAGTTTGAGTTTGTAACCACCAAAAGGAAGCGAGTTAAAAATGGACATGTATATATATTCTGAATCAGGATCACCTCGATTTAACGATGTCCGTCCGTCCGTTCGCACGATAACTTAAAAACTAGTAAAGCTATCTTGATGAAATTTATATAGTAGGTTACTAATTACGAAAGAAAGGCTAAGTTCGAAACAGGATAAAATCGGTCCATGGGAGTTACGTTTTTTATTTAATTAAAACAATTTCTTTTGGTGTGGTCTTAAGACTGATTTTTATGTTATATCTTTAACTTATTTATATTAAAATTTACATATTATACTTATTGCTAACATAAGCATTTCGTAACATAAAACAATAACATTACTTAATACTAATTTTCGAAATACTTATGGATTTATTTTTATACTATTTTATATTACTTATAGATTAATTTTTTTATTAAAAAAAATTATAAAACTAAAAATAAAAAAAAAATTATAAAGCTATGTGTAAAGCTAAAATTTATTTAGTACAAATTTAGCCAATATAAAGAAGAATTTAATTTAGTATTGAAAAAACATGATTCATTGGACGTAATGAGAGAATTAACATGTGCGCAAAATCAACTTTTCAAAATTCGTTTTTATGATTAGAGCAGTATTTGCTTAAAATTTAATACCATTATATTATGGTGCTTGTTCAAGTATTATACCAACAACACAACTTGAATTTTTAATATTTTAATACTTTTTAATTTTTAATAATAATTATTTAATTTCTATTAATTATTTAATACGATATTTCTAAAGATCTTCGGGTAAATGTAAAAAAGATTGTGTTGTAATTAAGGATCTACAAACCGAAATTTTTTAAATTAAAATTAAATAAAAAAAATATCGGAAAATAATTCAATTTTCACTTACAAAGGAAAAGATATTTATACTTTTTATGCTCATTCCACATCTTTTTAAAAGTGTAAGAAATAACTGGTCTTAGAACTTAACTGGTCAAGTAATGATAGTCAGTTGGAAAGTAATTAAATATTTATATAGCGCAGAAAAAACTTATGATAAAAAAGGTATTTTGGCTTTTCTGAAGGACCTTTAAGGACGAAAATGATATTTAAGAACATGCTTTCCCATTTCAGTTTGTTTATCTAAACCGTTATATATTTAAGTCTACTGAATATATATATATATACATATATATATACAGGGTGAATCGTTAATGAGTATCTTCACATATTTCATGCTGTAGGAGATAATGTGGAGCCAAAACATTTATATGGGGAATATATTGTGGGCCCAATAGTTTCGGAGTTGTGGGGCCTTAAAGGAGATTTTTTTTTTTTTTATTTTGATTAAAATACCTAAAAAGCCAAGTACACACGAGAGATTAAAATAGGTAGAGCTCTACGGAAACAAAAGTTTCCTCTACCAAATGTGTTTACACGAGAGTGCAACTCTACAGAAAATTCACTCTACGAAAACTTTGCTAGAGAAATTTTTCGTAGAGCTGTAGATTTTTTTCTAGCGACTGTTTACACGATATACGTATTTTTTGTAAATGGTAGATCTGTGGTAGAGCAATAAATAGAATTAAATTCAAAATAGATTTGTTTGTTGCAAACAGTTCTTTGAAAAATGAGTTCGGAACAAGTAAAAGCTGCTACGACTACCGTGTGCTATTTAATTCTTAAAAAAAAAAAATAGAAAATATTGGGTGCGAGAATGGGTGCGAAGAAGACATACTGTTGGATTCTACAAAGACTTATTAAACGAGTTAAGGGTTGAGGATCCAAATTCATATACAAATTTTTTACTTATGTCCTATTCCAATTTTCATTTTTTACTAGATTGATTGAAGATTGTTCTAGCAATCTTTGCTCTACATAATTTTTTAATGGAACATTCCAACAACTATGCATCAGGAAATGACTTTGATTCTGAAACGGACAACAGCAAATTCTAGGCCGATGGCGTAATGAAATAAATAATGAAATGATACCAATTAATAGAAACCAACACAGAAATGCACCAACAAATGGAAAACATGTTCAAAAATTTTTTACCGACTATTTTGTTAGCCCAGAAGGCGAAATACCGTGGCAATATACACAAATTTAAAAAAAATTATAAAAAAAAGAGTATTTGTTTTCTTTCCAAGTTAGAAACTGATTCTGTTGTTTGCCTTACTTTGGACAAAAATTTTAATGCTGTAAAATACTCCCAATGTGAAGTATAATTTTCATTTGTCCCAGACCCACTTTTGTTTTTTGAATTTTCCTTAATTCAGAATTATATTGGCATCTGAGGTTATGAATTTTAACTGCCACATCGATTTCTTTAACTTCCAATTCCGCTGCAATTTTGGAGTGGATAGTTTGTTTATTGAGTTCTTGAATTAAGTTAATTAATTAAAGAAGGAAATTATTTCAAATTATTATAAAATAAATTAAAACAATGTTTACATATTTTACATTAATGTAATAATATGTTAAAATATTTGATTTCATTTTAAATTTTAACTTTATATTTACTTACCTATCCCTATATAAAACATTTGATACGTCCCATAAATCGGGATGTAATTCAAAAAGTTCTATTAGTTTATATGTTTGCTCCCTGTTCCAAACATATTCACTGCCACTTCTATTTTTTTTTTAGACTCATTTTTCTTTAAAATTTTTTTAATTTATTTAACTAATTTATTTATTTAAAAAATTGGAGTATAGTTAATTAAAAAATTTTTCTTTAATAATTAAATTTATTCACTTAGCGTTCACTCAAAAACAAACTCAGATTAAATAATTTAATATTTTAATTTTAAATTTAAAATTACAAAAGGTAGGTACTAATAAATAAATATTTGACTTATTTTGATTAATTTATTGATAAGGAAACCAGTTTTTATAAAGCAAATTATTTACCATTGACTACTTATATAGAAACATACATACAACATACTTTAATAACAATATAATATGCAAAAATACATGAATTACATGAAAGTCTACGAAAAATCTCTACAGATCTACAAACGTGTTTAACGTGTTATCGTAAACAAAAAAATTTCTCTACTTGAAAGTGTTTACACGGTAGAGAAATCTCTGACAAAAAATCTCTCGTAGAGTCAATGTAGAGCTCTACGGTAGAGCTCTAACGAGTGTTCACACACATGTAGATCGCTCTACCGAGATTTTTATTTCAACTCTACCTATTTTAGTCTCTCGTGTATACTTGGCTTAACATTTGCTAGGAACAAACTTATAGGGAATTCTGAGAAATGTTTTTAAAGGTTTTGAAGTTAAAAATTTTAATTTTTTTTAATTTTCAATAGAAGAAAATGCCAATTTTGCTAGTGACTTAATATGAAATTTTTTTTAGTTGTCAAAAGTTTCAAATAGTCCTTTTAATTAGCTTTAATTTGGTATACCATACGTTAAATTAGCTTTCACTGTACGGATTATATGTATATATAATCCATTTTAATTAAGTAGGGTAATGATCTAACTATTTTTTTTAATATCTGTTTGGTAAAGATAGATGTTGTCGTTGTGGAGATATAAGAGTTGAAAGATAAAAATTTTGAGAAATTTTTTTTTTTTTGATTTTTCCTTAAAAGTTAGATATTTCAAGATTTTGGCAATAATATCCCTACTAATTCTACCTTACTGGAAAGGCATCTTTTCTCTGTAAAATTCATCAACCTATCTCTTATATTTTAGAACTTATATAAGAACTTATTTCTAGAAAAAAATGTTGTTTTGTATTGTTTCTATACAAAACTTTAATTATTATACACGACAACATGTCATGAGATCTCGGGCCATTATACCCTTGGGTGTTATGGCCACTAATCTATTAATACTGCGTACATGATAGAATCTGGATAGAATCTAGTTAGACTCAAAGAAAAGCAAAAAAAATTTGATAGATTTGATGGATTTTAAAAAGTTTTGTAAAATAATTAAAAATTTATCACTCAGTATAAACCGCTTAGACAATTAGATGAAAATGAAGGATTGTAAAAGACAGAAAGATTTAAAAAAAAAAAAAAAAAATGTATAAGAAAAGAAGAATAAATACTCATTACATTTTTGTATAACAGAAGAGTTTTATTAGTCTGATGATAATATATTTAGTTGAAATATTTCAATTAAATTGTAAGATAATAATAAAAAAAAATACTATAAATATATGTATATATATATATATATATACTATCTATATCTCAAGGATATCATCATATAAAATTTATTTATTATTTGATTTGTAATTTCACTTAAGGACTTAAGAAATTAAGGACTTGTAAATCATTTTCTATCATGACGTCATAATATTTATATTTTTATTTGTATAGTCTTCTGGGTCATTAACATTTTAATGTAATATTCATCTTAAATAAATGTATTATGAAGTTAAAATGTATATGTATATATATTATTTGTACGTATAATAATATATAAAAAGGACAAATTGTGGGTTTATCATTTTGGAAAATACAATTGAAAAGATTTTAATCTATATCTCAATTGAAGAAATATAACATAAATTTAATTTATATTTTCATTTAATATACAGAGTGGCCCGTTAGTATGTGTACAACGGTAACCGTTCATGAGTTACAGGTCTCTAAAAAATTTTCATGGTGAAAATATTTTATTTGTACATTTTTGGTTGTAGTGTCTATTTACTATCATAGTTACGTTAAAAAACCGCATTTACCCGCATTTCTTTCAAATGCATTAGATGCTAACCTCAGATCCTTTATTGGTTCAGTAACTATTTGCTATTTAAAATTTATGTTTTTTATTTTTTTCATTAAAAATTTACATTAATCCCCTGTCGTAAAAAAAGTACACTTTTAATATTTTTTTTTTATTTTATGTTATTAACTATGAAAATTGTGGAAAAAAAAAATTCTTACAATTAATTTTTATATTCAAACAAATTTCAAACAATTATTTAAATTATAAAACACGTTAAGCGGACACCCTGTATATATGAAACTGAAACTGATCCGTTTGAATTCAAGATTTTTTATTTTAATTTAGTTAATTCAAACTATAATGTAAATTCAATATTCTACAACAGATTAAAAATAATTTTATTTAGAATGGAATATAAATGTTTTTGGGGTGCGTAACGAAAGCCCAACATTTACAATCCCGCCTTTCAAAATCCCCACATTACTTAGTTGTTTTGTTTTTTTATAAGCTAACAAAGAGCATGAGATGATTCAGGAGGTCAAAACAAATAAAAAATTCTATGTGAATGTAAAGTCTATTCGTCAATGTTTCGGAGATATGGGACTTTAAAAATTGTTATTGATTTTTCTTGGCTTAATAATAAATATTCTGAAAAAAGATGAAAAAACTCTGATTTTGTTACCAACTCTAAAATCCTTAGTATATAAATAAATATTCTGGGAAAGGGGAAAAATCCTGATTTCATCACCAACTCTAAAATATATTTTGTAAAAGACTTATAAATCCTGATTTTAAAACCATCTCCAAAATTCCTCTAAATTAATGTTGTTTACATAAATATTTCAACAATAAAACACATAAAAAGATGGATGATGTTGCCCCCAAACCCCCGCTAATCAAATTATTGAAACGCTGATTTTGTAACTAACTCTAAAATCCTTCCTTATTAGTTTTTTTTTACAGACATACATATTTCAATAACAAAGAACTTAAAATAGTGAGGACTGTACAGTAAAATATTTAATAAATAGGGTGTGTCGTATATTATTCGTTCTGGAGCAATTTGTTTTTGTTAAAACTAGGAAGCAATTGTATAGGAGTGGTACCTATTCTACATCGTTTTCGAGGTATAAAGCTTTACAAATTTTTTATGATTTTTTATAAAAATACCTATAACTTTTGAACGGCTTATTTTAGAGAAACGCAACAAAATGTATTTTGTAGAGTAAATAATCTGTTTTTATTTTTGTGGACATATTATAATCTTTATATTTTCAGCAATTACAAAGTTATGCAGATTTAAAGTGATTTTTAAAAATAAATTTTGTTTTAAACTCAATTTTTTTCCGAAACACTCTGTATTTCGATACCTTTTTATAGCATATTCAGAAAGAATATTTTAAGCTCTTTAATTGCGAACTTTACAATTTTTTTCTATCTTTTTCCTTTTGGAAATATCTTAAAAGCGGGATTGTGTTTTATTTTTAATTTTTAATAAAACGTTGCCATTTATTTACCATCAATAATTTTATAATTAAATAAAATTATATAATTAAATAAAAACAATATAATTCTTTTAAGGTTAAAGCCTTTCCTGTTCTGACGTGGCTGTAAATGTCGTAAGGGGGGATAACTCTTACGACGTGTGTGGGATTCGAACCCACACTCCCTTGGTATTTACAGCGTATTTTGTACGCTCTTACCCACTAGGTAACCGTGGCCCCTATTAATGAATAGAGAATATTTTATGTTTTTTTTAATGAATTCTTTCTATAACTGTAAAGTTGATAGATATTTGTTCACATTTTGTCTTACTAGATCCTCTGATCTGACGGTGTTATCTTAAAAAAAAAAAAAAAAATTTGAGTGGGGAAAATTTTGAATTCTTAAATTTTTTTGGTGTAAAATTTTCAAAAAATATTATTTTGATAGAAAGAATCTAGACTTGAATGAAAAAATCTGGAATTTTATATTGAAAACAAATATTTCGTTTTGTTTAGATTTTTGAAAAATTGGTGTTGTACTTTTGTAATTAGTTTTTGTGGCAGCACTCATTATTTTAAATGCTTTTGGTTATAAAGATTTAAGGACAAAAATAATTCGGAGAAAGTTTAGAGTTAATTACAAAATCAGAGCTATACGATTTTTCCAGAATATGTATAAATACAAAGGCTAATTGGCATACATTGGTTGGGACCCATTTTTTTTTTGTTTTTGTTTTGATTAGCTACTTTTTAATATGGTACGATAAGTTAAATAAATACAAAAAAAAATCTAATTCAAATTAAATTAAAATTATATTTTGAATTTTTTTTCAATATTTTGTACTTATTTTATCCCAAAAAGATTTTAGTTTTGAAGATTTTTTTTTTCTAGACTTTATTTTTCAAGATATCGGAGGCGCTGCCATATCTAATCATAAAGTAATTGTTTATTCTTACTTTATCTTATTGTCTTTTCGTTGAAATCAAATAACAATATGACAATTATTTTGTTTACGTTCTAATTGTTCAATAGTTAGGCTGATTAGTTTGTGTGCACCTAGAATCTTTAAAATTCTAAATAATTACCATTAATAATATCTGTATGTTTGACGTTTTACGACCTAAAAATATCTAAAAGTTTTTGTTTTACTTTAGAATAAGTTCCATTGTTTTTAATTACAGTACTAAATATTGGTCATATTTTATCATTGTAATTGAAATATTTTTAACAAAATACAACACTTGAAAAAAATTCAGTCTTTGTACATTCAAAAAAAAAAAAAATCGTTTAAAAATATATTATTAATTAGCAGTTCAAGTTTTTGAAATCAGAGAAACAAATTAGTTTAATCTTTAAAGTGATAGCAACAGCAGAACTATCGGCCATAGTGCAGCTGTCTTCAATATATACCTTATGCAGTAAAGTGTTATATATTACAGTATGTTGTAACTGTTGATAGGGTTTCATTCCATTATATTGACTATAAAGGGGCAGGTGGTTTTACTCAGTAAGCATTTAACACTACAAAGAAGATATTTTTGGTATCTTTAAAGATTTGCACCTCCCTTAGGGGGAAAAAACATAGTATAACATAGTTTTAACTTTACTTAATTAACATTTAAAATTTTTTTGTGTACGTTTGATTTTATTTACATCTTAAACCAACATTTTACTTTATAGTGAAGGTTTGTGGTATAATTATACATCCTTCTGTACCTTTACTTATTCTTTTTAAAACGCGGCATATAAAATTAAGGATTGTTGAAACTGTCTTGTCTTTGTAAAATGATTTTGCAACAAAACAAAGTAATTTAAAGCTTTTAGAAGTAGGCTGTTCTTATGTTTATTATTTAAATAAATATATATGTATAAAATAATTAACAGCAAAAGTATACATATTGTTATGTTAATATCCTTTAATCAATTCTTATTTAATTTTTTTTTTTAAGCTTATAAAGTAAAGTATAAAGTAAGAAAATTTTAATTCCATTTATTTTTATTTTATATTGATATCCTTAAATAAAAGGTAATATAAAATATAATTTAAATAAAAAAAATATTTTTTTACAACCTTAAGAATTTTCTCGTATTCGATATATGTCTACATACATGTATTCGAAACAAGTAGTAATACTTTCTACTTATTGGTACTTGTCAGCTAATCCAAAATAAATATAATGTACAATGCATTCTAGGTCAAATGTTATTTTTACTTATATGTTTTTATTTTTTTATTTTATCATTTTAAACTGAAATATTTTCTTCTATTTTTTTATTTTTTTATTAAGTATATGTGTACAAATAAATGCTTTCTTTTCTTATTATGTATATATGTGCAAATACGTACATAATATATTGTATATTTGTATACGCGTTTCACATTTTTCAAAATGCAAACTTTTTCTTATACTTTTAACTTTTTATTTTTTATTGTGTCTTGTATCCTATCTTGTTCCTTATAAAAATTGTAACTCCAAAAAAAGTTTCATAGTAGGTTAAAAGTAATATTTTATAAGTATGAGTAGTGATGTCAAACAAACAACACAAAAAGATGAAAAAAAAAAAAACAAAAGATTAACAAAAAAAAAAAAATAATATAAAATAAATTCACTTTGGGACATATTTTTAAATTGCAAGGACTTTAGTATGGTTTTGTATTATAGAAAATAAGAAAAAAAAAAACAGATAAAGAAACAAAAAAAAAAAAAAAACATAATGACAAAAACAAAAACGAAAGGAATCAAATAAAATAAAATTTTGTATAAACTTTTTTGGGAATTGCATATTTTTAGGCGCATGAAATTTTATGAAAATTGTTAGGTAACATTAAATTTATAAATTATTTTTTAATTAAATATTTTTCACTGTTTAATTAAATTATACTTTTAAATTATAGATAAAATAATTAAAAACCAATATAATACCGAAAAAAATTAAGTCATCTTTAAATCATTTTGTACGAAAATCCTATTATAAAATAATTAATTTTAAGGAAAATAAGAATTAAAAATTTGACTATATAAAATTTGAAAACTCTACTTATATTAAAATATTTTATAATAATTAGAATATAAAAATTAAAATTTGACGGTCTGACAAATTACGTTCATAAATTCGATTTCTTTCTTATGTTGTTCCATTGAGTAAATTTAAAATAAGAAAAAATTTTTTAACTGTTTGCAATTATATACACATGTAAAAATTTTTAGCAGATATTCGAACGTAACTTCGGATTTAATAAACTGGTCATAATCGAATCATGACCAAAAGCATTCCAAAGCGATTTTTAATTAAAACCAGATTATTAAGATTTTAGTTTTTTAAATATCATTATTTTAATTTTTGCTCAAATTGCATGAAAATGTTTTAGAAGATTGTAAAACACAACTACTCTGCAATTCATATATCATCGGTTATTTGGTAAAAGAGGTGCTAAGTGAGCCACTTTTAAAAAGAAAATGTTTTAATTATAACATTAATTGAAAGTTTAGGTTTTAAGTTATTTTCGTTGAGCCAGAGGATAGTATAGGATCGTTTTTAACACGATTTAGTTTAAGTATATTCACTTCATCTCACATTTTTCTTGAAACACTACTTTCTACTACTGTAAGCTCTTGAATCCAAAGTTAGATTTTGTTAATGTTTTAACTTTCGGTGTCTTTATGGATTGCAGTATATTGAGATTTTTACCGCATAATGATGCTGATACATTAAAAGATAAATACATATAATTGCAAAATATTTAATAGAAGAAAAAGAAAACCTAAAAAATAGTTTCGATTTCAGCTTGTTATAAAATTTTCTGTTAAAATTTGATAAAATTTTTTAGTTCCTATTTGAGTTCCTGTTTAAGTAAAAAAAAAAAAAAAACATGATATTACACAAAAATTGTTGTGTCTATTCTATTCTTCTATTGTACTCTTTAGATATTTTTTTTTTTTTTTATTTAATTTTAATATTTTTCTTTCCTTATTTTATTTTCATTTTTTCTTTTTTTTTTTTTGGTAAATATTTGTGTCTTCTTAGTTTAGAAAATTTACAAATTTCAAGGAGAAAATAATGGTGAAATTTTTGTCCATGAAATTGTACACTTTCAACTTTGACAATTATGCTACACAATTATATTAGAATACATACATTGTACATGAAAATATGTGCATACACGTATATTACAATACATATGCATATGTAATTTAATATTGTATAAATTTTATTTATTTTTTTTAAATAAAGTTTTAAAGAAGCAGTGGTGAGTTTAATTTTATTAAACGAGAGGTTTTCTATTAAAATAAACTTTAAATTTTTAATTTAATTTAATTTTTGTTTTATTAAACAAATTCTGTATTGTTGTTCTTAAATTAAATATTAAATATTTTATATCAGAATTAGTGTACCGCCTTTCATTCTTTAATCCTGAAGATCTAGAGAAACAAAAACGTGTTTCATTATTCTTAGAATGTGAATTTCCAAAAGTTTAGTTTTCCTTTTCCTATAGGAAAATTTCTCAGTGAAATTTTTGCTTCATCATTTATTATATCTGTGCGAACATAAATTTGCGTTTTCATTTGTGACACAAAAAATATATCATTAAGTTGAAGACGGGATAGATATCGAAATATGTATATATATATATATACTTGCTGAGAATTGAATTCTGAGTCGATTTAGTTTAATATAAAAAACCACGAGGGCTAAAATTCTGTAGTTTTTACCATTCACTTTTTATATAAATGCTAAAATATATGTATGTATACTAATTGTTTATATATGAGTATAGCTCAAAAGGTATATAAATATATGACAGTATATTATATGGAAACACTATATGCATATGTTATTTTCTTTGGAGTATGCTAAAGTTCTTGAGTATTCTAAAGTTGATATAGTAAATTCTAAGCTCTTTCTCATTTATATTTTAAAATAGATAAAAAGGAGTGTCAAATCAATACCGAACAGCTTATGTCGTTGAAATTTCAATTTTGCATTTAAACCATGATCAGATCATATCCAGATTAATAATAGTATTGTGATCACATATTCTATAGCAGAATTGGTGTCAACATTTTTTCCTCGTTAAAGTGACTCTCATTCAGTTTATGTATTGTTCAGTTTGTATAGTTTATCTTTACGCTTTCTCTATTTTTAGATCTCACGTGAAATGAAACAAGGTTCAGTACCCACCTAATATTTACTTTTGTATAATATAATATTGATTCACTTACAACGCATTTCTCAATAATTTAAAAATTCAGTTAATAAAATCTAATGAATACTTTACTATAGTTATTGTAGGAACACAGTAAAAAAACTTAAATAAATTCCCTTATGTTTCAGAATTCATACTTAATTCATGGTTCTCTAATAAAATAAACAGATCGTCACTGTTCTATTTAAATTAGTATGGCTTTCTAATTTAGCAAAATATTATTTACAGAGTGTTTGAAAGAAAATTATTGGCCACACATTTATTTTTAATCTAAATGTATGTCGTAGGAGCCACAGCCCAAGGAAAAATATCAGTTCAAATAATGTGTATGTCATTGAAGCTAAAAAGTAATTTTTGTTCTCTTCACAAGAGCGGCACCTATTAGTAACGCAGTTATATTGCTAACAGAATCGCTATGACTATTGGTAACAAAAGTAGTGATGTTAAATAAATGTTTAAGGAACGAACGATGTCAAAAAATTCTTTCAGTTTCATTTAGAATTTGTATGAATTTATATTTATTTATATGAAATTTATATTTATTAACGTTTTTTTTTTTAAATACATAAGATTATATTAGAATTCATCAATTTAAAGGTTCTGACAACAAGCAAATTCCTTTATATTATTTTGAGGTATCAAGATATTTCCACAGTAGGGATTATTACTTTCATCAACAATTTTTCAATACCCCAAATTCAGTATTTTCAACAGTAATGTTAAATTTCTTCGGGGCCTATCCCACACTCGACGGCGTAAGAATAATTCCCCCTTACGACATTTACAGCCACGCCTGAAAAGGAGAGGCTGTGTAATTTCCACATTTATGTGACAGGGGAATGAACTAAAAAAAAAATAAAATATCTTCATGTGTATGCCAGCGAAATAGGGAATGTCGTAAATAATGTATGATAAAAAAAATTGTGAAATTTTTGATGATGAAAAAATTGAAGATGATGCAATTGATGATTTTTTTGCCGCATCATAAAGCTACAATAATCGCACACCATGTCAAATCTTAAACTATGGCAAATAGGTTACAAAATAAGGTAACAAATGATTATTGTTGAGATGTGAAAAAGAAAATTGAAATAGATTGGTGAAACTTGACGGAAACTAAATGAAAATTTAGAAAAACAACATTATTTGATGGTTTGGAGAGTTTGGAAAACAAATACCCAGAGAATTTGTAAAATAACAGGATAATCTGCGATAAGATTGTTGGATAAGATCATAGCACATAGTGGTCATTCCACATTATAAATGAACGGCCAATTATTGTAACACAAGAGTAAATAATTCGTAACCGTCTTAGGGTTTTCATGTTGGGAATAGGCATACATTTTTATAAAATTATTAAATAATAATTGTTAAATATTTTAAATCACACTGTACTAAGCAATCGTAGAATAAATCAAGTAAAAAAAAAATATCCATGTACAACTGATAAACGAACATTTATGCCAAAATGTTCAAAAGAAAACAAAACATATAATTTATGAATCCTATTGAGTGTTAATATATTTTCTAAGAAAGTTGACTTTTAAAATAATATACAAAGATCATCTTTTATTCTTAGATATGCTTAGATATGCATGTAAATGGTATTTGGTTAGTAATAATATTTAAGTATGAAATGAAATATGATAGTGGAATGATTAAAGTGTATATACAATTGAATTTCGTGATGTGGAAACACTAACTTGTGAATAATATTTATGTTAAAAGGAAGAATAATCTTATTTTGTTTATGTTCTTTAATTTCATTTAAAATTTAATTTATGTAAAGTTTTAATTTTCATTTCTTAAACCTTATTAGGAATTTCGTGTATTTTAGATTATTCATATTAGAATTATTAAATACAAATGTACATATTATTTTAAAATATTTATTTTATTATATTCATTATTTAATTGTGATTGATTTTTTTGGTTTTTTTGTTTTATTAAAATACTTTTTTTAAGTAAGTCAAGTATTTTTTAGTGTAGACTTAGTAGAGATCTTTTCAATTATGAATTTTACTACAAAATGCGAACTGTGGCAAATAAATACTATACTTATGCTTTGCTAGCAAAAAAACAATGGATCTAAAATTAAAAAATTAAAAACACTAAAAAGATTTTAGTAGATATTTAGTAAGCTGATGTAAATCATAAACCCATTTTGTAAAAAATTAAAAAATCAACCAATAACTTTAACTTTAATTTTAGCAGCTATCTAATTTTAGTTGCCATTTCATCATTTAATATTTTTCTATTGTGGCTAAGTAACTAAGTAAGTGGCTAAGTGGCTAAGTAAGTTTCAGTACAGTTTCAAGAAAATATTTATAGAAATTTTTCAAATATACCAAGAATAACCTCTTTGTAATGTTACATTTTACAGATTAAATCTACTTACTAACGCAGTATGTTAACTTGTTGACTTGTCAATAGATGTAGGAAACAAGAATGGGAAAACTTTGAATTGGGGAGTGGAACTGTATGGAAACTATATGGATCCGTGTTTTATTATTAATATTATTTTGCTATCAGTGATGATAGTCATCAACGCAGTTACAACATATAGCAGTATGTAACAGCTTGCATAAGGTAATAATTGAAGGCAGCTTCACTGTAGCAGCTATTATTAGTAATACTACTATTTTTTAATTATTATTATTATTATACGATACAGATTATTAATAAAAAAATTAAAAAATTATTTCTTATTTTTTAATTCTGAGAGGGATTCAAACTCCAATACCCTCTTAATTTTTTTTCCGTTATCGTTTCCATTTTTCATCCTTCTAAATTAAACTGGTAACAAATAAGATTTTGGTAAAAATCTTATGCATTAAAAGTTTAATTATTTGATCCTTTACTCAGATCACTTTTATGAAAATTGAAATCATTTTACACTTAAATAAATATGTCTGAGAAGATGAGCTTAAAAGGAATAAAACTAATTAAAAAGGCTTTTTTTATATGATGAAATTGACTTAAAGAGTTGTTGAGTGAGTGAGGGTTAAAGTATCTGCTTTTAAATATCTGCAAATTTGATATCATAAAAAAAAAATACAACGGATGTTCATAGTTCATATAATAAAATTTAGAGAATGTCTTATTTATATGATTCATGATTGAATTCTAAATTTATTTACCTATATGTATATGTCCTTCCGTCCATGCTAGAATTCTGAAACTCTTACCATTTCATTTTTATACAACTGTTTATTGGTTCGGATAACTGTCATATAACTTCTGTTTTTTTTATGAGCATAATTCAGTGTGTAATTTTAACATATGCCTGAAATTTTGTCCAAAGAAATTGGGTTTAATGCTAACGACCTCTGTTAAATTTGGTTGGTTTGATGCAACAGGTTTAGGTAATTGTCAGCCAAACTGTTAAATTTATATCATCATGTCTTGGTACTTAATTAAATAAAATATCTGAAATTTTATAAAACATAATTAAATTTTATTGAAAAAGCATGTATTGTTCGTTTTGTACTTTACACAATCAACTCTACACTCTTCCTCATAAATTATGTAGTATTTTGTATTATACTAAATTACATTTATATATACGAGTATATATATGTAATTATTTTCGAACTGAAATTAATTTTTTTATTTGCATTTTATTTAATTATTCAAATGAGGTTTCACCATCGAACCACTCAGATTTTTCAGAACCTGGTCCAATTTTTTTTTTAAAGATTTTTCTGATAACTGAAATGATTTAAATAAAATTTTAAAATAAACCATATATAATATTTTTTTGATGGTTTTTTTCATTGATATTTAAAAAAAAAAAATAGACTGTATTAAAAGTGAACCGCTTATATAGTGGGTTTAATTAAAACATATTTAAGGTTGTAAAATTTCTGGTTGTATAATTTCAATTTGGTTTAAACACAAAACCAAATTTAACCTTTATTGTAATTTATATAAAATTAATAAAAAAGTGGTTAAAAACATTTTTTTTATTACTTCAATAGGTGAAATTAAAAAAGAATGAAAAAGAGTAATTTTTACTTTTAAAGATTACATTTAAATTTAAAATGATTGCATAAAATTATGCATAATTAAATTTTTGGTAAAAAATTGGTGTAATAATACTTTTTTTTTTAAAGTAATGTGCAATTTTATAGAGCTGAAATTTTGTGAGCTTGATTATTAGCAAAAAACTGAGTCCAAGAAATATGTAAAGTTTAAGCTTTATTTTAATTATAATATTAAATTACTAATACCAAATCAATTTTGTATGAACGTAAAATAATTTAAAATTAACATTGAATGTTTAGTCCAGTAGAGCAGACTCTGGAATATCCTTTTGAATCAAAAATAGTATTAAAATCATATTGAATTTTGATACGCCTATATCTATGCAATTTTTAAAAAGTAATTTTCTATCTTGATTTTTGTTAAAATTCGGTGAGGGGCTTTCGTAGCCTAGTGGTTAAGCACTTAGCTTATTAACCGTGGGAGTGCGGGTTCAAATCCTGCACAAGTAGAAAGTTTTATTAATTGAAAACAAATCCCCCTTGCTACCAAATATAGCGTAAATATAAAATATATAATACTCGTATAAACAAAATACATAATATTAATGTATAATTTAATAATAGTATTCGACCTATAATGGCCTTAGTAGCCGATGGTTTTGTAATATTGCAATATCTGTCTTTAATAATATCGCAATAAATATCTTTAGAGCTCTATTAAAATAATTACGTTTTGAAAAAAAAAAACTGGTAGAGCTCTATTAAAATGATTACGTATTAATTTTATAGCAAACCTTGTTAAATTTGATTCTGGTTCTCTCATTTTATTTATGCAGACCTAATGCATTTCAAATACTGTCTCAAATTTTCTAATAAGTTCCATTGTGCTAGCACTTATGTTAAACTAAATAATGATGGCATATGTCATTATTGGTCTTATAAGAGCTTGATGGGAGATGATTTTAATTCTGGACTTTTCCATTTGTCATAAAATAGATTTCTGGCGACTATAAAGGTTTTGTTACTTTTACCTAATATGTGTTTTACATGGTCTTTAAATTTTAAATGATGGTGAACTTGCACTCCTAAATATTTTATTATTTTGGTTTGTTTTAATAATGTTCTATCATTACTTTTAATATTTAGGTTCCTAAAAATTTTTCTGATATTGATTAAGATGATATATTTCTATCAATTAACTTTATCCATAGTGTTTCGAAAAAGTATTTTTTCACATTTATCAGTATTGATTTTAAGTTTAAAAAAGTTTTTCAATAATCTAATGATAATAATTCTTTATATGTATACCTAGACTCAAATGGTTATATTTAATATCGATACTATGTTCACTTATTATTTCATTATAATAATCGAGGAACATACAATTTTATTGACTATAATTAGCAAAACCTAGATTATTCGATGTTGAAATTTGATACACATATACCAGAAAGAGACAAAAGCATTAGTAGAAATTATTGGTGTTTTCTAATCACCTACTTGATTAAAATTATTACTAATTAACTAGGATATGTAGGATAACATATGGTAAGTTAGATTAGAGATAGGTTAAGATGAAATTTGGATTTTTTAAATATAAGGATGTAAAATACCATAGAACATTCAAAGATTTAATGTAATATTAAAATATTAAACCTAAAATTAATATTATAATATTAAAATTAATTTTTTTTTCCCTAAGGGAGGTGGGAATCTTCCAAAGACACCAACACCCACCTCCCCCTTTTAGCCAATATAATGGGATGAAACCCTTACCTGTGAACGCAGTATATTGGCTAGGGAGTAGGGATAGGAAAGGAAATAGCAACGGATACATTGAATTGGGAGTGGAACTGTAAGGAAACAGGATTCACTATTTTATTATTATTACTATTTGCTAACAGTGTCTATAGCCGTTACAACAGTTACAACATGTAGTAGCATATAACACCTTACTACATGAGATAATTATTGAAGGCAACCCCCATTGTCACTGTAGCGGCCCTTATTATTGGTATTAGTATTCTTATTAATATTAGTATTATTATACTACACTTGATATAACCAAAGATAGCTCCACTGTAGCAGCTATTATTATTATTATTACTATTCTTATTATTATTACTATTCTTATTATTATTACTATTATTATTTTTATTGTTATTATTACTATTACTATTATTATTATTATTGTTATTATTATTATTATTACTACTATTATACGAATTATACGATATACATTATTACGATATAAAATTACTACATATTTTTTATTTATATGACCTGACCGGGGTTTGAACCCTTCGATTGAAAGGTTGGCGACTTAACCACTGCGCCGTGAGTCAGACAACATGAGTCATAAAAACAAGGATGTAAACCGATAATTTAAAAAATATTAAACTTAAATTCAATTGATGATTAGAAATCTAGTGAAGTTATTACGAATAGTTTCTATCAAAAAGTTATTGAATCTTACGATATTGACTTTTATTCTTACGATATTAACTTATTAATCTTAAGAATCTTAAGATAAAATAATACATCTTAAGAATCTTAAGATATTAATTTATTTATGGGGTCTTGTTGGTCATAAGTGGGTAAGAGCATATGAAATACGTTATATACAGTAAAGGAAGTGTGGGTTCAAATCCCACACATGTCGTAGGAATAATTTCCCCTTACGATATTTTCACATACGCCTGAAAAGAAAACGTTTCAATTTCCTTGTCACATTTATGAATATTTTTTTTTTCAATATTTTATTAATTTCACAATTTATAAGGCTTAGGCTTCTCAATGCTTAAGCACGTGGTTTATTAACCCAAGAAGTGCGAAGTTTCCAAGGGCGCGGTGTTATTATAAGTCACAAGTTTTAAACTTATGACAAAAATTATACTGTCATGTCAATATAAGCAGGAAATGTTTAAATTGATTTTAATTCCAGAAAATCATATTTCTAATTTATTTAATGTCGTTTTCTTTTCTGAAAAAAGTTTTGACCTAGGGTTGCACCTTTATTTCAGATCACATTTTTTTCGTTCTTTTCTGAAAAAAAATGCAAAACTGAAAAAAATGTTCGTGTTCTTTTCTGAAAAAAATTTAGGGCAAAACTCGAAAAATCTAGGGCAACATTTTTTTTAAAAACTTGGCCTGAAAATATTAACGGGGCAATAAAATGAGTATTGCACTCTCCAGAATGACAACATTAAAAAATATATTTATATAATTGTCACTGTCAGTTAAATAGTAGGTAGTAATTAATGACAATATAAAAATACATTATTTTCATTCATTATTATTTGGTTGGGTTTTGAAAAATATCTAGTTTACAAAAAAAAAAAAAAATTTATATTTCATTAGAAACATAAGTTTAAAATTAAAATCCAAACCTAAATAAAATTAACAAAAAGAAAAAATTGTTTTTGACAAAATATTCGTAACATATTGAATTTTTTAAATCAATATATCAAAACAATTTGAATTGTGATGTTGATCTGTATTTTATAAATAAAATATTTATCTAATAAGAATATCTAACTTAAAATATCTGGAGTTAATCTACGCCAAGTTTTTGTATCAAAATACTATTGTACAAAAGACTAACGTACAAAAGACTAACGTATAAAAGACTAAGACTAAGATTTATATATGGACCGCAACTTATGATTAGGGTTTCTGAAAAACCGCATTATTTGAAACCGCGGTTTTCGGTTTTGTGATAATTTATAACCGCGGTTTTTGCGGTTTATGCTGTTTCCAAAAAATATAATTGAATAATAAATAAAAATAACTAAATATTAATTTTTAATGAGTTTTATTGAATCAAAATAGTTTAATTATTATTATTTAAGTAATGAAATTTTAAAAAGGTTAGCGCATTCAAAGAAGCATCGGACAGTCTAGATCTTATTTTTGTACAAAAGTTTGCAGCTATTGAGAAAGCTCTTTCACTTTCTGTAGACGTAGGTTTGATTGTTTTTATTGCATTGTACAAAAGAGTTATATTTTTGATTTTATTATTGGTTCTTTTATACAAAGCGAACTCTTGCTTCAAGATATCAAAATCACATTTTGGTTCTGGTTCCAATAAAGCTTTCTCAATTGCTATATTTAACTCATTTTTTAATGAGTGCTCATCTGGAATTGGATTTTCAATACAATCATCATCTTCATCCAAATCTTCGATTGAAATTTCAGCACTTTCAGAGTCAAGTGGATATAATCTTTTCAGCATCTCACTTGCATAACTTAAAATTTGTTTCGATGATTGAAGAGTTGGAGTCAGGATGAATTTACCCAAATTAATTAAATTTTTATTTCTTCTTTGTTCAATTCGATTTTGTATTGATACTAAGAATTTTCGACTAATTTCGGAATTCAATTTTTCCAGTTTAGCGTAAAGAAAAGTAATGGCTCCTTCGGCCTGGATAATATTTGCATCACTTCTACAAAATGCATCCACAGTAAGTTTTATTAGTTCTAATGCTGCTTTTAATTTTTCCAATAACTCAAAATTCACAGGTATAAATAAATGTGAGGCACCTAAATCTTTTGTACTATCATGAATGCTATCTTTTAGGAGTAAAGCTCTTTCAATCATTGGAACGATTGAATTCCAGCGAGTATTACAGTCCAGGAGTAATTCAAGTTCGTGATTATGTATTTTCTTTATATGATCTTGTAATATGTTATTTCGAACAGTTGAATTACGAAAAAATTTAACAACTTTTCTTAGTGACTCAAGACTACGATGAAGATTTGGATTAAGGTTTCTTATTTCAGAACAAATATTATTATTTTCCTCATCTTCGACGAAACAATCATCATCATCCTCTACAGATTCTTCACTATCAATATCAGCTTCACAAAATTCTTGTTCAGAATCACTTTTAGCACAAATTACATCCATAACGGCAAGATGAACCCCATGAGCAAGACATAGTTGAAATTCTGTAGGACTTTCCGCTCCAAATTTTACATTAACAGCAGCACCATCTGTAGTACAAGCAACGATGTCTGTATCAAACGCAATACCAAATTGTAACAAATGATTTCGAACAATTTGTTGAGTTTTTTCTGCGTTGCAAGAACCATTTATGCGAGCCAATCCCAAATTATTAAACTTTCCATTAGCATCATGTATGTTAATATTAAAATATCTCCTCATCTTGGTGCTGGTCCATTCATCCATCGTAAGGCTGAATTTCTCTCCAACACATTTAGCATTGTGCAATTTTTTTTTCAACTCACCTTTTTTATTTTCAAAATCTGTGAGGATTAACTTCATGACATCTGTTTCATTTTTTGGAAGCTTGAATCCACGGACATTCATGATTCTCTAATAAAACTTGATCGTGTTATACCACGAATTGAAAAGCCATCTATCGCAGCTAGTTTGGAAACTGTTACTTCTAAAGAATCTTTTTTTACAAAATCCATCATAGTTTTAGGCTTTTTTTGGCATAAAAAAGCTTGGTCAGATTCTGAAGTTACAGTCTTTTTCAATACAATCCTATGTATAGTTTTGAGATGAGTTATCATTGCACCTGTGGATCCACGTGAGTATGTAATACTTTTATTACAAATAGTGCACTGCGTTTTAGTCAAATCGGTGGACATCTTATTAAAATATTGCCAAACGGGTGATTGGATATCTTTTGCTGCCATTATATACTCTGTAAAGAAGGTTTTTGGGGGGAATTATAAATATATGGTGTTTCAGTGTATTGAAGTTATTTATTTACCTCTTTATTGTGGTTATTATAAAAAATTTATTAATTTACTTCTTATTGTGCTTATGATAAACACAATTACAAACACGGATTGCTGTGATAATTAACAATATTTTCAAATTCGTCTTCCTACGTAACTTAGCAACACAAACACAACTTATAAATTTGTCACGGATTGCTGCGATAATTTCAAATATTTTCAAAAGTAAATTTTATACTGTTGCTAAGAAAAGGAAAATTAATAACGAAAACCTCAAAAATAATTCTGCGGTTTTCGGTTTCGGTTTTTGATGCCATAAACCGCGGTTTCGGTTTCGGTTTAAACCGTTTCAGAAACCCTACTTATGATAATTAGTTTGTCATGGACACATTTATATATTGAACCATATGCCATTTTATGTGTTCCTTAAAATTGGTAATTTCCATGTGTATGACATAGCAAAATTTAAGACGAATATTAACATCTTTCTTTAATATCTACCTCCAAATTTTTTTATCCGTCCTTCATAATCCTAAATTTTCACAAGAATCCTTCCTATATCCTTATTCTTAAAACCAAACAGTTTTTTTAAATTTTTCTATCCGTCCTCCATAATCCTAAATTTTCACAAGAATCCTTTCTATATCCTCATTCTTAAAACCAAACTGTTTTTTTAAATTTTTCTATCCGTCCTTCATAATCCTAAATTTTCACAAGAACCCTTCTTATATCCTAATTATTAAAACCAATCTTTTTTTTTTAAATTTTTCTATCCGTACTCCATAATCCTAAATTTTCAAAAAAATCCTTCCTATATCCTTATTCTTAAAACCAAACTGTACATTTTATTAAAAACACCATTCCAAAGTAGATTTTTTAAAATAGATGGTTTTGATTGGTTAAAGTTCAATACTATTCGGAGGTATTATGTGCCTTCAGTTAAATTTTTAAGTTTTCCACCAAAAATGTATTTTTAAGCTCAGAATATTAATTTTTTACGATTCTAATATATATTTAGTTTACTACCTATATCGTATATGAAAGTTGTTAAATTCATATACTATATGTATATATTTTGTAATAAATGTATATTTATTCTTTTTTAAAGCATCAACTAAATTGTGAATTAAAATGTATTTAAAGTGGTAAATTTGAAAAGAAAATTTGCTTCAATTAAATCAGATGTTCTTTAAAATAAAGTATAATAAAGAAAATATTGTACAGTGGTGTAGTAAAATTGGTGGTAAGTTTAAGTTAGGTAAGGTTTAAATAAATCAACCATTTCGCAGTTAAAAAACTTAAGAAAATAACGCAGTATCTGCATTAAACATATTAACTAGTTAAATATCCTTTTTTAAAAATTCAGGTTTTTTTATACGATATCAGATTCTATTTTTTTTTTTTTTATCCTTGAATCAAAAATATTTTGTTTCTGTTTTTTTTTTCTTTAACTATATTTGAATATCAATTACCAAATAACCAAAACAAGTTCTTTGGTTATACAATCTATCTATGGTAGGAACATACTAAAAAATGACACTGTCTAAATTAAATATTTTTTTCTTCTTTCTGTTTTTAACTTGCTTTAAAAAAAAAAAAAAAAATTTCTTCCTGTTCTTTTGTGTTTTGGTGGTGTTAAGAAATGGTGATAACAAAAAGAAGAAAATGTTGTTTTTTAGGTAAAAATGATTTTAATCTTTTAGAATAGTCATTATATCAAAGAGAAACCAAAACGAAAAAAAAAAAAAATGAAAAAGAAAAGAAAAAAAATTGTAAAGAAAATGTAAACAACATGATAGTGAAAAGTGTAAAATAATGCGAGTAGAGGATTTTTTCAAGTAAAGACGAAGATGAAGGTGATAAAGAAAATTCTTTTAAAAATTAGATTAAAGTTAAATTGTTTTTTTTTTTTTTTATTACTTTATCTATTTTTATACCCGTACGATAAGGATCGGGTATATTAAAATTGCTCCTCCGTTTGTAACACCTCGAAATAAGCTAGCTATATATACCTTCAAAGGTATGGATCGGATCAGAAAAAAATTCTAAGTCGAATGAGCTTTGTCCGTCCATCCGTCCATCCGTTCGTCAGCAAGATAACTCAAAAACTAAGAAATTTGGAGTCTTGAAATTAACACAAAATATTCTTACATCAATTTGTAGGTTCCCTATTTTGTTTTGGTTTAGATCCGAAATAGAGCCATGAAATTTTGTGCTGATAGATATCATAAAAATATTAATATATATATTAGTATATCTTCAATTTGAAAACGCCAAGCGATTACTGCTTTTATTAGATTTAAAAATATATATACAGGACTTAGAGAGAAGTTAGGTCTCTAGAAATAAGTATGAGCTATTTCAGAAAATATTTTTGTATCGCCCCCTGTTTCGGAGCTGTATGGGGTCAAAAACTAAAAAAATCATTATTTTTAAACACCTATAACTTGTACTCCTGTCCAAATTTTTTTGAAGTAATATACAAAAATTAAAGCTCCAACATTATATTTTTAGTTTTATGAACAACTTTTCTTAATAATATAGGGTTACCTTAAAATTGACGAAAGTGTGACATCATTTTTCTAAATTTTTCTAACAAATTTTCTTAACGATTTTTTTGCATTTTTTTTTGATAATTTGAATTTATTGAGGATGATGCGTAGTACAAAAAACGGTTCGTACGGGTATCTGAGAGTTGACAAAGGCAACTGTATTCTTCCTCGTTGTTTTTTTTTTTTTTTCATTTTATCTTTATTTTCAGCTTATAGTTTTGCTTTCTAGTGAATTTCATTAAATTTTGCAAGAAAATTCTGTTTTTTTGTTAAGCTACAGTAGAAGAGAGGGAATTATTGTATACAGTAAGAGCAAAATATTGTTGTTAAGATTTTGATTGAATGCAATGATTATAGTATATAAAATGCGACGGATTTTCTATTTTATTTTTTTTTTATTTAGTTATATTTTATTTAAATTTTATAAAACTTTAAATTCAGTTTATTGATCTAAAAGAAACTATTTTTGTATTTATTTCGTTATAAAATATAATTATGAATAAAAAATATATAAATATATGGGTTTAGTAATAATGTACAGATTATAAATAAAATCTAGATACAAAAGCATTCAATTTAAAGACTTTCTATTATTATTAGTTAATTTAAAAGATTTTTTTCTAGAATTTTTCTTCTTAAAGCTCTTAATTTTTTATTTAAAAATTGCATCAATTATATTAAAATTTTAAAATAGGTATTAAAATATCAATTTTAAAAATATTTTATAAAAGTTTAAATAGATAAAAGTAATATAAGATAAAAGTTTTTGAGAACTTTGAAAAGGATGCCATATATTTATATGAATATAAGTAAAATCGAGTAAGATTGCAGTAGAGTAGACTGTGCCAACTCTGGGATACCCTTATGTACGTAATATATCCTGTTTCTATAAAACTTGATCATCTTTAAAAAAATTTCAGATATTTTAGTACCGACGTTAACTACCAAGATATATTTATGTAAATTGTAGAGTAGTATAACAGCTACCCGTATCTATTGTACCAGCAGAACCAAATTTTACAGATTTTGTTGGCCTGTAACTTGACACTATTTTGCAAAATTTCAGATACCTAGCTTAAATAGGTACTGAGTTATTTCCATATAAAGAAAGAAGTTGTAAGACAGTTATTCGAACCCGGCCGAAAATGTTAGATTTAAATAGCGAAAATAATAATATTGTGAAAGTGACGTAAAAAAAAAGTCAGCTTCATAGGTCCTTTATTTTTTGTGTTATCGTGCGGACGGACGGACGACGTACATGGCTAATCGATTCAGAATTCGTTTCTGAGTCGATCCATACCTTTGACCCTATATCTAGCTTGACTCTTTTAAGGTGTCACAAGCGTAATGGCAAGTTTATTATACTCTTGTTGAACATAGTTCATACGGGTATAAACATGGAAGAATCTAAATCCAAAAATTTTTAAACGCGAAAATGTTGGGAAAGACAAAAAAGAACAATTTATAGTGACTTGAATCAAAATTTATAAATTTTCTTAAAATTTTATATATAAGAAAAAATTGTGAAAAATTAAGAGACACATCTTTAATTTTAGGGAAATCCTATATAATAAACAAACGTTTTAAACACTTGTAGAATTATAATATTGTAACTTTAATTTCTGCATTTTACTTTGAAAAAATATGTGCAGGTGTTTAAAAATATCAAATTTACAATTTCCTATTTGGTGTAAGCTCTTAAATAGGGGAAAGTACAAAAAAGCTTCTGAGGTAAGTTATGCTTCCAAACTTTTAAGTTTTTAACTAAAAGAAAAGTTTTCACATAACTAAATTTTGTTAAATTTGCTAATTTCAATATATGTACAGAACCTGAGATATACATATTTGAGAATAGAGTTTTTTGAAACTTTGAGTGGTAATACCTTCGGTTGGAGCTACATAAAAAATTATTTTCACAACATTGCTTTTTTTAAAGAGTCTTATCAATTGTTAAAATTTTATCTTAAACTGTGTAGGACAGATAGACGGGTGGAAGGACAGAGTGAAACTAATAAAAAAAATTTTTCAAAGTGTTTTTATGTAGGACTATAAAATGGATTTAAAAAAGTTTCAAATAATTTATTGAAATGGGATCTATCTAATTAATAGAATAATGAAATCAAAGTTTAGTTTTCTTAGAAAAACGTAAGAAATTCACTAAGACTTACAACTTTTAGATAAAGTTAACAGTTGTAATATTTAAAGTAATATCTAACACATGTGAAAACAAAATTATATCTTTAATTGGTTTTAGGTAATTTTTTTTTTGGAGCATTAACAGTTTTAAAGTGGTTCTTTTTTTTTGTTTTTAGTTTATTCCCCTGCCACATAAATGTGACGTGGCTGTAAATGTCGTAAGGGATACTATTCTTACGTTGTGTGTGGTATTTAAACCCACTCCCTCGGTGTTTACAACATATTTTATACGCTCTTACCGACTAGATGATCGAGACCCCATTGGTCTTTTTTATAATAATTTTTTATGATTATAATAATATGATTTTTGTAATAAACAGGATTATTACGAAATCCAGAAAAAATAAAATTTGAAGAGTACGTAATCAGTGAGCACAAAAATGAACACAATTTCATTATGAACACAATTAATTATGATTTAAAAGCAAATCGTTAAATTTTTGATTTTATCAAAGTTTATTGGACAAAATTATTATACGAAATATCTGATCAGGAAAATTATCTCTTAGATTTTTCGAATCAAAGGGCATCAGTCAATTACAATATGCTACAGTTATACATAACAGCTTTCTGTTTAGCTAATTACTAAATGCAGCACCTCTGTGGAAGTTATTTAGTAAAATTAATTACTATTAATATGTTTTGCCTATCCAACTATTCCTTAACTATTGGACTTTAACTTTGGAGTATCTAAAACTAATTTATGTAATTCTCTTTTGTTAAATAATTAAAAATATACAAATTTTTTCGTTTTAAGTGAAGCATTATTTGTTAATTTATTTTAAGGATTTCAAGAGATGCGATATAATTTTAAAGTTTTAATGTTTGCTTTTATAACTTAATTTTCCTTTCTATATTACAAAAAAAGAAAAAAACATGTCTTTTAATTTCCTGCATTATGACGCTACAAATGTGGTTATAAAATTGCATAACTTATGGATTTAAATAAAATGAAATTTTGTTTTTTTTTGCTAATGACGAAATTATTCTATACGTCATGTTCACTAAGTTGCAATTTTTTTGAATAAATTTAGAACAGAAATGCAGAATTTTTAAAAGTATTTTCATTTAATTATTCTATTAAAAAAGAAAATTTATTTATAATTTCCATATAAGTTTTATTTTTATATCGAAAAAAAAAACGAAAAATTCACAATATTCGTTTTAAACAAAATTTTAGAAAATTTTTGAAAAAAAAAAATCAGGTGTCTCCACCACAGGACCGACCGCCACTGTACGAAAAGTACAATGCCAAAATTTATAGATTTTTTTACATAATAATTTATTTCAAAGGAAAATAACTTCTAATAATTTAACAACATTTTGTTTTATTCAATAACAATAATAAGCAATGAAATCGTAAAAATATATGTGCATGCATTCATACATCCTGCATCTATTTACATTATTATGTAATGTACATGATTTTTTTTTATTCAAAAATATTAGAAGTAAAAAATGTAAACAAATACAAAACAAATATAAGATTAATATTGAATCTGCTAACAAAAATTTTAGAGTTTTAATTTTATGTCATCAACAAAAGAATAATATGCATAGATATAAGTACATGTGTATATAAATTTTTAGAAATATAAAAAAAAGAAACAAAAAAAATTGTTCATATAAATTTATATGGAGTGTTATGTATTAAATTTGGACTTAGAAAAAAAATTAAATAAAAGTTAAAGTTAGTCGGATCAAAAAATGTTCAGTTGTTGCCTTTTACTTGTGTAACAACATTTTCTTAATAATTTTTCTCATAAAATTTTTCTGTTACGAAATATTCGTAAAAAACTTAAAAAGTACACTTGTAAACTACCACTTGCGTTTGTCCGATTTTCTCCCAAAGTTTATCAATCCGAGATATTTACGACAAAACTTTAAATATGAAATTGCAAAAAAATCCGCTCAGTCGTTTAGCTGTACACGTGCCCACAGACATATCCACACACACACACAGCGGACATCATGATAAAAAAATTTTCACAGCCTTCTCCACACCGGAGAGTATATTTGCATATTTGCCAAAATCTCGGGTACAAATTTTTAGTATGAAAACAATACCTACCTTATACATTAATGTATGCGGTCGGTAAAAATTAATATTTGGGTAAATTTGCATGTAAGAATTTTATACTAAAAGAATTTTTTAATTGAATTAAAAAATAAAGTTTAATAAGTTTATCTGTTTCAAAGATCGGATGAGCACGTAAAAGTTATTTGCAATTTTTATGAAATTAAAGATTTTCTATATATGTGTATATATTAATATATATATATATATATAAATATAAATTAATATATGACTCCAAGGTTTAAAAAAATAATGTATGTAAAACGAATATTTTTGCATATTATAATATAAAAATATAATATAAAAGAATTCAGTTGGTTTGCAAATACGTGGATATGTTAATTCTAAAATTATAGAAATTATGAAAAACTGACGAGGAAAAATGCAAAATCGCATAGATAATTATTTATGCAGTAGTTTCTCTCACTTTTAATTACATTAATTACATCTTGAAGCTCTGACGCTGAATTGTGATATATAATTTTCGAAGCTTAAAAAGTTTGGATTTCTTTATACTAATGTCGGTTTAGCTAAATGTGAGAGGGAAAACGGGAAGGGAAATAGAATATCAAGAGAGAGTTGGAGGATAAAGAAGAAATAAATCTTTTTAAATAGTTGCAATTCGTAGAACGAAATATTATTGACAGGGGGCAATACACGGGGTGCAAGAATCGTCCACATCTAAGTAGTTCTCAATGAATGAATTAATAAGTTTTCATAACCAGTTCAAATCACTTATGGAGTTTCTACACTGTAGAAATAAGAAATTGCTATGTCTTCCGTGGTAGTTTGGGAAAGTTTGCGAGGAGGTATTATTGATTGTAGCTCAATATAGAAAGTGTAATTTAATTACCTATAAAAGATATCTATAAAAGAGTAAAATTGCTTCAATATTTTGACTAATGTTGAGAGAAGTTAGTGTTACTAGCTCGGGTGGTTACTAGCTCGGCTGGATAGTGTTACTATCCAGTGGGTATAAAGTGTGATTTTAGACTTTTTCAATGTAACTCAAAGATGCTTGTTAACATCAGCCGATATATGAGAATTAAATATAAATCTTTATCCTAATTAAATCTTAAAATGTTTATACAAATCAAGTAAGATTCTAATCTGCTCATTACATTCAATCTATTAAAACAATTTTTTTTTAAAACCTAAAAAGAAAAAGAAAATAAAAAGCGTGAAATCAATTTCGAAAAAATAGTGTATCACCATATATAAAATAACGTAAAAATTTGAAATTAAATGATAATAATAATGACGACTTAAAACAAAGATTTTAACAAATTAAAAATTAAAATGAATACCGTGATAGTATTTAGTTTTTATTAACGTTTTCATTTTGTTTCTTTTTTGTAAATTTTTTACTGATTATTATTTTCTTTTTAATCAGAAATAATTTTAAATTTCCCTAAACTCTAGTATTTTTATTTAGTATTGTAGAAACATTTCTTTAATTCAAAAATTAATTATAATTTATACTTATATGATCATATAAAAAAAAAATAAGATGATATTTAAAACAAAGAGTTTTTATAAGTCCAGATTTCAAAAACGCATATACAATTTTATAACATTAAAACGATTATTTTAAGATTTAAATTTTCTAATTCTTGTTATAAATTTTGTCCGCAAGTCTGTAAGTGAAAAATCAAAAAATTCTCTCTTTAATTCTCTCTTTAGTTTAATTAAGCAAAGCGATTTTCATATTTTCATATTGTTTGTTCATATTTAATTTTGGCATATCACATTTAAAAAAATTTCCACAAATGTTAAGGTTTCATAGTGGTATAATAATCTTCAATTTTTGACTCCTCTTATTAAAAAGGAGGCGCTTAAAAAAGGAACACAAAATAGAAATTTGGTCTTAACTCAACATAACAAGTTTTTAGCTTGAAATATAGAGCAAATTCTTTATTGTCATAAATCGAACTTTTGTCAAAGTTTCAAATTTTTTATTGCCATTGACGCTGGTGTCGTTTATTTTTTATTAGCTAATGATGCTAATAATGAAACTGTTCATTCATTAAAATCCTAAATATTTCAATATAGCGACGCTTTAAAATGCCTAATTGATGTTGACACAAAAGTTATCTGACATCAAACTTATTTTATCAATAATTTTGTTTCAGCAACATTTGTGTCGTGTTATATGACAATAAGAGAGCCGGTCGTGTTGTCAAAAGAAAAGATGTTAAAAAAAAAAGTGGGAAAAAAAATGTTGAAAAAAAAATGTCGAATAGGTAAAAATGAAAAATGTTAAAAGACCGGTTGTTGAAAATAATATGTCGAAAACAAAATGTTGAAAAAAAAAAATATCTAATTACAATATTGGGAAAAAAATTTTTCGATATTTTTTTTAAACTAGTATATTTTAGAAATAGTTATACAAATCAGCTTTTATCATTCACGAAATATATACTTAAAAAATATAAGAGTTTCAATAATATGTATAGCGGGGGTTTGGGGCGGCAACCCCCACTGTTATAACTGCTTTGTTGTTGGAATTTATATGTAATATAAAAATAATTGAAAGAAGTTTAAGAGTTAGATTCAAAATAAGCTAGGGTATTCCTCTTTTGCAGAATATTTCTACAAGTGTATACATTATATGCAAGACTCTGAAGTAGGAGAGATTTTAGAGTTGGATTCAAAATAAGGGTATTCCTCTTTCCAGAAAATGTATATATATGTATATGCAAGATCCTTAATTAGAAGGGATTTTACAGTTGGTTACAAAATCAGGGTTATTCCTCTTATACAGAATATTTATATATACTTATCTATAGGTGAGATTCTGCGTTAATTGGCCTTTTAGAGTTGGATTAAAAATCAAGGTTATACGATTTTTCCAAAATATTTATAGGTTATATTTGTATGTGAGATTCTGAATTAGGAGGGATTTTAGAGTTGAATTCAAAATTTGGGTTAAACGATTTTTCCAGAATATTTATATATTTGTATGAGAGATTCTGAATTAGGAGGGATTTAGAGTTGGATTCAAAATTAGGGTTATACGCTTTTTCCAGAATATTTATTTATATGTGAGATTCTGAATTAGGTCAAAATGTTAAAATTAGATTAAAAAGCAGGGTAATACGCCTTTTCCAGAATATTTATATATATTGTGCATTTCGACATTTTAATTTTCAACATTTTTCCTATTCGAAATTTTTTTTTTCAACATTTTTAATTCGATATATTGTTTTTCAACAAATCGACCCACACCTGAAAATAAAAAATTTGCCCATATTTTGCATCTACGATGGTTGAAAAAATTATTTTTCCACGGTATAAATGTAATAGTTTAGCTAATTACAGATGAAGCTACGCTATAAAACAGTTCTTTTATAAATTTTTGTTTTAATAAGATTTATACTTAAAATTTTATTTCCTTTCCTTAAACGGATTGCTTTATAGAAAGTTTTGTAGACAGTAAAACGGACAGAGTGATGTTAATGAGAATATTTTTTTTCAAAATTATTATAAAATTCACTAAAAATACAAATATCTGATTTTAATAGTAATGAGATTGGTTTTCTTATTTAATTCAAATTTCTTGCTGAATATTCTAAAAAACACAAAAAAAAAAAAAACAAAAAGAAAAAAAAAATAAATTAAAAAATTGAATGTGGGTTTAATGTGAAGTTAAAAAACCTTAAAACGAAAAGAAAATATTAAAATATTTTTTTGTGGTGTTGAAATTTAAATTGATTTTTAAAAATTTTAATATATAATAACTATACCTAAGCATAAAAAAGCAGTAATTTTATTTAAAAGAAACCATTATATATACATACATAATTTAATGGAATTTTGGTATAAGAAAACGGATGAAAAATAAAAACGAACTGACCTGACTTTTCATTAATGAAAAGCTATTGGAATAAATTGATAATCGCATTTCTGGTTTTTAATATTTACATAATATTTTACTTTTTTTTTCGTGATCTTGTAGTTAATTTTATTTAGTTGAAAGTGTGTATTTTCTTTATGTTTAGAGACATTTTTGTTCGGAAACTTAAATTAAAAGTAAAATAAAATAATTTTTTGAATGTTTTTATTTTCAAAAAAAAAAATTTATTTTAAATAAAATCTGGTATGGCAGCTTTCGTGACCTAGTGGAAAAGAGTGTATAAAATATTCTGTAAACACCGAGAAAGTGTGGGATCAAATCAAATCACAAGTCGAAATAAATAATAATTCCCGCTTACGGTATTTACAACCTCTTATGACATTTACAATTTCCACTTACGACGTTTACAATTTATAATAAACTAAACATTTTCATATGATGTACAATATATTTAGCAACATTTTGATGTCTGGCAATGTTCCTCGGCAAATGTAGAGTTTTGTTTTTATACATTGTCGCGATTTTAAATCTTTTTGTCTTCAAAGTTATAGAAGATACTTCTAACGTCTAGAAAATCGAGTTAAGATCGAAGTATCCTGGACGTTAAAATTTCACATTCATTCTTCATACCATTTTTCAATATATGATATATGATTTTAATAAATGTTTGTTATGAATGCAAACGACCTATTTCGAAGTCTATAAGTTTAACAATTGGCACTTTCTATATTTTTACGTTTACACATTTTGAATACATGCAAGATATTAAGAGGTTTGCAAAGTTTCAAGGCAAAGTTTTAAGTCAGAGATAAGAGCCAAATTTCAAACTTCTTATCCACAATATTATATATGGGTTTCATTGGGGATACATTTTTGGTTGTTTTGATATGTAAATTTTATTTTATTTTTATTTTATTATTTTTTATGAGTATCAGAATAGTTGAAGGTCGAAAACTTTATTAAAATTTCTCAGAGTGGTACTGATAAATCAGAATGAAATTGAAGAAGGAACAAGGGGAATTTCCTATTAAATTTATTATTTCAAAAATTCTCATATGCCAGAGATATTTTGAGACCTTAATTAAATTTCCTTTTGATTAAAATTCACATATTTTTCTATAATCTCGATCTTTCCGTTATTTTATATAAACTATAAACTTTCATCGTGTATGTTTACAAACTTACCTATGGAATATTATTCAATTATATTTTGATTATGAGATAATCATTGTTCATGGAACATGTACACATTTTTTATACATATACATGCTCAAAAGTGGTAATATTTGGCACTTACAAAAGAAAATTTCAGTTTTGAAGTAAAGAAAAGATAAATTATATGTGAAATTAAATGAACTGTATGATGACATGAATGTTCGCAAAACAGTTAAAAAAAAATTATCTCAACTAGTAGTCTAATGCTTTAGTCGAATTCTTAAATCGCACAAATAAGGTTCCAAACGATGTATCTACCAAGACACATAATGTCTGCTAGACATATGAGATTCTAACAGATTTAAAAATGTGAAGCATCAATAATGTATTAATTCTTTATATAATTGAAATAATGAAGGGAAATTAAAGGGGGAGCCATTTCTAGAAATAAAATTGTTTTAATTAGTATTTTACAATTGTTATTTTATTTTGTAAAGTATAAAAAAAAACTGGTATTAAACTGGTGCCACTTATTGTGTAAAGTTTAATAATTATATATCAAAATGTAGTTGCATTTCACAAATAGAGTTAAAGATATTCTAAAAAGAATACCACTAGAATTTTTTAGTACTTAAGTTAAATATTAAAACCATCAATATTTAAACATTTAGAGTTGCCTCAATGTCAATTTAAGCACTCGAAAGTTTTATAAATCTAACTGTAAAATTGTTTGAAGAAATAATTAATGTACTATTTGAATTATCCCCATCTTCGGGGCAGTAAGCAAATACTGAATTATGCTTTAAATTTTTTGTATGTATATTTTTATCTGCTCTTTTAAAATAAAATGGGACAGGAGATGTTTTTTAGAATGACTCATAAGTAAAGTAATTAAACGACTTACTTTGTAGTGTCACAACTAATTTAACTCTTTAAATTTAATTTTGACTGTTAAAGCATTGTTTTTGTACTTATAAATGACAACACAGTTATATAAAACATCATTTTCGCTTTAAAAATAAACGCAATTTGTCGCGTCAAAGCGGTAGACTGTTAAAAAGTAACTATTATTCAAGAAAAGAAAATTATGGCCAATAAATGCCTTTGTATTAATTATATACTTTTTCAAGAATAAAACTAAAATTATCTTAAATATGTTTTCTTATTTTAGAAAAACAAAAAATTATCGCTTTTAATATTAAAAAAATACTAGATATATTATTGTCATTGCTTATTTTAGTTAAATATTCATTTCTCTTTTTGAAAATTTATTCTTTCTGCTTCTTTTTCTTTTTTTGTGTTATTATTTTTTCTTTTCTTTAGGGTAAAATTAAATGTGTCCTGATGTTGCACCAACGCTTTCATAAAACGAGGAAGAGTGCAGTAGACAAGACTGTGTCAACTCTGGGATACCCGTACGAACATAATATATCCTGTTTCTATATAACTTGATCATCTTTTAAACAATTTCAGATTTTTTGGTACCGACGTTATAACTGCCGAGATATATTTATATAAATTGTGGAGTTGTATGACAGCTACCCAAATCTATTGCACCAGTTCAACCAAATTTTACAGAAGTTGTTTGCATGTAACTCGACGTCTCTTCACTAAATTTCAGATACCTAGCTTCAATGAACCACTGAGTTATTTTCATTTAAAAAGAGAAGTTGTATCGCAGCTACCCGAACCTGTCGCATCAGTACAACCAAATTTTACAGATGTTGTTGACCTGTACGTCGACATAATTTTGCAAAATTGCAGATACCTAGCTTTAATAAATACTAAGTTATTTCCATATAAAGAAAGAAGTTGTATGGCAGCTGTTCGAACCCGGCGGCCTAAAAAGCTGGATTTAAATAACGATGGAGGGCGGATGGAGGTACGTGGCTTAATCGACTCAGAATTCGATTCTGACCCGATCCATACCTTTGACACTATATCTAGCTCGACTCATTTAAGGTACCACAAACGTAATGTCAGATTTATTATACCCTTAGAAATAGTTCATACGGATATAAACATTACTGCCAAAAAAAAAAGATAAAGGAATGTGTAGTTTTTGAACTTTGATATAAATGCTATTGTATAAATGATTTTTATTTTTTAAGTAAAATTTAATTTTTTTTTTTTATTTATTTATTTTATTGTTAAAAAATTCAATTGAAAATTAAAAGTTAAAAAAAGAAAAATAAATTTGAACAAAAATTTTTGGCGAATGTTAAACTATCGCCTGAGATTTATTAAGCGGCGATTTTCCCCTTTATTCCATTTTCCTTTTGTATAAATGGTTTTGTTTTAGGTTTTTTTTTTTTTTTTATAAAGGGGTTGGATTTCTGTATTTACATCTAAGATGCAATGTATAGGATGTTTAAAAAATCTCTTATAAATATCAATAATATTTAGCATTGTTGGTCCTTAATATAAGTTAAAGCTTCGGGAGCAATGCATTAACATAAGATAAAAAGAGAACATCAAAAATTTGTTTGTTTTGTCTATAAATAAAATTTGTGTTGTTTCTGTTATTTAATGCATATTCATTCGTATAAATGTTAATATTTGCGTGCTACTTGTGATTTCAAGATTTGATCAATTAATTTCATAAAAGAAGCGAAGAATTGGCATCTAATCAATAGTTTCTCTTTGAAATTCTTAAGGTAGGTGTTCGGTGATCATAAAACGTGTGTCGTTTTCTCTTAGGAGACATCCTCTTACTATTCGTATCTCAAGATTTTTCTCGTTTGGGACTTTTGAGACAGGTCCACAGCTTCTTCATAAATTTTTGACAGCAGTTACTGATTTTTTTTCCATTTACACTTAGCATCAAATGACCTGTGCTGATTCCAATATAAAATTTATGAATTCGGATAAAATTCAACTTTTCTTTCTTTCTTCTCCTTGAGAATTGGGAATTTTTCATATGTAAGGATCTGGATAAAATCCTCTTGGGAATTCTTCATATGTAAGGATTTGCATACAGCCTTTTTAAGTCTCCAGGATTTTTTTTCTCCTTTTTTATTTGTAATTTGAAAAATATTTTTAAATACATCCGGAAATTTATGTGTTTATGTCTTTAATTCTTGGCATATTGATTATGTAACGTTTACCTATTTTTGACTATATATAAAAAATAAATAAAAATAAAAAAAAAAACTGTAGGTTGATTTCCATTAAAATTAAACGCCCTGTAAAAAAAGGCGAAAAATTCGTAAACTTTAATTTCAATTTTCAAAAAAAAATAAAAATTTTGGAATTTTTTGGCATTTCCTGTGATGTCCTTGCAATACAAAAATGTTTGCATTACATTGTTAAATACATATAGAAAATACATAAAATTTACATACATATAAAGATAAATAATTTGTATATACTTATATTTTAGTATTGAAATAAATATTTATGTATAATACCTACAAAATAGTTGACAGAAAAATATTAAAATGAAAGTTCCGGAAATTTAAAATATAAAATTTAAATTTTATTTTTAAATTATTTTTATTATTACTGATTCTGAATACAATTGAAAGTTTCTTTTTAAGAAATAAAAGAGTTTAGGATGCCATCAAAATCTTAAAATCTTAAATCTTATTAAAAAATTAAAATGATAATTTCAAAGGAAATTTAAAACATTTTACAAAATTATTAGTAGGTAATGTACAAAAACTTGTAAGTATGTATCACTAATTATTTAAATAAAAAGTCGAAATATTTATGACCAAATTTACTTTCTTTAGATCAATAACAATTTATCTGAAAGTTTGTGTATTATTTTGCTAGATACCAGTAAATAGATAATCTAAATTCTAAACTATCAAAGTGACAATGTTTAGTAAAGTTCAGATAAGCTTGGTTAAAATCACCTTCTGAAGAATGTTATACCTTACATTAAAGGAAATTTTTATATACAGGGTGTTTCCAAGAATTTTTCTATACTCGATGGTCTTCCTTGATATGGGTTACGCGGGCATGTCGAGACGAACAAAAAATCGTATTGGAGGGGGGCGTTTATTCTGGACCCTTTTTGAGATATGAGGGGTTAAAGATATTTTAGCGACTTTTCATAAAAAAATCGATAACTTTTGAAAGGTTTGCTATAGGGAGATAAAAAAAATGCATTTTGTAGAGTAACTTGCCAGCTTTAATTTTTATATACTAATGATTCCCATATCATAACAGTTACAAAGTTATGAAGGTTCAAAATGATTTTAAATGAAAAAATTATGTTTAACTCAATTTAACTCAGTGCAAGCATTTTGGACTGTTATAATATAAAAGTAAATTGCTGGAATAAAGTTAAAAAGGACATCAACAGGGTAGAATATTCTTATATCAAATTTTAAGTTTATATATTTATTAATTTCGAAGATATGCTTGTTCGGTTTTGGGAGTTGTATGAGAGGTACCCGAACGACCACTCCAATTCATCTCAAATTTTAGGCAAATCAGGGATTTAGGAAACAGCACCCTCGTATCAAATTTGAAGTTCCTATCTTTATTAATTTCGAAGATATACTTGTTCGGTTTTGGGAGTTGTATGAGAGGTACCCGAACAGTTCCTCCAATTCATCTCAAATTTTCAACAAATAAGGGATTCAGGACACAACACCCTAGTACCAAATTTGAAGTTTCTATCTTTATTAATTTCGAATATATGTTTGTTCGGTTTTGAGATTTGTATGGGAGGTACCCGAACAACCACTCCAATTCATCTCAAATTTTAGGCATATCAGGGATTCAGGAAAACAGACCCTCGTACAAAATTTTAAGTTTCTAGCTTTATTAATTTCGAAGATATGCGTATTCGGTTTTGGGAGTTGTATGGGAGGTACTCGAACGCATGGTCCGATTTCGCCCATTTACAATCCCCGCCTTACCTTAGTCATTGTTAACCTACAGTATAAATTTCATCAAGATAGCATCATTATTTTTTGAGTTATCGTGCGTACGGACGGACGGACGGACATCGCTAAATCGACTCCTGAGGTGATCCTAATTCAGAATATATATACATGTCTATACCTAACTCGCTTCCTTTTGGTGGTTACAAACACCATACCAAAGTTAATATACCCTATACTTAATGTGTAGGGTATAATAAATAAATAAATAAATAAATAAACCGACAGCGACGAGTTAATATAAAAGCATATAATAGTCCTTTTTAGAAAATTTTAGTAAAGCATAATATAGTAGTGAACTATCAAAACTTTAAATTCATGTTGTTTTAATTTGAACAAAAAAAAATTTGAATAAATCGAAAAAAAAAAAATATTTTTCCTATAACAAATTTTGAATGAATTTTTGCATATCACTTTTAATTAAGATTTTAATTGATTCCTTATTATATTTATGGGTTTATACTTTTTGGATGATTAACAAAAAGTGTATAATCACAAGTTTACACATAAAAAATTATTTGGATGATTCTTAAATTGCATTTTTTATGATTCATCATTCTTGGAAATTCAAAAGTTTTTTTTTTGGCTTTTAGAGAGAAGAAAGTTTTGCAAGTAAATTTTCATATTGCATTACTGATTACAAAAAGAGAAAATATAAATTATTCTCTTTTAATTTTTTTTTTAATTTTATATGCTTTGTTGTTTTCAACGGGTTATGAAAAGAAAATTAAAAACAATTCATGAAAATTTTTAAATGAAAATATTGCAGTAGGATGAAAGTACCGAATAAGGAATTTATTTTTTATCCTTTTTTTTTTTTTAACTTTTCAAAAGCATATATTTTCAAAACGCTGATAAAGTTTTTTTTCAAAGAAAAACGTGAAATTGTAAAAGGAAAGTAAAATTTGTTCTGATTGTTTTAAGAATATTTCAAAAATTGGCAGAAATTTTAATTAAATATAAACTTTTTGTTTCAAAAAAAAAAAAAAACGAATAATTTCATTTCATACTTTATAACTCACTTTATGATAGCTTATCACTTAATCTCAGATTATTTTATCTGCCAGGTTAATTTTCTCATCATTCTAATGAGTTAAAATTTTCTGGTTTAACATAATGGAATGATAATCCATGATTTTTTTTTTTGAATTTGTTAATTTAACAAGACTATGTATTTAAACTAATACTTAGTATTTAAACAAATAGCCAATTTAATAGTTACTTGTGATCAAATTTGAAAGTATTAATTTTATATTAATGTTGTTAGGTATATTTCTTTTATTTTCGATGTAAAATTTATAGATATTTTAAAAGATCCTTTAGATACATAATTCTCTACTACTTCAAATACATATATATATATATATATATATATATATATATATTTCTCTATCTATAATATAATACACAAGATGTTGGCGAGACCTTGCCAACATGTAAAAAAATATATTTTATATCTATAATAAAACACTCACACTGAATGTAAACTAAACTGGCAATGATGATATTTCTGTATATTTATTTAATAATTTAAAATTTTATTACCAGAGACACAAATCTTTGACTCAAAGTATTATCAAGAGACACACACCGTTCATTAAAAATATAAATAAATTTAGTAAATATTATTACGAGTGACCAAATTTTCTACGTTTCCACTAGAAGTATTACCAGAGACACAAACCGTTCATTAAAAGTGAGTACAGTCAAAAAAGGAAAAGTACATACTTAAAAAACACATTTTCAATAAAAATAAATTCAGCAAATTTTTAATTTTTAAATTTGACCGCCATATTATGAACTGGTCGCAGCGGTAAATTAAAAATAAATTATTAATCTTCTGTTGGCGTTTTCAATCTTTGTTTTGAAAAAAAAAAAAATAAAAATAGGTACTCTTAATAAAATTAAAACGCCTGAAAGTGAAAAAGTGAGAGTGAGCTAAGTTTATAGTACACCTGATATTTATAAGAAAAAAATAATAGGCCGATTTTATTCTTGATTTTGTTTTCATTAGTATAAAAGCTGGTAAAAGCTTCGTAACATACTTTAAAATAGTTTTGTTTATTTAGGTTGAAATTTAGATTTTAAAGCTAAATTTTCGGTAGAACTGGTATAACATAAAATATTCGAAATTTTTTTATTAATGTAAAATTCGGCAGACTTAAATAATTATATTTCATAACAAACGTCAGAAACTTACTAAATATTATAGAAACGGATATTTTTCTTAAAAAAAAAAAGAAAAAAATAACATAGAAAATATCAGTTTAGAAGCCTTCCCTCACAAAAGATTCATAATTTTGTACTAATTTATTATTAGACCATTAATAAAATTGTTAGCAATGGAAAAAAATAATATTTATTAATCAGATCAGATAATATAATACCAGGAATTAATGATTGAATTTATGATAATATACACAATATTATCATATTATACACACAAGATGTTGGCCAGATCTATAATAAACCACTCACACTGAATATAAACTAAACTGGCAATGGTGATATTTCTGTATATTTATTTAATAATTTAAAATTTTATTATCAGAGACACAAATCTTCGACTAAAAGTCTTATCAGAGACACAAACTTTTACTTTTTAAAACGTACTTTTGACACAAAATTTAAAGCAAATTTTTAATTTTTAAATTTGGCCGCCACATCAATTATGAACTGGTCGCAGCGGTAAATTAAAAATAAATTATCTGCTGGCAGTTTTCAAATGACTCTTTGTTTTGAAAAAAATAAAAATACTCTTAATAAAATTAAAAGACCTGAAAGTGAAAAGAGCAAAGTTTATAGTAAGCCTTATATTTATAAGAAAAAAAATAATAGGCCGATTTTATTCTTGATTTTGTTTTCACTATTTAAAAGCTGGTAAAAGTTTCGCAACAGACTTTAAAGTAGTTTTGTTTATTTAGGTTGGAATTTTGATTTTTAAGCTGAATTTTTGATATAACATAAAATATTCGAATTTTTTTTATTAATATAAAATTCGGCAGACTTAGCTAATTATATTTCATAACAGAAATCAGAAACTTACTAAATATTATAGAAATGGATATTTTTCTTTAAAAAAAAAGAAAAAATAACATAGGAAATATCATTTTAGAAGCCTTCTCTCACAATAGATTCATAATTTTGTACTAATTTATTATTAGACCATTAAATTAAAAAGCTGTCGAAAACGACCCACACAAAAAAAAAGGCCCCGAAAATTTATGAAATTACATTATCAGAGACATGAATCTTTTATTAAATATACTAATGACCTCTTCCAAAGTACATTTAAATAAAATAAATTCAGCAAATTTTTTTCAAGTAAAAAAAAATAAACGCAAAAGACTTGAAAGTAGTTTTGGTAATTAAAGTAATTTCGCGGCGAAAACAACTGTTTTTATCGACATAAAAATTTTTTTTTTAAACTAAAGAAAAATAGAGAGTCTGGTAAAATTTTAACAAATATTAAAATTATTTCGATTATTGGGATTGTTTTAAATGTAACAAAAAAAAAAAAAAATGTCGTAGCTGTTGGTGTTTGTTTCAAACAATTTTTGAGATATCGGCTCGAACTTTTGCCCTGAATGTGTTTTTAGCTTGGACCATTTTTTCTCAATGATTAAAAAACTGTCAAAAATTACCGCCACGAAAAAACGGCGAGAAAAAATTAATAAACTGTACCTAACATTTTTAATTGTATGTGTTTAGATTTGTTTTATGTTTTTTTCTATTACAAGTAAGTAAGTGATTTCTACATTTTTTTAATGGTGCTGATGTAAAAATGAAATTTTTAGGTAGTTTATTAAGGGAGTCAGTATGATACCGTAAATGTTTTTGAATCTATAGAAATTGTGCAACTGCACAGGGGATTTTCTAGTATATATATATTTATATATGTATATATACTAATTTTATTTTTTTAAAATTATTGAATATAAAATTTCTTTCTGTTGATTTTGGCAACTCCTATTGCTGAAAGAAAAAAAATTCTTAATTTTTGTTATAAGCGTTATTTTTTAAATTTGTCATTTCTCGGTTTTTTCGTTTTTAAAAAATATGTTTTAATTTTTATATACATATATTAATATTACAAGTATGACTTGAGTTTCATATTTGTTTTTTGGTTTTGTGTCTCTTAAAAAAAACTTTAATAAAAAAATGTTTATTTTGAATTCTATTTATAAAGAAAATAATGGTGTCCTTAATATTGCTGAATCATTGTAAAGATCAATAAATTCATTTATTTGGTGAGATTAAGAAGTTTTTCTATGATAGAAAATTATTTAGGAATTTTTTCATGATTACAATCGATTAAAATCGAATTCAAATGGTTTGAAAACGAAAAATTTTAAATGTATTGTTTTCATTTCAAATCTATTTTATTGTGTTTGAATAATAAGGGAATTATTTATAAAGTTCTTTATTTATATTTTAATATTTTTATATTCGTATGAACATATGTTATAATAAATTTACCATTACGTTTGTGATACCTTGAAGGAGTCGAGCTAGATATACTCTGTACGAGCTTTAAGCTCTCTTGAGATAAATCATAAAATAAAATAAATAAAAATAAAAATAGTGTCAAATTTGTGGATCAGCTCAGAATCGAATTCTGAGTCCATTACACCATGTTCGAGTAGCTATCATACAACTTCTTTCTTTATATGGAAATAACTCAGTAGTTATTGAAGCTAGGTATCTGAAATTTTTCAAAATAGTGTCGAGTTACGGACCAACAACATCAGTAAAATTTGGTTGAGCTAGTGCGACAGGTTAGAGTAACGGGCAACGGTCGTACAACTTCTCTTTTTAAACGAAAATAACTTCAAGTCAATTGAAGCTAGGTATCTGAAATTTTGTAATGATATGTCGAATTGCATGCAAACAATTTCTGTAAAATTTAATTGTTCTAGAGCAGCAGGTTCAGGGAGCTTGCACATCTTGGAAGTTAATGAAGCTAGGCATCTGAAATCTTACACAAGATGATAAAGTTTTAGGACAATAACTTCTGTAAAATTTATTAATGCTGGTTGAACAGGTTCGGTTAGCTGTCATACAACTCCAAAATTTACATAAATATGTCTCGGTGCTTAACGGCGGTACTAAAATATCTGAAATTTTGTAAAAGATGATCAAGATTTATGAAAACAGCAAATTTTATGTAAATACTGGTATCTCAGAGTTGATGTAGTCTACTCTACTGCACTCCTCCTCGTTTAATTTTATAAATAAATGTATGTATATAAATTTAATAAATTTCGAAAAGATAGTTGTGATGTTTTTCATAAAGAAATTCAATGTACGAAGAATTGAAAAGACACGAGTTCAAAAATTCAAATTTTATTTTTAAGAGTAACAATCGTGAGGTGAATATTCAAGTATTCACAAATTTTTTTTATAAAATTGATGAAAAGAAAAATCTAAAGAAATTAATAATTATATATCGTTTCATTTTAGATCTAGTAGAAGAATCAGGTTTGTTTGTAAAAATTTTCGTAAAATATTCAAATTTGCCAGCAACAACAAATCAACAAATCCACAAATCACCATTGATTTTTCCAACAATATTTTCTCGATTAAAACGAATCTATTTTCGTGCTTGAGTTGTTGTCAAAGATTTTAAACTGCTTCTTATGATATTCCTTATATATTTTTACAAAACTGCAAAAACATCCTAGTTTGATCAGTCATCATTAAAGTTTGATTTTATCTCATCATAAAAGCAAACTATCATAAATTAAAATTATTTTATGCAGTACGTACCAAATATACTACATTTTTATTTATAATGGAGAAGAATATTATTTTATACTTTGAAGTTGAGGCATTCATTTTTAAAAATTCTTCATTGTATTTTTTTTAAACTTGAAATGCTACTTTGAACTTTTTCGAACCGCTTTTCCGCGTTTTTAAGTTTACATAGATTAGATTAGATTGTTATTTAATGACACAATTGTATAAATGACGCTGTAACCTTTTGTTGTAGACCTATTGTGCTCCTGCTGTTATTACATGCTGTTGTGGATTTTTCTTCCACTTATAGTACTTCTGTCAGCCCTATTACCTCTAATAAAGTAAAGTTTTGTATAGCGTACTCGTATATTGCTGGCAGTTCGACTTCAGCAAAACAATATACTCCTATTTTTTAAGTTTCTTTTCTGGTTAATTTTTTCATCAAAAATTTTATTTGCCTATCAGAAATATTAATTTTTTTCACAACATCGATTTTTTACAAGAAATTAATAAAAGTCTTTAAAAATAAATTGGGATTATGAAAATGAACTTTTATTTATATGATGCTATTTTGATTTTCCAGTATTACATAGTAGTTACTAATCATGAGATGCTATACTTAGGGTTTAGTACTATCATGAGATCTTACTTAAATTGAACTTTATTTATTGCATTAGTTCTGATATCTATGGACAAAACACAAACTAAATAAAAGTATTAAGAAAAGTAAGATAAACATAGTAAGATTTTTGGTACTACGTTACGTCGTATGTTACATTGAATTTCTTGCAATCATTTATCAAATACGTCTTATATGTTAAAAGAGATCAGAAACGAAATACATTAATTCAAATCAAAATAATTCAATTTCTATTCCAACCCTCAAACTAAAAAAAAACAACTTTTCTCATTGTAACTTTATGTTATTTCAGATTTTGACTGAAATACATGGAAGACACTACAGAAACATTCCTATTCCTAAGCACAGTCTAAAATTTTGATTTCAATATAGTAAATATATTACTTATATAATTAATTAATTGTATTACTTATACGAATATATTCTTTCTGTGACCCAAACCTATTCGCAGTTGTCATTATAACGATTTTGAGTTGTCATTTTTTATATTAACATTATTTTAGCAAAAAAAAAAAAAGAATGTTTTGTTGATTTCGAAAAATTCCATTCTTTTCATTCTTTAATTTTATTGTAAAAGTTTTACTTTGTTCTGAAATTTAAAAGAGGGAATTACTTTGATTTTTTAACCATTTACGTCAAACAATTCCCTCTTTTATACGTTATCAGAATTTCCCCTTTTCTCTCTCTTAACAATTCCATCTTTTATACGTTAGGAATTTTACATTAAACATTTCTAAGATGAAGGAAAAAAAATTTGATTAAAAGTAGTTATAAATACTTTTAAATTATTTTATAATCTTTTCTGAATTTGGCAAAAATTTAGGATAAAGAAAATATTTAAGAGATTAATAAATAAAGAAAAAAACTTTTGGGACAAACATTAAAACATGTTTTTTTTTTAATGATTTTTTGGCTAAGACGTGTATTTTTTTGGAAATAAAATCTATTTGTTGTCTATTAAAATTTAATCGAAGGTATTTTTTGAAGCCGATTAAATATAGACACTCTTTATAATTTATATCTTTATACAATATTCAGAACTTAAATTTCATTCGGTGAATCTCTTGTACTCCAAGTTTTAAGAAAATAAATTTGCGTATTAAAATTGTGCAATATTTGATCTTCTAACTTACTTAGTATGACGAGTCCATCTAAATTCTATAAAAAAAAAATATATTTTATTACCTTGAATTGTGTTTTGATAACAATTTTTTTTGAGAAGGTTTGGGGCTATATTCACTAATTTAAACGTATTTTTTCTTAAGTATATATGTAAAAAAAAGATTGGAATGGATTTTAGAGTTGGTCAAAAAATCAGACTTATAAGCTTTTTTCAAAATATATATATATACAATATATGCGGGATTATGAATTAGGAGGGATTTTACAGTTGGTTACAGAATCAGGGCTTCAATAAATTGTTATATATATTTGTTTGAGTTATAGCTTTTTTTTTATATATGGTCTATGGTACCACTTTTGTCGTAACTTATCCATACATTTTGTCGTTAACTTACCCCTAAAAGAAATATGTATATTTAATAGAAATAAGAAATTCAGTGCAGTGTATGTCTGTGATTAATTTTGCATCAAAATTTCTAATTTTCTTAGAATTTTTCGAAAGAAAAGAAGCAAATAAAAAATTTTTGACAGTCTATTTTAACTTATGCCTTTATAATTATATATAATTCAAAAATGTCATTAAAATATGTTAAAACATAATGTTATAACTACAATTTTTTCAATCTAAAGTTTGGTTTTAAGAATATTCTTATTTGATGTGGCTTAGAAAAAATAAGTTTGACGTTTCTTAAGAGATACAAAGATTTTCAATATGTTCTAATTAGACGAGCTTATGTATATTTAATTTTTTTATAACAATTCCTATGAACTTATAAATTAACTTAAAAAAACAGAATTATTTCTTCAAAACCATCTTTCAAAATCTTTGACTTTATTTTAATAAATATTACAATTTCTCTAAATGTCAAATTTAACAATCAATTCAATTCAAAATCCTAAACTGTCAAACTATGGCTTGCATATTAAAAAGAGACTAATAATTTTAGTCGCAGCTATTTAGAAACATATTTTAAACAAAGCATTTTGATTAGCTATAGATAGACTCTCAAAATTAACCTTTAGTTTTAAAAACTTTGCTTGGGTATTCATGATCCAGATGACTAAAGTTAGCAGTGTTTAATTTTAAAATATAACTGTTAAACGGGTGAGAGGAATATAAAAGTTTTTTCTGAAGTAATTTATTTTAAGAGCTATCTATTGTTAACTTATGCGGGAAGGTGCTATATACTACTGCATGTTGTAACTGTTGATAGTTTCGTCACGGATAACAAATGAGTAGTAATAATTTATTTTAACCTTATGAAAACTTAATTAAAAAGGATGGCTTCTTCTAATTTTAGGGAACTGTAGTACTGAATATGGGGCTTCCTTACAAAAATTATTTTACAATTTTTTTTATTTTTTTTTGTACTCTGCAACTAAAATTTACAATGTTTTTTAATTTCATATAAACTTGTAGGCGTTTTGTAAACAAAGAAATAAACGAATTGTTAAAAGGACAGACAGACAAAGTGAAAATAATAAGTAAATTTTTCAAAATTTTTTTTTTAAATATGCTAAAAGCATACAATTTAGTTTTGTATGTGTGGCAAGTTAAATAATCATAAAAATATGTGTAATTCTTTTTACTTTTGGTAAAAGCCTTTTAATGGATGTGGTTTTTATACCCGGATGTGAAATAAAAGTAACCAACATTTATTTTAACCACTTTAAAGTCAATTAATAAAAATAAATTATTAAAAAAAAAAAACTGTTAATGATAACGTTTATTTTATAATTCATTGTTTAAATAAATAAATAAATAATATTAAATTCGATAAATAAATAATTAGATATGTATTTGGTTAAATTGCCACATGTTGAATAAATAAAATGATGGGTAAATTGAAATTATGTGGTATTAATTGTAAACATTATTATAAGAAATATATAAGAATTTATAACTAATATTATGTTATGACTGATGTTCAATAAATCGATTAGCAGGCTTTGTTTTTAAATAATAAAAACTGTATTACATATTCAATATTATTCAAAAGTACTCAAATTATTTAGCATATTAAATCATAGTTTTCAGAGTAGTCAACCAAGAGCTATTATTCTACATAAAATGAATATATCTTCGTTTTCTGCTGGGTTTTGAAACAGATCGGATAAGCGAAATTTAAGGTTTCCATTTAAAATAAAAATAGAAGAACGAAATCGCAGAGAAACGTTTAGACATTAAAAAAAAAATTAGTAGTATATTAAATTTGAATATTTCCTTTCGAATGTGAGACAAAAAAATGTATTTTACTGTTAAACATTGCATGAGTTTGAGAGGTGGAAGGAAACTGTCCATAAAACGTAAGTTTCGGAATATTATTTAATTTTTTCAACCTGTAATATTTGTTTATTTAAAACTTTTACTATATTTTTTTATTTTTTTTTTAAGGCTTTCTTCTCCCGAATTTTTTTTACTTCGTTCTATTTCATTCTGCAGACTTCTTCTTCAAGTCACTTTAGGTTTTGCCATGTTTCTTCTGCCTTACGGATTCCAGTTGACCGCGTGACGTGCCGTAGAATATTTCTATTTTCTTTTCTGGATTTGTATTTCGATCGGTTCTTGACTGTTTAAAATCAACAACTTCTTTGTTTAGTATTCTTCTCCACCGGGAAGAACTCATAGGAAGCTATAAGAGTGCTGTCGTCTGCGAAACTATGAATCGAATTGGAAGTTAATAAAAGTAGGTAATTGATAAATATTAAGAAAAGAGTGGGGGATAAAACTACTGATGCTTGAGAGACACCAGCATTTATTTTTAATTTGTCAGGTGAATATACTGTTAACCATAAATACTAAAACAAGTTGATAATTATAAATACGAGAGAATAGTATCAAACCGTATATCTGTGCCCCTCTATACATTTTTTTTTATTAATAATATTACGTGTCGCATAAGTTAATGGAATATTATTAAAACATCGGCTACTAAAGGCCATTGTAGGTTGAATAATATTTTTAATTTATACAATATATATATATATATTTTTTATTTAGTTTATATTATTATATATTAATATTTACACCATATTTGATAGAAAGAGGTATTTGTTTTCAATTAATAAAGCTTACTACCTGTGTACGATTTGAATCCACACTCTCTCGGTTAATATGCCACATCCTTAACCACTAGAAATAGTAATCAACGGCTTAGTGAAATTAATGATTTATGAAACTGAAGCTTAGACAAATATGAATAATAAATGACTTAGTGGATGCCCTATACTCCTCATTAGAGTGGCAAGAAAAAAAAAAATTAGAAATAACATAACATATTACTATACCAACTAAGGCCATATTATTCAAATTTTATTTACTTATAAAAAAATAAGGATGTAAAAAATATAGGATATAAAAAAAATTATTTTAATTCTATGTCATAAAAATTAACATAATTAGTTTAAATGTTAATATTAGAACATCATAAAATCGGTTTTTTATTAAATTTGTCTAGATTATGTTGCTTTAAGTGTTCTATAAAAAAAATTAAAAAAGCAATAGAACTGATTACAAATCTTAACATAAATTTTAAATTTATACAAAAGTATTATTTGTAATCTAACTAGTAAACGGAATCATATTAAAATCTCAAAATTTTTCGACACTTTTGCAAAATTTTTAGTTTCGCTATTTAAATCCAGCATTTTCGGCCACCAGGTTCGAGTAGCTGCCATGCAACTTCTTTCTTTATATGACAATAACTCAGTATCTATTGAAGCTAGGTATCTGAAATTTTGCAAAACGGTGTTGAGTTACAGGCCAACAACATCTGTAAAATTTGGGTATCTTAAATTTAGTAAAGAGGTGTCGAGTTAAATGCTAAAAAGTTTTGAAAAATTTAATTAGTCTAGAGCAACCGGTTCAGGCGTCTTGCACCTTTTGGAATCTGATGAAGCTGGACGTCTGAAATCTTAAAAATGATGATCACGTTTTATGGCAACAACTTCTGTAAAATTTGGTTGTGCTGGTGCAACAGGTTCAATTAGCTGTCATACACCTCCATGTACATAAATATATATCGGTATGTACATAAATATATATCGGTACTAAAACATCTGAAATTAAGTTTTACAAAAACACCATATATTACGTTCATGTGGGTATCCCAGAGTTGGCACAGTCAACTCTACTGCAAGGAATGTGCTAAAAATATGATTATTTAATCAATGGTGTCAAAAATGCACAATACATTTAATTGAATGTACATTTTTTAGAGATTTCATCAATTCAATTTCTTTTTTATAATAGTTAATAAAAATAATTTATTTTAAGATAATGCTATTGTCTATATGAAAAATAGTTTAATATTAAATAGACGGACGAATATAAATATATTAAAGTAATACAAATTTTTTTTATAATTAATGGAACGATTTTTTTTTTTTGAAAATATATCCAATTTTGTTAATAATTAGTTCCCACAACAAAGTGTTTATCTTGTTCCCACTCATTACATTAATTAAATATTGCGGTTTAGTATAGGTTATTTTATTGCAATTAAATTTGACATATTTGTGTATATATTAAAAGAATTTTTTAATTTCAAATTAGTTTGTGGTTACAATATTTAGTTTATACTTTATATGAATGACGTATTTAAAAAAATGGGGAGCGTTACGAATGTTCGTATCTCAAAAACTCGTTTTATCAAAATATCGTTTTGTAAAATCTCGTTTTATCAAAATCTTGGTTTTTAAAATCTCGGTAAAAATTTTTTGTTTTTAGGAAATACAGAAAAAATAAGAAATTGTAATTTTTATCGAATAATAATAGGAGAGATTTTAGAGTTAGATTCAAAATCAAGGTTTTACGCTTTTTCCAGAATATTTGTATATTATATATGTATATGTGAGATTTTGAATTTGAAGGGATCTTAGAGCTGGATTTAAAATCAGGATTTCAATAAATTATCTAGTAAGGGTTTGGACGCGGTAGCCATCTTTCCATTTTTTAAAAATTTGGATGTTGAAATATGTATGAAAAAATATAATTAGGAGGAGGTTTAGCGGCGGTTTGGAGGCGGTAGCCTCCACTACATCAAAGGCTTTCATGTAGCAATATGTATGAATAAGAAATTAGCAGGTATTTTAGAGTTTAAATATCCGACCTCTGATATCCATATTTTTTTTTTTTTTAAATGTGTTAAAAATAAAAAAAAAAGCAAAAAAAAGAACAAAATTTTAAGAAACAAGATTTCGATAAAACGAGATTTTAAGAAACAAGATCTTAAAAAACGAGATTTTGATAAAACAGGATTTTAAGAAACGAGCATTCATACCCAACCCAAAAAAATGTGATATTTTATGCACATTTTCGAAAAACTTTTTAATGAATAGTTAGAATAGATTATTAAATTCACACCCTTTGTTTGTATTTTTTACCGACCGCATACAATTATGTATAAGGAAGGTATTGTTTTCATACTAAAAATTTGTACCCGAGATTTTGGCAAATATACACTACACCGGTGTGGAGAAGGCTGTGAACATTTTTTTAGCATGATGTCCGCTGTGTGTGTGTGTGGGTATGGCTGTGGGTGCGTACAGCTAAACGACTGAGCGAATTTTTTTGCAATTTCATATTTAAGGTTTTGACGTAAATATCTCGGGTTGATAAGCTTTTGGAGCAAATCGGACAACCCCAAGTGGTAGTTTACTAGTGTACTTTTTAAGTTTTTTACAAATATTTCGTAACAGAAAAATTTTGTGAGAAAAATTATTAAGAAAAGTTGTTAAATACTTAAAGAGGAACAACTTTGCCGTAGAACATTTTTTGATCCGACTAACTTTAACTTTTATTTAATTTTTTTTCGAAGTCCAAATTTCATACATAACACTCCATATGAATTAATATAAACAATTTTTTTGTTTATACCCGTATGAACTATGTTCAAGGGGATAATAAATTTACCATTACGTTTGTAACACCTTAAAGGATTCTAGCTAGATATAGTGTCAAAGGTATGGGTCGGCTCAGAATCGAATTCTGAGTCGATAAAGCCACGTACGTCCGTCCGTCCGCACGATAACTCAAAAAATAAAGGAGCTAGGATTCTGAAATTGTTTTTACATCACTTTTGCAAAATTGTTAGTTTTCTATTTAAATCCAACATTTTCGGTCGGCGGGTTCGAGTAGCTGCCATACACCTTCTTTCTTTATATAGGAATAACTCAGTATCTATTCAAGCTAGCTTTCTGAAATTTTGCAAAAGATGATCAAGTTTTATGGCAACAACTTCTGTTCTTCTGTTTTATGGCAACAAATTTGGTTGTGGTGGTGCGGTGGGTTCGGGTTAGTGCCATACAATTTCTTCGTTTAAATGAGAATAACTCAGTGTTTATTGAAGCTAGGAATCTGAAATTTAGTATAGAGGTGTCGAGTTACATGCCAACAACTTTTGTAAAATTTGGTTGGTCTAGAGCAGCCGGTTCAAGCTTCTTGCACCTCTTGGAACTTAATGAAGCTAGGCATCTGAAATCTTGCAAATGATGATTAAGTTTTATGGCAATAACTTCTACAAAAATACAACTTCTCCGTTTAAATGAGAATAACTCAGTGTCTATTGAAGTTAGGAATCTGAAATTTAGTGAAAAAGTGTCGAGTTACATGCCAAAAGCAGCTGGTTCAGGCTTCTTGCATTTCTTGGAATTTAATGAAACTAGGCTCAGTAGATTCGGGTAGCTGTCATACAACTCCACAATTTACAAAAATATATCTCTGTAGTTAACGTCGGTACTAAAACATCTGAATGTTTTTAAAAGATCATCAAGTTTTATAGAAACAGGATATATTACGTTTATGCGGGTATCCCAGAGTTGACACAGTCTACTGTACTGCACTCTTTTTAGTTTTTTTATGTCTCTAAAAATTTATATATATAGATATAAGTATGCATATTATTCTTTTGTTGATGACATAAAATTAAAACGGTAAAATTTTTGCTGGCAAATTCAATATTAATCTTATGTTTGTTTTGTATTTGTTTACAGTATATTTTTGAATGAAAAAAATATCATGCGCGTTACATAATAATGTAAATGGATGTAGGAAATAATGCACATATATTTTTACGATTTCATTGTTTATTATTGTTATTGATTAAAACAAAATGTTGTTAAATTATTAGAAGTTATTTTGCTTTGATATAAATTATTATGTAAAAAATTTAAAAGTTTTGGCATTGTACTTTTCGTGTAGTGGCGGTTGGTCCTGTGGTGGAGATAGCAGATTTTTTTAAATTGTGTTGCATGTGAGCTCAAAATGTGATCACAGTTTCTTTTAAACTCTGTAAAATAATTGTCATTTTCAGATAAAAAGAAAAAGCCTAAGTTAGATAGTCTTTCGTTTTTGTATAATCATCAATATCCTGTTAAAATTTTAACTGTCAAAATTTTGTTTTTATTTGGCACAGTAAAATTTTGATTTTTTTTCTACCTTAGTAAATTTTTTTTTTATTTTACCACAAGTAAAAGTTATCGATTAGCATACAGTATAAAATTACATTTTGCTAAACAATTGATTATTTAAGTTGTATGCTAATCAATAACTGTTTACTCAAGAAAGTTAAATTTTGACATAACGAAGTAAAATTTTGAGTAGTTAGATGGGTGGGTAGGTAGGTAGGTAGGCAGATGCACACTTAGGCCAGTTAAGATCCGTTGATACCCTGGATTACTGATTCTCCTAATAAAACCATTAGGAGCTTCTTACAAAGTACTGTCAATTTGTTAAGTCCAAGCATGTAAGAGCCTGGCATTCACACAGCAGGTGAAAGATTGAATCCTCTTCCTCTTTATTTTTGCAATTTCTGCAAAAATTATATGAGGTGAGTCCTAGCCTTCTGGCATATCTGCCGATCGGACAATGATCTGTTAAAGCCCCTATTACATTACCGATATTGATATTGAAATTTTGACTAAAGTGTGGTGAATAGTCATAGGAGCTATAGGTAAAATTTTGACATAAGAGATTATAAATTATGATTAGTATATTTCATATTTTCATTTAATATTGAGTAACAACTGAGAGAAGATTGATAATAAAAATTATGAAACAAAAACCCACTAAATGTAAATGCTACTTTACAACTTTTTCTTTCGGTTTTATTTAAAACTAATAATATGTAAATATCTAAGCGTTTCTGTTGCTTCAGCTTTCATTAAAATTGCCATTAGTAATTTTTAGCACATTTCTAAAAAAATTTTGGAAATTTGTGCCAAATATTGTAAATTTTGGTTTTCTAGATTCCAACATCTAATCCATCATAGATTTTGTTTTTCTTACTTCTCTTCAGATCATAAGAATTTAACTTGACACACCTATCTATTGTTAGGGCGGCCGCGTTTTCTCACTCTCAGGCTGTTGGTTCTAGTTACTTTTATCAGTTTCAAAGCTGCAATCCACCATAGTAAGTTAATAAAAAGCTGTTGAAAAGCTGTTGAAAAAAAGTAAGTTTTAAAACAGAAAAGAAAAAAATTACGGTAACTGCGAGATTTGACTGCAATTCAATTATGCACATTTGGTAATTAATTTTTAAAAGAGTTAGGGAAACAGGGAGTTTTTTTTTTAGGGAAACAGAATTTTTCTGCAAAATTTCTTTAGTCTAACGCAACAGATTTAAGTACCTGCAAAATTTAAATCTTCTTTTCTTGGTATTTAATAAAGCTTGATATCTATAATTTAATTTTTCTTTTGTTCTTTATATTTTGATAAAAGACTAACCTTACTTTTGTTCTCCTTAGAGATTCGTTTTTTGCATTTATAATATCAAGTTTTTGGTTAAGTTAGAATTTGATAATTATAGTTTTTTCTTTCCAAGTTTAGGTTTATAGCGCTTTGCTCTTTTAACATGCATAACAAAATAAAAAAAAATTAAATTTTTGTGGCTTTGCGGTGGTTAATAAATCAGGGTGGAAGTAATTTTTACCGCTTTGGTTTTAGAAAGTATACTCGTATTGTGTCATTTTTGAATATCTTGATATTTTATGTTGGATAAGAAAAGCAAGGTATCTCATTTTTTCAGAATATTATCTTTATATCAAAAAACTTTTTGTTGGAATGGTCATCCTGTCAAAAAATGGTACAAGATTTTAATTTTTACGATTTTCTTTCAAAAAGTTTTTGGTTTTTGAGGGGGTGGGTTAGACGTTAATGTTTTCTATTCCCTTTTTTTATTTTTTAATCCCATTTCTTTCCACTTTTTTTAAAACGAGAAGAATCTAACTTTTTTGAAGTGTTTAAAAAATAGAATAGAAAATTAGAGAAATTCAATTTTTTGAAGGGTGCAATATTAATATTTATTTGAATATTTTTTTTTTTTTTTAATTTTAACTATCTCTCACTTTTTGTGCCTGACAATAATAAAAAAATTTTACTTTTAAAACGAATAGTTCAAAACTTCAGAAAAGATTCCAAGTTTCATCGTATTTAATAACAGAAAAAAATGTCAGAAAACGTAAATAAGAGAAATGTCAAAAAAGTGGAAGCAAAATAGATAAATTCAAACAAAGAAAGAAAAGGTGACGCTTTGAGTATAAAACAAGTAAATGTAACAGTAAGTCGATGCAACCGACTTATTAATACCCTACACCTGAATAATTCGAATTAAATTAACAATCCATAAGTGTTTTTGGCAGTGCTTGAACTTCTTCCCTTTTCTGTCTTATTCAACTCGAATTTCAAGAACGTAAAAGAGGCATCCGCTTGGGATATTCTTGACACCCACACCTTGTATAAAATTTTAAGTTTCTATCTTAATTATTTTCGAAGATTGGTAGTCCTTGGGATGTTTGTGTCAGCTACCCGAATTGCCACTCCAATTCATCGAATCCATCTCAGGAACATAAAGAAAACTTGCCAGAACACCATTCTATTAAATTTAAAGGTTCTACTTTTGTTGGTTTTGGAGATATGCTCGTTGCTCTTGTGCTCGTCCGGAAGTTTCCAAAATACGAACCCATGGTTCAAATTCTTTCAAATGTCAGTTTCCAATTTTACAGAAAAGGAAACATAACAGAACACCTTTGTACTAAAAATAAAAGTTCTATCTTTGTTGGTTGTGGAGATATACTCGTTTGATCTGGGGCTCGTCCGGAAGCTTTCAAGATTTGAACCCATGGACCAAATCCTCACAAATTTCAGAAACATAAATCAAACATGAAGGAACACCATTCTGCCTAATTTAAAGGTTATATCTTTGTTGCATTTGGAGATAATATCATTTGCTCTGAGGCTCGTTCGGAAGCTTTCAAAATCCGAACCCAAGGACCAAATCCTCTCAAATTTCAGAGGCCTAAATCATACATGAAAGAACACCATTATGCCAAAAGTAAAGGTTATATATTTGTTGTTTTTGGAGATAATCTCATTTGCTCTGGGGCTCGTTCGGAAGCTTCCAAAATCCAAACCCATGGACCACATCCTCTTAAATTTTAGAGGCATAAATCAAACTGGAAGAAATATCATTATAAAAAATTTAAAGGTTCTATCTTTATTGGTTTTGGAGATAATCTCGTTTGCTCTGGGGCTCGTTCGGAAGTTTCCAAAACCCGAACCCATGGACCAAATCTTCTCACATTTCAGAGACTTAAATAAAACATGAAAGAACACCACCCTGCCAAATTTAAAGGTTATATCTTTGTTGGTTTTGGAGATAATCTCATTTGCTCTGGTGCTCGTTCGGAAGCTTCCAAAACCAAACCCATGGACCAAATCCTCTTAAATTTCAGAGACATAAATCAAACACGAAAGAACACCATTGTACCAAATTCAAAGGTTCTACCTTTGTTCGTATTGGATATAATCTCATTTGCTCTGCGGCTCGTTGGGAAGCTTCCAAAATTCGAATCCACGGTTCAAATTCTTTCAAATTTAAACCCATGGCCAAATCCTCTCAAATTTCAGAGACTTAAATCAAACATGAAAAAACACCATTCGGCCAAATTTAAAGGTTATATATATTTGTTGTTTTTGGAGATAATCTCATTTGCTCTGGGGCTCGTTCGGAAGCTTCCAAAATCCAAACCCATGGACCACATCCTCTTAAATTTTAGAGACATAAATCAAACTGGAAGAAACATCATTATAAAAAATTTAAAGGTTCTATCTTTATTGGTTTTGGAGATAATCTCGTTTGCTCTGGGGCTCGTTCGGAAGTTTCCAAAAGCCGAACCCATGGACCAAATCTTCTCACATTTCAGAGACTTAAATAAAACATGAAAGAACACCACCCTGCCAAATTTAAAGGTTATATCTTTGTTGGTTTTGGAGATAATCTCATTTGCTCTGGTGCTCGTTCGGAAGCTTCCAAATCCAAACCCATGGATCAAATCCTCTTAAATTTCAGAGGCCTAAATCATACATGAAAGAACACCATTCTGCCAAAAGTAAAGGTTATATCTTTATTGGTTTTGGAGATAATCTCATTTGCTCTGGGGCTCGTTCGGAAGCTTCCAAATCCAAACCCATGGACCAAATCCTCTTAAATTTCAGAGACATAAATCGAACGGGAAGGAACACCACCCTGCCAAATTTAAAGGTTATATCTTTGTTGGTTTTGGAGATAATCTCATTTGCTCTGGTGCTCGTTCGGAAGCTTCCAAATCCAAACCCATGGACCAAATCCTCTTAAATTTCAGAGGCCTAAATCATACATGAAAGAACACCACCCTGCCAAATTTAAAGGTTATATCTTTGTTGGTTTTGGAGATAATCTCATTTGCTCTGGTGCTCGTTCGGAAGCTTCCAAATCCAAACCCATGGACCAAATCCTCTTAAATTTCAGAGGCCTAAATCATACATGAAAGAACACCATTTTGCCAAAAGTAAAGGTTCTATCTTTATTGGTTTTGGAGATAATCTCGTTTGCTCTGGGGCTCGTTCGGAAGTTTCCAAAAGCCGAACCCATGGACCAAATCTTCTCACATTTCATAGACTTAAATAAAACATGAAAGAACACCACCCTGCCAAATTTAAAGGTTCTATCTTTGTTGGTTTTGGAGATAATCTCATTTGCTCTGGTGCTCGTTCGGAAGCTTCCAAAACCCAAACCCATGGACCAAATCCTCTTAAATTTCAGAGACATAAATCGAACGGGAAGAAGCATCATTGTACAAAATTTGAAGTTTCTATCTTTGTTGCTTTTGGAGATAATCTCGTTTGCGGAGATTATCTCCAAAAGCCCGGAATCATTCGGAAGCTTCCAGAATCCGAACCCATGGACGGATTTTGTCCAGATTCGAACTTAGCCTTTCTTTCGTAATTAGTAACCTACTATATAAATTTCATCAAGATAGCATCATTATTTTTTGAGTTATCGTGCGTACGGACGGACGGACGGACGGACGGACATCGCTAAATCGACTCCTGCGGTGATCCTGATTCAGAATATATATACATGTCTATACCTAACTCGCTTCCTTTTGGTGGTTACAAACACCATACCAAAGTTAATATACCCTATACTTTAGGTGTAGGGTATAAAAAGTATAAAAAGATGATCTCTAACTGCTAAGTAACAGTTTTTTTTTTGTTTTTGAAGATATCAGGGGTGATCCATATAGATTATTATTATTATTATTATTTATTTTTGCATATCATAAATGATATACAAAAATTTTGAACCTGTCCCTGCGGGTGTGGTTCTTTCCATATAAATATTATATATACATAGGTATTCCTGAAATGTTTAATAAGCATAGAAAAATTTTAAGGTATTATTTATAAAAAATGATTAAATTCTTTATTTATTGACATATGCTTTCTTTTTAGTTTAAGCCCTTCCCAGTTCCCAGTTCTCTTATTGGAAAGTTCTGTTCTTTTGGAACGAAAAATAAAAACAACAAAAATTTAATTAATTTATATAATTTTTTTTTTTTATTTTTTGTTTATTGAGTTTTCAGTTTTTTTTTTTTTTTATTTTTGTTTTTAAATTTAGAAGTTTTCTGTTTTAATTTTATTTAATTATGTTTTGTGTTAACAAATTTGTTTTTTTTTTTTTATTTATTTTAATATTTTGTTTTACAACCATTTTTAAAACGTTATTTTTTTTTTTTTTTTTGTTTTTGTATTTTTGTAATTTTAACAGAATCTTTTTTTTGTTTTATGTAATTTTTGTTTTTATTTTGTTTTTTTAATTTTTTTATTTTAATATATATTTTTGGTTTTTTTTGGCTGATAAAAGAAGAAAAGAAGTTTTTTTTTTTTGTAACATTTTGTTTTTAGTTTTTTTTTTTGTTTGTTTTTCTAATATAAATTAGATAAAATTGATTTGGTTTTTGTATATTCGATTTTTGTTTTAGATGTGCTGAAAACAATGTGAAATGTTTTTTTTTTTGTTAAATTTTTTTTTAGTTTGGTTTTTTTTTTTGTTGTTTTGTTTTTATGTTTTTTTTTTTTTTGTTAGTTTTTACAAATTTTAAAGTGATCTTTTGAAGAAAATCATTTTTTATGCGTTTATATTTTAAAATTTTGTTATTGATTTAAAATGAAATTTGATAGGTTTGATGTGATGGTTTTTTTTTGTTTTTTTGTAAGAATTGTTTTAAATATGGTTTTTTATATATTATTTGTTTTTTTTTTTTTTGTTTTTTTAATTTATTTAAATTTGTTTAATTTTTTTTTATTTATTTATTTCTTTTATATTTCTGTGTAATATATATATGTATATATGTTTTATATATATGTATAATATAATTTCAGAAACTTTTTTAACTGAGGTTCAATATGTCTTATTGTTGTAAAATGGTATGTATGTATGTATATATTATAGTATTTAGTTAATGTTTATTATAATAAACGAAATAATGGTATTAAATTGAATTTTTTCTACAAGGAATTTTTTATGGTTTTATTAATTTTAGTTAATTTGAAGTGTTGTTTTTTTTTTCTTTTTCTTTTTGTTATTAAAGTTTTAAAGATTTTTTCGATTTGAATTTTTTTTTTTGTTTTTTTTTTGTAGTTTTGTTTTATTTTGTTTTGTAATGATTAAAGATTATTTTTTTATTAATAGTTTTTGGTAAAAACTTTAACAAGTTGAATAAACAAAATGTTATTTTTAATAGTATTGGATTTTTTTTTATTGTTTTATTATTTTTGTTTTCTTGTTTTTTTATTTAGAATTTGTATTAATGAACATAAAAAGGAAAAAAAAAAAGAAAAACATTAGAATAGTAATGCAGATAATTAATCTTATATACAGATTTTTTATTTTCTATAAAAAAATTTTTTATCTTATATTGTTTTTCCTTGTAAATACTATGAAATTTGAACAGATGTCAAAAACTTTTTAATCGGAATAATATAGATATAAATCGATAAATTTTATAAATCAATTAAAAATATTTTAATAGATAGTTGAGAAAAGAAATATAAAATTATTCCAATTTAAATTCTAAAATAAGATTTTCTGTACTCAAGGGCTTTCCTTTCAGCGACTTTTTGTATTTAATAGCAGATTTAACTTTAATATAAGATACGATGAAAATGAGGCCAAAAAAATATTTGGTTAGGGAAGAATTGAAGAACAAATAGGAGAAGTTAGCTTATAGAAGGAAACGAAGAAGAAAATAGAAGGGAGAATAGAAAGAAACTTATCTTAGCTTAATTTAAAAACATATAGAAGGAGTTAGCGTATAGAAGGAAGCGAAGAAGAAATAGAAGGAAGAATAGAAGGGATAATAGAAGGTAGAATTACTGTTAGGTTTTGTTTTTTACTTAGTTCGTTCTAGCAACAGATGTACGTAGTTATAAACCAACTAGTTAATATTCATATCTTAGAAATAAGCATACGGACTGCTTAACTTACCCTGACCGTCAATAGTGAGCGGTGAGAGTCAATAGTTAGGTGATATATTTAAAAAATGGAAATTACTCAAATATTGGAACAAGCAAGTTGAAATATTATTTGTTTGATAAAAATATGTCTACGAATGATTTTTACAAAACGGCAGAAATATGTTTGGATTTTGTTGAGGAAACTTAATGAAGTTTAATAAGCGGTAGCTCTTTTTATTTCATATAGTGTAATATATTGCGTTTTAGTTTGCTTTAAATTTGAGAATTATAAAATTTCCTTTTTAAACCAAGAAGAGTTATTCCCCTTACGACATTTTCAGCCACGCCTACAGCCACGTTTACAGAACAGATAAGGCTGTCTAATTTCCTGTACACATTTTATGTGGCAGAGAAATGCATTAAAAAAAAAAAAAAATTATTTTGAATATCAACTGTCAAATGTCAACCGAATATGTCGTATTCATTATACTTTTTGGCTTGATAATATTGTGTTGTACTCATTAAAGCTCATCAGATTTTATGCTGTTTGTTTATTTTAAAAATTAATTATATGTTAAAAAATTTTTTTTTTTTTTATATTTGAAATTTAAAAAATTTAAATTCATTTAAATTTAATTTAATTTAGAGTAAAATTTAATTTGGAATATGATTGTGGATACATTGTTTTTAGGTTTTAGGCTTGTTATACGAAATTTTGAATTTTCTCATTTTTCTCAAAAAAGTACCGAATAATTTTCTCTTTCCCGCCTAAAAAAAGTTGATTCAATTTTAACTTTTATTTTGGGATTATTTTTTTTGCTGTTATTCTTATGACATATATGTATATATGTCGTGTTGTAGTGCTCGTATATGAAGTATTGTAGTTTATAAGTAAAATGTAAGTGTATATGAAGTTTAAAAAATACAGTATTGACATTTTCAATTAAAAATAATACTAATTGACAATGATCGTCAATTGCAAGCTAGTTAGCAAGTGAACAGTGCACTTGGATGGAGAAATATTTTATTTTTTAGACTATTCTAATGTTTTTCTTATAATAAAGTAATAAATATAAAAGGTCATGTTTAAATATTTTTTTTTTTGTATTTTATTATATTTTATTTTGGAAATGTTGTATTCATTTTGTTTTTTTTTGTTTTGAAATAATATTTTCTACTATATATATATATATGTATATGTATATTTTGTTTTTTGTTAATATTAATATATTATAATATATAACAAATCCATTAATGGCATTATTATTTTATTTAGTGTTGTTTTTTTTTTTTATTTAATTTAATTTTTTTATAGTTTAAATTTAGTATATAGTAATATTGCTTTTAATGCTTATATTATTTGTTTTTTTTTTTGTTTTCTTTATATGAATAAAAATAGAAAATAATTTTGTTTAATAATAGTAAAAAAAAAAAAAAAATTAAATTAAAAGAAACAATTTATTTTTGGTTTTAAATTTTTTTTTTTTTTGATTATAAATTTATTTATTAACATTTTCTATATAATTTTAATTTTGAATACAAAATTTTTTTTTTAAATTTAATTATTTAAAATTTTTTTTTTTATAAACTATATTTTATATAATATAATATAATATATATATATATATATATATATATATATATACGTATTCATGGATATATTTAAAAAAAAAAAAATATAAAATTAATTTCATTATTTTAGGAATATTTTATTTATCGTTTTTAATTTATTTATAAAATAATAATAAAAATGGCCGACATTAATAAAATTTAAACAGTAAGAAAAACTATACATTAACCCATGGTTCATTTATATTTTTTTTCAAATTTTTTCGATATGCATTATCAATAACGTACTTACTTTTAAATAATTCGAAGCTTTTAATTTGAATAAGAATTTAAAATAATTTTATATTTATTTTTCTGTAAGATTTTTTGTATTTAACGAACCACTTGGAAATTGAAATGGTTAAAATATGATGTATATCCGATAATACTATGATGATAGCAAATATTTATGAATAAATTATTATTAATTTAAAACCGTTAACAACTCTGATCATTTTTTTTACGATTGTAAAATATATTAGTTTATTTCAAAATTTATTTTTTAATTATATATTTCTTTGATCTTCTCATCTTTAAAATTTTAACAATATTATAAAAATGGCGATTTCATAAAAAAATATTAAAAGTATAATAAATTATAACAAAAAATTATTATACTAAATATTTTATAAAATTTATTTTTAAATCGAAATAACAGTATAAAATTATATAAAGTATAACGGTTTTAAATGTTTTTTTTTTTTTGTAATCATTAATAAAAGTACATTCTGAATGGAGTAAAGAGCATTAAAAACAAATTTTTAATTAATTATTTTTAAAATTTCGATAAAAAAAAAATATTCCTATAAATTGATTATTCAAATTGATTTTAATTTGAATTTTTTTTGTTTTTTTATAATTATTTTCAATTTATACAATGAAATTTTACAAATAAGAGAGGAAAAAAAAAAAAAAACAAAATAACGTTTATTAATAATATATTAATTTATAAAAAATGGATTTAAAGTTAAATCTTTTTTTTTAATAATCGAAAATAATGATGATAAAAAAAAAGATATTAATTTTAATATTTTGCAAAGAAAAAACAATTATATAATTTTACAAATTAATTAATTTTTTTAATGAAAATATACATTTATAATTAATATATACATATATACTTTCATTATTAATTAAAATTTTGTATTATTTTGCATTTTATTAAAATCTTGAATTTTATTTAATAAAATATATAAAAGTGAAATTCGGGAATTTTTTAAAAATTAAATATATTCTTAATAATCATCATCATAATCGATTATTATATAACAAAAAATGATATTAATATTTATTCGATTTAATAATTTATTATATAATATTTTATTTATCAATTTCTAATCACTTTTTTTTGTTTTTTTTTTTTTTATATTTTATTTAGTTTTTATTTTTATTTATTTAATTTTAATTTAACTTTGTTTATTTAATTTTTTTTTTTTCTTTTTTTTTTTAATTTTTATATTTAAAAATTTATTTCACTTTTATTTATTAAATGATTTTTTATAAATATTTATTAAAATGGAATTTAGCATTTTTTTTTAAAATTTTATTTCAACTTTTTAAACATGTTTTTTTAATGATTTTTTTTTTTGTTTAAATTTATCTAACGATTTTTTTTTAATTTTAATATTTTTTTTTTTATTGAATTTAAACAATTTTTTATTCTAAATATTTTTTTTTTAATTTATTTTTGTATGTATATAATTTATTTTTTTATTCTATTTACAAAGTTTAACAAGTTTTTTTCTATTCAAAATCAATATATATATATATATAGATATATATATTTATATATTGTTACCTATATATATATACATGTTAATATATTTATAAATATAAGAAATTAATATAATTATATATATTTATTTATACATATAATATATTCTTAATTTAATCGAAATAATATGTAAAAAAAAAGAAAATTATTAATATGTTTTTAATATTATTTTAAATTTAATTTTTTTTGTTTTAATATTTATTGATTTTTATTTAATTTTTATTAATTGTTTTTTGTTTTTAATTAAATTTTTTTTTTATGTTTGTAATTTTGCTATAAATATAAAATTTTTATTCTTTTTTCTTTTTTTTTTTTTTTTTGTATTTTAGATATTTTGCTTTACTCATTTTCGATTGTAGATTGTATTCTTCCACAATAATAAATAATTTTGTTATTAATTTTTTATTTGATAATTTAATTATTATAATTAAAATTTTTATTTTGAAATTACAAAAACATAAAATGAATATGTAAAATATGATACTAAAAAATTAATAATGAATTTGTTTTTTTAAATTTAATTAAAATATAATTGTATAGAACAATAATAATATATTTATTTTGTATATTATACAATTAGAGAAGAAGAAGGGCAGTAACTTATGGCCCAAATATGTTATATTAGTGAAAAAAAAAAAATTTTTTTTTTTTTAGAAGTTTATATTTGATGTGCTATTGTTACAATTATGAAGTTTGTTAGAAAATTTATAGATAGATGATATACTAACACTAAAGTAAGTGTTCTAACAATTCGGTAATTAAATATATATTAATTTTTCTTACCGAAAAGATAAAAATAAGATTCTTTGGATAATATTTATTGCTCAATGCAAATTCGAAATATATTTTTAAATTCATTGAAACCCAAAAAAAAAAAAACATAACTTCTAAAAGGAACTTTATTAGGTAATAAAAGATTTTAAAAAAATTTTTTTTCCATATTTTAAATATTTTTCTTATTAGTTATAATGATATATTTGTGTATTTCGAATTTATAATAAAATAAAATAAATATGTATTAATTTTTATACATTAATATAAAATGAGAGAATATAAAAAAAAAAAAAAAAAAATTAATTACAAAAAAAAAAACATAAAAATAATCAAAACATTATATAAATGATTATTTTTTTGGCCAATTTTATATTTCTTTAATTTTTTTAAAAAATACTTTGGAAATTCATCTTAACGTTTTATAAGGTAAAGTAATAGGTAGTGGATATTTTTTTTTTTTTTTTTTTTTTGGTGTTTCATTTAAAAATGAGAATTTATATTGCACTGTACCTTATTTATCATCTTAATTACACTATATTTTTTGTAATTAAATAATTTTTTCAACGGGAAAAAGAGAGAAAATCTAAAATTTCTCAATTTATAAATTTATCGTATAGTTTGATTAATTTTTTAGCCACAATAATTAAAAATAGGCAATTAATAAGGCAAGAAGGTCAATAAATGAGCAAATAGATAAATCTCAATATTACCTCGATATAAATAAAATTTTTTTCTTTATATATACATAATATAAAATAAATTTATCGTGTTTGCTATATTCGTAGAAAATATTTTTATTAATAATTTTTTCTAGATGTTTTATAATTTATTTTGGATTGAAATTGAAAAGAATAAAATTAAAATTGGCCAAAAAAAAAAAAAAAATGAAAATTAAATAAATAATTAATATTGAATAAATTAAATATAAATATACATAATATATTATGAAATAAGATTATGATGTTTATTGTTTACTCTTAAATTAATGAATATTTTAATATAACTTATTGTAATTTATTAATTTGAAACCAAGTTTTTTTTTTTTTTTTTTATTTAAAAAATAAACTTATAAAAGCATATTATAGTATATGTATTCGTATATACATATATATAAATTCTAGGATATACAATTAATATATATATATATATATAAATATAAAGGATTGTCGAGAAAATCTATTTAGTGTAAGACGTGTAAATTAATTTTAATGTTATGTTTATTTCTAATTATTTTTAATATTATTTTTTTTATTCTTTCTTATAAAAATAAAAAAAAAAAAAAGACAAAAATTAAAAATGATTTTTTTCTTATTTTATATAAAAAAATTTTTATTAATTAATTTAAAAAATTTATTAAAAAAATTAAAAAAATTTGTAAAGTACAAAAAAAAAATATATATATATATAACAATATTTTTGTACATATATATTTATATATAAATATATTATTTATTAATGTATTTAAATATTTATGTATAGAGAAAGAATAAAAAAAAAAAAATAAAAATAAAAAAAAAATTTATCTGAAATTTAATTAATAGTATTTTATTAAACCATGTTTTCTTTTGTTATTATTAGTAAAATTCAAATATACCCTGTATATATTGTTAATCAAATTTATTTTATTCATTTTGTTTTGTTTTTTTTTATTATTGTTATTTTTTTTTTTTAAGTCATAAATCAGTCAATTAGTTTTTCTTTATACAGGGGGAGTATTTTTTTTGTAATTAATAAATTAATAAGTTTTAGATTGTCTTAAAATTTGTATAAACACTTAAATACAAATATTGTATAAATGTATAAACTTCGTTTTAACATAAAATATGTATATCCGCTTTCGGGTAAAAGTGAATAAAATGTGTAAATTAATAATTTTTGAATTTCAATTATAGAAAAGTGAATTCTAAGATGTATTATACAGGTTATCTTTTTTAAAAGAAGTATATCTCTTTATATAAAGTTTTCGATATAAGTAACTATAGGTTTAAACATTCTGTTATGAGTGGATTTTTTTTTTTTTGCAGAAATAAATATGATTTTAATACATTCTTTTCTTTTAGGGTACGTTCACATGGGATGCATGTTGAATGCATGTATTAACGAATATTTTACATCAGCTCGCTGCCGTAAGTGACAAATTTTTATTTTGACATATTTTACCTGGTGAATTTGTTTTTTTCTTTTATTGTTTTGACGTTATTACAAAGCGATTATTTTGAATTTCAAATAAAGAAATTAAGTATGTAATATATATTTTGGTTTTTTTTTCGTTTTTAAACAAAACAAAAAAAAAAAAACAATTTTAAAAACAAATATATTATTTGACGTTTTGACGTTTGAATAATATGCTTCTTTTTTGCATCTTACAGAGGATTCAAACATTTTTTTCTTTTTAAATATGCGAAAGAGAGAGCATTTCATGAATACGATATATATTTTCAACCAAAATCTTGCATTCACAAGCATAAATGCCATGTGAACGTTCCTTTATCTTCAATTTCGAATAATTTTATCATGATTTTTGTCATATCTCAATAGCCATTTTCAAGATAGCAAAATATATTTTTTTTTATCTCGTAATAAATATCTTATTATCGTTTAGTTGAGTATGGCCGATTATCTCAAGAATAGGCACCTTCTTTTTTGGAGAACCATTGTTGTTGATTCGAAGGGCGGACTTAAAACTGCCCATACATCCAGCCCCTACGTTTCATTGTGCTTCTCTGCACAATGCTTCATTCATCTTTTACAGTGTCCCATCGACTTAATCTACACGTCATAACCTAATCTAATCCCTGGTTGAATAATCTTACTTCAGAGAAACTCTCTCAGAATTCCTCATACCAAGGTTTTCCTCCTTTAAGATCGGTCATTGGTATGGGAATATGGAGTACTGTTTATGCCTCTTGTCCTTATTCCCTGCATAGGTTTGTTTTTACTATACCTATTAGAATTTTCTTTGTCTTTTTACCAACAGTAAGAGTTAAACAGTTTCTTTACAAACCAAACAGGTTTGCCTCAGAAATCTTTCATGTGTAGCTACCGATCCTGGAGATCGAAATCAATCGACAACCAAACTATAGTCTTTATGTTTTTTTCAACCTGTTGCATTATATATAACATTAATTTTCATTATTTTCATTATTAGAACTAAATAAATTCAGATTCGAGAAATTATGATTTTAGTAAAAAGCGATTTGTAGAATAAAACTCTAAAAAAAACTAAAAAAAGAAAAAACTAATTTGAGCGGCTTTATGAAGAATTTAATAAATATTTTATGAAACAAATAACCCCCGTATAAAGATACTTTTTGACTTAATAAAAAAAAAAAACGCGAAGTATTATTTCACCTTTATTCTAATTACAATATTTATTTTTTTTATGTAAAGAATTTCTAAAATTATTTTGACTTTGATTTTTTGTTTATATTAATTTTCATTTTCTACCAATATTATTTCTATATTTAGAAAAAGAAATGATTATATGCATCAAAACTTTTTAATTGTTTTCCTAATTTTTAAAAATATTTTTTATTTTCCTTCTATTATATTTTTTGTCTTTTATTTTTCTAATAAATTCATGTTGACATTTATTTAATTGTTTATATCTTTTTATAGTTTTAATTTAATGGTGATCAGTTTTGATTACGATTTAGGATTGTTCAAAAGAATATTTCAATATTGGAAAAAATAGATATTAATATTCTAGAAGTAAATTTAAAGAGACTACTATTATAACAGGTCCCAAAAAATTGTTAAAATAATGAAATATAATCTATCGGCGGAAATACATCCTTTGAAAATTAACATATGTATACAAACTTTGAGGAAAAACTATTGACTTTCAATATAAAGCAATTATATATGATGACTGCTGTTATAGTTTCAGCGTGTATTATATGCGCTTACCAATTTATTTTAGCCTGCGAGTGGAATCTTGAAATTTCTGGTCGATGAAAAATTGTTTTTTTTTTGTTTTATGCATTTCTTTGCCGCATAAATGTGAATAGGAAATTACACAGCCTTTCCTTTTCAGGTGTGGCTGTAAACGTCGTAAGGGGGAATAAATCTTACGACATGTGTGGGAATCCACTCTCCCTCGGTGTTTACAGTGTATTTTATACGCTTTTACCCACTACGCCACCGAGACCCTTAGTGAAAAATTTTAACAACCCCTTGCACCTTCATACTTTATTGAGGTTATAATTTTTGATTGTGTTTTAAAGAGGAAACATATTAAAATGAGCTTATCGTTAAGTTAAATATTCATGTTAAGTGAAATTTTCATATTTAAAATGGAACTTCTTTCACGGAAAGGATTTCAGTGAATCACATAAATAAAGAAAGATAAATGTTGTGATAGTTTTTCATCGAAAATGACTTCACTTCACCAAGTGACATTAAGATCATTAAAAATTTTTAAACAATTTTTATAAATGACAGAAAAACACCATGTAAAAAATAAAAATATCCAAAAATTAACTTATACAAAACCATATCAAAACCATGCACTTTTCAAATGATACTAAGCTAAAATAATTAGTTTAAAAAAATCCAACAGCATATTCGAAATACATGCTAGCAAAAGTAGTTTTAATTTCAGATTTTACGCCAGGGTGAAAAATAAATGCGCGTGAAAGCACCGTTTTTAATAACCATTGGATGGAATTTGTATTTAAGTTACTTCTAAGCGCATACACGCGCCTGTAACTCACGCTAATAGTATAACTGAAGCCCCTTATACATATTCAGTTAAAAAAATTATTTTCAATCAAAGAGATTTTCGAAAAAAAGTTGTCTAAATTTGAATTTTATATAAAAATGAATTTTTATGGAAGATTATTTAAATCACAATTAATAAAGGGGTATCAATTAAGAAGAAGGCTGATTTGTGGTAATAAATTTTATTAAAAAAATTGAAATATCGAAATTTAAGAAAAGTTTCAACATTTCAAGATCATTTGTGTACCCTTTTTTCGTACCATCGTAATTTAACCCATAATTTTCGATAAACCAGATGTGTAGTATCAAATATTTGAAACACTCAATTCCTTTGTTATTATATCAATTAAATTTGATGTTAAGTGAAATTTTTTCAGTAATTCATATTATTGTATCAATGATATGAAAAATTCTTATGATCCTTTAAATTAATCTCTTATAATCATAAATCTCTGTCTGTATAGATTGTAAAAACTTTAGGCATACGGATTAAAAATGTAAAAATAAGAAAAACGGAAAAAATAAAAAAGAAACTGTTGTCAGCTAGTAAAGCTATTATAGTACATGTCATTTTTCTATAAATTACTTATTTGTGAAATCATCGTTCGAAATCATTTATTGTAGTCACAAACCAATAAAAAAAAAATCAATAATAGACACAAACCAATCATTAAATTAACCTATTATAGTTTTTTCATTTTCAATTTTTCGTTTTTAAAATTCTAGAAAGTAAAATAGAACGAAAAGTTTTACTTCCGTTGTTAATAATGGGTAACGGGGCTAGTTAAAAAAAAAAAAATCTAAATCTAAACTGATCATTTCTATAGAAGATAATATTAATTATAGGATATAAACAATATTTTGAGGTCATTTTTACGGTTTGCATATTTATTTATTTATTTTTAAAAATTTTTTTTTTTTCATTTTGCTATTTTTGTAGTTTTTATTTGAAACCATTACTATAAATTTTAACCTGTTATTATTATTTTTATCTGTTATCTGTTATTTAATTTTTTAATAACATTTAAATAGTGTACTTGTAATTAAATTTAATATAATATGTTTTTATTTTAGCATTTATATAATTTTGTCTAAATCAATTAATATGTATGTATGTTAGTTAGTTTTGTTATATTAAGTATTTATTTGATGAATTTTTAACTGAAAGTAACAATTCATCACACGGCAGTTAAAAATGCATTTTTTTTTTTTTGTTTTTTTTTTTTTTTTAACATTTTACTTCCTTTTTGTTGTTATTAAATATTGTATGTATGTTGTTTATTGTTTGAAATATAATTAAAAGTGTTTAAAATACTTATTAGGAGATTTTTGTAATGTATAGTTATGCGTTTATGTACATTATATAGCTTTGTTTTTTTTTTTTGTTGAAATTTATGTACTATGTTAATGTATATATATAGAATTAAGTAATATTATATATTATATATGTAGGTATGTATTAGTTTGGTAAAAGGCAAATATTAAGCAATTGTTTTTTTTATTTTTTCGTTTTCTAATTAAATAATGTGCGGCTATCTAATTGTCAAAAATGTTTCTATATATGACAAAAAATCTAAAATTGAAAATATTTTCAAAAGGTTTTTTTTTTTTTTTTATTGAATTTGATCAGCCAAAATTTTGCCTAATTTAAAGCATTTGTTTAATTAAAACTTTTTTTTTTTTTTTGAAATGGTTGAAATTTTTATTATCATTGTATGGTTGGTTGTAATTGTTGTAAAAAGTTTTTTTTTTTTGGTATATATATATATAAATGTATTTATTATATATTGGTTTTAAGTAACGATTTGAATTTGAAACTAAAGTTCGGTAAATACAGGACTCTTATAGGACTAATATTATATTATAGAGTAATTCTTTTTTTTTTTTTTTTCCATAATATTTTAATTATAAAGTTCGATTAATTTGAGGATTTTTTTTTATCAGTTCAATGTTTTATAGTTCAAGGACTAATATATTGATTTTAATTATATTAAGATTTCTAGAGAAACTAGATTTTTAATGAAACATTATTTGTATAAATGTTTTTTTGATAATTTTATGGATGATGATAGCCCCTAGACTTTTATTAAATAATATTTTTTTTTAGTAATTTTAAAATTGGTCGCAAGGATCATATATATGACCGTATACAGGACCGTATAACTAAAAATTTTTTCTATTAGAAATGTTTACGATCCAAGGAGAATTTAATTAACACTTTCTTAATTGATTTTCTCATATAACTATATACTGAAGAAGATCAAATATGGCAAACAAAGGTTGTTTTCGAAATTTAGTGAATTTCATTAAAAATTATCAATAATTTTTGAATAGATTGCTTTAGAGAGATGTAACAAAAGGCTGCTGGAAATAGTACCGCAAAAAAAAAAAAAAAAAATCCCTCAAAAAAGTTGGTGGATTATATCATTATGAAATAACACAACAAATTTAAAATTAAATATTCCCGCATTAAAGTCAAAAAATCCTCCAAATTAAAATTAAATAATTTTCGAAATTTTTTTAAGATGTTATCTAGTAACAAAACTTGAACAGCATATATTAATTAATCACAACATTTGCACGAAAAACAGAAGGGATTTTAAAGTTGGCTACAAAATCAGGGTATTCCCCTTTCCCAGAATATCTTCATATACATACATATGTATATGCGATATTCCGAATTAGAATCTCTTCATAATTATGAAAATGAAATAATAACCCCTCAAAATAATGAAATAATCTCTAAAATATGTTTTTTGGGGGTTATTTTATTTGCAAAAAGGTCCCAAAAAGAGAATGATACAAGACCGCGAAAAAATGGAATAACGCCCCAATTTTTGCGGTGTTATTTAATTATTCTTTGGGTAATTATTTTTTGCTGTATTTTGTATATAGTAAATTGTGAAAAAGTGTGTGCCATAATTTTTATTTTTAAATGATAAGCAATCAAAAAGTTATGAAAGTGTGAAGTGATTTAAAAAAAACACAAAATTTTTGCCTCAAACTCAATTTTCTTTAAAAACACCCTGCATTTGAAGTACTTTTTATACCATATTTAGAATTCATATTGTTTTAGAATTCTAAACGTAATAATTTTTCTCTTCTTCTTCTAATATCTTTTTCGTTTTTGAAATATTTAAAAAAGGGGGATTGTCGGGGTTGTTGTATTAAAAGCGGAATTTTGAATATCATAATTTTGAACTGGCGGAATTTTGAATTGCCGGAATTTTGAATTATTGGGATTTGAATGTCGGAATTTTGAATTGTCGGAATTTTGAATGTCGGTATTTTGAATATCATCCGAAATTTAAAACTTCGAATTAAGGAATATTGAAAAATTTTTGATTTATTTTGTCATTTTTTTATAGTTTATTTTTTTTTTTTTTTAAGTGGAATTAGATTTTACAGAATAGAAATCCTCTGTGGGACATAATAAATGGGACATATTGTATTGAAATAGTATGAATAATTGTTGATCAATTCGATTTAATTAACTAATTTTAAATTTCTTTATTGGATTTTTTTTTGAAAAATAATATGGAAAAATTTAAAAGAATTATGATTATTAGTCGTTCTGTATTGAACCGATCTTGATAGTTCTTTAAAAGGGCGTATAGTTATAAATTTAAGCAATATATAAATTTAAGTTTTATTTAACGCAATTCTAAATAGATATTAATTGGAGTTTTTTTTATTCATTTTTTTCTATATATTTTTATAATAATCATTATGAAACTGATTTTAATTTTAATTAAAAATTATAAAATACATATATTATTATAACAATTCCTAAAAGTTAACTTTCAGAATTCTTAAATTAATTGTAAAACAATTATATAGTATATTAGTTATTAATAGTATATTAATTAAAGTTTAAATGATTTTAAGTTAAGAAATCAAAATGATTAATTGATTGTTAATTTTTTCATTTTAAATTTTTTTTTAAATGAAATTAATAAATTTGATTTTTCAATATTTAAATATAATTTGATAGCATGATTTTTATATTGTTTCTATTTTTACAGGGTAATATAAATATAATAGTAAATAATTAATTTAAAATTATATTCGAATATATAATTAAATTAATTTTAAAATTTTATTATTAAAATAATATTTCAATTTATATAGAAAAAATATGTACTATTTTTTTCTTTTTGTGGTGGTGGACGAAATTAATAAAAATGATATTAGCCTATGTCTGTCCATAATATTTATTTACTTGTGTTTTATAAAGTGAATACCGAATCATCAATTTAAAAAAAAAAAAAAAAAAAAAAAAAAGAAAAGGAAATTTAAATGAAAAACTCAAAACTCAATTTATACAATTTTATTTTAATTTTATTTAAATTTATAATAATTTATCTTGCAAAATTTTTGTACGCAGCAACGCAACTTTGGAAATCACGGAAATATAGAAAATCATATTTTTTTTTATACTTTATATTAAAATCTTAAAAAAAAAAGAAGATATTATGATTGAACATTACCAATTTTTTTATCCACTGTTTCCAATTTATCGATTATAATTAAATTTAAATACTAATAATGGTATATATATAAATGTTTAATAAATGTTATAAAGAATGTTTTAAAGTTTATAAATCGGAATTTAAAAATTCATATTTTTATTATATTAATTATATATAAAAAAGATAAAATCATATTAATTTTAAAATATATGAAATATTATAAGATAATGATTATGTTATATTCGAGAACAAAATGGCTTAAATTATAATATTTATATTTAAAAAAAAAAAAAAAAAAAAAAACATATAATAAATTTGAAAAAATTAATATTAAAAATATTTAAATAGAAAAAAAAAAGAAAATTAATAAATAAAGCAATAACTAATGTATACATTATTATACTCATATGGTAATTTATTATTTTTTAATAATTTATTTTCATTTTATATTTATTAATATCATATAAATATATATAATATTATATATATATTTATATACGCATAAATATCATATAATTCATGTATATTATAGGATGAATAAAATTTTATTTTTAATCAGTATGTCAATATGACATATTAATTTTTTTTTTTTTCTTTTTTTTTGTATTAAATATATATATTTTATTTTCATATAATGTATAGATATTAATAATATATAAATAATAATATAACAATTTGTTTTATTTGCTTGTTTTGTTTTTAATATGTTTTTTTTTTTGTTTTTCTTTTTTTTTATAATTATTATTAATAGATCTAAAAATTATTAATTGAATTGCACCATTAGTTTTTTTTTTTTCTTCTTTTAATTAATTTCTTATTACTAATATATATATATATATATATATATAAATGTTTTATTAATACATAATAATATTCTATAATGTATGTATTTTAAATATATTCCTATATTATATTAATTTTTTTTTTTTTTTGTTTTTTTTGAATTTATTTATTTTTTGTCTAAAAATAATTTATTTTTGGTTTTATTTTTGCATTTTGAAAGTTTCTTTTTTTTGTTTTTATTTATTTATTAATTTATTTATATTTTCGCTAAGTTTTCTATATATATAAAGTTTTTTTTTTGTTTTTTTTTTTGTTTTTTAGATTAAAAATGTTTATTTTTTTTTTATTCATTTTCAAATCCCGTCGCTTAAGGTATTTGTCATTTTCCATTATATATGAATGCAATGTAATAATAATTCATGTATATAAAATCTACAATTTTAATAAATTTTCTAGTTGTTTTATTTTATTTATTTATTTATTTTTTTTTTTACTTTACTTAAAATTTATTAATTTTTTTATTTTTTTTTATATATTTTTAATTAATAGTATTAGTTTTGTAATTATTAATAGAAATTAACATAGGCCAGTATTAATGAAAATTAAATTTATTCATGAAAGATGTTAAAAATAAAATTAGACAAAAAATTAATTTTAAGTAATAAATTAAATATTTTGGTTTTTTTTTTTTTTTTTATTTAATAAACAAAAGAAAACAAAGTATAGGTATTGAAAGAGAAAGAAAACTTGTATTTTTTTTTTATAATTATTCAGCTAATTTCGATTATATGGTATTATTTTTTCGATATTTTTTTTTGTGTATTCAAACAACTCTTTGTATAAAATGCGCAATATTATAAAGTTGTAATAAATAAAATTTTCGCTTAATGGTATATGTATAGTTAATATGATCTAAGTCAAAATAATAAGATCCAGTCAATTGTTTACTCTTTTCGATTGGATTCTTTAGAAACTTTTTCGTTCTTTTTTTCTACTAAAATTCAATTTCTTATAAATTTTTTGAAATTTATTGAAAATAATGGAATTCTTAATTATAACATTTTACTTAAAAATATTTAACAACCGATATGACTTGGACATTTATTGCTTAGCTTATTTTGAAAACATTATGTAAAACTCTTTAAATTTGATATGATTTTGATAAAAATGAGTGAGTTTAAAAGGAAATAATGGTTTAAAAATAAATTCATTATATTTAAAGTAAATTCAAATGTATTTTGAAAAATAATTTCAAACCTATAGTTATTATTAATTAATTAATAATATAATTTTTTTTTTGTGTATATTAATTAAATTATTAGTATATTCTATGTTATACTCAAGTGTTTGTTTTTGTTTTTTTTTTTTTTTTGTTAATTTTGGAAATAAAATAAAAATATTCATGAAATTTTTTTTAAGGCCCAATGTATATTCTTCATTTTTATTTTAAATTATTACCGTTATTACAGACCTATGTAAAATTCCGTTTTCTTTAATTATTAAAAAATTAATAATTTTCAATAATGTAATTTATGTTTAGTATTTAATATATTTTTATTTTTTAATTAATTTTTTTTTTTTTTTTTAATTTAATAATTCTTTTCGAAACTGTAGAAAGTATAGAACTTTTGTATTTTTAATAAGTTTGTTTTTATCTAAAGAAAGCGTGTACTATATGAATGTCTATATATAATGTATAAATTATGTATTAATGTTTTTCTATGTTATATACATAAGTATATTTAAATTTTAATTATTATTTTATTTATTTTTTTTTAATATAATTTTTATTTAATTATTTTATTTTTAACATTTTGTTTTAATATTTTAAAGAAATAAGTATGTATGTATATGTTTCATGATATATTGCTGTTTTCATGATTATTTTGTTTTGTTGTTTTTTTTTTTTAATAAATTTTATTAATTTTATTTGTTTATTTATTTACTTTTGGTAATTTTTAAAATAAAATTTTAATTTTCAATTATTGTATCAGGAAAAAAAAAAAAAACGGAAAAATTTAGAAATAAAATTTGAAAAATCTGTGGTGATTTTTTTTCAATTTTAAAGAAAACACAAAAGAAATATTTATTAAGAAATGGCGTTAATTTATGTAAAAATATAATATAAGAGCTTAATTTTATATGTTTTACTTACGACAAATTTGCATAGTTGTTCATATTACAGGGCTTTAAAAATAATATCTTACAAATATTAACAAATATTTTTCAATTTATTAATTTTAATAGACTCTAATATAGGTCTTAAACCGAGAGAATTATAATATTTTATAACGGTAAATTTAAATACCATTAACGGTAAAATTGTAAACAACTATATGTAATTTTTATTTACATATATAAAATCTATTAATAAATTTCCTGTCTACCTATTTAGATTGAAAAAATGTTAAGTGGAAGCTGAGATATAAATATTTGGGCAAATAGGATTTTTTAGTCGTTTTCCAACTTTGAGGAGCGATAATTTTGTAATAAGTAGGACTAAATAAAAAACTTATTTCACAATATTAATTTTTTGCATTAAATCCTTTCCATGGAGAACATTTTATTGCTTCAACTTAAAAGGTGTAGGAGTTTTCAAAACAGAGGTACTGACTCACATATTAAATATTTTCAAAATTTTTTTAGGAAAACTAAGTTTTTTCTAATAAAAGGTGTTGCCTTTTCTTTTAAATTTTTTTTCAAATATAAACTTTGGACATATTGTATATACCACTTGTATGGTTATATCTTTAACGATTTTTCGATAATAGTGGGTTTTAAAAATTTTTTAATTTTAAATTTTGTGCCACAGACTAGACTAAATAAAAAGGATATTATAATTGAATTTACAACTGAAAATCTGCTTATAAATACCTTAAACTTTCCTTTTTGTGGCTTTGTTATTAGATTTTAAACTGTTTTTATATTTTTTGTTCTTTTCTTTTTTATATTTCTTCAATATTTTTATTTAATTTAATTTAATTTTTATTTATTTAGTATTAACTTTTATTAATTTACTAATGTATTTATTTATTTTATTTTAATTTTGTGTTTAAAGTTGATTTGGTTTTATTGTTTTAATACAAACTATTTTCTTATTTGTTAATGTTATATATTGTGTAATTTTCTTCTTTTTTTTTGTTTTGTTTTGCTAGCTTTGTTTTAAAAAGTTTTTTTTTTAGTTTTTGTTAACCGTTGTTTTTTATTATTAAAATATTGAATACTGAATAAAATGAAGAGATCATATGAAGAGTTAAAATTGAGAGTTAATATGAAAAGTTAAAATAGAGAGATATTATGAAGGTTATAATGGAGAGATATATGAAGAGTATGATAAAATGGCGACTTTAAAATCAATTTGAGTAATTTAATAATAATAGAAAAACAAAAAATATATATTTCTCTTCATATTAAGATCAAATAATTCATTACAGTATTTACTCAATTTAGTATATGAGTCATACTCTTAAGTTCATTTTTTGATATTAATTTTATTTATATGTATGTATGTATGTATGTATGTATGTAGGTATTTTAAACCAAATCAGTGTATTTATTTATTTATAAATGACTTTATTTATTTATTTTTTGATGATTTATGTTTGTTTTTGAATGATTTTTGTTTTTTTTAGTATAGCTTTCTATTACTTAAATTTTTTTCTTATATTTTTTGTATTTATTTTTAAAATATATTTGGAATTATTCTTTAAATTCCAAACTTTATTATTGTTATATATATTATATTAATAGTATTTTTTTTTTTTTTTTGGTGTATACCAGTGAAAATTTTCTTCATTGTTTCAATTTAATATGTATAGAAGTTTTAGTGTTTTTTTTTTTTATACATATATATATATATATTATGTAAGTATAATGTATAGAAGATTTCTGTAAGTTTTAGAAAAATGTAAAAAAAACAAAAATTTATTAAAATCAAAAAAAAAAAAAAAATTGATTAAAAAACAAAAAAAAAAAAAAATAAATATATAAATAAATTTCATTAATGTAATGCGATTTCAGTTCGAATATACCAGCTTTATTTTTTAATATTGGATAAAAAAATTATGAATAATTCAAAATTAATAAAAAAATATTCATGTTTGTAAGATAAACGTATTGCAAGGCTTTATTTCTCAACTTTTTAGAAATTATACCAAAGTATTCTTTTATTTTAAAATTTAGATTTAAATTTATTATGTTACTTAGCGGTTCGGTTTTTATCAATTTTCATCAATGTTTTTTTCATCAACTTTCATCAATCAATGTTTTCATTAATTTTGCCAAAATTAATTTTTATAATGTATATCTTTCGATAGATATTTTACTTTTTTATTCCTTCCTTTAGAATATGAGTCATTAAAATAAATGAATTAGATTAGTTAAATTGAAATTGAACATAAGTGTTAATTTTTTAATTTATTACCACTTTTTTGAGTTGCCAGAGAAAAAAAATTTGGCGAAAAAAAAGTACATTGAAATTAAATCAACCGTATTTTTTTTTAAATAAATTTTTTTAAATAAATTTACTACTAAGGTATATTAATAAATTTTAGTTTGATCTGAACTGTATAATAACGTAATGGCTTATATAAGTATGCAATAATCCAAACAAACGTTTTATAAATCTTAAATGTGGCTTAAATGAAACGAAAATATAATTAAATATTTATAAGAAATTTTGAGGCATGTTGTTGTTTTAATGTTAAATGTGTATATAATGAATTAATATTATTTAACAGAAAATATGTGTGTAATTTTTTAATCCTTATATTATAAGTCTAATAATTGGATCACCATTATTTCAACAAAAAAAAAAAAAAAAAAAACAAAACTTTGAAACTCAGCATTTGTAATTACTTAATTATATATTAAACATATTACGAATACCCGAATTTTAGCAAATGATAATTAAATAAATTTATGACCCAATAAGACAAAAAGTAATTAAATTAATATATATTAATTTAAAGTATTAAAATTTTTTTTTCTAATTGAATAATATCTATTACATTATTTTCTATTTTTTTTTTTTTTTTATTTTTTTAATTTTTTTTGGTTTTTCATTTTTTTTTTTTTTTTTTTGTTTTTATCACAGCATTTAACGTGATTTCTTTTAAAGATAATAAAAATATTATTGTTTTCTGTTTTTTGTTTTTTTTTTTATATATTTTCTTTTTAATTTTATAATTTAATTTGCTTTATTATTTCGATGATAAATACAATATTAAATTTAAATTGAAAAAAAAAAAAGTTTATTTTAACAGATTTAAAAAATTAGTATAACGGATAAAAAGAAAAAATATTTGTATAATAAATATTTTAATATAGCTATGAATTAATATAATTAAATTTTAAATAAAAATAACTATTTATTTTTCGAACAAAATTATTAATTTAAAAGTAATTTATTAATCATTATTACATTTAATTAAAAAAAAGAAAATATGTATTTAAAAAAAAAATAATGTAATTAAAAAATAAATATAAATATTAAGTTTTTTTTTCCTACGTTTATATTTAATTTATTTTAAATTCCGTTATGTTTTTTTTCATATTAATAATTTAATTTGGCAGCTATTATAGCTTACTAAAAAAGAAGCTGAACAATATTGTTTTATTTGTTTTGTTAAATATCGAAATAAATTTTAATAAATTTTTTGTTTTTATTAAATATACATTTTATTAATTTAATATATATAAATATAAATGTATGTTACGTAACCATTTTTAAAGTAACTAATTTTAAATCTAAATTATTTTTAATTTAATATTTTTTTTTAAAATTTTTTATTTTAATTAATTAATTATATATATTATGTACATTGATGGACATTATTACGACCAAGATTAAAAAATATTTTAATATATTGAATATAATAATAATAATTATTATTAATTTTTATTTGACACAAAATAAATAATAAAATACATTATTAATAATAATTAATAATCAATTAATTATTTATGTATTATGATCTAAACTATTAATAAAAAATTAACAATAATTGTTTAATAATAATTTATATTACAATAAAATGGTTGTGTCATCGAAAAATTAATATTGGGAGAAGAATTTTGTCCACCAATATATTTATATATTTTTTTTTTAATTTTTTTTAATTAAACTTTTCTGTAGTAATAAAGAGAATTTCTTTTATGGTTTGTTTTTTGTTTAATTTTAACTAGAATTTCTTTTTAAATTATTTTGTAATAAATGTACTTATTTTTTCATAGTTTTTTTTTTTTTTATTTATTCATATTATTAGTTTTTAATTGAAAAGTTTTTACCGTTTTTTCTTTTTACCGTTATTTTATGTTATTAGTTAATTAATAATTATTGCCCCTACTTTTGTTATAAATTAATATATTATATATTATTGCTATAATATTTATATAATATAATTTTCTAAAATTATTTTATAAGTTTTTTTTTTTTATTTAATAATTTTTTCTTCATAAAATGCGTAACTTTTTTTCTGATACAATGTTTTTGTTTTTTTTTTTTAATTTGAAATCACATTCTGGCTTATTTTTTTTTTCTAAATTTAAATATTGTTTTTTTTTGTTTTTTGTTAATTTAAATTTAATTAATTTCTTTTTTTTTTTTTAAATAATAATTGATTGTTAATCTTATATTAATTAATATATATTTGTTTTAAATGTGTTTTTTTTTATTATAATTTATACATATTTTTTTGTTTAAATTTATTAATTAATTTATTTTTTTTTTATATTATTTTGTTAATTATATTTATTTATTATGTTTTATTGTTATTTTACTAAACTGACTTATATGATTGCTTTCGTTCTGTTTGCTTTTGGTTTTTTTTTTTTTTAAATAAAATTTTAAAGAGAAAAAAAAAATTTAAATAAAATTTAAGTTTTTGTTTTTTTTTTTTTAAATAGGTTTGATTTTATGTGTTGTTTTTAAAGTTTTTTTTTTTATTGTATACAAGTGTTTTTTCTTTTTATTAATATAATTTTATTTTCATATATTTCAATTATATTTATTTAGTGTTTTTGTTTTTAATAGTTTGAATTAAATGTAAAAAAAAAATAAAATTAAAAGAAAATTTAAAATTAATATAAATAAATGAAAGGTAACAAGTAAACAAGCTAAAAAAAAAAATAATCGGAAATAAAATTGATTAATTTGCCTTTTATTAATAAGGGCATTAAACATTCAATATAAACATTTATAATAATTTCTAAAAATATAATCCAGAAATTCAGAAATCCAGAAATTTTTCTAAAAAGAAGTTTAAAGAGAAATAAAAATAAAATATATTAAAAGTAGAAAATTGTTTTAAATTTGGCTTTAGGCTCATGATTAAACAGAACAACAATTATTTGTCTCTTCGATTAAAAAGAATATTTTTAAACAAAAAAGAAGACAATATTTTGGACTACTATTAAAAAGATTCGATTTTATTTTTAAAAGATTGCATTTACATTTATTATATAAATATTTCGAGAAACAATCTTATCTAAACGAGGTAATATTAATGTTTGTATTTGTGGCTTCTTTATTCTTTCAAGTGTTAATTGTATATGTTGTACATTAGATGAAAGATATAAGAATACAAAAATATGTAGATACGTTTGTGCTAATATACCGATATGATAATGTCTTTAAAAAAAAAATTAAATCTACCGTTCAAACAAATTATTTATGAAATTGTTATAAAACTTAAATTAATTAATTTGAGGAACCGGAAATGTGAAGTTTCTAGCCATTAAATCAATTTTCTAAAACTCTTATTAAATTTTCTATAATATTTATTAATGCAAGAATAAATCATTTCAGTTTTAATTAAATCATCGGATTTATAACATACGATATACTTTTAAATATTAAGAAAATTGAATGAGTATGAAACTATATTAATTAATTTTTTTTTTTGTAGCCTTAAAAACTTGTTTTCTTTCATTTATATTAAAATATTATTTATATATTTTTAATTCATAAATTTATTTAAATTTTGAAATTTTACTAAATATTTTTTTAGATTTAATATAATTAATATAAAATAAAAATTATATATAAAAAAACACAATATATTAATATTAAATATAAATATTTTTTATATTATTTTGAACTATATTAGTAATTATAACAAATAGATAATAACAAGAAAGAAAATGTAAATAAAAAAAAAAAAAAATGTAATAATTAAGTTATTAATTCAGTCTTGTTTGTTTTTCTGCAAATAATAAATTAATTTTTATATTATGTATGTAATAGTTTTATTTTAATAAAAAATTAAATATATTATATAAATAATGTAAGTATGAATATGTTTCATACTCATAATATTTTTTTTTTATTAATTCTTTTATAAATGCTATCGTTGTATTTTTTTATTAAATAAATAAATATTTAATTTTAAATTATTTTTGTTTTTAATAATCTGTATAACAATAATAAATTTTTAAAATATTATTTAACTTAATTTTCGTACAAATGTTGTATTTTATATTAACAAATGTATATATATTTTTTTTATTGTATTATTAATTTTGTGTTCTTTTTTTTTTTTTATTGTATAAAGTATAAATTTAATAAGCGCGCAAAAATAAAGTAAATTTTTTTTTTTTTGTAATTTTATAAAGATTAAAAAAAAAATTAATAGATAATAAAAATATAATTAATAAATAAATAATGAAGAATAAAATTTTACAATATTAAACTTATAATTAAATTAATAATTAAATTTATTTGTGATATTTTTTTTATTAATTGTTTTTGTTATTTGTTGTTAATTATTTTTGTTTTTTTTTTTTTAAATATGTTTTTTAGTTTTATGTTTAATCGAACTGTAATTAAATTAAAAATAAATAATAAATTAATTGTATATTATTATAGCATAATAAAATTAATAATTATATAATTACGTAGAAAATCATTTCATGTTTTTTTTTTTTTACTAAAGAACTCATTGTGATTTCTTAGTACCTATTTAAAAGTTAAATAAGATATCTCATATAAAATAATATTTTACCATGTACTCCGCCAAAATTGATATTATAGGATATTATAATGTAAAACTATTTTAACTGGGACTTACTTAAATTGGAATAAAAATATTATATTCTTGCATTTTTATGATAAAAATAACTGTAACGGAATATTTATATTATTCATTAGGAACTCTTAATTTTTTATACTCCTATTACTCCTATTACTCCTATTACATCACAGATATTGTAAGAACTTAGTCGATCGTTGAATATCGTAGGCTATTTTGTGACATCATAAGTATTAAAAGCAAATTGTTGTTGAGACCAATATTTACAGATTATAATAGGAGCCACGAGATTCTACCTTTCTTTTGAGAATTTAAAGGTTTGTACCACTCCTACCAAGTTCAGTAGTTCCGCAGTTTCCTAAGAACACACTGTGTGCTCGGACAAGGTGGACCTCGAAAATAATCTATACTACCTATGTATACAAAATTTTGGAAATTTTAATGCCTATTGTTGTGTAAGATGTGTTTCACAAGAACTATTTCCTAACAATACTGTGGAAACGTTAAATGACTGTTTGGCATATAGAGTCTAAATTTTGGTAGTACTTAGGAAGTTTGTCGAAAAGGAAACTCAATCTAAACCCTCCGCGAGGGTGCTGACCAGAAATGGTTAGGTACTAAGGGAAAGGTAAACCGAGTCTGTCTTTATGTATCTAATATTGACCCCTCGGTTTTTATCGGGACTATCGATTTGGCGTAAACTTTGGCCGGTTTCAAGGTGTTATACGATCCGTTCATACGAATCTTTGCATATGGCGAACCAATCATTTCTTCGTGCTCGTGGGCTCCAAATTGGAACAATTTAAAAAGGTTAAGAAAAAGAGTTAGCCGGCACTTACCAAAAATCGACAAGCAAAGCGAACAAACCAGACACTAGTAGTGCTAAGGAAAGTCGCGAACTGCAACCAAACAGGGCACGCAAAGTGTGCCCGTCGAACCAAGCCTTGTTTTCTAAACGGTCGGCTTACAAAATAATTGAGGAGTTAAGCTCACTCAATTTAGAACAATTATTAGAGTCTCAAAGGAGCTTATTAACCTGGGCTAAAACAGTAATAGGACAGGTTAAGCCTGAAGAAGGACAAATCCCAGGTTCATCAAAAGACCTTATGTCCCAGAGACATAGGTCACAAGATGGACCACAAGGTAATACCAAAAAGCTGTGTTTCTAGAGAACTACCAGGTAACCAAACCGGTCAATGAAATTGCTAAAAACAGTTTAATTCTGGCAATCATTGATGAAGAATTAGAGGATGGTGGTATTTTTCCCAGCAACTGCAAAAAGGTTGTTGTTGCTTTAAACATAACCTTCTTTCAGGTACTGGAAGAAAATTCGGGACCTCCATCCTCGGGGACGCTAGCTCCACCCTCAGGGACAGGGACCCCCAAGGACCACGTCAAATTGACAGCCTGTGCGAATCAGAGATCTGTAAATCTCTCCAAGCAGACGATAGGGAATGTAGGAGGTCTTTTTCCAGATACCAAACTAAAAACCGTATGCAAGGGGGAAATCCCTAGCAGGCCAAGGGCAAAGATGTGGATTCCTAAAAAACGTGTCGAATTATCAAAATGATGAGGCACAATTATCAAGACGATGAAAGTCTCAACTGTCCAACTTCCAGCATACAATTGGAAGGTAGCCAAGCTAGGGGAAGTAGTGGAAGAATCCCGACAGGCGCTTGTCATATTCAATAAGAACTCCCTACAACCCCTAGCAAAAGCAAAAGTGGTTATAAGCTACGGCTTGACGGCGGTAACGTTGAAGGTATATAAGAAGGACGAGGAGGAAGCCTTAAAGGACATAGGTGAAGGCCAAGTCAACCCCAAGAGGCAGACTCTGATCCACCCGATGTTGTTGAAGCAGCATCCTCGTCGGCTCCAGAAAGGATGGACGCGGCATCCTCAAGGTTGATTACGAAGACGACCTTACATCCGTTTCTGATAGCTATCATGACGTCAAAAGCTTCTCTATGGATTTCGAGGATAAAGGTAACACTAGGGCGGTGGAGATTAAGGATTGCTCAGTTAATGAAGCTACTCCAAACTAATCTCCATTACTCCAAAGCGGCTTCTGCCGCACTTGAAATCCATCTCAGAAAAACGGGAAAGAATATTATCTTCATCCAAGAGCCATGGGTGGCAAAAAACAGGTTCATTGACTCAAAATATCAGGTTATACATTGTTGTATAATAAAGAAGTATACAAACCTTAAGCGTGCATACTTGCTAAAAATACTTTAAATTTCTATTTTATGTTCAATTACAATGATGCTGATAGTGTAGCGGCAAGCCTAAAGCTAAAAAACTTAACGCTCTGGGTTGTTGCGGTGTATCTTCCTCACGACTCGCAGGATCTGCTCCCTCCATATAATCTTGCAGGTTTTGTAGCGGAAGGATAAACATTGGAGTCATCATTAACTGCGGCGCGAATGCTCATCATGACATTTGGCGTAGCTTGGATACCAATGAAAGAGGTGAGTTACTTTTTGATTACATTTTAAGTATACTATAACCGTGGTAGCGAACCTACCCTCGTTACTAGTAATAGGCAGTAAATTCTAGACATAACATTAGTCTTAGACTTTATTTAATCTAAAATAAACTCATGGAAGGTTCTGATGGTCATTCCTCTTTAGAAATCTGTTCCTTTCCTTTCACCTTCGTTCAATTGAAAAGGAACAGATACCTATCGTAGCCTTAAGATAAGTCACTAGAACAAATACAGGGAGTACTTAAAGACAACGCTTACTTTAATAACCCATGAAACTTCTAAAAATATCCAGGATTTAAATACCTTAGTAAACTTTTTTACTAAGGCATGTAATAAGCCCTTAGAGCATTCGTGTTCCATCAGTAAGCTTATGGATAAACGTAAATCACCTTGGTGGAATGGTGAAATCAAAGCTCTAAGAAAAGATAGTAGGAAGGCTTTTAATAAAGTCAAAGAAAACAAGAAGTACAGGACCAGAGATTTTATAGAGAGGCTTCTAGTCAGTACAAAAAATCACAGGTACAAAAAATCAGGTAAAAAAAGAGATATCTGGAGACTATTTTGTGGAGGTATAGGAAATGTCTCCGAGGCATCTAGACACAGGAAAATTCTATTGATAAATCCCATGGTTCTCAGTCTTCTTAAAAAAGAGAATGGCAGCTCAGTTATCACAAGCGAGAGGTCGTTAGAATTACTATTAATAACCTTCAAGTCCCTACTATCTACTATATCAGAGGTAGTGGTTACTGGAGATAAACTGGGTTATAGATAGTTTCAAACCATTCAAGTTCAGTGGACGGCATAGTATTACACTCACGAAAATACTGCAAACTTCATCTACTACCCTGGCTTGGCTAAAAAGCATTTTCTGTGGTTGCCTCAATTAGGGGCATATCCCAGACAAATGAAAACAGTTGATGGTAGTATTCATACCTAAGACCGGTAAAAGTAGTCACCTCTGCGAAAGACTTTTGGCATATAAGCCCATCATCCTTCTTTCTAAAAACCTTAGAAAGATTGATCGACATCCATATCCGCTGCAACTTGGATGAAAATCTGTTGTCAGCCTCTCAACATGTTTACTGTAAAGGAAAGTCAGTGGATATCGCATTCCACACCTTGACTACCTCCATTAAAAGATCATTAAATTGCAAAGAGTATAATGTCATCGAGGCAGCAATTGTAAACGCACTAATAAGCTTAAGAGTAGAATCGGAGTAAGAGCAGTGATAACTAATATGCTTAATAGCAGGGTCATCAGTGCCGCTTCTGCAAAAAGGTTTTCAAGGAGAGGGACTCCGCAGGGAGGGGTGCTATTTCCTACTCTTTGCAATACAGTGGTAAATTAACTGTTTAAAATCCTAGAAAAGTTGGGCTGCACAACAATCGCCTATACGGACGATGTTGCTATCGTTGCCAGTGGCAAGTTCCCAGATAGTCTCAGGGATGTTTTGTAACTTGCACTAAACAAAATCACAACATGGGTTAAAGATTGTGAAGTGTCAGTAAATCCACAGAAAACTGACCTAGTCTTCTTTATAAGGAAATATAAAGTTCCGTAAGTAAAGCTGGCCTTGCTAAATGTCTCCGCTCTTGCCTTTAGCGATACGGCGAAATTTCTGATTCTAACATCGAACAAAGAAGCGTTTTTCCTGTAAAAAAAATACGCATATTGTCAAATAGTCAGGCGGTGTGAAAATCTCTGGAATCAACATGTACTAGCTCGAAAACTGTAATAACCTGCCGCGAATTTCTTAACGAAATGGCCAGGCAGTTTAGCATTCAGCTTATGAAGGCATTCCGAGAAATGAAAAAGCTAGGGATATCTCTATCCACAAGCAAAACGTTATTTCAAAAGGAAATAACGGATATTGTAAATAGCAAATGGTAAAACTTGATCTCGTACAATATTACAAAACTGATATGACCTAGAGCCGATTTAGGACGATCAGGTTTCTCTTAAAAGTGCAGATATTGGATCATTGTCTAATAGGAAAGCATGCCAAAAGCTTTGGTGTATATTCACAAACGACTACTGTACAGTCTGCAAAGAAGAAGAAGAGGAGAAAACAACTCTTCATCTCCTTTGCCCATGCTCACCTTTGTCGGCTAAAAGAAACACCTATTTGGGGTAATGGGTGAATTGCATAAAACAGAGCTTGAACTCAGATATCGCTTTTTTAAACAAATACTACACTTGAACTGACAAAAACCAGAAATTGGCGTTAACGAGTGGTATAGAAAAGTTTTTATGTGATATCACAATGGACCAAATACGGTCTATGTATGTCTTTTTGCAAGCCACTTTAACTTAACCTAACCTAGGAAGTTTGTGACATAAGTATATACATAATTGCGATGGAGAAACTATTGAAAAAAGCAACACGAAGGATAAAAGCTCTATTATTTTGATGATAAATTTTTTTAAATTAAGCACAATGTCAAAGTGATAAATAAATTTTTGTTATAATTATTGTATACAATACCTTTTGAAAAATATGACTTAGGTACATGCTTAACGACGTTAAACTAAGTTTTAAGTAAAAATTGAAATGATTTTCTAAGAAATTTTAATAAAATGAAAAATTTTTTTTTTCTATTAAATCAATTAGAATAAAATGTTTACATACCAAAAAATGTGGTGCTGAAAACAATACAGCAAGTGTTGCAATTATTGTAAACAGCGTAAATATTATAAGGCACAATCGGTCTACTACCATTGCAGCAAATTTCCAATCACGAGTTACATCATTGCTTTCATCTTCTTTTTTAAGCTATAAAATATAAATATTTTAAATATTATTGAAAGAAAGATTATATTATAGTTTTAAATTTTAACTTTCTGTGTTTTTGAAATTCTTGGGAAAACATAACATTATACGTCGAAGATCTAATTATTAATTCTGGATTATTAAGTTGTTATTCAATTGAATTGTTATTGATATTGAATAACAACTTAATAATTCAGAATTAATAATTAGATCTTCGACGTAGTTTGAACCTAAATTTATTGAGAAGGTTTAATAATCTTGTATTAGCAGCATAATGGAACTATCAAAAGAACTTTAAAATTTATTTCTCCTTGTTTCTGTAACAACTTACGTAAGATGTATGACATTAACAACATTGTCAGATGTTTCAGAACAAAATTTAGCGATTTAAAGTTTTTTCTTCAAATTCAGTTGTTCAAAGATTTTTCTTCAGTTTTTCTACAGTTTTTTGTCGTGTTTTAAAATTTTGTGTTTTTAAAAAGTTTCTAACTATAAAATAACTACTAATTACTTACATGTTTCAACAACAAAATATACCAATATCGAAAATATTGGTACCCTGATTTTCTAGCCAAACTTTTATACCCCGAATAAATTTTCTTCTGTTATATTCGTTTAAAACAATTGAATTGTTTTTGTACAATTTTTTGATTTCAACTTTTGAAACGCCAGATTTTAAAACAAAAGACTTTAATAAAACAAGATTTAAAAAAAAAACCCACATTATATAATACACATACTTTTTAAACGTATATTTAGTACGTTTAATTTTTCTAATACAGAATAAAGCCTCAAGTTTTAAACAAACAAGGTAGAATGTAAACCAACGGTTTTTAAAAGCGCACATTTCCAAAAGATAATACAAACTGTTTAGAATTGTAACTTGAACAAAAATTTTAAAATTTCATGTAAATAAGAAAAATTTCATGTCTGGAGCTTTAGTTTTTATATCTTGTCGAAGTAAAATATGTACAGGTGCCTAAGTTACAGGTGTTTAAAAATAGCGAATTTTCCATTTTTGAACCCTAATAGCTCATAAACAGAGGGTGGTCCAATTTCTGAGCAAACTTATACTAATTCTAAAAGTTCTTTCTTGACTCAAAATTTCAAGCCTCTATCTAAAAGTGTGCCGGAGTTATGAAAGTAGAAAAATCATGCGATGGTTTTATATAACGGTAAATTTAAATGCTAAATTTAAAATAATTGTATAATTTTGATATTGATTTACAAAGTTAAGAAAAGCACCTGTCGAATGACGTTTTAAGATTGAAAAAATGTTAAGCAGAACATGAGATATACGTATTTAAAAATAGGGCTTTTTCAAAGTTTGTGGGGCTGTAGTTCCCTGATGGATGGGGCTACATGAAAAAGTTGTTCCACAAAATTATTCTTTTTATGAGACCTACATATGGTTAAAATTTTTTTTCTCTATCTTTAACGGTGTAGAACTTTTGTAAACAGACGGACAGACGGACGGACGACGGACGGACGGGCAGAGTGAAACTAATAGGCACGTTTTTTCAGATTTTTTTTTGAAATGTGCTAAAAACAGAAAGTTAAAAATTTATACTGTATTAATATTTTAATTATTCTAATAGTATTTTAATCAATAGGTGTACCTGATCAGTTATCCACCTTAATTCTTTTAATATAAGTGCTAATTCATATTCAGCTGAAGAGCTAAGACATGTATGTGAAATTGCTTCATGCATTCTTGGATCAACATTTATTGGACCAACACTACCTTCGTCTGCTCCTCTAAAATTGTAAATATTATTTACAAAAAAAAAAACTATAGATAAACCATAAAAATCAAATAAGTTTAAATAATTTTGAATTAATATAAATTATAAAAAAATCTTAACTAAAAACAATTTAAAAATTAATTTCAGTAATATCCATTAAGAAAGAGAATAGTGGACAAAAACTTTTGCAAGAATTTTGAAGTAAACAATACCCTTAATTAGGTCTGGTTGAATTATCTTTCCGCCAACCAAATTCATTTTTAATATTTTATTCTGTGGTGAAAAAATTCATTTGATTACGAAATCTGGGTTTCCCTCTTTCTTAGAATTTGTATATATATATATTTATTATATAATAGATATGGTGCTATATTTTAAGAAAGAGGTTTTGAAACGCAAGGATTGCCGAAGATATTTTGTATGTTTTGAATTTTTTTTTTAACTTTGTGAGTATTTTGAATTTGAGATTTTAATTTTGGTATTTCCAGCGCAACCCATATCAAATTTGGTAAATTACAAATGAATATAATTAATTTATGAAAAAAACCGGTTTGGAGGAGAAAAATGAATTTATTTCTCCATACATTTTTTTTGGAAAAGCTTTTTTATGCAAAAATTATTAACATTAGTAAACTCAAAAATGTAAAATTAGTATTTTCGAAAATGAAAAAAGATTTAAACTTATAAAACTCTGATGAAAAAGAGAATAGTTTTGTAATGATTTCATTAATTGCCTAGATGCTTCTCCTACTTTAAATTTTTTTAAAATTCACCCGTACTTTAATTCGTAAAGATATTGTTCGATTTATTATTATAATTATAGCACCTATCCCTGTTTCGGCATTAGTTTATTCTTCTACCTTAGATGCTTTGTATTTTGAACATTTATTTATAGAAATAAAATGTCGATGTGTATGTGTAAATTTCGATGTGTTTCGATGTGAGGGTTCTCTGAAGATATTTTTAATTAAGCTTTAAAAAAGTTGTATTATCGAGGAAAGTTGAGCGGACAGAATCTTTAATCAGTCGAATGAAGAATGAGGAATGTAGGCAGTTAAAGTTTTAGGGAGAAGGCGAATGGCGAGATTAAAAAGTTACGTAATTTAAATGATTTTATAAAGTTGCAGAAGATACATTAAGATAATTGTCGAAGGAGCAAACGCCCACTTCGGATGAATCATAGAAACAAAAGAAATGAAAACGTAACTAACTTTAATCTCGAATTATTAAATTATAAGTTTCAAATAATCAAAATCAGCACTCCTTTTACTTGGCTGAATAGAATCTGCTATTAATGGGAACACAAAAAGAATCTCGTGGGATATCAGAGTGAAAAAACGTTATAGATAACATCAAAGGAAATTTTATTAGAGTGAGTTTTGTATGAACAAAATTTCATTAGAGAAGAAACAGATAACAAAAAGCAATACGGCTGATTTAAGAGTTAAGGTATCTTAACTATTTTTTTAAACTTTGGTATTTTTTATTTTCTTCAATGTTGTTGAACGCTGTAAAAGATTCTTTTTAATAAAATTAACAACTGCTTAAAGGCATGATTAAAAAATTTTTTAATTTCATGCTGATTTTACCTGTAGACTGTACGATAATATGTTGGTTGGTGCGGTAACGTCGCACTAGCACACCTATGATTACATCGGTAGTCGTCATCGATGTCTAAAACATTAGCTAAAAGTGATTTTGATGATCTGGAAAATGTTTTTCAAAAAAAATTTAATATATATCATGAAAATGTTATATTGGAGCGATGTTTTTAGTATTAAAAACAAAAAAAGTTAGGATAGGTAATTTTTTAAATTTAGTTTTTAAAAATCTTTTATTAAATTAATAATCGATTATTTTTCAATTGAGAGCATTTACGTTGATATTTTAATTATTTTGAGAATGAAATAAATGCAAAAAAAAAAATTGATTTATAGAAAAGTTTATTTTAAGTTTTGAAATCTGAAAGTTTGACTTCCTGGTTCTTTTAATTATAACCTCATGAAAGAAGGTGTTATAGACTACTGCTACTAAATAGTAATAGTAATAAGTCGACTGATTGTTCCCTTCCAGTTCTCAGGTCAAAGTTTCCACATCCCTGGCCTATCCATTTCCATCCCTACACCCTAGCTAATATACTGCTTTTGCAGATACAAGTTTCATCCCATTATATTAGCTAAAGTAGGAGGTGGGTTTGGTCAGTAATCATTTGACACTGTCAAGAAGTATTCTTGATGTTTTTAGATGATTTTCACCTCTCTTAGGAAACAAAAAAAAAATCATGTAGATTTTGATGTAACAGTGTAAATTCTTTATTGTTTTCTGGATATAATGTTTCGTTTACGTTTATTTTTAGAGGATTGTTTTTATTATTTGGTCGAAGCCGAAAAAAATAGTTGGAAAATGTTACGATAATATTTAAAGAACCTCAAGGTCTATAATTATTATTTCTTTCTTTAAATTTTAATATAACCAGGCCAAAAAGGCCAGGCGTGAGTTGTGTACGTAGTCGTAGGTAGAGGTTTTAGCTAAGTCTTCATCAATAAAATCGTATTTAACACATTTATTTTAACTTATCAATTTCATCATGTAGCTATAGTACAACATGTAGCTATAGACTTGAAATAATAAAAAAAAATAATTTTTTAAAAAATGGTATATTAAAAAATAGTGATGTATTGAAAAATGAGTTATATAAATATAGTTCTAAAAGTTATATATATTTTTACACCCCCGCAAATCTAGACTTTAATCTTAAATCGTTGCCGGATAGCGGGTTCTAAATATTTAATCTGAAATAATGGATTCGTTGCGACAAGCTAAATCTGGTTTACTTTGTTTAGGTAATTTGTCCTAAAAATATTTTTCAGTTAGTTTGAAAATGTACTATTGGAAATTCTTGCCATAATTTAATGAAAAAATATTATCTACTAATAAAGGTCTCTCAACAGTGGTATATTATTTCTGCAAGAAACACCACGCATTTACTTCGATTTTCATAAGTTGCTTACAGAAGAAGTTATTGTCATTCCAAGTTGTAATATTTTCAGTTTTTTTAATTGAAAACACAATGTGCGTTTATTCAAAACGATTGCAGTAGAACAAGCAGCGAAAGAACTCTTCGGGAAAACTAAATTACATTTTTCAGGCTACAAATCCATTATAAGAATCCCACTCAGGCTTCACTCAGGTTTATCAGCAAACGAGAGTACAAATTCGACAAATTTACTCTAGCCAGACCTTGTATGAATGTAAAGTATGATATTAATGTAATGTAATTTAATGAATTAGCACTACCTCATAGTGAAATAAACGACCAAGTGCTGGGTTAAATTCAAGGCAACAGAAAGCAGCGGTGAAAAGGTAAAGAAAGTTCTGAAACTAAACAGGGTAGACCTCAGACTTTATAGCGGAATCAGCAAAGCGCACACAATGAAAGAATAGGCAGATCCGTCACAGGAATGTATGAAGGTTATGAATTGTACGTAGAGATGGTATTATACGTACTTTGTCAATGGCTTGAATCCCATTGGAGAGGAACCTTACTGCGATGATTACTGCGGAGAGAGAGAAGCCTACTGCGATGATCTCTTCAATGTGAGAATGCTTGACCAGAAGATTATCGTCCGATTATTTAAGGGTATTAACTGAATTGATATGATAAACGCTAGCGTATCATGACGTTGGGGTGCGAAAAGAGTTACAGAGCCTAGGTGTGGGGATAGTCGTTAATCCCCCCTATCAAACAACAACATATATACCGTTTATAAGTTAATATGGTTGTGATTAGAATGGAGAAAAAAAAAAACAAACGGAATTTGAAATATTTAAATTGAAATATAATCGATTATTTTATTAATAATTTAATATAATTTTATGATTGTTTTATTTTTAAAAATTTTTTAACTAAAAATTTTTGTACACAAAAAAAAAAAAAAAAATATCAAAATAAAAATAAAAGTAATTTTGTACAATATTAGTTATAATAAATATTCTAGTAAAGCAGTTTTTTTTTTCTTCTACATTTTAACACTTACATTTATAAATAGGTAATAAAAAAACAAATAAATAATTAATTAATTTTAATTTAAAATTTTTTTAATTATTCTTTTTTTTAAATTTATTTTGTTTTCTTTGAATACCTTTCTTTTAATTCAACTGTTTGAATTTGTTGCTTTTTTTCAGCTGATGATCCAATTGGTGGTGGCGGACAATCATAAGTTTCTTGTCCTGGCCTTGTCATGCGTAATATACATGGTAGCCAGTATAAGAAAACTACACGGATCTGTGCATATCGGTTTTGTTTTTTTTCGGTTTCGAATTTTTTTTTATTTTAATGTTAAAAAAAACATTTTTTTGTTTGTTTTCATTTTTTTTTTTTTTTTAAATTTTAGTTTAAATTTTTTTTTTTAGTGAAAAAGAAAAAGAAAAAATTAATTATGTGGCAAGGGGAAAAAAATAAATAAAAAAAAAAAAACCAAAAAGACAAAAACAATTGAAAAAGATCAAATTAGAAAAAAAAATAAATTTTTTTTTATACAATTTACAATGTTCCAAAATTTAGAAAAAGGTTAAAAATAAAAGAAATTTTTTTATTTATATATTATAAAAGATATTTTTTTTTTTTTATTAATAAAATTTTAAAAGGGATGCAGTTTAATATATTTTTTTTTATATAAAGTGTATTTATTTATAATTATTTAAATAAATAAATGCATTTTGTATAAATTTAGTATTTAAAAAACACAACAAAAAGAAAAAAAAAATGGTAATTATAAAAATAAGAGAATTCAAATAATAAAAAAGGAAAGAACAAAACAAAAGATAATAGGAAAAAAAAAACAATGTGAAAATAATATTAAATAATAATTTACAAAGAAAAAAAAAAAGAAAAAAAGATAGACGGTGAAATAAAATGTTAAATATTTAGTGATATTGAAGATGAAAGAGAAGAAGAATATAATAAAAGAAAAAAAATATATTAATAAATTTTGTATATATATATATAAATATATATATAGATATATATATGTATATATTTGTTTTTGAAGATAGAAAAAAAAAAAAATAAATATTTTATATAATTATATATATATAAGAAAAAAAAGTCTAATTATTTAAAATAAATAAATAAATTATTTTGTATTTTTAAATTTTTCGAAAAAAATACATTTAAGGCTATTCTAATATTTTTTCTTTTCTTTATTTTAAATTTTTTGTTTTTTTTTGTTTTGTTTTTATCTTTCATTAATTATTTTGTTGTTTTTGTTTTATATATTTTAATTTTTTTTTAAATTTAGGTGATCATTTTTTTATGAATTGTTTTTGTTAATATTGTTGTTTTTGAATTTTTTGTTAAAATCAATTTATAAAATAATTGATTGTCTAATTTTGGTTTGTTTCTTTTTATATAAGGTGCAAAAAAAAAAAATTGTTAAATTATGTGAAAAAAAAAAAAACTTATATGTACGTGAAATTAAAATATCCCGTGTCTGATTTCTATAAAATACCGTGTAAGATATCATACTCTCAAAGCTTCGAGATATTTACAGTAATATGAATTTTGTAGAAATATTTTCTAAGTGGGGTTGCCTCCGCAAATAAACGTTTTCAGGAATTCGAGACCCTCGATTTTACTTTTTTAATCCTAAGTACCTTTACACACAATTTCATTGAAATTAAAGACATTATACGCTCAAAGAGTTTCAAGATATTTACAGTAATATATATTACAGAGTAATATGAATTTTGGTGTCACTATTTTAAAAGTGGCGTCGCCATCGCAAATTACGTTTTCGGCAATTGGAAACCCCAAATTTTATTTTTTCATTCTAAAGTACCGTTACACACAATTTCAACGAAATTAGAGAATTACTCTCAACATTTAACGATACTTACAGTAATAAGAATTTTGGTGTCAATATTTTAAAAGTGAAACATTTATTCGAAACCCCAGTTTTAATATTTTCATCATAAAGTATCGTTACTTCATTGAAATTTAAGATATTATACTCTCAGCGTTTCATGATATTTACAGTTATATGAATTTTGAATCAATATTTTCTAAGTGGAGTCCCCACGGCAAATAACGTTTTCGGGGATTCGAGACGCCAAATTTTACTTTTTTATCGTAATTATATGGAAATTGGACACAGGGCATTTTCGGAAGAATAATCATTTATTTTGTTTACGATTATATCCCGTCAGAAAAAATTCCTCAAATTGAGAACGAGGTTATAACTATGTGGCGGTTAAATAAATTTTATTTATTATACCCGTATGAACTATGTTCAAGGGTATAATAAGTTTGCCATTACGTTTGTGACACCTTAAAGGAGTTTAGCTAGATATAGTCTCAAAGTTATGGATCGGCTCAGAATCGAATTCTAAGTCGATTAAGCCATGTATGTCCGTCGGTCCGTCCGCACGACAAGTCAAAAAATAAAGGAGCTATAATTATAGCTGATATTTTTGTTACTTCACTTTTGCAAAATTATTAGATTCACTATTTAAATCCAGCTTTTTCGACCGCCGGGTTCGAGTAGCTGCCATATAACTTCCTTCTTTATATGGAAATAACTCAGTATCTATCTGAAATCTTACAAATGATGATTAAGTTTTATGGCAACAATATCTGTAAAATTTGGTTGTGGTGGTGTAACAGGTTCGGGTAGCTGCCATACAATTTCTCTGTTTAAATGAAAATAACTGTGTCTATTGAAGTTAGGTATCTAAAATTTAGTGGAAAAGTGTCGCGTTAATCTCAACAATTTTTATAAAATTTGTTTGTCTAGAGCAGCCGGTTCAGGCTTCTTGCACCTCTTGGAACTTAATTAAGGTAGGCGTCTGAAACTTTACAAATGATGATTAAGTTTTATGTTAACAATTTCTGTAAAATTTGGTTGTACTGCTGCAATAGATTTGGGTAGCTGTCATACAACTTCACAATTTACATAAATATATCTCGGTAGTTATAACGTCGGAACTAAAGAATCTGAAATTGTTTAAAAGATGATAAAGTTATATAGAAACAGGATATATTACGTTCATACGGCTATCCCAGAGTTGACACAGTCTACTCTAGTGCATTCTTCCTCGTTTTTATTAGATTTTCAATAATTGCTTAACCTAATTTAAGCTTTTATAAAAATTATTTATTTTAACTAAAATATTACATCAGAAATTGTGCACTAATACTAAAATAAGCTGCATAACAATTGCAGAGGAAAATAAAGAAGGGAATGTTCTAATGAAGATGTAAAGAATTATTGTAGGGGAAGAAACGAATTTGATTTGAATGAATACTTTTTTCAATAATATTCTGATTAGAAAAAAAACATAAAAATGAGAAACTCTAAGATACAAGCAAAATTCTATGTAAATTGACTGAAATGATTATTACTAATAGGAACATAACGATTGGTATTCGTTAATAAAGGTTAAGAAAGAATAATAAAGGTTTTATTGTCAAGTATTGGTTAATATATAAAAAAGACGTCCGAATCACAATGGTTTTACTTTAAACGAATGATTGCGAATATTGAGACAAATAAGAAATTGATGCGATGGAAAGGGGAAGTTTTTAACGGTATTTGAGAAAACTGTATTCAAAGTTTAAATCAAAATTCCGTTATTCTGGAAACTGTTAAAAATATATCTTTTTCTGAAGCAACTTTTTATATGTTCCAACATTTGCGTTCATTCAATTTTAATAAGACCATTGATAGATGGTCATTCTGTATACTGTAATGATTTTATCTAGAACATTTTATCCTAAACATTATGTCTAGAACGTTTTTAAAAAAACGATCGTGGATTTCATTCTACTATCAAATTTGAATAATATTGTACCTATATCATTGGTTAAGATATGAGTCTTTCCTTGTTATTTTTTTGTGATAAATAAATTATACTATTTTTGAGAAATTAAAGCTTTTAATAGCATTTTTCTTTTTGTTTTAATACCCTTTTTGTTTTAATAATCCAATTTTTTCTTCTCTTGATGATTTTTTGACATTATTCATATCAAATGGCTATTCAATTGGCGTCCTAATTCTGTGCCTAAAGTATAGGGTATATTCATTTTGGTATGGTGTTTGTAACAATCAAAAGGAAGTAAGTTAGATATGGACATGTATTTGTGTTCTTAACCTTTGCCACTTCCTGAGGTAATTTAATGATGTCCGTTTGTCCGTCTATCAGTCCGTTCACACTAGAACTCAAAAACTAATAAAGCTATATTGATGAAGTTTTTATAGAAGGTTACTAATTACGAAAGAAAGACGGGGATTAAAACCTGGAAAAATCGGTTCAAGGGTTCTAATGTTGGAAACTTTCCAACGAGCCCAAGAGTAAAAGGTATATCTCCACAACTAATAAAGATAAAACCTTTAAATTTGGTTCAAAGGCGTTTCTGTCATATTTCCTTTTCTTTAAAATTGAAAACTGAAATTTGAGATGATTTGGACCATAGGTTCGGATTTTGGAACTAGCTAAGATTCCGAACTAGCTAAAAGGCAAAAAAGAAAAAAAAACTAGCCAAAATCAATAAAGATAGAACCATTAAAATTGTTACAAGGGTGTTCTGTAATGTTTCCTCTATGTCCTTGAAATTTGAGATGAATTGGAGTGGCGGTTCGGATAGCTGACACACGTCTCCCAGGGCCTAACACGCAAATCTTCGAAATTAATGAAGACAGAAATTTGATGTTACACAAGGGTGTTAAATCATGTTTCTTTTACATTCCAGAAATTCAAGTTGAATAATGCTTAACAAGCATGTCACAGAAACGAACAAAGATAGATTCTTGCAATTTTGTACAAGGATGCTCTATTATATTTCAGTATGTCTCCAAAATTTGATGCGAAGAGAAATGGCGGTTCGGGTAGCAGCCAGATGCATTCTAAACCTTAACGAACATATTATCTACAAACCTAATAAAGAAAGAAATTTAAAAGTTTTTTTTTTTTGGTGGATTTCCCTGTCACATAAATGTAACAAGGAAATTACACTGCCATTGCTTTTCAGGCGTGGCTGTAAATGTCGTAAGGGGGAATTATTTTTATGACGTGTGTGGAATTCGAACCGACCCTCCCTCGGTATTTTTAGATTGTACTTTTATACGCTCTTGCCCACTAGGCCACAGAGGCCCCAAATTTAAAACTTTGTACTAATTGAATAAGGTAGACAGAGTTGAATAACAGAGACAGGGGAGATGGCTGGGAGCTGGGAGCCATTCTTTTTGTAGCCCTACCCGTTACGAAGCTACAGCCCCCTAAAGTTCGAAAAAGCTCTATATTTAAATTGTTGTAACACAAGTTAGGTATATAAGGTATATCTTCAATTTGAAAACGCCAAACGATTACTCCTTTTATTAGTTTTAAAAAAATATATACAATAAATATATACTTGTGCCATACGGTGTCTTAATTTACCGTTATGCGAAACTCAAGTTTTGCAAAATTCTTGACTGCTTCTATCTTCCAAACGGTTTAAGTTAGAAATTTGAAATTTTGAGAGAAGTTTGGTCTCTGAAAATAAGTATGAGTCATTTCAAAAAATATTTTTGTATCGCCCCCTGTTTCGGAGCTGTATGGGGCAAAAACGAAAAAGTTCCTTATTTTTAAACAACTGTAACTTGAACACCTGTCCAAATTTTTTTGAAATATGTAATATACAAAAATTAAAGCTCCAACATTATATTTTTATTTCTATTAACAACTTTTCTTAATAATATAAGGTTACCTTAAAATTGACGAAAGTGTGACATAATTTTTCTAGCAAATTTTTTCTATTTTTTTGCATTTTTTTTTTACTCGATAATTTGAAATTGTTGAGGATGTTGCGCAGCGTAGTACAAAAAAAAAATTAAATTAATAAAAAATATAACGGTTGTTTGAAGAATTTATATTTATATGATATTAGTATAGAAACTAATATAATTCATGTGTATTTACATATCATATATGTCACTGATAAATGAATGATACATATTACATATTATGTAGAGTGTAAATTACTATACCTACATACATTTGCCGCTTTGTATTCAATAGTACTATAGCATATTTGGAAAAATTTTGGATTGATAATCGTGGAAGGTTAAGAAGTCTATGAACATACTAACGGTTCGTAAGGGTATCTAAGAGTTGACAAAGGCAACTGTATTCTTCCTCGTTTCTATATGATTTTGAATTTCGAGAATTGCAGGGTAGATGGTTTGGGTAGGTGCTATATGGCTCCTACGTCTTAACGAATTTATTTTGGAAACCAGTTTATATTAATTATCAATCTAAAATAAATGGATTTTTAATATAACTTGAGTTTTTCAGATGTAGGGTATTAATAAGTCGGTTGCATCGGCTTACTGTTACATTTGCTTGTTTTAAATTAATTTTGCATTGTCTTACTTTTTTACGTTATTTTTAAAAATACTTCTACTGAAATGTGGACACTTTATACTGCTATAACATAAAAAACAGTTCATTTACAATTTATTTTTAAAAAAATAATAAAAATTTTATTGGATTAAACTTTTATTAGTCTTAAGTATTTTAGCCATTCAGCAAATCAAAAAATAGTGTGGAATAATTACATTTTTTACGTTACCAAATACTCAGATTTTTTCTTACTTTTTTTTAGCTAAATTAAAATACAACCATTGATGCCATTATTCATACAATTCTGAAGTACTATCACGTATTACCATTCCTACTAAGTGGTCATTTTTTCTTTCTTTAAATATTTTTAAAAGATTTGTAGTATTGGGCTTATTTGTTTCATTCTATATGTGGGATTGTCCGCCTGATTGTTTCATAAAAAAAATTCATCATAAAATCATAAAATAATATACATATTTCATTAATTTTATTAATATTTCATAGAAAATGTATGTGTAGTTTAACCTGTTTCTTATATTTACAGCCTCTAAAGGCTTAAAAAGTTCTATGTTTAATTGTTTACAACAGTAATTTCTTTTGTCAATTTTTATACCCTTACCAACTTAGTTCTCAGATAATAATAGTAGTTGTCACTTATCTTAACACTTAATTAATTTAGGCATTTGATATTTTAAGGTACGTATACGCCTGTCCGTCCGCACGATAACTCAAATATAATATGTTATAGGATTGTAATTATTTTTTTGTTATATGTGGACATGTGATGTCTATTGAAGGTAGGTATTTCAAATTTTGTGAAATAAAGTTTTGTCAAGTTTTGTGAAATTTTTGAGTTTTATGTTAACTACATCTGCAAAATTCGTTAGTCGTTAGTCTTACGAAGTAAGTTCGGTTGGATGCGAAATTTATATCCTCTAATCTTGGTACTTAGGTTTATTAAAACTAAAATTCTTCTTCGAACATTTTCTGAAAGATGATCAAGTTTTATGGCAATAACTTCTATGACATTTGGTTGGTACTGAGGCAATGTTTTCGACTAACTGTCATATCTTGGCATTTAATTAAGTTAGTTATCTGAAATTTTATAAAATATGAATAAATTTTATGTCAACAGCATGTTCATGCGAGTATCCTAGAGTTGAAACAGTCAACTTGGTTTTTTTTTTAAATATAATTGCGGTAAAATGGAATAAAAATATTATTTTTAATATTTTGGTACATTTTTAAATAATGTAGAAAAAATTTATATATTATGTATTTTGCGTAATGGTTAGTTTTTTGATATTTTTGGTTTTAATTATGATTTCAACTTTGATGTGTGACTAGAATTTTAAGATGTGTCGTTTTGTTATTGTATTAGTGATTGGTTATACTAGATATTATCTAATTTCCTATTTAAATATTATATTTTGTTACATATTCAAAATGTTGGTTTATATTTTAATATTTGTTTATTTGTTATTTTTGTTATTATGTATATGTGTATATTGAAAATTTATTTTATAAACATTATATTATACTTTAATAAAAATTTATTGATCTTAATCTTTATTTTTTTTTTAATTTTATATATAGTTTTTTCTTATATCTTATAATTCTTAATGTATAAATTGTTTAAATGTGTTATTTTAAAATTGATAAAAACAATCAATTCAAAAACACTTTTATTCTTTTAACATAATTTAATTTATAAATTTTTTTTTGTTTTTTTGTTTTTTTTTTTTCCATTTGTTTTTTAATTTTGAAAAATAGAATTTCATAAAAAAATAATCTTTACTTTTTATAATATTTGATCAAAATGTAAATTTTTTTATATTTTATTGTTTTGTTTTCAATTTTAAATATTATATATTTTTATAAAATATATATATATATATATATAATAATAATTTATTAATTTGACTTTTTTTTTTTTGTTTTGGTGTTTTTTTCTTATTTTTTATTTTTTTTTTTTAATATAAAATAATTTAAAAAATTAAGATTTAAATTTTGTTTTTAAATTTTGTATAAATTTATATTTTTATTACCCATTCAGACATCTCATGAGTGTCTGGATTTCTGTGATGGTAATTCAGAATTAAAATAGTTGAAACTACCGAGGATGCCACCTTCATTCAAGAACAAACAATTAAAAACGTTTTTCATTTTTTTGTTTGTTTTTTTTTTTTAATCATTTTTAATTTTTTTTTTGTAGAGTTTTTTTTTGCAAATCAATCAAGAAGATCAAGATCAGATTCAGATATTCAGATCGATAAAAGTAGTGAGCACAATATAGAAGAATACATATACAGATGAGAATATATATAGGGAATAGAAAAAAAAAAGAAGATATCGTAATTTGAGTATATTTTTATTGTCCAGGATTATTGTTGTTGTTTTTGTTGTTATTTTTATTTTAATATTATTATATATATATAATGTTTTTTTTTTTTTTTTTTTATATAATATATATATGTTTAATGTATAAAGAGAAGAAGGTGTTCTTACCATAAACATTATGCAGTTGAAATAGGTTCCTGAAATCAATAAAACACACAAGGAAACCAATTTAAATACATATGGACATTTATGGAAGGTGCAAAAAAATATTTTGCCCAGTATTTATTTATCGTTTCTTGATTTAAAATTTTTTTTTTTTTTATTATTAAAGTATTTAAGTAGTTATTAGACAAAAAAAAAAAAATATGAAATAGAAATTTATTATTTGTTTTTTTTTTTCACAATGAAATAGATATATATTTATAAGTTTTCTATATATTTCTATACAAGACAGAGAAAGAAGATTCAATAATAACAACACAAAAAAAAAAATTAAAAAAAAACATAATAATATTTTCAAATAAAAAACTTAAAGAAAATAAAAAATAAACAGAAAATGATATTTAATTTGGAAAAAAAATTGTATAAAAACGAAATGAAACGAATCGAAACGATAAATAAGAAAACAAAGAAAAGATACATAATATGTAATCGGACTTACAAAAATAATGATTACTTGGTAATACAATACTTGAAAATTACAATTACTCGGTAATCGTTATCAAAAATTTTTAATACGATTACTATAATAATCGGACTCAAATTTTTTGATTACGATTATTAATAATCAAAAAATAATCTATGATTCTTATTACTTAAAATTTTGATTACTTAAAATCTAAAAGTAATCCGGATTATTTTTCAATTATTTTAGATTACTAGAAATGAATTTAAAAATAATCTGAATTAGTTTTCAATTATATGTGATTATTTTTAGATTATTTCAATGAAATTTGTATAGAAAAATATTAATTAAATTTAAATCATTATATAATCGTAATCAAAATTTTACAAGTCTGTATGTAATATAATACAATATTACAATATAACAAAAGAAGAATACAAAAAAAAAAAAAAAACAAAACAAGAAAAAGAAAAAGAGAAGTATTAAACAGTTAGTTCTTAAACATTTTCTATTAAAACATGAGGGACAAATACAGAAAATAAAGTACAGAAAAGCATTGCACACATTGCAATGAAACACAGTTCATTGATTGAATTTCAACACAATTTTTTTCAAAATTAAATTTGAAATTTATTTTTTTTTTTTCAATATCTTAGGATTTTAAATCAAGGAAACGAAAAAGTAATATGTTATTTTTTTCGATAATTTCGATACAATTTAATTTTATTTTTATTTTTGAATTTTTAATTAATTAATAAAGAAAAAAAAAAAAAAAAAAAACCATAGTGTTATTAAAGTGAAAAATATTTCATTATCATTTCATTCATAAAAAAATTATTTTTAAGTGAATAGAATCTCAACTTCTTTTTTTGTGTTGAATTTGCGTGCATTTAAAAAAAACAAACTCATAACATTTTCGGTTTTTTTCTAAAACCAAAGAAAAGAAAAGTACAAAAGAAAAAAAAAAGACACACGACATTTCATTATTTTTTTATTTTTTTTTTTTAAAAAAGCAGCAATACTCTAATTCTATAGCAATTTTAGCAATTCCAGAGAAATAGCAATCCTTAATTATACATAAAATACATATTATTATTATCATTCAAATACATTTATGCCAGCTGAAGGTAAGAATGACCAACTGCAAAGAACAAAGACAAAAATATTTATATTTATATATATATACATATATATACATAGCTGTTAAGAAATAAAAGACATTTATAACAAAGAAAGAAAAACAATAACAGTGTATTTACAGACAATCAAATTTCAGCACAATTCAGAAATTCAGCAATAAATTCTTTAAATTTTTAAAATATTTATACAAAAATCAAAATATAAAAAAAAAATAAAAGAAAAAAAAATAATTTAAATATTTATTGTCAATCATTTTTACAAAATTAAAAACTTTAAAAAAAAATAAAAATTAAAATAAAAATACAGATAGATATATTGCAAATAAAAAAATTTTAAAATATTTAGAATATATTAAAGTTATTTTTTGAATGCTAAAAATACATATTTTAATTCTATTTTATTTTTACAAGGTTTTTTTTTCAGATTTTATTTAAAATTTACAAAAATTCTGAAATATTAATTTTTTTTTCCTGATTTAGCCCCACCTATATAATATTTTTTTTAAATTGTAATCTGTAAACCGATTTGCTATGAGAGATTTCAATAAACAGTACGTTGTACATACATACATATATGATTCGAGTTTAACAGCAGATTGAATAAATCTGTGGCTGTCTTTACGATGTATAATTATTTTATTTTAAATTTACGAATTTGGTACAACAAAGTGTATAAGTTTCGGTTTTCGGTGAAAAAGAATAATAAAAATATTTTTGATTTTCGATGTAATTTTTTTGTTTTGTTATTTTGTTTTTTGATATCTAATAGATCTAATAATACCTATGTATATCCATTATGTTTAATAATATGACCATTACATCTAACAATATGTCCGTTATGTCTAATAATATCTTCGTTATGTCTAATAAAAACCGGTACGTGAAACAAAATAAAATTATTAATATTTAGATTAATTTTTATGATCTCAACTGTAATATTGTTATTTTAGGCAAGTACACTATCGCACAAAATGTATCGAATGCATTATTTATTTTTAAAGAAATTTTGAATTATAATTGGGCACCTAATATTATATTTTTTTTTTTTTCACAAATCATTTTATTACTTGTTCAAGAAATCTAATCGAATTTATATTAATTATTATAAAATTTTTATTTAATTTTCTATAATAGAATTTTTGATAACACTCATTTTGTTTTTGTTTATAAATATAAAGCATCTTAAATAGTTGTTCCTGTGTAGTTTAAAAAAAAAATAAAAAAAATTTTGTTTAAAATTGTTTCATTAAAAAAGTTTATTTAATTTTTTTTATTGTTTTCACATGTATTAAAAAAAGAAAAAAAAAAAGAAAAACAAAAAAAAAAAATTACAAAAATTGATTATTTGATTTTTGTTTTTTCTTTTTTTTTTTTTATGATTAAAATTTAAAATTTAAGCAAAAATAAAGACTTCATTTAATGCAAAATAATGTTAAAAACAAAAAATTAAAATAGTGATTTCTGTACAAAAATGTTAATTATTGTGATTAATATTATTAATAAAATGTTTTAGTAAAATATGTGTAAAAGTAATGCATATATTAGGTATGTAAAAAAAATGTATATATATATTAATTTTAACACAAAATGTTTAGTGCTTTTCATTGAATCAAGAAAAAAAAACAATTTTTTTTTTTTAAATATTATTAATAAACAACGTTGCATTCCCATAAATTGGCTTTTAAATTATTTTTATCCTAAAAGCGCTTCAATTTATTTATGAGCATATTATTTTGCATAATTATTTTCATTTATATATTTAAATAAAAAAAAAATTAATTTTATATTATAGATTTTCTATATTTAAAAAAAATAATAAAATAAAACTTTAAAAAAAGCTATACTAAAATAAAAGACAGAAAGTAAAGCATTTTATAGTGTTTTTTATACAAAACGAACAAAACAAAAAAAAAAATTAATAAATTAAAAAACAAAAATTTGCAAAATAAAAATAATATTAATTTAATAATAATTATTAATTTTTTTTTTTTTTTTTGAAATTATATCAAACTTTTATTTGATTAGAAAACTCATTTAAATTTTTTTTTTTTAACTTTACCTAATGAAAAATTTCTGTGTATTTAAATGTGACAAGGAAATAACACGCAGTCTTTGCTTTACTGTAGACATTATAAGAGGGGATTGTTTTTACTAATTATTCTGTGCGTTTCGAACCCTCACTCGCTTGGTGTTTTACAGCGTAGTTTATATGCTATTCACCACTAGGTCACTGAGGCCCGTAAAAAATTATCGTGTCCGTTGGGTTTCTGTGATATACAGTAATATATAAAATACAGAGATTTTTATTCCAAAGAGATAATGTTTTTTCAATTAATAAACCATATCGATGGAATAGTGGACACTTATGCAAAGTGCAATATTTCTAAAACTCTGGTTATGTTACATGTTATTTTAAAAGCGTCTTTTTTCCTAGTGTGAAATAATATCAAAGGCATTCAACAAGTAGTTGCTGAGATGTAGAAATGTAGAATGTTAAAATAAGTTAAGTGAAAAAGTTAATGATTATTTTAGTCTACGTATACTTACTCCAAATATTATAACTTCAAAAAATATGTTTGTTAGTCCAACAGTCAACACAAACATGCTAAGTGCCAAATTTTCAGTTATTTAGATATTAGAAAAGAACAGAGTAAAAAAAACTTTATTCCATTCTTCTAACTTAAATTGGTAACACTTTTGGTATGTTATCATACTTTTAAAATGCTTTCCTGCAAAATTACAATTTTGTGACTCAGCATAATTGAGCTTTAAGACATCGATATTTTTTATTCAATTTATAAATTTAAGCATTAGGTTATATGTCAGCTCAAAAAAATGTAATTTTATATGGTTTCTCGGCAAAAACTTTTTAATAAATTTTTTCAATTTTTTTTCAAGTAGTGCGCAGCTTAATACGCCAAAAAAAATATATAGTCCAAGACACACAACCGAGAAAAAAATATGATTTTTCCCGATATAGAAAAATTTTAATTTTTCTCATATCTGTCAAAAAATATTTTGAAATTCGGTTTTTTTTTACAATAAAATTATTTGTTTATGATTTTAAAATTAAATTTTATTTCAAAACAAACAATTGTTTACAAAATTTAATGTTATTGGTTATGACAATTATAATTAAAAAAAATTTCTATCTGAAAAGTTTTTCTTCAAACTGTCAAAATTTTATATACCGGAAAAATTTTCATATTTTTTATCTTTTTTTCTTTGAGCTGAGATATAACCTGAATAAAATGCTTCATCAAATTCGAATTTTTTAATCATTCGTCCGAAATGTTGTAGTCATTAGTCTTGATTGTTTGAAATATTACCTGAAATATTATAGGGTATTTTAGAAGGTTGGGTCAATTTAAATACTTTTGTAATTTGTCTAATGTTTATAAACCGGTTTATTTCAGTCCACTTAAATTTGGTTCGTTTTTTCTTATTTAACGTTTAAATAATAGTTAAAAATTGAAAATTTAAATAATAATTTTAAATTTGTATAAAATTATAGAAAATTTCGAAAAATTTATACCCAATTGTTAAAGCGTCCCTTGAAAAAATTCTATTTCATTTTAAAATAACATTTATAAATCAGTTATCGCAGATTGCATGAGTGTAAAAATGGCCTTTATAAGGACTTTAAAATGGACTTTGACTAGGCTTTAATGTACGGGGAGTTTCTTATAAGGGGAAAAAATATTTTTGCTTGGGCTTGGCCTGGGTGGTTACGACTTAGAGAATTTGGGTGGTTTGCTACTAAACCATATGGCCACGGTAATATTCTGGAGATATTGTCAAGGGACTTTATACCAACCCTGACCGACTGTATTGTTCCCAAACTAAACTTCGAGAACAATTTAGCCGTAGAATTTCCGACTAGAGCGGAATGGAGAGGCGAAGATGTGACAATGAACTTCGATGTAACTATCTAACTATTCACCGACGGATTCAAGATGGAGGAAGGAGTCGGTGCTGGCATTTTCTCGGAGAAACTCAACATTTTAAAGTCCTACAGACTCCCCGACACAGCTAGCATCTTTCAGACGGAGATACTAGCAGTTAGAGAGGCTGCGCGAATCCTGAACGGAAATAACACACAAATGAGAACGGTCGCCATCTGCGTGCAGGAACTGCCAAGAGGAACTTATAAACATAACCTTCTTGTGGGTGCCTGGGCATAGCAATGTTGAAGGAAATGAAAAAGCTGACGAATTAGCAAAGAAAGGAGTGACTCAGAACACTAACTCTCCTAAAAGAATCAGCTGTCCAACTAGTACTGTAAAGTAACGGATCCCCTCTTTGTATATAGCGAAATCGCAAAATAGGTGGAGTAATCTGAGTAATTGCACGATATCTAGAACATTGTGGCCCACATACAACAAAAGGAGATTAAACGAGTTGATATTCAAATCTCGCATAGACATCGCTAGACTAGTGGCAATCATCACAGGTCACTGGCCAGTAGGCACGCATGCAGCCAAATTAGGAATCCCTCACAACATCTCGTGCAGCAGTTGCAAAGAAGCAAACGAAAGTGAGAATCTGGAGCATTTTTTTTGTAGATGATCGGCTCTAGCTAGAGCCACACTTCTCTCACTCGGTAGACCGTTCTACCACAACCGCAGCAAGCTCTCTGAACACAAAATCAAAGAACTGATTTCATATCTGAACTGCTCGGGTTGGATATAAAATCGCAAACAATCTAAAAAGACACGTCACGTGAATGCAGTTGTATCAAATTGGCTCAATCTAGTGCTAATTGAGGCCTTCACGCAGCATCGTGGTGATCACCACCCTACCTACCTACCTACCTTGACCTGGCAATAAATACGCTTTATAAATCGGAAAAGAGAATAAATTTAATCAAAATGAGTTTTCAAAAACAAAAAAAAAAAAATAAAAATTATTTTTGTTTTAAAGTGATTTTTGATAAGATTCAAATTTATTTATGTGTTAGTTTAGTTTTAAAGAATTAAAAAAAAAATTATATAGTTTTATTAATTTTTTTTTTTAAATTTAATTTAAAAAAATATCAGTTAGATTCTAAAAGACAAGATTTTAAAACACATTATGATGCAGTAGTAGAGAAACTATGTAGAGAATAATACTGGACCTAGTCCATAAAAAAATTATGCATGTTTTATACATATTAATAAAATATATAATCGAAAATTTATTTGAAAATAAACAATTAAAAAAAAAACAATTATTACAAAATTTATATAATAAAAAAAAAAAAATAAAATAAAATAATTTTAAAATTTTTGATTAAATATTAACAGAATAATAGCAAATTATATTAAAAAAATTTAATAGCATTTCCTTTTAATAATTTAAAACAGAAAACACAATATAATTAATATGTAGATAGTATTGCAAAAATTAAAATTGAAATAAATTTCAAATAGAAAATTTTCTACCTATTATTATTAATATTATAAATTTTTTTTTTTTAAAAAGATCCGTTCACAGGCAATTAGAAGTAGTTAAAAGAAATACAGAATATAATTATTGTTATATTTATTTATAATATAATAATAGCAATTAATAAATATTAATTATTGTAATAAAAAGATTATATAATAAATCAAAATTAGGAGTATTCATTTCAAAAAAAAAAAAAAAAATAAATAAATATAAAATCAAATTTTATGAAAATTTTTTAATAACTATTAATTATTTTAATTAATATTAATTTATTTTTTAAATTTATACACAACTTTATTTATATAAATATAAAGTGTTTGAATTTTCTTGTATATTATAAATATTGATGTCGTTTTAAAACTATCTTCAAATATGTAACTTCACATATGCAATCCTTTTAATCAACTAAGGTGGCAACCTAGGAATTGGGTTTCAAGTCTAGAATTTCTCCAATTTTTGAAAATATATTATATTTATACAAAATGCATTTTTTTTTTATCTCTCTATAGCAAGCCGTTGAAAAGTTATAGATTTTTTTATGAAAAATCGCTAAAACATCTTTAACCCCTCACATCCCAAAATACGTGCAGATTACCCCTTCCCATAAAATTTTTGTTAGTTGTGATGCTCCCCATAACCTCCTGCTCTATGTGAAAGTTAACGCGGGTCACCCTGTATAATAAATACTATATCTATGTATAATAATTTTTGAGAGTAATATAAAATATTAGTAAATGTTGATATTAAATTTGTACATTATGGTGCGACTACATGGTCATTTGAAATTGAATTAAAATGAATTTTGTGACTTACACTATTAATGCATTTTTCCCACTTTATTAAAGAAAATATTTAAATTTAAAGTATTCCAAATTGAGAGATCGCAATAATTTGCGATAAGATAGAAAATTAAACCAAAGGTTTTTAAAGATGCACATTTCCAAAAAATAATAAAAACAATTGTGACTTACACCAAAACTTATAAAGTTTCTTAAAATTTTATATGTATGTATAAGAAAATATTATCGAAAATCTCAAGAGACACTTTCTTCAATTTCAAAGAAACGTTATAAATTTAAGACAAGCGATTAACGTACATATATAAAATTAATGTTGAAGCAGATTGAAGTTTTAATTTTTCAGTTTTTTTTGAAAAAAATTTATACTGGTGCCTAAGTTATAAGTGTTTAAAACTAGCAAAATTTTAATTTTTGACCCTTAATAGCTCTCAAATACAGGGAGGTACAAAAAAATGTCCTGGATAACTTATGCTATTATCTTTTCTTTTCTAAATTTCAAATAGCGGCCTCGATGGCCTAGTGGGTACCAGCGTATGAAATATGCTGTTAACACCAAGGGAATGTGGGTTAGAATCCCACACACGTCGTAAGAGTTATTTCCCCTTACAACATTTACAGCCACGTCCGCACAGGAAAGGCTGTGTAATTTCCTGTCCACATTTATGTGGCAGAGAAATGCAATAAAAAAAAAAATTTCAAGTTTCTTCATAAAAGTTTTACGGAAGTATGAAGGAAGCAAAAATTTGTTTTTACATAACAGTAAATTTGAATGTTAAATTTAAAAAAAATTGTATATATAATTGTGATATTGACTTATGAATATAAAAAAAATTCTTGCCGTTTAACGTTTTTAGGTTGAAAAAAAAATTTAGGAAGATCTGAGCTATACACATTTGAAATGGCGTTTCTTTTCAACTCTGAGAGGCTGTAGCTCTGTAATGGATGGCGCTATATTAAAAAGTTGTTTCACAGTTTTTAGGAGACTTATTCAAAATTCAAATTTGATTGCTTTAGCTTTAATAGTGTTGAAGTTTTACAAACAGACAAACAAACGAACAGAATGAAACTAATAAGGAAATTTTATAATTTGTTTTTGAAAAATGTGCTTCAAAAAGAAGTAAATTGGTTTTTTTTTCTTTATTTTTGAAAAGTATTAGTTTTGAAGATGTTTTTTTTTAATCCTTTCCATGTATAAATTTACCCGTTAAGTGAAGCAAAATTTTATAATAATTAGGAATTCGTTTATCTTCCAAACACTTCAACAAAATTTCTTCCATTTATAGGCTGATACACAATTATAATTTAAAATTTTTATACACTTATCGCAATTTTTATACACTATACAGCATCAGCTGGGCATTTTTGTTTCAACATGATTGTGTTAAATTGAATGAAAATTGAATTTATCAAAATGGGTTTTCTCTTCTTCCTAGAATGAAGTATTTTACTTAAAATTTCGAATTGCATATTTCGATTCCATTTAAATCGAATGATATATTTTAAAACCTGTGCGTTAAATGCTAAACAGATTGGACACATTAAAGTTATTGTTAAATTTTTTTTTTTAAAGTTCGTTTAGTTAGAAGAGATCAGTATACCATAAGGTTTTTGTAATCGAAAATTTTTAATAGTATTAAACAATATATTATTAGTATTAGTACACTGTTTATTTTTTTGCTTTAATTCTAATTAATATAACTTTTAATATAATAAGCATTAAATTTCTTTTCAAATCAATATTATGAATAAATGAAAATTCTAAATTATTAATAATTTGAAATGAATTACTCCTATAAATTGATACCATTTTTTATTAATTATATTAATAAAAATATATCATATTATATATAGCATATAAAAAATTAATATTGTATGCAAATAAGACGCAAATCGATTCATTTCCGAATCGAACAACATATAAAAAACAAGAAAAGAAAAGTAAAATAGAAAAAAAAAAAAAAAAACAAAAAAAAAACCACAATGAAACGAAACCATAACATATATTAAACGACCTCTACAAGTCAAAAAATTCATATTAAAATTCATATATAATCATATTATTAATATTATGATTATTATTTTATACACGCAATATTATTTATTTAATTAATTAATAGATATATTAATATAATATGTATTTGGAAAATTTATAATATAAATTCATATTAATACAATATAAAAACAAAAAGAATTATCAAACCATACTGCATTTATATTTACATATATAAATTATATAAGTATATACATATTTTTATATATAGAATAAATTCACAAAAAAAAAAAAAAAAAAAAAAAAAAACAGTATATATAGAATCAAATAACATACTCTTTTTTTTAATTAAATTAATTTTATTTTATATTTTAAATATTATTATTAATTATTTTGGATCAAAATTCAATAAATTAAATGAAATTTAAAGAAAAAAAAAAAATTAATTATAAATACTGAGCGAAATAAATTTTTTTCAAATAAATGTACAACGGTAGTTAATGACAGACCAATTTTAATTAACTGAAATGCCATCTCAAATTTATTTATTTTTTTTTTTTTTTTTTATTTAATTAATTAATTTGTATATAATATTTTGTTTTTTTTTTTTTTAAATATTAATTTAATTTAATTTAATTTAAATTTGTTTTTTTTTTTTGCGGTATAATATTAAATAATAATTATATATATTTGCTTTTTTTTTTAAATTTTATTTTCCACATTAAAAATGAAATTTTTGTATAATGTATAAATGTATATTTTTGCATAAAAATTTTTATTTATCTTTATTTTTTTTTTTGTTTAGTAAAATTAAATTTACTACAAATAATTTTAAAATTTTAAAATTAAATATTTCCAAGTAAAGTAAAAAAACATAATTGTAATTTTATTTAGATATAAATTATTATTTAATTATTAATTGGATATTAATATTAATAAAAAAAAAAAAAAATGAATTTTATATTAATACTATATTTAACTAATAAATAAATATTTTTAAATTAATTAAATATGTTTTGTTTCTTTTTTTATATTGTTTTCTTTTTATATTCAAGATTTTTTTTACCAATATATATAATTAATTAAATTTATTAGTAATTGTTTTTTTTTTTTAATTAAATAGGATGATTTATACTAATATATTACTAATTAAATGATTAAATTTTTTTTATTTTTTTTTACTTAGATGGATTTTCTTTTTTTTTTTTAATTTTAGATTATGCAATAATAAAATATTGAATAACCTTTATGTATACAAAATTTTTTTTTCTTTTTCAGCTAATAATTTTTAATTTTATTCTATTTTTCTAAATAAAATTTTCTAATGAAAAAAAAAAAAACGTAATGATAATAAAAATAAACTATATAATGAAAACTATTTAAAAAATATAAAAAATAAAAATGAAAAACATAATGTATAAATTATACAAATAAAAAATAATTATAAAATTAAATTCGAATATATATAACAGTAATTCCTTTATTTATAAATAAAATTTATCAAAAAAATTATTTGATTAGATGTTGAATTTTAATAATATTGTGTTGCATAAAAAACATTTCTCTGTCGATTTTTCTTAAACTATCACTTAAATTTTATTGCTCCGGCCTTTACTTAAATATTTGCTCACATTCCACAAAATCATATTTTTCGCACTTGATTCATTTGTATGTTAGTTAACTAATAAAATGTTTTAACTAATAAATAATAAAATCATCTACATATATGTTTATATTCAAATATTTTCGGAAAGTATTGTGTAAGCAGTAAGTATAAAATACTAGTATGGCATCATAATTTGCTCAGTTGGGCAAATCTGCACTAGTCAGACCTAGTGTGACTGTAAAGTCAATAGGAGTTACTCGCCCTTGTTTTTAAGAAGCTATTAAGAAATAGGACCAAATCCAAAGCTGGTTGCAGACTCCAGGCTCTTTACATAAAAAGGAGTTCTGGAGCAAGCCGGACAGGATAAAGACGTAGCAAATTTTGAAACTAAACATGGCAGACCTCAGACTCTATACTGGAATCAGCTAGAGTCTGAGCTCAGGTCAGGTCAAAAATAAACAGAGTCCACACAGCAATGAGTAGAGGTTGGGGGCGTGAGCAAGAGACGATACTACTCGAACTTTGCCAATGTCCGACCCTATAATCCTAAAGAAGAGGATCCTTTGGAGAGCTTTATTGCAAAAACCTTTCCGAAGTTAGGGCGTTTGACAAGGAGAGCATGTCACGGAGTTGGGTTGTACGGCGTAGGTGTAAGGATAGTTATCTATTCCCCCTTCCAAACAAGAACCATATGATAACTACAGAAACACCCCCAAGTATTAATATTTTTTATGTATAAAAAGTTTTTGATGATTTTGGAAGTGAAATATTATACTTTTATTTATAAAATTTATCTTCTTTATAATAAAACAACATTAATTAAAGAATATGCAGTTGCGGTGAACAAAATGAGAAAGAAAGCATTGTACATTTCAACTGTAAATGTCTAGCATTGGCTAAGGCCAGAAAAGTAACTGATAGCGATGAATTCAACGATCTTAGCGATCTAGCGGTTAAGCAACCTGCAAAAATGGTAAACTCCCTGAAAGACGCAGCATGGATCTAAAATTAAATCCAATCCAGCCTTAATATAAGCCTTGTGGTCAAGAAGTGGTAGCAAAATGGTACGTCACGAACGACGGGACCAGTTATCTATACCAACCAACAAATCTAAACAACGAGATTTTAAGAATTAACATTTTGCTTTAAAAACATCGTACTTTTGCAAATGCAATCGCCTTCAAAGAACGTTCTTGATAACATTTTATGAATTTACAATACTTTAATTCTTGAATTTTATTTAACATTACTTTAATTCTTTAATTTTGAACACTTCATTGCAAGTATTAAAAGTTGTAAATTAGTGTTATAAGACTAAAGATTGCAGATGCTCCCAAACTCCTAACCATTTGTTTTATTTAAAAAATATTAACCTATACTGGCGTTTCGGTGGCCGATATTGGTTAAGCACAACGGCTTATTCCAAATCTAGACAATGCTGGTTCAAATCGCATCATACAAAATCTTTCTTTGGTTTGATGTGACCTATACGGACTACAGTCTACAGACCTACAGAGTCCGATGATTATGTATGAAATAAATGAGTATAATATTGAAGAAAACTAACACAATACGAATAATTAATGAAAAAAAACTACGTTTTCCCATTTAGTAATATGGACTTAAAAGTTTATCTTAGACCTTCTTATCATTTATTTAAAAATACGAAAAAGTATAGGGAGCAGTTTGGGATGGGGAATTTTTTGTTTTTTTATTATGTACCTATTAATCCTCTTCCTTTTTTTTTCCAAATCAAAATTATTTTTTAAAAATTAAGGAATTATTGTAGTTAAAAATATTGATTTAATTATACAGAAATAAAAAAAAAATGTAATTAAAAAAAAAATATAACAAAAATAAACTAATAATAAACTTAATTATTAATATGAACTTACTATAAAATTGTTACTGGTCTGATAAAAAAAAAAAAATTTATATGGAAAATATCTATTATGGACTGTATGAAATTTTACCATATGAAAATATGCTGAAAAAATATTAATATTGATTTTTTGTTTGTTTGACACAAATATGATGCAAGTGCAAGGTGGGTTCATAGGTAGGAGAAGAGATGATCAAATATGAAGAAAATAGAATAGTATGAAACAAAAACAACTGTTTTATATGTTTCTTATATTCTAATGTAGTTTATAGTGAATTATTAAGCTATTGTTTATCATTTATTGTGTTATGTATATTGCATTTGTAATATTCAAAATGGTATTTTTGTTATGTAATTTGAATCAAAATAGTTTTTGTACCTAAATATTAAAACATATTTTTGTAAGACTGAAGCCACTACTGTATATAGTAAATATTTTGTTATTGATTACTTCTAACATATTATTCTTTTTTCGTCGAAATATTTTTAGCATCTTAAAAAGATGCTAAATACAGGGTGGCATAAAATAAAGTTGTGGTTAGAATTCTTTATAACTTTTTTTATTCTGTTTTATATCATTTTAGTATTTTAGTAGTTTAGTAAAGAAGACTTGGGGGAAATTTTAAATGGAACAATACAAAACTTAGGCTATCATGTAATTCAATGCAGAGAATTTTGAATATATTAAGCCCATTTCGATATAAAGTTCAGCTTGTGCAAGAGTTGAAACCTACAAAGTACAAGCAATGACTTTATTATGCGATTCATTTTTGACATTTCCGATGATTTGATAATGAGCGATGAAGCCCATTTCCAATTAAATGGCTTCGTTAACAATAAAAGCTACAGGATATATGGGTTACGGAGCATCCAAGAACTATGTCTATGTCAAGTTTATTTTTGGAACGGGGTGACGATCGAAGCAATCATTGATCCATATTTCTTAGAAATAGAAATGGTGTTGTCGTTTCCATTAATGGTGGTCAATGTCTGACGGTATTGGAAAATTTTTCAGACCAGCTCTGGAAAATTATCAACTATTATGGTTCCAACAGAACCATATCGCATACTGCGAGGATAATGGTGTTTTTACCGGACATCGTATTATTTCGTATTTCCGACAAACGTATTATTTCGTGCAGAACCAATTTCAATTGGCCTTAAAAAAAAGAGTGTATAGGTTAACCAACAACCATACCACAATTAAAAAAACAATATTGGCGATTGAATTGAGGCCATAACATTTAAAATTTTGCGAAATGTTATGGAAAATGTTTTGGAAAGAGTACGAATATGCGAAGTAGAAAAGGGCCACCATTTACGAGATATCATTTTTCATAATTAAATCAAAAATATTGGATTCAAACCACACCCTTCATTTCACGCCACCCTTTAGATAGAATAAATTTGACAAAATAGATTCTAAATGGTTTAAGAAGTTTAAAATCTAACTAAGTAATATTTGAATTCTTATAGAACTTACTAAAAAAAACTCCATTTCATCTTTTGATATTATAAGCATAGTAAATAATCTTTCTAATATATTTGATTTACATTAGGAACAGTTCATGTCTATTACACGATTTCAAATTTTTTCTTTTGAATTTAATCGGCAAATATAAAAATTGCATCATTTGCTTCCGTGTTTTTTTTTTTTTTTTTTGGACGGGCTGATGTAACGAAATAGAATAAATGAAGAACAAAAATACTTGTTTTTTAATTTTAATAAAAAGAAATTAAATATGAACTCGAAGCAAACTTGCCGAATTTCATTTTAGAAAGGCATATTGTTGAAAATATTGTTGAAAATATTGTTGAAAATTTTAACATTATCATTCATTTCTGATATGGGTTGACATTATATCAGCTGTCATTATATGGACTGACTAACAGTTCTTAAAACCGTTACAAACAGTTTTCTTTAAATAAAATCGGATTAATTTTTTTTTTTTTTACTGTTAATAATATAGTTTCATATTTCCTATGGTCATATTTCATACATATTACCCTATATTTTTATTAAATAAATTTTTTTCAAATATTAGAGATGTATAATATTACATATAATTGAGATACATTTATACCGTTGTATATATAGTATAAAATAATATAAGTAAAACTAACAAAAAAAAAAAAAAATATTATTTATACATTAGTTTAATTAGAAGGTGTAAAAAATTTTATATAATATGTAAGTGGAATAATTATAAAGTTAAATATGAATGTAAAAAGAAAAAAACTAAATATGAAAATTTTTTTTTTTAATTAGCGTTTAGAATAATTAAAAATGCACTAGTATAACCTTAATTAAATATGTGTAACTATAGAGATTTCAGTGTATGTATATTTTTGTATATATATATATAGTAATTGTTTTTATATTATGTATATCAGCGGTCCTTAAACTTTATACTTCGCGGACCATGGATTAAAAAATCTGAAATCTGCGGACCACCGAATTAATTTTACTTTCTTATAGATGCTTTGGTTTGATTGTTTTTATTTTGAATATTTTTTTTAAAACCGTTAAATTTAAATATTTATAAAATGTATACATACATGCATATATGATGTAAATTTATAAACTGTCTCTTTGAAATTACGTACACAATTACAATTATACATTTACAATTACGGGTAAAGAACACAGGGCTACAGGGTCCCTAGTCAGTTATATATTATATAATGATCGGGCTACTAGATTTTATTCAAATTTAATGATTTTTTAAAAAATATTTTCATATTTTGAAAATTTCAAAAATAATTATTGAAGGAAAAAAAACAAAATAAATTTTTTTCATTACTAACATTGAAACTAATTTTAACATTTTTTTTACACTAATAATTTTTTTCTTAGCGGACCACTTAAAAAGAGTCTGCGGCCCACTAGAGGTCCGCGGACCACAGTTTAAGAACCAATGATGTATATAATAATATTATATTAAAAAAATAATTAAAGTATAGTAAAATGTATTTGTTTTTTTTTTTTGTAAATCAATTTTATAATTAATACTATAAAGTATTCAAAATCAATTTATATTTAAATTGTACTAAATATAGTTTAAATATAATAATTTTTTGTTGTAGTTGTTTTTTTATTTTTTTTTGTTTTTGTTATGTTATTAATATTTAATACTATATTAAATAGAACAAACTAATAATAATTACTTTTGTGTACATATGTTTTTGTGTTCATATATGTATATACGTATCAACTTTATTACAAAATAATTAAATGTTAGAGTTAATTTGTATAAAAAAAAAAGAAAAAAAAAAGGAAAAAAAAAAGAAAAAAAAAAGAAAAAAAAAGAAAAGAAAAATAAAACGAAAAAAAAAAACATGATGCATATATAATTTAATAATATTAAATACATAATAAAATATTGATTTTGGAGAATAAATAATTTTTATTTAAATTTAAAATAATAAATTTGAGATTTAAATTATCTATAGATAAAAATAAATGAGATTTTTTTTTTTTTTAAATAAACCAAAAAATAAAACACGAAAAAAAGAAATTAAAAAACATATTGAAATTATTTTAAAAGTTTATATTAATTTTTTTATAATATAAACCTTTTTAATTAAAAAAAAAAAAAAATATTTTCAATTTAAATACAAGTATTTTCTTTTTAAATGCAAGTTTTTCTTTTTAATTTAAAGAAATTGTTGTTAATCTTATTATATAATTTTATATTAAATTGTCCTTTTATCTGTGTGTCATCCATTGTTGCCATCTATTTGTTTATAATATTGGCTATAATACCGTTTTCTTATATAATTTCATATTGAAAAGAGCTTTTGAAATTTTAGGTATACAATTTTTTTTTTCTTTGAAAAAGTGTATTATAAAGAGTGTAAATAAATAGATACTATGAGGATAATATGAAATATCAAAAATTTTCTCTACTTTCAAATTATAGTAGAAAAAAAAAATTCATGGTAAATTTTGTTTTGGTAAGCTCTGTCTGATACCTATATGATTATGTACCATTTTAAGTGTGTGTATATCTGATCGGTTTAACGTAAGTCTGACGTAAGTCTGATTTTTTGATAAAATCAAAATCTTACTAAGTGTAGTTACAAATTGGTACAAATTGGTGAAAAATTTTTTTGTCAAAATTTTCAAAACTTTAGATTCAAATTTTTTAATATATAGGAGATACTACATTTACACATTATACACCAATAAAAATAAAGTTTGTTTGTTTTATACATAAATAAGTGTTCCTATCCTAGGAATCTATTCTACATATTATCTGTAGAAACATATACAGTTATTTGAAGGGGAATGAATTATGATTCACAAATTATTTAAAATATAAAAATGTGTGGATACACAATATAAGACAATACATACATATTGTGAATATTTGTTTAATTTTTAACGGCCATTATTATACTGTATTATAATTGTTAACAGAAAATTGGGATTGGAAATCCTTTTTCTTAAAGTAAAAAATGCGTATTTATTATAATTAATAAAATGGAAACGTATATGGTTGAAACTTGAAAATAACTTTCGATGTTTAATTTTTTTTTTGTTTTTGTATTTTAAATTATATGTTCTGCTATTCATAATTTCATTTTAAATTTTTGGAAATATATCTTTTGGTTATTGTTACGAGAAGACTCTGAGATGTAATCTTCACTAAACGACTTTGGAATTGAAGTAGAATACAGTCCCAGGATTGCATAACTCCAGTATTTAATTTTTAAAAGGTACTCGTTTTTTTTACACGCTGCACAAACTCTAGGAAAGGATTTCTTTCTACAAAGTCATTGAAGATTTGGATATGAGGGAGGGAAATTTAAAAAGGAACCTAAATAGGTTCCTTTTGAAAAGTTGCAAATTTTAAGATGAACCATTTCTATCAGAGGGGAGAACATTAGATGGAAGCATGTTCCATATTCTAGCGGTTCTCACAATGAATGAGTTACCATAACCAGTTTTGAACCACCTAGAAATTTCCATAGTGTAGCAATGGGCACTCGAAGCCTCCCTAGTGTTGCGCTGGAATTGTTTGAAAGGAGACATTACTGATTGTAGTTCGATAGAAGAAGTGTCATTGCCTACAAGATATCTATAAAAGAGAGATAATGCTCCAATGTTCCGACGAATGCCAAGCGGAGTAAATGTTCCCTGGACTGATGTGTAGCCAATTAGACGCAAAGCGAGATTTTGAATTTTGTCTAGGTAACCTAGTGAACTTTGGGGTGCGCCAGCCCAAATGTGAGAATTGTACTCCATCTTAGGTCGGAGGTGGTTATATAGATATTGGATAAATGTCTTGAAGAAAAGTAGGCTTTACAGCGAAATAAAAAACACAAACATTTGCCAGAATTTTTAGCTATATCAAAAATATGCTCATTCCACAGCATTTTTTGATTAAGCTGCATGCATAAAATATTAAAACTTTCAGATCGCTGTATTATTTCTCCTTGAAATCGTAAAGTTGGGACAAATTGATCTCTTTTGCAAGAGACAGAACAACTTTGAGTTTTAGAAGTATTGAATTTGGCTCTGTTTCTGATACCTCAATCAGTTATTACTGCTAGGTCATGGTTAATTAAGCTGGACATTAAGTTTCTTTTCAAACTGGTTAGTGTAGAAGTGGCATTCGATTTCCTTAAGAAATCATAGGATGCCACCAGAGTGCTGTCATCGACCAAACAATGAATGAATGGGACTGAAGGTAGAACAGAGTAAGTCATTGATAAAAATCATGAGAAGAGTAGGTAATAAGGCAAAGCCTTGCGGAACGCCAGCATTAATTTTATAAGTGTAAGGCATAAAGTTGTCGACAAGAACACGAATTCTGCGATTCGAAAGAAAATCCTCAGTCCATGAACAGAAAGGACTACCAAACCAACGGCCTGACATTTGCTCAAAAGAGTAAAATGCCATACTCGATCAAAGGCCTTTGAGATATCGAGAGCGACAACCACAGATTCACGGGAGCATACTGCTTCGGCTTCTAAAGCCGCATTGCCGATCGTTTAAAGTACGCGAGCTATTCAAGTATCTCAAAAGCATTTGGTTTATCAAAATTTCAATTATTTTGGAAAGAACCGAAGTAATGGCAATTGGTCTGTTGAAGGCGTCGCTTTTGTCACCTTTTTTGAGAATTGAAGAAACGTGAGCAACCTTCCATTGACTGGGGATCTTCCAGTCAAAAATGACAGTGAGAAAAGATTGCACAGATGTTTCGAAATGGAGCAAATATGTTTGAGAACCATGGCAGGGATTCCATCAGGACCGGTAGACTTTCTAACATTTAGATTCTGAAGCACTTTTACTACAGCACGAGATGTAAAGTATAACCTGTGGAAAATTTTAACCTTAGCAGCATCAACAGGATGGAATACAGGTGGTAATTGTGTTGTAGGAAGAAATGTGGAATTTGCTGTAAAGAATTTTGGCAGTTGAATCTGAAATGATAGAGTTATCAGTTGCAATCAGCGGTGGAAAAAATAAGCCACAAAAGTCATTGTTAATACGTTTTGCAAAAGTCGTATAGTTAAAAAACAATTTATCTATCTAAAGTTAGCATAGAAAAGTTTATTTTAAATAAAAAGTTTTTTAATTTTAAGTAAAAAAATTAATATAAAAACTGTGGAAAGAATAGAAGAAGTTTAAATATAAAATCTATATTAATTATTAAAAAAACAAACTTTTACTAATTTCCTAGTGCGAAAAATTTCAGTTTTAGCAATATTAAAAGCATTAAATGGTATAAAACGTATAGAAATAGGATTAATTATTAAGAAAATATTTTTATACAATATGGAAACTTTTTACATTTAATTTGAAGGTATTTAAAAGATAAGTGTTTTAAACATTTTCGATCAAATTTAGATTAAAATAAATTATATATAAATTATATAATTCTAATAATTTGATTTAGGCAAAAAGTATGTAGTATATAAATTAATTTAAAAAAATATTAATCACCCTTTCTATAGGTTATATCGTATGTGTATATATGAGATTTATAAAATTTGAGACTTTAGATACTAATAAATAAGAGAAAAAAAATATAAATTAATAATAATAAAATAAAAAAGTAATTAAAATATTAATATAATAAAAATAAATAAATAATTATTAATAATTTAATGAAATAAAATAAAAGTAAAATATTTCTAAATATATAAGATTATATCGAAAAATTTTTTTTTTTTTTATAAACTAAACTAAAAAAATATATATAATTTGTGCAGTTTTATTATATATTAAATTGTTTATTATTAATTGTATATATATATATTGTGAAAGGAATTAATTATGTATGTTTATGTACATATTTTGTGTTTTTTTTTTTGTATTCATTTTTAAATTAAAAATTTCATCTACTTTTCCCTTATGCAAAGTTTATTAATATGTAAATATTAAAAATTTAAAAAGTAATATACTTATATTTTATTCTTAATTTTACTAAAAATATATAAGAAAGAATTTACAAAAAAAAAAAAAAAGGAATAAAGATATAAATAAAATAAAAAAAAAAATATTAATTTTTATATTAAAATTTGCTAAATTATAATCTAATATTTCAACATTTGAATATTGGAGAGTAGATGAGTTCTTTCTTATTAATTAATTAAAAATAAATATTATTATATAAATTATATATACATAATATATATATGTATGTACCTATACTACTAAATTTTGTTTTTAGTGTTTTAAAATTTAATAAAATAAATAAATATTTTTTTTTTGTATTATGTGATTTATTAATTAAATAAAAATCTTAATATTTAATACTTGTATATAATTAACTATTGTTTGTATGTTTTTTTATTTGTGTGAATGTGTATATATACGTTTATTGGAAAAAATATAATACTATTTCTACAATAAAATGATCTAAAGATTTGATAATGATTTTAATAATTATTAATATATGTTTCTTTTTTTTTTTTGAAAGGAAAAATGTTATAAAGTCTCTTGATAAAAATTACATGCAAAATGTTATACGAATTAATATAAATTATTTTCAAGTTTTAATTTTTAATACAAACATATTTTTTAAATATTTTTTTTTTTTTTTTTACTGAAAATGTTTGGAAAATTACCAAGAACAAAAAAAAAAAAAAAAACAATAATAATAAATATTATGATTAAACATTAAGAATTGTGACTAAATTTCTTTTTTCACAAAAAAAAAAAAAAGAAATAATGGCGAATATATCAGAATTATTTATATTTAATTTATATTTAATATAAATAATGATTAAATATAAAGAAAATATTTATCACTTTTTCATTTATTTCCTATATTAAAAAAATTAAATGTGAACGTAAATAAATGACCATATTAAAATAACACAAATTTAATTAACTAATAGAAGAAACAAAAAATAATAATTGTAACTTCTTGTATTTATTAAAAGATGTCGCGATTGTTATTTATTTATTTTAATCACAATTCTTAATAATTATTTGAGACAAAAAAAAAACAAAAAAAAAAACAAAGTATTGAAATTTAAAGAGAGGGAATAAAAAAATTTAATGAATTGAATAACAAAAACAAAAGGAATTTTATTTATTAATTTAATTATAAATAATTATTAAATATAAAAGAAGTTTTTTTTTTTTTATTATATATTTTTAAAAATATATATATTTTTTTAAATTATTTGTTAAGTAATTTCAATTCTGGTTGGTTTCATACAAACAGCTTTTTATTACTTATTTTTTTTTTTTTGTTTTTATAATTTTTAGTGCTAAACTAGTGGAAAATAGTTTTTGTTTTTTTTTAAAAATTATATTAATGAAATTATTAATTTAAAAAAAAAAATAAAAAAAAAATTTATATAGTTATAATATAAATAATATTTTAATTAATACCATATATGTACTATATATTATATATATTGTATAAATTAATCTATATATTATATATATATAAATATGTATAATATGTTGTTGCTTTCAATAATTTAATAAAAACTAAAAAATATTAATTTTATTTATTTTATATAATTATTTATTTAATTTTAATTTTTATTTATTTGTTAAAAAAAATTTTTAAAATTTTAAGTTAATTAAAAAATTTTGTTTTTTTTTTTTCTTGTGATTTTTGCAAAAAAAAAAAAAACAAAATACAAATGTAAATTTTTTTTTTTGTTTTTTATAAAAATATGAAATTATGTATTTCAGAAAAAAAAATATATATATATTGGAAATATAAAAAATCTTACCTAATAGAGGCACAGCATCAGAAGTGGCCGGCATTGTTTCGGCCACCATATTAAGGAAGACGGTTAAAGATAACAAAATGGTTACTCCTGTAAAGTATAGTTTTCAGAAAAAAAGCAAAACAAACCAAAGAAAAAAACAAAAAAGAAACAAACAAAAAAAATTTTTTGTTTTGTTTTACATTGTTATTAATTAATTTGGTTTGTTATACAATATATTGGTTATTATTATTAACTACATAAATTATTTGTTAACAGAAAAATAGACACATACAGACACACACACACACACACACATACACACATAGAGACACAAATTGATTGTTATAAAATTATAAAGTGTTTTCTAATTTACATAATTAATAATTAATTACAATAACATACAAAATTAATTTAGAATTATAATAAACAATATATTATAGTATATATTATTAATATGTATATTAAAATTGTGGAAAATTGTTAAAGGAAACTTATGCTTGAAAACGTATACGAAAAACGTAAATGCTACCGAAATGTCAAATTAACTGTCTTATGATTGAAAACGCGCGAAAAAATATTAAATAAAAACTTTTTGTCGAAATTATTTATTTGTATGGTTGAAAATGTAGGACGTTAGTTTATTGTTGACCTTATGATTTAAAACGTATACGGAAAACGTAAATGCTATCAGAATGTTATATTAACTATTATCGTGTGATTTGAAACGCATCGAAAACTTTTTTTCCAAAGTTATTTATTTATGAATTAAAACAAAAAGTATGGCGTTAAATTAAGTATGGAGTTTTAAATTAAAAAAAAAACACAATGTTAAGTTTTTCCTTTATTTTAAATCTTTTAAGTAAATAAAATAAAAAATGGTGTTTTAGCTTTTGCGATTAGAAGAAAATAACAAACCAAGACAAATTGAGGGCTGAATTGATACGAAGGGTAAAAGGAAATAATTCGATTAGGAAATTTTACTTCTAACCTTTGAAGTGAAACTTCATTTTACGAAGAAACTACACCCGTTTTAAAATAAATTTCAATTGAAAAAACTTTACCTTAAAATTAACAAAATACAAATGTTTTTATTTATTGTCCCACTTTATTTTTGTTTTTAATTCTAAAAACCAATTCTAAAATTTAAAAAAAAAAAAAAAAATGCCTGTTTGCCTACTTTTTAACTTAACGTTTATATTATATAAAAACTTGTTTTTGACAACACTGTCATTTAATTTCGAATTAAAATTTAATCACGCGTTTTGAATCATACCAACATAGAGTGAAGTTGAATTATCTTTTTTTTTATTCCGAACGGCGCGTTTTCAATCATAAATCATTATTCCGTAATTATTAGCGGTATGTCATCAAATAAAAAAAAGTTGTTTGCATTATAGTTTTATTAAATAAAGTCATAGAATTTTTTTTTTAGTGCATTTCTCTGCCACATAAATTTGCCACAGGAAATTACACAACCTTTCCTTTTCAGACGTGGCTGTAAATGTCGCAAGGGGAATAACTCTTACGACGTGTGTGAGATTTGAACCCATACTCCCTCGCTGCTTACACTCTTACCCACTAGACCACCGAGGCCCCTCATGGAATTTTATATTTAAATGTATTTTTTTCATTGTTCTGAAAACTTCAATCAAAGAAATTGTATTAATTTACTTTTAGTGTTTTGAGATAGCATAATACATATATGGAATTTTTATGGAATGAACTTGTATGAATTCTTATTCTGCCTTCAAATTTGTGGATAAGAAAAAAACAGTTAATCTATAAAATTGAATTTAGAGATATTTTTTAGTCTTACAAAAAAACAGAACGCGTGGTATTATGTTTCTTTCATTTTATGTGGTTTTAAATTTCGTTTTAGTAGGTTGAAGTTTCTTTTATTTACAATACCACACCAACGGAACGAAACCCTTTTTACTTTAATTATATATTAAAATCACTATAGTTGCACATGTCACATCATGTTAGATTAAATTCAGCCATTACTTAAATGGTAATAGATATTATATAGTTAGAGAAAATTAAGTATCTCAATAAAAATGTGCTCAAGCGTTAAGAAGATCAAGTTCCTTTACTAAATAAAAATAAATGAAGAAATTCAAATTAAATGGTATTTTTACCAAGCTATGCACGAAGAAATAATGTTTTTATGAGATATAATTTTCATAATTTCAAAGGAAAAAATTTTTGATTTGGTTCTGCGATTAAATATTCTAATAAATTAATAGATTGTACTAAAAAAAAACAAATATAGTCGAACCCACTTCAATGCACCTCAGTTAAGTGTAAACCCTGCTTAAATATACATGAGAAATTTGCAATTTGAATTTTAAAATTGTTTTCTAACATTTTTACCCGGATATTTTGCAACTTATTTAAGTGCAAAAACATGTTAAATACACAAAAGTTTTATACTTTTTTCATTATTTCCCATAAAAATGCATATTTAAATATTAAAATTAAAAAAAAAAATTTGTATTCCATACAATATTATTATGTGCCTACTAGACAAGTCTAAGTTTTGTACCTGCATGACAAGTCTAATTATTTATTGACGCTACGTGAAAACTTTGACATTTTCACGACGTGAATATACTTGTTGAAATCCAATCATATGTTACATTTTGGCGATTGGATAAATATACCTAAAGAAAATCAAAAATAAAGATTTGAAATCGTGTTTAATTTAATTATTTTCATATTTATTTTGTTTTATTTTATTAAATAAAATATATGTACGAATGTAGATAGGTACACTATTATTTTAATTTCAATTCAACAGTTCTTTCAATGAACTTTCAAATTCAAATTTGTTATTTTTTATTTCATTTCATAATGTACAGTAGTTTAATGTACAAATTTATGCATATATTCAATGCATATATTTTTAAATGCAGAATTTTATGCGTTTATGCGGTCGTCTGATATATGCAAAACTCGAATAAATGTAACTAACATTTGCAATCCTTATATATGTATGCAATTAAGCGGATCCGATTATATTTTTTTTGTTCATCAATGAGTTCATAAATATATTTTAATATTGGTAAATTTGTTTGGTAGATTTGACCACGCGCTTAGAAAAAGTCAGACAAACATAAGCCACATTGCCTTGGAATTGAACTCACACGGAAATAGGAGACACGGTTGTCTAAATAATGTGGAGGCCGACTATAGTACGCGAATTCAAGCAATACAATTTCATATGAGAGAATGCAAAATAGCTGCAATAAAAAATCACGTGAGATGTAAAAGTCAAATACCAAAAGCGCAATATTCTCTCGTGGAGTGAAATGAAACAGAAAAAATAAATTGGTTTCATAAATTTTTTGACATTTTTTTTTTTTTTTTTGGTTCTTGTTATGTTTAATATTTCATAAATGTTTCCTTTAACAATTTTCAATATAAAAAAAAAAAAGAAATATAAAAATTTGAAAATAGATTTTGCTAAAAAAAGATTAAATTTAATGTATTTTTAAATAATATTTAATGGTAGGTAGAGGTATAATATATTTGAAGTTTTTCCATCATTGAACAAATCATTATCCATTTGTTGGCAAATGTTTTTTTTTTTTTTTTTTTTTTTTATTGTGATGATATTGAAAACATTTTTTTATTTTTTTTTTTTATATTTTGTTTTGTTTTAGTTCTATAGAAAAATCGAAAAGTGATGTTGGAGGGAACAAAAACAAATCTTGTATATTGTAAAATATTGACTTATTTAATATATGTAAACTGTGATTCATTTGATGTTCATGTTGTTTTTTTGGCTGTTGTTGTTGTAATTGAAGTTTATAAAGTTGTTGTTGTTGATGTTTTCTTATTTTATTGTTGAGAATTTTTAATTTGGTTTTAGTTATATGTACAAGAATGTTTTCAGAAAAAAGAAATTTGTGTTTTTATTTTTTTTTTTTTGCAAAATTAACGATTTAAAAGGAATAAGCGAGGGCGAAAAATAGAAATTAAGAAAAATTATTTTGTGAATATTTAAAAAATATTGTAAAATATTTTAATTTAAAAAAAATAATTGTCTAGAAAAATTTAGTGATAGAATTAATAAAATTGTATACAAAGTTATAGAATTTTACAAAAACCGTTAAATATAAGAATAAAAGGTATTTTAAGTGGCGCACGTCAAAGTTTCAATTTAATGTGTTACGAATAACGGTAAAAATAATGAAAAAAATAATAACTTGTTTGACGTATTAAAATAAATCTTAAAAAAGTTTGTATCTATATGATTAAAAAAAAAAAAAAACAAAGTTCACAAATAATTTAATTTAATTTCTATTTAATTACAGGGATTAAACTGTAATTTTGGTCTTAAAAAAATTTATATATAACTATTTTAGGACCGTGCGAAAATTAAATTAGGGAAATGATAATAGCTATATTTAAATAAAAAATATTAAAAATAAATAATAAAATAAAAAAATATATTCAAAATTAATATACATATATAAATTGATATTAAATACGATTAATATTTCTTTTTTCTGATTCATCCTATGTTGAAATTATTTTCAATTTAGAACTAATTGCTGTCGTTGAGCTTTGTGTTTCATTTCTTTTTGTTTTTTTTTTTTTTGTTTTGTTTAATTAAAAACTAAATTAATTTACGATCATTTGCTTTTTTATATACATACACGTATTATATACAAATAATAATATTTTTTACATTTTAATTAAATGTTAATTAAATTGCAATTAATTTTTTTACTTTTGTTATTTGTATTATGTATTCTGCAACTGGTCTGAAGATAAAATTATTGAAAATTTAACTGACAAACAAAAACAAAAAAAATAATTAAAAAAATTCTACTTAAAAACAAAAAAATTAAAAATCTTTAAAGCTATATATCATCTAAAGTTATTTATTTATGACAAGTCCCTACTGATTTTAAATTTTTTGTCTCTTTCAATATCCTTTGTTCAAAGATTAATATTTAAAATTTCAAATAATTGATACAAAAATAGAGAATAAGTCCTTAAATATTATTATGGGTATTGATATTATTATTTTGAATTTTTTATTTTTACTACAATATTGTATCCTTGCAATCATATTTTGCGTATAAAATATGACTTGAATTGAACTTTAATTTATTTATTTATTTATATTAATAATACAAATCAAATAGGATTAGGACAAATCTACCTGTGCAATATTTAAACCCGCACTCCCTTCTATTAATAAGCTATGTGCTTTGCCACTAGGCTACCGAAGGCTCTTGAACTTGAAATTTATTTTTATATATTTATTTATATTAATATTACATACATAAATGTAATGCGATATTATTGAACAATCGGCTACCAAGACCATTATAGATTTTTATACCATTATTAAATTATATGCTAATATTATTTATTTTGTTTATATTATATACTATATATTTACATTATATTAGGTCGTAAGGGGGGTATGTAAAGAAAAAAACTTACGACCTGTGCAGGGATCGAACCCACGCTCCTTCGGTTAATACCCCACACGCCTACCCAATAGGCTACCGAAGCCCCTTGAACTTGAAATATGTAATAAAAAAAATATATTAACCATAATAAAATTTTGCATACTTTTAGGTTTTATTTTTTTATTTACCTGTTAAAGTTAATTTAAATTTTATCCTTTATCTTAAGGTATAATAATGATGATTAAATAATCGTATATTTTAGTTAATAAAAATACACTTTTAATCTTTTTTGTTTAAATTATGATATTTTGTATAATCGGAACGTGGTTATTCGAATATATTTTAATTTAAATTTAAATGTATTATATTTTTCAATGTCCTTTTATTTATTTGTTGTGTTTATATGTAACAGCCTGTATTAAACAAATTAAGTGGCTTTGAGTTTTGTATGGATGTGGGTCAAGATATAATCATTAATTTTAATTAAAAAACTTAAATAGTATTAAGTTAATTTGAAATTTAATATTAAAAAAAAATAAAAAAAGAAAAAAAAAGATTATGTTTATGAAAATTTATTTAAATTAGAAAATTTTAATCCTGAAAGAAATATATAATAGATATATATTATATAAGTTAATAGAATGCACTATTTTATACAATTTGTAATCAAGAAAAATGTTTTTTTTACATTAACATGAAATATTAAATTTCGAAAAATTATTCTTTTCTTGATTGTAGTTGGACGCAAAGAATTGTCACTAACAATCTGGATTACCACTTTAACCAACTGAAGTATAAAATCATATATTGAAAAGTGAAGAAATTGCCAATAATTTCCAAATATGTACTACTTTAGTTTATATTGTGGTTTAGTTAAATTTTACTATACCGAATAGTTAATGGATGTTGGAATTGCAATATCATTTAGATTTTCATTGTCGTTATTATTTTACATTAATCTCTTATATATCAATCTAAAATTTTTTTTATAATATAAAAACTTAATGTAGGCATTATTTTGGTAATCAAATCATATCAAATGAATGTCGTGATTTGAATATTAAATTTTATACATTTATTGTTACCATCAAAAGATCATTAAAAAACAATAAGAATACAAAATCTTTTATATGCATATATACTTATATACATCTATACATAATATATGTTTGTTTCAATGTGATCCAGAAAAGGAAAATTCTCATTTAATTTTCTTACGTTTCTTATAAATTTATATATATTATATATAAAGAAAATTCCGCCAGTTAATCGTTTAATTAGCCTCATTTATGTTGAAGCTCAAGAAAAACTTTGTTCAATCTTCGTTCAAATATAAATTTCTAAAAATTCTATATTTGAGTTTTTTCAGACGAGTGAAAATCCTGGTATAATCAAATAACGAGTAACTCTAAAAAATTTAAAAAAAAAACAAGTTCTTCCGAGTCTCTCTCTTTTGTTTGTTTGTTTTTCCCTCCATTTTATTTAATATATTTGAATGGTTACATTCCTCTTCGGATATAGTGAAAATTAATGAAATATTCTCATTCTATATTCTATATTCATTCAAATATTCATTCTAATGAGTCAAATATTCCACACTGTCTTATCTCGTGGTACATTATCATCTATCAAAATTTCACGGTCCCAAGAAACTCCGATTCTTTGCCATCTGTACATAAAATCTTTTTATAAAATTTGTATTTCACATTCTTTTTATTTTGAATTAGGATAAAATGTGACAACTAAGGACAATATTTTTAGGAATGATAAATTTTGTTAAATATTTTAGAAAAACTGTAATTTTAGACGATATTTCTTTGAAAAAAAAAAAAATTCAGTATAAAATTTTTAAAAACATTTTTAGTAAGTATAGTGTTAAGAACAATTATTGTGTGAGAAGTCGACCAACTGGTTTATTCTATTTACTTGTCAATCAAATCAGTTTTATGATATATTTAAAATGTTATTAAATCATTCCATGGACCATGATTTAGTTAAAATAAACTGATTTGGGTTTAGTAAACAGAGTTGATTTCAATACTTCTACAACTTAAAGCTATATGTGGTTTCTTGCAAATAAAATCCATTTGATGTAATCTTGCGATTTCAAGGAGGAATAAATACAATGATCCCCAAACATTAGTATTTTAGGTATATGCATCTAAATCAAAGAGTTTTGTGGAATGAACATATTTTTGATCTAGCTAAGAGTGCTCCCAAAATCTGTTGGTTTTATTCCTCGTTGTAGAGCTTATTTTTGTTTTGGAGATTTGTCTAATATCTAAAGAATACTTTCGTCCTAAGATGGAGTATAATTTGCATATTTGGGCTGGTACATCACTAACGTCATTGAGTTACCTCGACAAAATCCAAAAGTGTACTGTTCGTTAAACAGGAACTTTGTTGGCGATAATCCATTTTACAATTTACACTTATTCAAAAAGAACCTTTTCTAGTTCATATTGAATTAACCTTCCTATTCCTTTCTTTTGTCTTATTTTCGTTCCTCACTTCTTCTCGTATTTAGTCGATGTAGGGCCTCGACAATAATGTATAAAGAAAATAACTCCTTTTCTAGAGTTTGGCTAATTAAGTTATTTTTTATTTCTTTGTAATTTTAAAAACAAATAGCTTAATTTTTAAAAGTCTAATTTTTTTCCAATGTTTAGATACTTTAATGCAAAATGATCATATTACCATCAAACTTGTTTAAATTCATTGTGTAAGGGTTCGCTTGTTTAAATTCGTTGTAAGTGTAAATTTGTTTCACAAGTAAGGCTTCTGAATTGTGAAAAATACTATGAACATAGAGATATTTGAAACTTGTTAAATTAAAATTTTTATGCATCTTTTGTGCTAGAAAAACATTTTAAATCTTTGAGGGATCTTTCAGGGACACTATTCATGTATATATATATAATTTAATGACAAAATGTTTCCATCACTGACCGTTGTCATAGAAATAAAATAATTAATGATTTAGTCACGTGCAATACATTATGATAAAATGTTCACTATTATTTTCCTCTAACTAAATAAATAATATAAGAACTTTGTTTTTTATATAAAATAGTATATAATGAATCTTATATATATTTATATTGTTATTATTTTTAATATTATTACAGAATTTTTATATACCCAATATATAAATTTATTTTTGGTCATGATTTTTATTAATTTTATTTGTAATAATAAAGCGAATACAAAACAAACAATCATTTCATTTTTTTAAATCTCATATCTATTTTCTTCTTACTATTCTGCTTAAATCCATTGGTATATTGGGATATTTGTTTCTATTTTTTTCTATCTTCTATCTTCTATATTCAATAAAATTGAATGTTGAAACGAAAGTCAATTGAATTAAGTTGACTATGAATTTAAGAAAAAAAATATTTTATTTTGTTCACGATTACCGTCAATGGGGGTCATATTCCGTAAAATTAGTTATCATTAATTTTTATGATAATGTTAACATAATAACGATTCTGTTTTGAACTTTTCTTTCTGATATTTCTTAAATAGTTTTTGATTTTACTTTTGTAAAATTGTATGTTGTTAAAATATTAAAGTTTATTTTTTTTTTTTTTGTGTTTTTTAGAAAAATATGTTAGTTTCAAACAAATATTACTTTATATAAATTGTTTCTGTGTCTGTCCTACTCGGGGAAAATATAACAAAATATTTTTATACTCCAAGATCTAATCAAGATTAAATTACTTTAGTTTTGTGACCAATATCAGATGAAATATTTGTCTAACAGAAGAAACAGAAGTTCTATTCAAAATCCATTGAAAATATCTGGTCTAAATTCATTTATGTCGTCAAACAAACCTAGTCTATGTTAGATCTTAAACGAACAACTAGTTAGACTCTTATCTTGGTATAGGCATAATATCGGTAATGTGATACGAGTTTTAATACTGTTATCGACAAACTTTATCGACGATACTGTTTATCGACAAACACACCAAAAGGTTAGAACTTTTCGCATATGACTGAAGCTGCAATGAAGAAGAGGACTCAAGCTTTCACCTATTTATTGTGTGAATGTACGGCTCTACCTCTAAATACAAAAAAGTTTTTGGCGAAATTCTTCTCAAATAACCTTTTCGATTTGTAGGAGGTAGACTTAATCGATATGCAGCGCTTTGTAATAAAGAAATAACTCAATCCTTTTACAGCGTTTTGTGATGTTTCAATTAGGAGGAAAACCGTGGACCTGAAATAAAGAGCCTAAATTGCCCTAATTATGCATCTGCCGTCCCTTCTACCTAGCTACCTATCTTGTGTTATAAAGGTGAAAGTATTTAATTTGTGGCATTTTTGCTACCTTTGCTATATTTTACAAAAAAGACAAGGTATATAGTGCTCGTTGATACATTCTTAAAATATTTAGATAGTTGAAAAACTCTATTTGCTTATTATTTTTCCTTCTAGACAATGTAGCTGTAGATAAAAAGATTTTAGGAAGTATATTGCTATTCCTTGATAATGCGCCGTTTTTAATTTTATGGTCGACGGGGTAACAAATCGATGTTTATTTTGAAAATTTTTTTTTTTATTAATATTGGAATAACGGTTAAACTATAGATACTATTGAATCTATTATGATCTATTATATGATTATGAATCTGTAAGAACAGCAATATTTTGAAATATTTTTTAAATTAAATATTAAATAATTTGTGATTTGATATTTTGGTGCTTTTGGTGCAGTGTAGTAACATTATTTTAAACTTCTGAAAAAATTAAATGCAGTTTAGCTACAATGACATTTGAGACTTATTTTTTTTTGTATTTAATTAAATATTCAATAAGATTCAATTTCTTATGAAATGTTTTTTGTATTTTTTCAGTTTTTAAACATTTAGTATTATTTTTGCAAGTAAATGAATAATAAAAATTCATGTAATTGTAGTAATTGAAATTATGTTTTGTGAAATAAAGCCAAATGAAATAAAACTTACTGGCTTTATTTGGCATTATTTCAGGGAACCAAAAAATCAATGATGAAGCTGAGGGTATCACAAGCTGACGGTACCCTATACGCTATATCTATTTAAAAGTGTTTAAGCAATTTCCTTCTATAGAAAACTGTGTTTAGGATTGTTGGAAAATATGACAATCTATTTTAAAAATTGATAAAATATTAATTAATTTGGCAAGACTTTTAATCTATGGAAGTGGATTCAAAGTTAGAGGAACAATATAAATAAAAGAATAAATTTAAATAGATTGAATTATATTATTAACAATTAGAACATTAATTCTGTGCATGATAAGGACTGAAAAGGAATTAAAAAATTTAATTTTAAATTCTTTTTGTAACAAATTACATGTTACGAAGATTGTAAAAAAATCGGTAAAAGTTCAAATCTTCACATAATTAAATCTAAAATTTTATATTCTGCTTTATCCGAACCTGTAGCTCTAAACTAAACAAATTTTGCAGAAGCTGCTGGCATAAAACTTGATTTCTTCTTACAAAATTTTAAGATATATACTGAAAATTATGTATGAATTACTGATACATACATACATACAAATTTCAGATACCAACTACTTAAAAGCGCTTGTCGAACTTACTAGATTTAAATAGAAAACCAAGAATTTTACAAAAGTGGAATTGTATAAATTTCAGAATTCTAGCTACTTTATTATTTTTGAGTTATCGTGCGGACGGATTCACTGATCAATGGATGTACATGGATAAATCGGTTAAAAATTCAATTATGAGCAATCAGATAAAAGCATTGCTATATCTAGCTTGTCCACTGTAAGGTGTCTCCTTTAAAGTATCAATGTAATGACAAATTTATTATGTTCTGAGAACTATGTTCATACAGGTATAAAAAATGAATTCTGTAGATGGTTTTTGAAGGTCTTGTAATCTCTAAGTTGAGGCAAATATTATTTGTCAGTTTTACGACATTTGTTTTCTAAAAATTCATTTATTCAATGTTGAGTAAGTTCGATATCTCAGTATATTTGATTGAAAACTAACAGTTTTATTTACTCGATAAGTATCGGTAAAAATGTTTGCATATTTTTTGTAAAATCATATTTTTTTTGTCTAGTAGAAATCAAATATATTTAATAAACAAGGCAGATGGTAGTTAAAGGTTAAAGGTGCACATGAAAAAATGTGAAAAATAAAGAGACTCTTTCATCAATTTTAAAGGAACTCTACATAAATAAGAAAAACTACTCAGCACATGTAAAATTATAAATTTGAAGCTTTAATTTTTGCCTTTTATTTTGGAAAAAAATTGTACAGGTGCCTAAGTTAGAAATATTTAAAATTGGCAAAATTTCAATTTATGAACCCTAATAGTGTTTCACCACGGGGTGGTAGAAAAGGTAAAAAAAAGTCCTGTCGAATGGTGTTTTGAAATGGAGAAAATGTTAACTGGAATTTGAGATGTACAAAATTAAAAATAGGGCTTCTTTAAAGTTTGAGAAGCTGTAGCTTCATAATGAGTGGGGCTACATAAAAATGTTGTTCTAAAACATTAATTTTTTTATGAGATCTACCCACGGTCTACCCGCAGTTAAAATTTCATTGTCTTTCCTATCTTTAATGGTTCCTACCTATCTTTAATGGTGTAGAAGTTTTGTAAACAGATGGATGAACGGATGGACAGAATGAAACTAATTAGCACATTTTGTCAAATATTTTTTTGAAAATATGCTAGAAATGTGAAAAATTACGAAATTTACAACTGCGACATCTATATTATAATACTAGTTATGATTAATGTCACTAGAGCTTTCATATTTATTACCACATCCTTTTAGTATTTCAATTATGATAATTTGAATTATTATTAGCCGTTAGGCGATATCTAAATTTAATACAAAAAGTTTTTTTTTTTTTTTAATTTATTGAATGTTATTTTTCCTTTGTATACTGTGCTACTGTGTTTCAATTATTTAACAAATAAATAAAAAATTAATTTTGAAATAAATTTTATTTTCCATTTAAAGATCATAAAATAAAATTAAGTCCTTTATAACATAATAAAATCATCATGATGGTTCATTAAATTTTTTTATATCAAATTTAAGTGATTTAAATTTGTAATTTTGTTATACCATTGGTACCTGACTGTTCATATATGTTTTAAATTACAACAAAAAAGTTGAAAATGAACATGAAAATAAAATTGCAATTTGTTACATAAATGCATTTTATTCAATTGAAATTAAAAGCAATTGAATTCAAATGGTTATCTATAAATGATTACTGAGATTGTGGGATTTTATTATAATTAACTTGAGAAATTTAAAGTAGGTATACTCTATATCTAAAAAAATGTGTTTAGTAATATTAAATCTCTTTATGTACTTACTTTATATACAAAATATGTTCATAAATGATTGAATCTTAACTCTTATACATATTATTATCTAAAATACTAAAGTAGTAACTGCTATTCAATTGAAATTCATTTATTCTTTTTCATTCTTGTAATTTAATCTTTAGTAGTAATATTAGTCCTGAATGTTATATAACAATGTAGAATATGTTCACATGTAAAGTATAATTTAAAATATGTATGGTTCATTTATTTTTATCATTCTAGTTAACATTATAATTTTTAAAAGAATTTCTAAATATTTTAAAACTGAACCCATATTAGAAGTTAAATTAATATAAAGATGTTTGTTTTTTTTTGCTTTTCTTGATTTGAGGTCTTATTCACACTTCTTTTTATTATATCCTACACCTAAAGTATAGGGTATATTAACTTTGGTATGGTGTTTACAACTAGCCATTTATATAATATATTATTAATGGACATGTATATAATATATTCATAATCAGTGACATCTCCTGAGTCGATTTATCGATATCCGTCTGAGTATCCGTTTGTTCGCATTATAACTCAAAAACTAATAAAGCTATCTTGATGAAATTTATATACATATAGTAAGATACTAATTACAAAATAAAGGCGGGGATTGCAACTGAGAAAAATCGATCCATGGATTCTTGAATTTTGGAAGCTCGCGAACGAACCCTCGCGAATTTTTCATTTAATATATGTAGTTAGAATATATTATTTGTAATAAATTGTAAAAAACTGTCTTTAAAAAATGATATAATATTTGAGAATCTCTGAAAGTTAAAAATATAAAAACAATTGTGTTCTTTAAATCTCTTATTTACAGTATTTAATAAAAATACTGTTACATAAGTAATGGCTGACGTCAAAATTGCATACACGTATTTACCGGGTTACTGCAAAACGTAGATTTCTAATGTTTATAAGCATAAATGTTGACAAAATCATAACTTCAAATAATGTTTATTATGTTCATAAAATGTCTATAACATGAGTATTTCAGGTATAGAAAAATTTACCGTCAACAGCTGATTTAACGAGAATAATTTATTTATTATGACAGCAAAGATTTTAAAGAAAAAAGTTAAAATAGTGGAAAATCAATAATAATTAATAAAATTTAAATTCGAATTTCGAAGTGTATGTCAAATTTTAAATACATATGGTCTACTTGTAAAAGTCAAATGTCATTTATTGTTTACATTTCAAAAACCTTGTATGCAATGTCTAATAAATGTCGTTATACCTCATTTATATGCAATTTTGAAGTTAGCCTACATGAAAAATCAAAAGGTCTGATATATATTACATAATATGTGTAATTTTCTTCATTCAATTTAAAACTTAAATCTTTGAAATTTAAAATTGAGTTAGGAAGAAGCTTTAGTTTTAAACTTTTAGAATGAAACTAAGGATTTGAATACTGTTAAACATTCATTTTATATTTTAATAACATTAAAATTCTTATAAAATAATTTTATTTGTCTTGTGTTCAGTTATAAATGAATGAACCATTTATTCATGCAAAATTGTAGAATAGTTTTTGTTCGTCACTGTATAATTTTTCATAAAAGCAGTGTACTTTTCATATTTGTCTTTAAATACATTTTTATTTTATATTTGAATTAACTATGTATTGCACATAAATATATAATATATATATTTATATAAATTTATGTAAGTATATGTATACATATATATATATATATATATGTATAATGTAATATGTATGTAAAATAAATATAAAAAACTGGTTGGTATATGTTATATTTAAATGCCACAAATGTTTGAAATCGAATCACGTACTCAAGAGGTTACTTTTCTCTTGTGATCCTTAATGTTTTAGCAATAAATTTGCAAGGACCCAAACGAGACACATTTTTTTTTTTTTCTATTTTGCTGTATGGATATAATAATATGATATATGTTAGTTGTTGTAGATTTCGGTAATTTTCTTTTTTATTTGTTTATTTGTTCGTGTTGTTTTTTTGTTTTGATGTTTTGAATTGGTTTCAATTCTATGTTAGTGTAAAGTAATTTTTAAATAATTTGTTTTTTTTTTTTTTTATAAAAAATTAGTGTTATGAATTAACATCGGTTGTCTTTTCGTTAAGAATTTAATAATATAATATTTAGTTGAAATTATTAGGATCTATTACAGAAAAATTATTTAAAATACTATTATTTGATTTTAGATTCTTGATAGTTATTTTAATCTAATTGATGGTGTAAATACATAAAAATTTAAAGATTTTAGAAGGAATTTAAAATTTTTCGAACAATAGTTCAATAATCTCTTGAAAAAATAAATATCTTTGTGATGCAATATTGATAACATATTAACGATAACACATTAGACGCCAGCACTACGCCAGTCCGCTGCTAGGCTATATTATAAAGTAATATAACGAAGATATCGAAATTATGCTATTTAAAGTTAAAGTATATATCATCAAAAAACTATCTTGGAAAGTATATCATCAATAAACTATCTAATTCATGACATTTAAAAAAAAATTTACATCTTAGTATAAGAAATTTGGCCCAAATAACTAATTTATATTCAATAAGTAGTGATAACCAAAGAAGAAACGAAAAAAGAAAGAAAATATTTTCCATAATACATATTCTAGAAAATTTCGCCTAAAAATATGCTTTTTTTATATTGAAATATACTTTTCATTAGTACCTGAATGAAATTGTTACTTCTTTTCTAACAAAAACAAAAAAAAAAAAACTAAATAAAAAGAATAAACAAACAAAAATAAAAGTAAAAATCAAAAACCAAAGTAAGAAAATTTTCTATTTGTTTGTTTTGTAAAATTTTTTTTCTTTGGTTTTTTTTTTGGGTTTTTTTTTTTTTATTTTATTTGTTATTCAAACAATGTATTAGTAATAATATATCAAAACAACATTTTTATGTGATTAAAGACATGAAATTTGGTAATATTTCATTTTGGCAATTGGTGTTTAATGATGGAATTAAAAAGTATCAACAACAACAGAAAAAAAAAAAAAGAAAATATAAAAATGAAAAACTTAATAACAGACAATATTTTGATACTCGATTGATACCTATTATATATTACTGAAACTGAAACTTCAACTATATTTTCACATATAAGTATAATTTTAACAATGATATAGCATTTCATTCTTATTATCTTCTTAATAAATTGAATATATATCCATATATATATATTTATATGAATGTAAAATAAGTCCACCATGTGTGTTTATAAGTAATTTCTTATTACTAAATATTAAAACAAAAAAAAAAAAAAAAAAAAATAGAAGTATTAAAAAGAAAAAAAAAAAAAATGAAAATTTAACGAAGGACATTAGATTTAACACGTACCATTCTCAATATTATATATTTATATATATATTTTTTTCTTGTTTTTTTTTTTTTTGATAAAAAGAACGTACCACTGTATTATGTGCAATTTTTTTTAAGGGATTTAGTTAAACAATAGGAAATTATTTGTTATTTAAAATTAGATATACAATTATTTTGTTACAATATGGTGTTTCAATGTACATGTATGGAAAGAAAAGCTATAAAAGAATAATTTTCATTATTATCAAAATATTACACAAAAAGAAAAAAAAAAAAACAAGAAAAAAATCGTTCTTAATATTTAACATGAACATATGTTAGATATAAGATGATAATATGGTTATACGTAGAAAATAGAATTGCATGTATACTAACTTTTAAATTACAGCACGTAAAACACTGAGAAAATTTTTCAAAAAAAAAAAAAAAAAAATTAAAATCATCACAAAAAACTCAACAGTATTTAACAGAAGATATTAAATCTAATGGGAAGAAATTATTATAAAAAAAAAAATCATTTGATCATTAATCATAAAATCGAAATGAAAATTGCAGTTTATATTTTATCTGTATAAAAAAGGAAACCAAGGGTCACATAAATTTTAATTAGATTAATATTTATTTTTGAAGGAATTTCATAAACATACGAGTTCAATATTTTAATTAATTATTACACAAAAATTTATTTAGACAATATCTATGTATATTGAATAGTTGACCGTTGACTCCAGATATTTGGAAAAACAAAATTTTGTAAAAATAATCAATCTCAAAAATTAAAATCTTTTCGTGATAAAATATTCGAAAAGAAAATGTAGAAAAAGAAAAATATATTTTGGAAAAAAAAATTTTGAAATAAAAACTAACTGTAAAATTTGTTTTAATTATTTTTTTTTATATATTGTTGTCCCATAACATCGCAAAAACACATTATTAAAACCCTTATTTCTGATCTCTAACTCTAAGATCCTATAATATTTTATTTACATACAGTTTTTAACAAAATCTTTGTTAAACAAATGATTGAAACCCTGATTTTGAAGTCATCTTTAAAATCATTTCTAATTACTTTTTTGCATATACATTTTAACAAGATCACCGCTAAACAAATGATTGAAACGCTAATTCTAAAATTAAGCCAACTCTAAAATCCCTCCTGCAATTACATTATTTACATACATATTTTTTTTAGCAGAACCCCCGCTAAATAAATTATTGAAACCCTGATTTTGAAATAAACTCTAAAATCCCTCGAATAATTATTTTATTTACATATATATTTCAACAAAACCCCCCGTTAAATAAATTATTGAAATCCTAATCCTATTACCTCTAATCCTATAACGAACCATAAAACACACTGCACAAATTTTTAAAGAATTTTGAAAGAAATATTTGTTTCCAGCATAAAATTCTAGATTTTTGCATTCAAGTAGTTTTTTTTTTCAATATAACATCAGAACCCCATAATAATTATATTTGGTTTATTAATCGCAAGTTCATTAATCTTTTTAAATATTATAAATTTTTATGAACACTTGTATTATATGTAGATGTTAATTTCAATGTGAGTGATTTATCATCAGTATTTTGAATTTCTAAAATTGCATTTAAGCAATATTTTTATTTTATAAGTTATAAGATAATATATTTGTTTGTTTGTTGTAAATATTTAATGTTTATATTATATTATATATGTATATATACTTATGTTTTCTTATTAGAGATAAAGAATATTATTTGTTTCTAGATTTTATTGGAATTTGAGTTAATGGAAAGTGTTTTCATTATAATTGGGAACCGGAGTGGGTTGGTCACGAAATCCCAAATACAAAATCCTAAGATTCAAAATCTCAAATTTCAAAATTCCAAAATTCCAAATTCCAAACAGTTTTCTTACCATAATTTCTTTAGAATTTTTTTATTTTGGATGTGAGTCGATTTATTGAAAATCAAAATATTGAATGCAGAAATTGCCGAAAAAAAAATTTAAACAAAAAAATCTGTTGAATGCGAAAAATGTTGGACAAAAAATGTAAAAAAAAATATATGCCTACATATTTATATTACTTTTTCTAAATGTTCTCGAACAAGCGTATAACCTTTATTTAATAACCAAGTAAAATTAATATCGCATATATATATAAATATTCTGTAAAAGGCGGAAAACTCCGATTTTGTAACCAACTAAAAAGTTAATAATTATCCTAATTATTTCTTTTATATATATTTAAACATATACTAGGTTCTACCGTCTCCAAACCCCTCAAAAAAATTGATTGAAACTCTGATTTTGAATCCACCTCTAAAGTCCCTTCTAATTAAGAATATCGGACATACGTATATATATCTAAATATTCTGGAAAAAGCGTATAACATTGATTTCATAACCAACTAAAAATCTTTATAAATTCAAAATCTCGCATTTACATATATATATTATATGCGACGTGACACAACGAAGGAAATTAATTTTTTCTTAATAATCTTGAAAGGCTTCAGCCCGAAACACCTACTATACAATTTTCCCATTTTGTAGATAATTCTTAAATCTGTAAATTTGCTTTACTTTTTAAAGTTTTGGGATTTTGTTATTTTGGGATTTTGCAATTTGGAATTTTGGTTCTTTGTAAATTGGGATTTTTAGTTAATTTAGGGATTTTGTTATTTGAGATTTTGTGGGACCCCCAACCAGAATGTCTGACCCACATCCATTAAACTAAACTAATGACCCACTCATTAAACTATGAACTAATTAATTAACTGAACCTAGTTTTCCGAATAAAAAGTTGACATTTAAGCTGTCGTAAAAAAATTTAATTACATGTTTTTTTTTAAAGAATCTTTCGTCATTTTTGTTAGTAAATTTTCTTTAATTTATTTTATTTTTATTCAAGCCAGTAGATATTGTTTTTTTGAGACGCCACGCAGTTAATTAAATGTTTAGTTGATTTTTTTCTATGAACCTTGCTTATGGACCTTCTGTATTAAATGTTTGATTATTATTGTTCTCGTATAGAGAATATCTATATATATTTGTTCTTCGTATTTCGAATACTAATAGTTTTTGAAAGATGTTTTGTTTTTAATAATTTTCTCTATAAGCCCACAATTCGAACGTCTAAAAAATAACTCTACTGATTGAAAAGAAGATTAAGTAATATTTCCAAAGTTAAAGCTATATTCTAAAAGTTAAGTATATTATACTGGCAAAAATATTAAGAGTATTGATCTTTATGAGACTTAATTTATTTAAAAAGATATTTAATATTTATTTTATATATCAATTACTTTATATAAAGGTTTTAAAATGATGAAGATTTTAAAGTAAATAGAAGCCATTTTCTCTCGATGAGTTTAAATCTACATCTGACGTTACCTACAAGTTTTGTTTTTTTTTTTTCAGTACAATTGTCATAAAAAATTATTAATAAAATATTATTTCAAAAAAGCATTAAAATATGAAATGATATTTGTGTTAAATGATTACATACATATATATATAAAATTTATTTTAAATAAAACTAAAATACAAAAAAAGAAATTGATATTAATAAAAAAAAAAATGGGGATGGCAATAAAATATCTTGAGAACAGTTGCAGTTAAGCTTTTTAGTTTTTTTTTTTTGCGTATTTTTAGTACTTTTAGTACAGTTGGAAAAAAAGTATTTTTGTTTATGATTTGTATTTGTATTTGTATTTTTTTTTAAATTGTTATAAACATATAACGGGAATTCATGCAATTTGTTGTTTATTTATTTATTTTTTTTGATTTTTACATATTTTTTAATAGATTGTGCAATAAAGTTAAAACATTTAACTACAAATACATGTACAAAAATAACATTTAGTTAATATTTAAGTTTAAGTGTGATTGTAAAAAAAAAATTTTAATATTCCAAAATAATTGACATATCCCGGAAAAATAAAAAAAATTGTTATTTGTCTCGTTCAATCAATATTTTTTTTTTTACTATATATGTAAGTTTTCTTGTTGCATTTCCATTTCTTTTTCTATATTAGGTACATATGCATAATATTTTTCTTTTTTTTTGTTTTTCTTTAAATCAAATTTAATTGAATTTATTTAAATAAATTGCAAAAAAAAAAGAAGCAATAAATTAATAAAGAATACATCTTTTTTGAATTTATTTTATATTGACAATTATAGGTAACAAAATGGTAAGTTACCAAACGTATGAATCATAATGATTGTTATTTGTTATCCCCCTTTTATGTTCTATTTCCTTATATTATATCTTTTTAGAATTCTTTTAAGAGTGGATATATTTAATCCGAGATACACATACTTACTCATTACAACAATTTTAAATATACTTACGAGTACATATGTACTTACAAGGAGGAAAATATAATTTTATAGTATTTAATTTTTATTAGTCAGGAATTTAATCCAATTATGGTCAACAAAACGAAAATATGAAATCTGTCAATTCATAAATAAAATAAAAATGTCAGTTATTTTATTTTTATTTTTAATATATTCTTTTGTTTAATTTGCTACCATCAGTATACAGATACCACTTTTCCCACCTTTTTGTGACCATTATTTTCCTCATTATTTTACTTTTTAATCTCTATTGAAATATACTTAACAGACATTTTATTCACTACTTCTGTTATACTGATGATGTTACATAATTTATGTACATTCATTATTTTTAAACATAAAATAAAAGTGAAGCTTCACAATCTATGACTGGATACGGCTACTACATCAGAATTATTTTCTACTTTTTTTTTTAGGTTATGGATAAGGCTGGTATGTTTGATGTTTCCTTTAGTTACCTTCACTATGTAGCTCAAATTCCCAGATGGCATAATTCGGCTTATGGAAATTCGTTTGTAGTATGAACATCGCGAATGTGAAACCAACTCCCACCTCATGTGTTCCCCAGAATTGGTGATGATTACATTTACAACGTTCAAAGATTCAAGGTGAATATTAACAACTTTGTTCACAATATGCCTGCCAATTTGAAATCAATTTTCATTCATTAACTAAACTTCCTCTGACCAGACAGTACATGAGTACTAAAGGTCGTATAAACTATTGTTTGGTCAAAAAAGGGAGGAGGTGTTTAGTGGGTTAAAGTCCCACACACTCATTGAGAACTCGTACTCGTTTTCACTCCTCTATAGTGTCTTTCGATGATTCCCACCTACCCTCGCAAAAAAAAAAAATTAATGCTGTGTCTAAGTTAGAATAGAAACAAACAAAAGATTTTAACGAATTTGAATCAGTTTGAAAATGAAAACTATTTCCAATATTTTAGAAAACATGCAGCTTCGAGATTTGAAATATTAAAAGAAAAATAGAATAGACCTTCGGACCTACTAATATCTAGCTGTAAGTATTGAAATTTTCACCTTTTTATATTGTCGCATATAGACGAGTATGATTTGATATAATCTATTGAAGCTATCCCGCCGGAATATAGCCAGAACAATAGGTGTGTTCACAGGACACTGGTGAACATGCTGCCAGACTAGGTATCCCATTCAATTCATCATTTCGCAGTTGTGGTGAACAGAATGAGAAAGAATCCATCATAAACTTAACTTGTAAGTGCCCAGCAGTGGCTAGGGCCAGAAGAGTAAGTCTAGTCTGGGTAGCCACCAACTCAACGATCTTAGTGATCCAGCTGTTAAGCAACCTGCAGAAATGGTAAGATTTTTGAACGCAACGAAATGGATCTAAAATAAAACCTAATATAGCCCTATTATAAGCCTTGTGCTCATGGAAGTGGTAGCAAAATGGTGCTAATTGGGGTCACTGCCATGAGCGGTGATGGCTAGCCACCAACTTATAATAAGCTTATCCCTACTAATGTCCACTGGCAAATTAGTATTTTTAACACATGTATATTGTACATGTAATAAGAAATATAGAAATTACTTTTAATTTTTAGAGATTAAATTAGTGCTTCATATTTATTGCTGTTATTGTTCTTAAAGTGTTCTCTATTTTTATGTAATAAATTGTATTGATGTCATTGATTTAAGAACGAGACTCATACACACTATGAATAAATTTATGAATTCAGATATGCCAATTATAATTGGATTTTGAGAATTTTTTTTATTAGAAAACATACAAAGGAAAAAAAAGAATACAAAAAGTTTTATTACTCCATCTTTTTCGTTTTTTTTTTTTATGGGTGAGTTTACTATTTACTATTATTGATTTAATTTTTTTTATTTAATATTTGGAGTTTTTGTTTTTCTCTAGATTGATAACTTGTTGTAATAGAAACAGTTTTACTCACCCAGTGAGAGCTTTTCACCAGAATCTGGTGGCAGTGTAAAACCTAGGAGAGCCATTGATGCTATTAAAACGCATGGCACTATCAAATTGAAAAAATAATATAAAGTTTTACGACGAATTAATATCGCAAATGTTATATCGATATATGGCTCTGGACAGCAATTGTAATAAATTTCGTTACGTTTACCAGGAACACCTGTAAATATAATAAAAAAAATCAGAAAAAAAAAAAAAAAAAAAAAAACGATATTAAATAAATTTAATATTCAAAAATATATAAATCATTTTTTTTTATTATAAAAAATATATTATTTGATTAGTTATACCTAGTTCCTTTATATACAAATAATTTTACATTTTGAATCTCCATATAATAAAGCAGATTATTTAAAAGGTTAAACTAAATAAATAAAAGTAATACAATTCGATTTTCTAGTAAAAAACAAATAGTAGTGGATAAAACTTTTAAAGTAGTGGATAAAGTTTTAATACACTTCGATAGTCGACAAAATTAGGACGAAAAAATTCAATTACAGGTTTAAACTTAAAGACGACATTTAATTGGCTAATGCATGGAACAATGAAACATATATATTTAGAATATATATATATATATGGAAATATATATATATTTAGAAAATATAATATTTAGAAAAAACAATGAAAGATATATATTTTTTAACAGTTCCAGCTAAATATTAAAAACAGATTTTCTTACTTTTGCTAATATAATAATTGACGTTCTTTCATATGGCCTTCTCTGCCTGACAGGAACACTAATCCTGTTTCATAGATACCGAATAGGAATGGGTAGTAGTTCTGATGAAATTAAAAAACTGATACCTTCATTTACAAAATTGCAAAAAGGAATAAAAAAAGTTTCTACTGACCATCCCTATGTAGTTCAAATTTCCAAATTGCATAATTCGGCTTACAGAAATTTATTTGCGATATGAACATTGCGAAAGTAAAATCATCTCTCACCTTATGTGTTGCTTAGAATTAATCAGAGTTATATATACAACGTTCAAAATTTCCAAGTGAATATTAACAACTTTGCTCACAATATCCCTCTCAATTTGACACCTAATATTTATCTCTAATATTTATTTCAAATTTTATTTCCCTTTCAATTTGACACCAATTTTCATTCTCTAATATTTATTTCCCTTATCCCAGCAAATAAATTAGTACTAAAGGACATATAGGACCTCTTATTTAGTCATAAAAGGGAGGTAGTGTTTAGTGGGTTTAAGTTCCACACACTTATAGAAAACTGGTGTTTGTTCTATTTCTCTATAGTCTCCTTTGATGATTCTCATTCTATATCCACAAGTAAAATATATTGATAAAAGTATTGAATTATTCTAATTGGTTAAAACTTGGTATTTTATTTTACCGGCTTAGAATGTAATTTAAATAATTGAAATTTAATTGAAATAATATTAAAATTAATTTTTATCTTAAGTTTCTTTTGCTTGTAATTTTCAAATTTAATACAAGAACTAAACAAAGTAAAGATATAGGTATTTAAAATAAAAATTATATTTTTAATTACTAAAATATTAAAATTATATATCTTAAGATGTATCTGTATCTATAAAATGAAATATTATCATTACCTCAATGTAAAGTTATGTATTATAGATTTTTCTTTTTGTATTGTTATTGTTAAATCCTCCAAAATGAAAATTTTCACTATATAATTTTGTCATGAAAAATAAACTAAAAAAAAAAAGATAAATCACTTTTTGATGACTAACAAGAAACTTTTGCACAATTTTTTACTTTGTTTAAAATTACAAACCAGTAAGTATTCCTGAAAAAAGCTTAGTTATTCTTGTCATTTTTAGGGTTTATAAGAATAATAATATTTTAAAATTGTTTTGCATGTAAGTCCAGCTGGCAGCTGCATAGAGTCTTTGTAGGTTAGAGAATGGGAAAATATCCAACTAAATATTATATAAGCCTAATGATTAAGTAAAACTATTTCATTAAATTATCAAAAAAGATTAATTAAATTAAACGACTAAGACTAATTTTTGTATTACTTAAAGTACTCATTGATATCAATTCTAACGAAGCAAATTAAAAAATTGCAGTACCTAGCAGCCTTTGCTTCTAATCGTAATTATTTCAACTTTTACTTGAAAACCCTAGAAAATTTAAAATTTATGTAAATACACTGAAATCTACGAATTCACTTCTTTTGTAATCCAATCATCTTCTATTTAAATCATATTAGACTTTTTCATATAATTTTTCTCTTAAAATTGGGACGCCTTTTAATATATTCGTTTTATTCTAACCGCTATTAAAATCATCCCTTACACTAATTTCAATTAAAAAAAAATTTAATTAAAGAATTTTGAATTTCTGAGATAGAACAACGTTTCTTTAGAGAATAAAATTACAAAAGAAATTAATTTAATAAAAATATTATAAATTGTACATTGGAATAATAAACCAAAACTCATTTTTATAATACCTATAAAATTAATTAGTTTCAATATCAAAAATACATAAAGAAGCCAAATAGTGAATTGTAAAAAAACAAAAACAAAAAAAAAAAAATAAAATTGGTTGTTCTTACCTAAAAGTTCCCATTCACCATTTGTTATAAAACTTGATATATCACCACCGGTTTCGTCCTGCAATTGAAGGTCCAACTATAATTGAAAAATAAAAAAAAGAAAATGAAACGGAAAATTAAAAATGCAATATGATTTAAAATATAAGTGTTTGTTATAAAGTATAAAAAAAATTTTGAATGCTTATTTATGATTATATTTTGTGACAGAGTGTATGAAAATTAAATGAATTAATTTTTTTTTTGCAATGTTTTTTTAAGTAAAGTTACAATATGTAGTACAGTGCTTTAATCTATTAAAAAGACATGTTTGAACTCAATTCAAAATATCTAAGGAATTTTGAAGATCTCTTGGTAAACAATCTTATCCATTTTTTTGAATTCAATGACTAATATTTTATTTGTTATATTTTTCTGGGTTATTATTTTTTTTAATACTGTCACCTATGCACAGGTGACAACAAAATGTGAATATATTGCTTTGGCCTTTATTTCAATGTACATATTGCTTGATCATCAGTAAATTTATTGAAATAATTTAAATATTTTAAATTATAATAATTTAAATAGTTTAAAATAAAAATACTTCTTTGTTTTCTTATTAAAACTTAAAAAGTCAATTTTATTCTACACTTGAATTTCAATCGTTAATAAAGACAACAACCGTTAATTAAGACACAAACCATATAAGAGTTAAATTATGACCCAGATATTTATTTTTTTTTTTTCACAATCGGTAATCTGTTTAATAATAAATAGAAGTTATTTTAAGACCCAATGGAATATATAAAGACATATTATAGCAATCTCATAATCATAAATTATAATTTATATGTAGTTTTAAATCACCTTGTCCTTCAAAGTCATTTTAAATTTATTTTTCTTTTTTTATTTTCTTTAAAGGGTTGATTTTCATTTTAATGCCAAATTATTACAATTTGTTTCTGTTTTTTTTTTTGTTGTTACGTCAGTAAATAAATATGTCGGCAATATAATAGTAGGAGGTAAGGTTATGCTATAGAAAAGGACAGAATATTTATTAAAAATAATAGTTAAAAGAAAAACAAATTTTCATTATTTTTCATTATTAATTGTAAAATATAAATAAAGAAAATATAAAATAAACTCAACTTATATTTGTTGTTGTTTTAAAATTATTATTTTAATTTTTTTTTCCTTGTTTTTTTATTTTATTTTATTTTCTTTTTTATAAAATTTAATGACAATTACTTTTAAGTCAAAACTTAAATCAACAGAGAAAAGAATGAACGAGAAAGAGAAAGAAAGAAAGAAAAAGATTAGCAAAAGAAATATAAAACTAATATTTGTCCGGATTATTTTTTGTTTTTCGTTTTTTTTTTATTCTTTTACTTTGTTTTATAATATTTTGAGTTTTTATTTTTTATGTCCTTTGATTTTATATTTTTAGAATATGAGCCAAAAACGATTTTTTGTTTTTTTTTTTTAGGACACAAAAATGAAATGAATCATGAATGCCATCGTCAAAATTAATCGAATGTCAAACTGAAATTTTTTTTCTTATTTTCGGTACAATAAAGACTTTTGGTTGTATTTTAATAAAATTTCATTTTATCATGTTAATTTTAAAATCGTGAGAAAATTTAATCAGTAATTTAAGTTAATTGAAAAAAATAAAAAATTGTAGGATCATATAAATCATGAGACATTCTTCAAAATTCTTTTTTGGTACATGAAGATAAACCATATCTAAAATAAAACAATATGATAAATTAAAAAAGATTAATTAATTTATTTATGTTCAAATTGGTAATTTATTCAAAAGCCAAAATAAAGTTTTGTTTTAGAACTTAGGCAAAATTAAGAAGAGGATTACGTTTAAACTATTTAAAGATGAAAAAGAGATGTTATATTTTTAATAAACGTTCCTTTTGCATTTCTTCAATATGTTGTTCTAAATGTTCTCAACTATGTTCTTAAAAAAAAATATTGTGTTTAAATTAACTAAAAATTTTTATGGAGTAAATTTTTTTTTTTGCGACTAACATATTTTTGCTGAACATATAATGATATTATATTTAAGATAAAGTCAATAGGAATAATGTATAGCGAAATAAGCGACAAAACATTGGATCAATTCTAAAGCAAAAGAAAGCTGACAGCAGACCTCAGTAACTTTACATATGAAGATTTTCTGCAGCAAAGAGGTCAGGAAAAGGCAAAAAAACTCGTATAAATAAACAGGACAAACTTCGGACTCTATACTTGAATCAATACAGGCCTTCTGTTGCTGAGGCCACAGACTAAAATAATAGATAGAGCTGATTCAGGATTGAGTAGAGGTTGTGGACGATAGGCAGATCACATGTACTTTGCTAATGCCTGACGCTGGTATTCTAAAGGATAAGAACCTTGGGAGACGATTTCCACAGTAAGGGCGCTTGACCAAAAGACTATCGTCCGCTCCTTTACAGGCATTGAATGGGTCGAAGATCCGGTGTGAACGAGCGTCTCATGAACTTGGGGTGCACTTAAGGTAGCAGGGACCTTAGTGTAAGGACAGTTACTTTCTAACAACAACACCATATTTACCCATCATATTCAAAATAGAGTGTTGATTTAATTATTCTGACTACGATAATATTAAGTTATATCTTGTAATTTAGCTCATTCGATTCACCGGAATGCTTTTAGTCAAAATTTAAATTTTTTAAAATTTTGAGAGGAGGAATATATTTTTCTACTTTCTTCCTTTTAAAAACTATTACGAGGCAAAAAATTATTATTTTTAGAATCCTGCACAAATATTCAAAGTAAGATACAAATATTAAAGTAGTAACATTATATTCTAACTTGTTTTAAAGGCTTTTTTAATTCCATTCGGTTTACTTATAATTTAATATTTTTTTTTGATTTTTCATAATATTTAAAATACTAAAAAATATTTATAAATTGGCAATTGTAAAATGGTTTTTAATTTGTTATTGACATTGTGCGCCTTTAAAAATACCGCCTTATTTTTAAATTCTAAAACTCATAATAAAAGATGAAAAAATTTAAAAAAGTTTTGTCAAATGAATTTTTGCATTAAACGAATGGCGTTTTCGAATCTATTGCACTAGCACTTGACACTAGACACTTCACAATTCTTTTCTTACATATATTAGTGTTTAAGGCTAACATTTAGTGTATTTGAGAGTACACTAAAACATTGACAGATAATCAAGTGCGATATGACAATTTAGACTATTTTCGAATGCACTAAAAAATGTTCGTGGTTTTTCGGAATTAATTTAGTGCGATTAATTAATACTTAGTGCTATAGTTTCGGACACGGCCTAAGAATCGGTTATATTTTTAAATAGATCCTTGTTATACCCTACACATTAAGTATAGCGTATATTATCTTTGGTATGGTGTTTGTAACCACCAAAAGGAAGCGAGTTAGGTATAGACATGTATATATATTCTGAATCAGTATCACCTCAGAAGTCGATTTAGCGATGTCCGTCCGTCCCTACGCACGATAACTCAAAAAATAATGATGCTATCTTGATGAAATTTATACTGTAGGTTAACAATGAGTAAGGTAAGGCTGGGATTGTAAATGGGCGAAATCGGACCATGCGTTCGAGTACCTCCCATACAACTCCCAAAACCGAATACGCATATCTTCGAAATTAATAAAGATAGAAACTTAAAATTTTGTACGAGGGTGTGTTTTCCTGAATCCCTGATATGCCTAAAATTTGAATTGGAGTGGTTGTTCGAGTACTTCCCATACAAATCTCAAAACCGAACAAGCATATATTCGAAATTAATAAAGATAGAAACTTCAAATTTGATACTTGGGTGTTGTGTCCTGAATCCCTTATTTGTTGAAAATTTGAGATGAATTGGAGGAGCTGTTCGGGTACCTCTCATACAACTCCCAAAACCGAACAAGTATATCTTCGAAATTAATAAAGATAGGAACTTCAAATTTGATACGAGGGTGCTGTTTCCTAAATCCCTGATTTGCCTAAAATTTTAGATGAATTGGAGTGGTCGTTCGGGTACCTCCCATACAATTCCCAAAACCGAACAAGCTAGGGTGTACTAGGGTGTTGTTTCCTGAATCCCTCATTTGTCCAAAATTTAAGATGAATTAGAATGGTTGTTCGGGTATCTGCCACGCAACTCCCAAGACCAAACAAGCATATCTTCGAAATTAATAAATATATAAACTTAAAATTTGATATAAGAATATTCTACCCTGTTGATGTCTCTAAAATTTGAGAAGAATTGGGGTGGTGGTCCGCGTGACTTCACACACTTCCCAAGACTTATTTTCCTTATTAATTTATTATTTTCCAATTTAATATAGATAGAAATCTGAAATTTTGTACAAAGGTTGTAAAAGCATTTATTTTTTTAGCTTAGTTATATTAAATACTTAACTAAAATAGCTTATGGATTTTTAATTTAATTTGAATTTTTTAGGTGTAGGGTATAAATAAGTGGGTTACATCGACTTACTGTTACTTTTACTTGTTATGCATTTATTTACTGCTTTTCTAAAATGTTTATATAGTTCTGTAGTTATTCAAAATTCCGCCATTCAGAGTTGACACTTTTTAAGTTGAAAGTATATGAGCCGAGGGTTACTGTTGTGTTACGAGGGTGAATGTTCGTATCTCAAAATTTCGTTTTATGAAAATCTAGTTTTCTTAAAATCTTTTTTTCTCAAAATTTCGTTTCTTAAAATCACTGTTCTCTTTACAAATCATCTTACTAAATCTTTTTTTTTTCAGAAAATACAAAAAAATAAAAAATAACCTGATTATGAGATGCGAGTACCCAACCAGAATTTGTATGATCATTTGTATATTTTTAGATATAATTATAAACAGTTTCAGTTTAGACAATTTCGAACTAGACAGAAATACATAATAAAAGAGGACGCAAAAAAAGTTTTTTCTACCATAAAATTATATGATGCAAATCATCTAGTTAAGTGCTTCAAACTTTTTATTACAGATGGTAAAGAAATCAAGTCTCAGAACTTAATAAATATTATTATTACTATTATTATAAAATTAAAGGAAGAGTTGATATTTAATGATACGTCATGACTACATGAGTACTAGTTGATTTACATGAGTAGTAATCGATGACCGTTTCCTTTTTTCATGATTATGTTGAATTTTCTGAATGTGTTCAACAAAATGAATTTTTCGAAAAAAGTAATAAAAGAAACTAGAACATTTTTCTATAAAAACTTTTCAAGAAAACAGTTTCTATAAGAGACTTGCAACAAGGCGTGTAACGCGTGTAAACCCGCGTTGCGCTTCTGTAAACTCTGATTATCATCAAAACTAGTTATATTAAATGTTTTGACCAGACCTGCATAAGGATAGAAAATGACCAACCTGAGTCTAGCAACTATAATCAATCATCTTAAAGGTTTTGAAATTACTTTTAATTCAGGAAAATCAGGGTGCAGAAACCAACGTATTTGCTTGCAGTTTGTATACGGAAAGTGTATGTATCATCAGATCTACCACCAATAGCCAAAATATTAATCAATTTATGTAAAAAATTTAATTTATATAGTAGTTATAAAGGAAGATAAAGAATTTATTATGGAGTCTAACAAACTATAGCTGTTATGAAATTATTAAAAAATGTTTAGATGTATAGATTAATTAAGAAAATTAAAGTGCTTTTTCATTTGACTACAAAAATAAAATTCATTAAAAACGATTTTAGGTGACCTGTTTATTTTAAATTAATTTTTTAATGGAAAATTTTTTCCCGTAATAAAAAGTGGGAGTCTATAAAATATAAGTTAAAGGTCAAAAACGAAATTATTATTTATAGATAAAACAAATATATAGGGTTGAAAAACTAACGACGATTAAAATCAGTTGTAAGCATTTGACATAACCTATAACATAAATTTCCTTCCATTTTTAAGTAATTATAAAAATTTTAATATTAATTCATTTATTATTACAGTTAAAATTTTCTCTGATGACAGTGTAAATATCATAAAATTAAAACAGTATCAAATAGATTATCTAACAAAAAATGGAAATTTTAAATGGAATTAATTACAAAATTAATAAATGAATTATTGTTTTTAATTGACTTTTATTCTAAGAAAAGCAAAATTAAAATTCAGTATTTTCAAAATGAAAAAAAAAAAGAAATATTAATATAAAGAATTGGGGATTTTCAAAAGAATCGATTATTGCAAAAAGGTTTACATCTTTTTTTGTGAAACATATTTAGATTTCATATTAATTTCCATTGTCTTTATTGCTTACTACTTTTGTTGTCTTAAAGAAGTCTTTACCAATAAAAAGTTTTTGTCTCTATAGTTCAAAGTTTTTTTTTTGTCAATTTTTAAAAATATCCTAAATAATATAAAATAAAGTAAAAAATTAAGAAGATGTTTCAAGAAGAGTTTTAAGTTCTACATGTAATGGATTTTAATAATCAAGCTTACTAAATCCAATACTTTAGGATTAGGATCTATTGGATTAGCTATATTGGAGATATTAGATACCAGATAATCTAAAGATTTTTTTTCTTCAAGATTTTGGTTAAAAATCCTGAACAAAAAAAATCTTTAGATTATCTGGTATGCTTTCATATAAGTAATTAAAAAGGTTTTTGTAATTTTGATGTCAATAAGTTTTTTTACAGCATAGTTTGATAAACTTAAGACCCTTATAATAAAAAAACATATTGAGGAATTTTAACTTGATATTTATGAACCAAAACAAAAACGGAATTCTCCTTAATAGATAGACTTAGGATAAAATAGAGCAACAAAAATTGCTTTAGTACAGATGCTTACCTCTTAGGGTATGAATTTCATAATCCTCCTTTTCTTAATTAGAACTTCTAAAAATTCTAATATCTTTACGTTGGATATAAGAGTAATTACGTCAATCGAAAAAATTTGGTGTATAATCTAAGATTTAAAAAAAAGAATAGATAAATATCTGATTTTTCTAAACAAAATCTGTATCTAAAGTAACGTTTGAAGAAATAGATTTTGTGGTAAATTGTTTTTTGTTCAAATATGCCTCTTGCAAGGTGTAGTATTTCTTATTTGACTTGTTCTAAAATATATTTATTAGAAAGGTCTTGTAATGAAATATCCTTTTGTAAAACGACTTTTGTGATGTGTCAATTCTCCCAATTTTGTTATGCCAAACCTATACAATTATATTAGTTTATTTTATAGATAAAGCTGTATAGGGCTGTTATTGGTTTGAAATTTGTTTTTCTGTAACAATATTTTATGATTACGAAGTTATCCACTGAATAAAAGAGTCTTTATAATGAGTTAAAAAGTTTGATCAAAAAAAAAAATATCAATCTTTGGAGAGATTATTAAAAGTAATCTTAACTGCCTTTACTTTTTTTTCATCATTGAAAAAATATAGACCCTTATTCTGAATTCTATCATAGTGAAATATTATTTTTCAATAGAATTTTTTTTTCGATGATTCAAAATTATTTCAATTTTAAAATCAAATGTTTTGCATAATTTTTTACAGATAGTAACAACTACTAACGTTGGAAACAATTTAAAAAATAAAATAATTTTTTAGGTAATAACAATTTCCCAATATTATTTCAAATTTGATTAAACAGTTTTTTTTAAATTCTTAAGGATATATATTTTGTGGTTTTATTTACGTTTGGTATAGTTGCTGTAGAAGATGAAGAAGATAATAGTTAACGAAACTTAAGATGGGAAAAGGCAATTGCTTAAGATTCTATAATTCTATAATTTTTTCCTTATGGGAGGTGGGAATCTTCCAAAGACACCAAGAATTTCCCATTGGTAGTGTCAGATTCTTACTAACTAAACCCACCTCCCCCTTTAGCCAATAATGGGATGAAATCCTTACCTGCTAATGCAGTATATTGGCTAGGGAGTAGGAATAGGGAAGGATAGAAAATGGATGCGGAAACATTGAATTAGGAGAGGGACTGTAAGGAAACAAATAATCTGCCTATTATTATTAGTATTTTATTAACAGTGGCTATAGCCGTTACAACAGTTACAACATGCAGTGGTATATAGAATAATAAAATACTAAAACAAATATTAGAATAATAAAACAACAAAAACAAAAACAAAATTTTTTTTGTAATTTCTTTTTCTCAAAATTTTTTTTTTTGAATTATGTAAATGGTATTTTGCAAATGGAATTTTTTTTTGGTTTTTCGTACGCAACCCGTCTCGAATACCAAAAAATGTAAGAAAAAATAATGTTGAAGAGTATACAAAAATTAAAAACGTTGAAATCTTGAATAAAATGCTGAATCTTTTTTGTTGAAATTTTCTTTCTATAAGTTTTGCAATCAATATTTGTTTTTCATTAAATCGACCCACATCTGAAATAAAAAAATTCAAAACGAAGATTAAGATATGAAAGGCTGCTTTAAATCTTTTGAATTCAATCCTATACATAGATTGGCTGTAGTAATTAGATTTTTTGCAGAAGGAAGTTCCCAGCACGGTACTGGATATAATTTTGACGTAACAATTGCACAATCAATTTTTCAAAATTGTTTAACCAATTGCCCAGAAATCTTTTAAAAATAAGATATATTCATTACGAATCCAGTAAGAAATATCAGAGGAAGAAAAAGAGATAAAATAAATATTCATTCAGCACAAAACAAACTTTTCTAAAATTTCTAAATTAAAAAAAAATCTCTGCCTATAATATAATTTAAACAAAAAACATAAATTATGTAAAGAGTTTAAATATACAAAGCAAAACAAAAACAATAGACTGGTTTGTTTTGAATTACGCAGGATAATTACGAATTGGTATATTACAAAACTTCGAAAACAATTTTTGTACGTCGAAATTGATAATGAAGTTTTCGTATCTTCTATAAAACTAAAGGGTTACGGTGAAATTTAAAATAAGCGTGTTAATATTATTATAATTTTAAATATTAATACTCAAATATGGTTAGGAAAGTATGCTCAAAGTAGGCTCAAAATACTCAAATATGGTTAGGAAAGTATGTCCCACCAACACTGGGGCACAATACCTCAAACAAAATACAGGCGTTTGTTTATGGCTTACCTAAACTTGAGAGAGAATGTATCTAACCAGCTATGACACATAACGCCATAATAAAGTTTACTGTCTTATGACCCACCAAATACTGAAGTTTATCTGAGAAAAATAATTAGGAGCGGTTTTAGAATTGGTTTCAAAATCAGATTTTCAATAAATTGTTTAGCGGAGGTCTGGGAACGGCAATTTCTATTATTTTAACTATTTTGGGGCTTTGTGATTCACTGATAATCTGACATTATTCCCAAATTTAGTTTACGATTTATGTCCTACCGTTAGTGTCTCATGCAAGCTTGAGTATTATGGCTCGGAGTTTCATGACGCGTCTACTTCCCGAATCCATTTAAATATTGACTTCAATTTTAATACAGTTTATCATCTTTGATATTTTTAATTTTAAACACGAAATGGGGATATATTGTACATTTCGATATTAGATTATATACCCTGCAATAACTTTAAAAATACTTTTAAAAATATTTATAATGGCAAATATACTGTGTCTGTGTACTTTAATCAACTAAATATATGATGATTGATCATCAATAGTAAAAAAAAAATAATTACAAATATTTATACATGTAAATTTCTAAAAAAACAGCAAAAAAAAAAAAACAAATTTTAATGGTGATTATATGTATATGTGTAATGGATTTTTGATGTTTTAAGTAATCATATCCTTCCCATATCATTTATACTTGCTTCAAATTGTTTTTTTTTTTTTTTGAATTATTTTTTTTTACTCGGATACTGAGTTCTCATATCATTTCAGGACACAAAATCATTATCCTTTTTTTCTTTTTGTTTTTGTAAATATTAAAAAAAAAAAAATTGTAACAACAAAAAAAAAAAAAGAAAAAGAGAATATAGGTCATCAGTATAAAATTAGTTCATTAATTAATTTGAGATTAGACTGATGATTGAGTGAGTAGATGAAGTTCTTAATAATATAGTCTGGTATTTTATATACATATACAGTATACATATACAGTATATATATCTAATATATATTATGTATAGAAGAAAACCTAAGGGTTATTAGTTATGTTCATTATGTTTTTCATGTTCTAATTGAATGCCTATATGTATATGTATATATACATATTGTTATATTATATGGAAATGATGCACTTTCAATTGTCATAATAATGAATAAATCTATCGAGAATCTATTTTGATTAAAAGTAAAAGAAAACTATTTTTGTTATCCTGTTGTTATCTTATTATTGATGCTTTTACTTTTGAACTTAATTTTTACAAAGAAAATTCTTTTTTGTTTTTTTTAATTATATTCAAAGTGATGTTAAAAATGGATTATCCAAACAGATTACAAGAAGAAAAAAAAAGAAGAAAATTATTTATATATAATATGTACCTATATATATAACACTGTAAAGATGGATTTGCAGTATACTACTGATGATCAAAGAAGTCGAAGTTTTAACTCATTAAATGGATTATTGTTGTTTAAGTTAAAAAAAAGAAAAAACAAAAAAAAAAAATACTCATATCCGTATACATTAATATAGTCAATATGAAAAACAAAGTTTTCTTTATTATTTGTGTATTTATTCTGTAAAAGGATAATTTTTAATTTGTATTTTGTTTGTAAACTTTGTATTATGTTTTATAAAAAAAGTTTTTACTTATGTTTAATTTAAAAATATCAAAAAACAAAAAAAAACAACGCAGAATGTAAACCAACGGTTTTTAAAAGCGCACATTTCCAAAAGATAACACAACTTGTTTAGAATTGTGACTTACACCAAAATTTTTGACAATTTCATATAAGAAACGAGGAAGAATACAGTTGCCTTTGTCAAATCTTAGGTACCCGTACGAACCCGTTAGTATGTTTATAATCTGTCACTCTGCTTATAATATTATTTTTATACTTTTTCAGTATTTTAAAACAATTTGGGTTAATTTTATAATTTCTAGAACTATGATTTTTACATACATATATTCAAACTATGTGTTTATACATTCTTCAAAAGCAGATTCTAACATTCAACTTAGCGATTATCAAACAAAAACTTAGCAGCAAGTGTATATAATAACGAGAAAGAGTGCAGTAGAGTAGACTGTGTCAACTCTGGGATACCAGTATGAACATAATATATCCTGTTTCTATAAAATTTGATCATCTTTTAAAAACATTCAAATGTTTTAATACTGACGTTAACTACAGAGATATATTTATGTAAATTGTGGAGTTGTATGACAGCTACCCGAATCTATTTCACCTAGCTTCATTAAGTTCCAAGAAATGCAAGAAGCCTGAACCGACTGCTTTACACCAACCAAATTTTACAAAAGTTTTTGGCATGTAACTCGACACCTTTTCACTAAATTTCAGATAGCTAGCTTCAATAGACACTGAGTTATTTTCATTTAAAAAGAGAAGTTGTATGGCAGCTACTCGAACTTGTTGCACCAGTAGAACCGAATTTTACAGAAGTTGTTGCCATAAAACTGGATCATCATTTGCAAAATTTCAGATACCTACCTTCAATAGACCCTGAGTTATTTCCATTTAAAAAAAGAAGTTGTATGGCAGCTACTCAAACCAGGCTGCCGAAAATACTGGATTTAAATAGCAAAACTAACAATTTTGCAAAAGTGAAGTAAAAATATTTCAGACTCCTAGCTCCTTTATTTTTTGAGTTATCGTGCAGACGGACGGACGAACGGACAGACGTACATGGCTTAATCGACTCAGAATTCGATTCTGAGCCGATCCATACCTTTGCAACTATATCTAGCTCGACTCGACTCGACAAACGTAATGGCAAATTTATTATACCTTTGAACATATTTCATACGCATATAATGAACATAGTTCATACGGGTATAATAATGATACTAAGCGACAAATGTATATGTATATTAATTTTTTTATAGTACTTACTACAAAATACAAAATATATATTAATATGCAATATACATATGTATTCATATATCGCGCCATACACATTAAAAATATTTCATTCATAGAATAATTTCTATATAATAGGTATTCTTATTATAAATCATTGATTCATCAGTGACATATACGATATGTAAATAAATATGATATATAAATATATTGTATACCAATATCATACATTAATTTTTCAAGCAACCGTTTTTAATTTTTTATTTATATTTTTTGGTATTATGCATCATCCTCAACAATTTCAAATTATCGAGTAAAAAAAAATTCAAAAAAATCGTTAAAGACATTTGCTAGAAAAATTGAGAAAAATCAAGACACACTTTCGTCAATTTTAAAGTAACCCTATATTATTAAAAAAAGTTACTAACAGTAAAATATTGGAAGTATAATATTGGAGCTTTAATTTTTATCTATTACTTCAAAAAAATTTTAACCGGAGTTCAAGTTACAGGTGTTTAATAATATAGAATTTTCAGTTTTTAACCCCTTACATACAAAATACAAAATACAATGGTTGATACAAAAATATTTTCTGAAATAACTCATATTTATCATGAAATCTCTCAAAATTTCTAGTTTCTAACTTAAACCATTTGGAAGATGGAAGGAGTCAACAATTTTGCAAAATTTGTGTTTCACATAACGGAAAATTAAGTCACCGTATTGTGCAAGTATATATTTATTATATATATATTTAGCGTACTGATTGAAGATATACCTTATAGAAATTATGTTGTAAAAATTTAAATGTAGAGCTTTTTCGAAATTTGGGGAGCTGTAGCTTCCTAGCGGGTAGGGCTACAGAAAAAAGTTATTCCATAAAATTAATATTTTTATGATATATATCAGCAGTTAAAATTTCATGGCTCTACTTCAAACGAAGTTTTGGACGGATCTCAATCAGGAAAACTAGGGAACCTACAAATTGATCCAACAATATGTTCTGTCAATTTCAAGACTCTAGATTTCTTAATTTTTGAGTTATATTGCTAATGGACAGACGGACGGACGGACAAAGCTAAATCGATTCAGAATTTGATTCTGATCCGATCCATACCTTTGAAGGTATATCTTGCTTATTTCGAGGTGTTACAAACGGAGGAGCTATTTTAACATACCTGATCCTTATCGTACGTGTATAAAAATGTGAAAATAGGACTTTTTTGCAATTTTGAGGGGTTGTAAAAAATATAAGAAAAAAGAAAGAAAATGAACTAAGAAAAACCGTTAATACACGTAAAAATATATTATTGTAGCTTTTATTTTTATATCTTGCGGAAGAAAACTGTATACAGGTGCCTAAGTTACAGGTGTTTAAAAATAGCAAATTTTCAATATTTGAGCCCTAATAGCTTATAAACAGGGCGTGATCTAAAATTTCTGAAGAAACTTATACGACTTCTAAAAATTCTTTCTTACCTCAAAATTTCAAGTCCCTATCTAAAAGCGTACTGGAGTTATGAAGGTAGAAAATTCATGCAAAATTTGGTTTTCACATAACTGCAAATTTAAATACTAAATTTATATAATTTTAATATTGATTTAGAAAGGTAGAGAAAATTACTGCCGTATGTCGTTTTCAGATTGAAAAACTGTTAAGCAGAGCATGAGAAATAGGCATTTAAAACAAGGGCTTTTTCAAAATTTGAGGAGCTCTAGCTCTGTTATGGATAGGGTTACATGAAAAAGTTGTTCTGCGATATTAATTTTTTTATATGACCTACCAATGGTTAAAATTTATTTTGTCTATCTTTAACGGTGTAGAAGTTTTGTAAACAGACGGAGAGACAGAGTGAAACTAATAGGAAATGTACTAAAAATATTATCTTAAGCTTGTATATTTAAAAGAATAAATTTTTGAATTTTAATTAAAAATAAAAATTTAAAAAGAAAATTATATAAAGAAATTAATTAAACAGTTCTCATTTTCAATTACAAAAATTTGTGTACTTATTTATTCACAGTTTTTTTTTTTTAAGTTATATAAATATTACTTTGACAGTTAAATGTTAAATATCTAAAGGAGAAAGGGGGTGTAGTTAATCAAACGCCCATCTTCTAAATTAGTTTTAATGTTTTTATTTTATTTTGTTTTCTTGTTATTTTGTAAGATTTTTTTCTTGACATTCTCCTTATATTTCTTATAATAATATAAAAAAAAATTGTGATATAAATTTGAGTCAATCTGCGTTGAATGTTAAGAGTTACTTTAACATTTAGAGAAATTCTTTTTGAAATAGTAACCGCTTTTGATCTGTTGGGTAGTATACAAGTCTAGAGTATCATAACGGGACTGAGCTAATCTATGTGAAAATTGGCACTCTTTTTTATCTACCTACTTAGATATCTGTATCTACCTACCTACCTACCTATCAAGTTACCTATCTGCATACCTACCCACCTACCTACCGTCATTTATTTTAATTATTGTCTGTATAACATAATATATTGTCTAAATAATTTTGAAATGCATTACATTTCTTTAAAGATGTCGCACCTAAAGAACACACAATAAAAAAAAAGTTCAGAATCACATAAATATTGTTTTTTCCAAAAGGGAGGTGGGAATCTTTCAAAGAAACTAACAATATTTACTCCCTTGGGAGTGTCAGATTTTTACAAACTGGAGTTGGGTTTAGCTAATATAATGAGACGAAACTCCTAACTACTTACGCAGTATATGGCAAGGAGTAGGGTTAGAAGAGGATAGGAAAATATTACATTATATATATAATAAAGTAAATTTTTAAAGATTTTATTTATTAATTGAAAAGTTTAAGCACTGATTACATTGTCGTTCATTCTGAAAATTAAAATGTTCCGTAATTAATTTTTTTGAATGAGGAAAATATTAAGGTCTATTCCAAAAAAAAGCTGGAAAATCGACTCGTATCCTATTTTTGAATATTTTAGCAATAAGAGAAGGTAAACCATTATGTTTGTATTTTACGGTTAAATAAAACTATAACCTTTTTTGATAATAGAATTCTTAAAACTTACCGATTCTTTTGAGAAAACATAAAATCAAATTGAAATTTATTTTTAACTTAAACAACTTTAATATTAGCAGATTTGTTCAAAGAATATTAAATTTTTTTTTCAATTATTTATCTTCTACAAATATCAATTTTCAATGGCTATTATCAAATTTTATTATTTATTTTATAGTTTTTTTTTCATATATGTGAGTTATAAGTATTAAGTGAAAATTGTTACTTTATTTCTATTTAATAAATTTGGTGGCTGTAAATGTCGTAAGGGGGAATTATTTTTACGATGTGTGTTCGAATCCATATTCCCTCGGTGTTTACAGCATATTTTATACCAACCAACCTAGTTTACCAACTAGGCCAATGAGAGCCCATATTGAATATTTGTTAGTTAACAAATAATTTATAGTTAATTAATAATAAAATAATAATTTGTATATAATATATTATTATATAACAATATTACAATATATTGTTTTTATAATTTCAAATTATTATTTTATTTGTAATAATCTTTAGTATTATTTAAATATTTTTTATTCAGGTTACATTTTAGCATTATTAAAGTATAAAGGTATTACAATATTAAAGTAGAGCAACAAAAAACCTTTACAATTGATTTGCTTCTTATTAAATACATTTTAAAGATTGATGTTAGCTTACATTATTATGGTAAAAAAGAGTTAATACAGAAAAAAAAATGAAAAGTAACGGTACAAAACATTAAATTTGAAAGAAAAAAAAATAGAATAAAAAAAAAATTCATCCGAAATCTTAATTAAAATACTGCGTCAAATCTGGAATTCGTGTGCTCTTTATTCCGTTAGCATAACGGTAACAAAAAAAAAAAAGAAAAATTGAAGGAAAAAATTATAAAAAACTGAGGGTGGTATAATGATTTCAATGACAGTTAAATAACTTATACTTTTGCATTTCTACTTCAAAGAAATATTATTTTATTAATATATGCATATGATGTAGGTACAGTTTTTGATAAAATATCTGTATATAGGTAGAGTTTTGACAGTAGAATCAAATAAATAATTTGGTAATATTTATTAGAGCAATATTATTTTTGAATAAGAACTGATTTTTAGTCAATTGTTGTATTTTTCACTAATTAATTATTTTTTTTATGAGGGTCGGTGGAAAACTTCAAAAGTCACTCAGAAAAAATATACGTGCTTTTCCGGATAGTGTTAAACTTTAATCAACCAAAACCCCCCTTTTTTTAAACCAAACTTTAAGTTGGGACCTTTGATACTGTAAATGTATAGTTTGGCTTATAGAATAAAAATGTGGAAAAATGTAGAACTTTTCACGATTTCGCGTGTCATCATTACGCAGGGGCCATTTTAATCATCTCTGTATCGTTCCAATTATATTCTGTCTAAGCACGAACAATTATTAAAAAAAAACTTTTTAAGCTCCTGGAAATTAATTAATTTATGTTAAAAAAATAAGGAAAAGATTTTGAGAGAAAAAAATCATATGACACTATTTCTGCTGTAAGGATATTTAAATAAAAAATTCAAGCACAAGAATGGTATATTAATGATTTTAATGATGATGAAAACGAAAGAAACTATAAAAGATTTAACATTCTAAAGTCTTCCTCGAATCATTGCCGACTTAAATCAACTCAATTTATCCTTTCACTTTCCCTTTCCGTTTTCTTTTTTGCATTTGTCCTTATTCCTTTGTTATTTTGTCCTATGTCCCTGTTTCTTCAGGCATTTTGGGTTAACCATCTGGAAATGTGTTCAGCTTAAAATAAATCTTGTCAATTTATAATAAATCTTGCAATATGGTAACATTGACGATTGGCTGAGTTTTATTATTATTATTTGCATTAACACTTACAGAAAATAAATTCGAAACTAATAATATATGAATCATTATAATTAATTGCTCAGTACATTTTATCTAATACTGTATATTTACATATATGCATACATACAATCCCATTTACATACATATAACTATATTATATTTATATAATTTTTAAATCAGATATGATGCATCAGTTCCTATTTCAACTTCCGTTAAATTTTTTTTTTTTTGTTAGTTTTTGCGCTAAGGACGACATTTTTTTTTACGGTTTCTTTACAGTATGACAAATGAAAATAAACAAAAATTCCAAAATGAATTTAAATAGAAATTTAATAAAAATGATAGAATGAAAATGAAGTAATTTAATGCATATGATTTGCATTATTTTTTCGTAAATGAAAAAATATTTGTTGTCTCTTTAAAAAAAAAAATTTTTTTTTTGTTGTTCTTTCCATATAAAAAGTACAGTTACATTTTCAAATTTTTCATGGTCTTTAAAAAATTGGCGAAGATTAAAATGAATACAGAAAAAAAAAAAATAAAATAATGAGATGATGAATGTAAAATATGGAACCGATTTTATAGAAAAGTTAAAGGATTACCATAAAAAAGAAATTTTTAGTTCATGGTCTTTTTTATGAAGACAATTCTGATGATTGTTACAATTCTGATTATTTAATTTTTTAGTATAATTTGTCTGCCTTTAAATTTATTAATTAATTTTTGATCGAAGTTGTATTGAAGAAAAATGGAACTTATTTAAATAATATTGTTGTTGTTTTTAGGTAAAAAATTTTTGTGTAATTCACCTTCTTCTATTCAGAATTTATTATTCACTCTTAGTTTTTCAAAATTAAAGGAGCGTCTTGGTCATTGTATACAACTTTACAAACACTGTAGCATTCTTTTTGTTTTGCATTTTTTTACAATTCCTTATATTGACTGTTAATTAAGGGGTCTGTTAAAAAATATGTAAGATCTAGGATCTTGTAATATCCGGACATTTCAAAACTAAGATCTAGTTAGATTTACTAAAATAAAACAATTGTAAGAAATTTAATATTAATTTTCCCATTAAAATTTCATTAACATATATTACTGTATATGTTTCTTTGGTCCACAATTATACTGTCATATATCCAAAAAACAGGATATTAGCAAATCGTCATATCAGAAAGTTATGAAAAAAGATTGGATTTATTTACATGTAATGTAAGAAACTTCATAATATGACAGATAAGTTTAATAATTTTATTGAAAAATTTTATAATTTTGATTAAATCTATACTTACACATATTAAAGGGTTTTCCAATTTGAGTGATATGATTTCTAAGTGACGTTTCAGCCATTTGTAGTATGTCATTATCTGTCATTTTTTTTTTATTGTATTCAGTAATGTTTACAATTTCATTATGGACCACCGTAAACATCGTGAATTTGCTGATTTTGTCTTGGAACAACTTGAAAACGATAACGATTTTTTTAAGAAAATCATCTTCTCCGATGAGGCTCACTTTCATATCAGTGGTGCGGTAAATAAACAAAACTGTCGATTCTGGTGCGAAGAAAATCCACAAATTATTCATGAGCAACCATTACATTCACCTAAATTGACAGTTTGATGTGGTTTTTGGTCTGGTAGAATCATCGGTCAGTACTTCTTTCGAAATAAAGCTGGTAACACCGTTACTGTCAATGAAGAGCGGTATAGATCGATGATAACCAACTTTTCATGGCCGAAATTGGAAGAAGTTGATCTTGACAACATCTGGTTTCAAAAAGACGGGGCTACGTGCCACACAGCATGTGCAACAACCGAAGTATTGCGAGAAAATTTTGGAGATTCTATTATTTCAAGAAATTGTGACATTGAATGGCCTCCAAGAAGCTGTGATTTAACACCATTGGACTATTTCTTGTGGGGTTATTTGAAGTCATTGGTCTTTAGTAATAAATCAGACTCTCTTCAAGCTTTAGAAGTCAATATTGAACATGCTATTCATGACATACAACTTGATTTAGTGGTAAAAGTGCTCGAAAATTGGATTCATCGAATTCGTTCCTGCAAAAGAAGTCGTGGAGGCCATTTGAATGACGTTTTATTCAGAACTTAATTGTATCGATTGTACTTCACATTAAATAAAAAAAATTTAAATTTCCTTAACAATTAGTGTGTTTTTTTTTTTGAAAAGAAATCATATCACTCAAATTGGAAAATTTAAATTGAAAAAAAATTTCTTTACTGTTATCATAATAACGAAAAACATATTAACTATATTTACTCTTACTTACTAATTTTAATGCATATCAGTATACTAAGATTTATTTCGAATATTTTAATTAGCTGTTTAATTTAGAATTAAAATGTACTTTTAGAAATGATTTATTTAATTGTATTAAAATTAAATTAAATTACAAAAAGTTTAAAGAAAATAGGGCACATTAGAAAAAAAAACTAAGGATATCCTTAAAAATTTTCAATGTAAAATGTATTAAAAATAAAAAAAAGATAATAGTTACTTGTTTTTTTTAAAACAAGTAAGGGTTATGTTTTTTAAAACAATCTTTAGGGTTATGTCCTTTATATAGATTATGAGAATATTGTGTAATTGTTAATTTTGGATGTAAAGTATTCATATTGTTTTTCTTTTGGTTTATAAAAGTTAGGATAGTTATTAATACTTTTCCATTTTCAATAATTATTTCAAGTTTTAATTTAAACGTAATCCTCTTAAAGCAATTAGAAGATTTAAATTTAAAGAAGTTATTAATATACTAAATAAAAAATAGTGGTAAAAGTGCCAAAGGGGATCTATCAGTTAGCAATTCATCAAACACTATTTAGGTAAAAATTTTAATATTCGTACTAACGTCGTTCTCAACTTGTTATAAATTTACCGTTACATTTGCGACACAAATTTAAAAAGACGACATAAAAACTGTTGAAAAATGTGATTAAAGCAGGAAGTAGATTAAAGTGATTAAAGGAGATGAGATAGAGATATATTATTAAAGTATCTATATCCCATACATATTTTTCTTCAGGATTAAATTCTATGTCGATTAAGGAATATAATTTCGTTCATCTATCCACACCATAATACAAAAAGTAAAGCAGTTAGGATTCTGAAATTCCATTTTAGTAAATCCTATTTCATTTCATAGTAAAATTGTTAGTTTCGCTATATTGAAATTTGAGCAAGTTAGAGCGGTGAGTACGAGGAGCTGGCATAGAACTTAATTTTTTATATGGAAATAACCCAATGCAAATGAAAGTTATGTGTATAAAATTTTGTGGAAGGAAGTCAACTTTTATGTAAAATAATTAATTCTGTAAAATTTGGTTGCTCTAGCTTTGTAGGTTGGGTTGTATACGATACAGCTTCTCTTTTCTTATATGGAAATAACTTAGCGTCTTTTGAAACTAAATATCTGAAATTTAAAAATAAAATTCAAGCCTTATGCTAATGACTTCTGCAAAATTTGATAAGTTTAGCGTAGTAGAAGGTTCGTGGAGCTGTCATACAACTCCTAAATTTACATAAATAAATCTTGGAATTTAAATAAGCCAAATATCTGAAATTTTGTAAAAAAAAATGAATAAATTTTATGCTAAAAGCAGGGCTTATGTTCGTTCGCGTATTAACTATACAGTCTTCCTTTTTCATTATAAATTTAAACTGATTAAGCTGAAGGAGAAAACTTGCATATTATCTTTTGAAAATGTATATGAAAATAACATACTAATAATTTTTTCTGAGTATATTATGTACCTCTATTTTAAAAGATAAGCATAAAAATATAAAAAACTGATTATAATTGTATAATATAAATTTGATTGAAATTGATTTAAACTGAAAAATGTAAAAAAGTAGTGTTCTTTTTTTTTTCCTAAGAGAGGTGAGAATCTTCCAAAGACACCAAGAATTACCCCTTGCTAGTGTCAGATTCTTACTGACTAAACCCACCTCCCCCTTTAGCCAATAAAGTGGGATGAAACCCTTACCTGCGAACGCAGTATATTGGCTAGGGAATAGGGATAGGGAAGGGTAGGAAAATGGATACAGAAATATTGAATTGGGAGTGGCACTGTAAGGAAAGAATGAATCCGCCTATTATTATTATTTTGCTAACAGTGACTAAAGCCGCCACAACAGTTACACCATGTAGTAGTAGTATATATATTACTACATGAGGTAATTATTGAAGGCAACCCGCACTATCACTGTAGCGGCTGTTATTATTGGTATTAATATTCTTATTAATATTATTATTATTTTACCACAGAGTCAGCGCCGTCAGTGGATTACAACATGCAGCAGTATATAACACCTTACTTGCATGATATAACCAAAGATGGCTCCACTGTAGCAGCTATTATTATTATAATTATTCTTATTATTATTACTATTATTAATATTATTATTGTTATTATTACTAATATTAATTATACGATATACATTATTACGATATAAAAGTACTACATATTTTTTATTTGTGACCTGACCGGGGTTTGAACCCAAGACCCTTCGATTGAAAGGTTGGCGACTTAACCACTGCGCCATGATTCAGATAAATCAAATTCTGAGTCGATTAAGCCACGTACGCCCGTCCATACGATAACTCAAAAAATAAATTAGCTAGGTGTCTGAAATTTAGTGTATAGGTGTCGATTTACATGTCAAAAAGTTTTGTAGAATTTGGTTGGTCTAAAGCAGACGGTTCAGACTTCTTGCACCATTTGGAACTTAATGAAGCTAGGTGTCAGATCTTAAAAATGAAGATAAAGTTTTATGGTAACAACTTCTGTAAAATTTGGTTGTGCTGATGCAATAGATTTAGGTAGCTATTAGTAACTCCACAATTTACATAAATATATAACGTCGGTAGTAAAAGATCTGAAAATGATTAAAAGATGATCAAGTTATATAGAAACTGGATATATTAGGTTCATACGGGTATTCCAGAGGTGACACAGTCTACTTTACTGCACTTTTCTTCGTTTTTATATTAAATTTAACGCACGTTAGCTTATTGTATGATCCTAAAAGTATGTAATTGTTTGTGCTACCTGATGTATTTTGCTTTATCTTTATTTAATTCTTCGGTTAATTCACACGCCTACCTACTAGGCTACCGAAGCCTAGAAAATAATTGAGGCGCTTGGGTAGCCTAGTGGGTAGGTGTGTGGCGTATTAACCGAAGGAGTGTGGGTTCAATCCCTGCACAGGTCGTAAGTATTTTGTTCTTTACATACCCCCTTACGACCAAATATAATGTAAATATATAGTATATAATATAAACAAAATAAATAATATTAGTATATAATTTAATAATAGTATAAAAACCTATAATGGCCTTTAGTAGCCGATGGTTCAATAATATTGCATTACATTTATGTATGTAATATTAATATAAATAAATAAATTTATTTAATTCTATTATTATTAGTTTAACAACAGTAACAGCTTTTCTTATATTTTATTATTAACACCTAAACTATAAATGCAACTTTGATGTTAATTACATAATATTGGTTATAAATTTTTATTTTTGGCAAATGTAATTTTTTTTATAAATATTTTATGTTTTAATCATTGGTTAAAATTTAGGTAAATAAAAACCAATGACATTTTAAGTTAAGAGATAAAAACCTAAACTAACTTAATCTACTTAACCTAATTATAAACAAATATGTATTTAATTCCTAATTAATGAGTATTATCCAGCCACGTTTTGAGCAGATTTTACTTTAAACTTTCTCCTTTAAATATTGCTCTGGTTAAAAGGTATAACTTTTCATCCAGACTATTTATCGCTATTCATCCAGACTATGGTTGTATTTGGTTTTACATATAAGTACTGATAAGTAATTTTGTGGGCAAAAATTTTTTTTAAAAATATTTTGAAAAACTTTCATTAAATATAAAAAACTTATAAGAATATTCGTGGAAGTATATGAGTAATTTAATTTAATATTTCTTTTTTAGCACATTTCCAAAAAAATTTTGAAAAAATGTGCTTATTAGTTTCACTCTGTCCGTCCGTCCGTCCGTCTGTTTACAAAACTTCTACACCGTTAAAGATAGAGAAAAAAAATTTTAACCATGGGTAGGTCTCATTAAAAAAAATAATTTTGTGGAACAACTTTTTCATGTAGCCCCACCCATTACGGAGCTACAGCCCCTCAAACTTTGAAAAAGCCCTATTTTTAAATGCATATATCTTATGTTCTGCTTAAGATTTTTTCAATCTGAAAAGGTCATTCGACAGGTATTTTTTTTAGCTTTGTAAGTTAATATCCAAATTATACAATTTTTTTAAATTTAGTATTTAAATTTACCGTTATGTGAAAACCAAATTTTGCATTAATTTTCTACTTTCATAACTCCGGCACGCTTCTAGAAAGAGGCTTGAAAATTTGAGGCAAGAAAGAACTTTTAGAATTAGTATAAGTTTGCTCAGAAAATTTTTTTGGACCACCCTCTGTTTATGAGCTACTAGGGCTTAAAAATTGAAAATTTGCTATTTTTAAACACCTGTAACTTAGGAACCTGTACACATTTTACTTCTGCAAGATATAAAAATTAAAGCTACAATAATATATTTTTACGTGTGTTAAAGGTTTATTTTAGTTGTAAAGGGTTCCAAAGTTGCAGCTGTTCAAAATTGCGAAAAAGCCTCATTTTCAGCTGTATATATCTCAGGCTCTGCGTAATAGTTTTGCAATCTAAAACCGCCAGAAGATCGAAAATTTTATTATCTATATAAAACAATATCAAAATTATGTAATATTTTGTAATTTACGATTTAAATTTACCGTTATGTGAAAACCACATTTTGCGTAAAATTTCTTTTTTCATAACTCTGACACGCCTTTAGATAGGAACCTGAAATTTTGAGACAAGAAAGAACTTTTAGAATTAATATAAGTTTCCTCAGAAAATTTTTTTGGGCCACCTCCTCTTTAAGAGTTATTACGCCTCAAAAATTGGAAATTTGCTATTTTTAGACACCTGTAACTTAGGCACCTGTAAAAACTTTTCTTCGGCAAGACATGAATAATTAAAGGTTCAATAATATATTTTTACGTGTGATAACGGCTTTTCTTAGTTTTATAGGATTCCGGACTTACGGCCCCTCAAAATTTCAAAAATGTCCTACTTTCACATTTTTTCTTATTACATGAAATTTAAATTTTTGTGTAAGTCACACTTCTAAACAGTTTGTATTGAGTTTTGGAAATGTGCGTTTTTAAAAACCGTTGGCTTACATTCTACCTCGTTTTTAAATTCTTTCGGCATTTTTAGACGTAGAAAAATTTGCATTCAACCTAACCTAACTTATTTTAGTTAAAAGATTCTCAGCATTATTTAATTTTTCCATTTTGTTAATTGAAAATTTATATAAGTACTATTAATTAGTTTTGAGGGCATTCAAAATCTTATATGTATCTGATTTTGACAAAAGTTTTACAAATAATTGATTTTGCAAATTTTTTTTGTCTAAAATTTAACTATGAACAAAAGTAATTAATTTTATTATTTTCAAAATGTTTTAAAATCAATACATTTGTAATGACGTAAGTAATATGTTAAAATTTAAAAGTTGAGATGAATGACCTGTCAAATACACAAAACCTTATAATAACATATCTGTGTATATAATATTTATATAATATACATATATAAAGTGTTCTTTTTTGAAACAGAAACTTTTAATGATAACAAAAGGAAGTTTGACTTGTCAAATCGAAATGAATCACAAATTTACAAAACAAAAAAAAAAAAAATCAGAACAAAATAAGGAAAAAAAAGATGAAATTCTTTTCATAATCTCATTGACAAGGAGAAGAGAAACCAACACTCTTTTTTTTGTGGTTTCGGTTTTTCTAAAAAACAAAAAAACAAAACAAAAAATAACAACTGGAAAGGAAAAATATTATTTGCGTTTTTGATGCTGCGGATATAAGCGTTTTTTTTTTTCGAGTTTTGTGATTCTGCGGTTAATTGTTAACCACAACAACAAAAAAAAAAGGGAAAAACAACAATAAAAAAGAAAAATTGGAACACGAAAAAAAAAAGAAATCAAATGACAGATAGGAATAACAAACTCTCTAAGCGAAATTGAAAAACCATATATATACTTACATATATTATGTATATGTATATCTGGAGTATGTTTAATGTTATTTACAGTTCCAGTTAAAAAATAAACACATTTCTTTTCCTTTGGAAAGACACTAAATTTGGAACCAAGAATTTGGAGTAAATTTGTTACATGGTTTTCTTACGTCATCATTAAGTTTTTTAATTTAACAGCTGCTGTTGAATTTGTTTTTTCAATTTAACAGTTTGAGAAACTTATTTTGATTTATTTAACATATTAAGTTTTCAGTAACTCAATACCAATCTTAAACTTGTTTTCGAGAAAATTGGTTATAAGAACAGAAAATCAATATATAAATCAGAATTAACCATTACCATTTTCGCTCAAGGTGAGCTTAAAACTCTTTTAAAAATTTCCTGAAACAATTTTTTGAAAATCTATTTAAACCAGTCTATTTTAATCCAATCTATTGTAAATCTTAAGATATTTTTTTCGTAATTATAAAGAGGACCGAGTAGTAATGCTAGCATTTGTACCAACATTTTGTTTTTATTTTTCATTTTACTCTGCTGCGGTTAGTATTAACACTTAAACACTAGCTTTACTAGCTTTATTCTTATTTTCTTTACCATTAGAATTTATTGAATTTAACTGGATAAAATGTTAACTTTTCGAATGACAGATCGATATTTACCCCAACCGTTGTTAATAAATAAAAACATTCTACCCAATTTAGAAATTAAGATTATCCTAATTTAAGTTTAATATTATCCTAATTTTAACTAATACTGTATTTTTTTCTATAATAAATTGTATTTGAAATGAAAGGAAAAAAATCTGATAGACGCGTGTATCCTTTGTGGCTCCAATAATTCTCATAGGGATTGAAGGAATCAGATAGATTTTCAAAAAAAAAAAAAGTTATGCTATATTCAATATTTTTTTTGTACTGAAATTCAACATTAAACATACATACATACATTTATGGGTCTTACTTTTATACTTATATCTCGTAAATAAAATTTTTATTTATTCGCGAATTTGATTTTTACAGTTAATCTTCGTTAAAAACTGAAATGGTTTAAAGGGAGAAAATGAAAATAATGGTTACAAAGGAATTTAAAAAGATTAATTTAGATACAAAAACATATTTTTTAATTGAAAAGAGACTATAATTTATCTTGAATATATGATAGTTAATTCTTTATCCCTTTGGGAATGAATAATTGATTGAAGGGTTTTTTGTTATGGTTTTTTTTGTTGTGTTGATTTTTTTATTTTTGTAAAGGCAACGATTTTTGAAAGATGTCAAATTTTAAAATCCATAGTAAATCTACGCGTTATTTTTGTTTATTGTGGTAAGTTGATAGAAAAGAAAATATATTGATTAAATTCTGCAGCTGATGCTAAAAACCAAACCGCAAAATAAAATGAGTTTTTTTTAAAGAGTTATTCTTTAAGAAATAATTATTTTAATTTTATTAAATTATTATATAGAATAAATCTAAGATATCAAAGAGTTAAGAGTAATATATCACAGTGTATCACTTAGAAGTAGAAAACATTTTTTAAAGTTTTTTTAATTAAATGAAATTTATGGAGCAGTAGATAAAATGTGAATAAATGTGATAGTCATAAGGATTAATTATATATTTGATTTTGAAAACTACTAAAAGCTTTTGCCAGACACATTAAAAGATTTAATTAAGAATATTTTTGACTGGCATAGTATTCTTCTCAGTACGGATACCTTAAAACTCCAGTGAATGAGTTTGCTTAAGATATTCAAAGACTATTTATTAACTAAAAATCACTCATTATGGATAAAAAAATTTTCCTTGAAAGTTGTTTAGCACTAGTGTTGACTTTTTAAACTAAATTTTCTAAAAAAAGTCTAAATTTTAACCGCAAAAAGAATTAGTTAAATAAATAGGATCCGAATCACCACAAGCCATCTGATGGTACGGACTAAGGCTGAAGAAATAGTAAAAAGAGGAATGTATAGATGTTGTGGGGCAGAAGGCAGAGACGGTATTACACATACTTTATAAATGCCTAACTCTGGAATCTCAAAGGAGAGGAATATGAGGGAGATTTCAAAGGAGAGGGCTACTGGTAGATATATTAGAAGAGAGGGTGCTTGATGAGGGGATTCCTTAGGGAACTCCAGTCAAATTTATAATTTCTTTAATAATTTAGTTGTAAATATTTAAAAGTTATGTTTTTATTTTGTGTTCTTTAAATAATGATTTTGTCAAAAGAACTACGATTATAATGAACATATACCATCTAATATTTACAGGTGAGGTTGATAACAAGGGTTGATTACACTTTTTTATCTTTGTTTTTACTGTAGTTTTAGTGAACTTAGATCAGTTTAATCTAATAAATATATTTAAAACTTTCAGATTTCTTGGTTGGAGTTTTTACTTTTTGTTGAATAATAAACTTATAGTCCTTGTCAAGGTATAATTTTTTAATCATTTAATTGTGGTAATAAAGAAAAACGAATTCCATATTATTATTTTGTAACATTTTTTAAGGTGATTATACCCGTACGATAGGATCGGGTATAATAAAATTACTCCTCCGTTTGTAACACCTCGAAATAAGCGACCTAGATATACCTTCAAAGGTATGGATCGGATCAGAAAAAAATTCTAAGACTTTTGAGCCATGTCCGTCCGTCCGTCCGTCCGTCCGTCCGTCCGTCAGCACGCTAACTCAAAAACTAAGAAAGCTAGAATCTTGAAATTTACACAAAATATTTTGGGAGTAATTTGTAGGTTCCTTATTTTTTTTGGTTGAGTTTGGACCAAGCCTTAGGGTAGCTCTCGAACACCTAACTTTTAGATCCCCACATTTTTTTTGCAATAGAGCTATGAAATTTTAACTACTGATAGATCTCACAAAAATATTAATTTTATTTTTAATAACTTTTTTTTGTAGCCCCACCCGTTACGGAGCTACAGCTCCCCAAAGGTTCAAAAAAGCTCTATATTTAAATTGTTATAGCACAAGTTGTATAAGGTATATCTTCAGTTTGAAAACGCCAAACGATTACTACTTTTATTAGCTTTAAAAGTATATATACAATAAATATATATTTGTGACATACGGTGTCTTAATTTACCGTTATGCGAAACTCAAATTTTGCCAAATCCTTTAACCCTTCTATCTTCTAAACGGTTTAAGTTGGAAACTTGAAATTTTTACAGAAGTTAGATCTTTGAAAATAAGTATGAGTCATTTCAGAAATTTTTTTTTATCACTCCCCGTTTAGGAGCTGTAAGGGGTCAAAAAATGAAAATTTCCTATTTTTAAACACCTGTAACTTGAACACCTGTTAGAATTTTTTTGAAGTAATACACAAAAATTAAAGCTTCAACATCATATTCTTATTTTTGTTAACAACTTTTTTTAATAATACAGGGTTACTTTATAATTGACGAAAGTGTTACTTGATTTTTTCAAATTTTCTAACAAATTTCTTCAACAAATTTTTTGCATTTGTTTTATTCGATAATTTGAAATTGTTGAGGATATAATGCGTAGTACATAAAAATGTAAATAAATATACAACATAACGGTTGCTTGAAGAATTTTTATTTATATGATATTGATATACATACATACTTATATAATATCATGTTTATTTACATATTGGCTTACCTAGAAAAGTATTAAATTTTGACATTTCTCTATGAAAAATTGTAAATTTTGTAAAAATATATTTTTATATGAAAAAATTCATTTTGTATGAATGGGGCTACCGCCCCAAATTTCCGCTAATAAAATTATTGGAACTCTGGTTTTCAATCCAACTCTAAAATCAATATGAAAGTATATCAACGCATTTCATACAAAAAAAATAAATGTTGAAATTTCTATGAAAATTAGTAATTTTTTTCAAAATTTTGACGTTTTTATGAAGAAAATCAGCATTGAAAATGTCTAATTATGAGATTTTGTGTTTGGGACTTTGTAATTTTGGGATTTTGAAGGTTTGGGATTATGTGATTTGGAATTTTGAACCCTTCTATCTTCTAAACGGTTTAAGTTGGAAACTTGAAATTTTGACAGAAGTTAGATCTTTGAAAATAAGTATGAGTCATTTCAGAAATTTTTTTTTATCACTCCCCGTTTAGGAGCTGTAAGGGGTCAAAAAATGAAAATTTCCTATTTTTAAACACCTGTAACTTGAACACCTGTTAGAATTTTTTTGAAGTAATACACAAAAATTAAAGCTTCAACATTATACTCTTATTCCTGTTAACAACTTTTTTAATAATATAGGGTTACTTTATAATTGACGAAAGTGTTACTTGATTTTTTCAAATTTTCTAACAAATTTCTTTAACGAATTTTTTCCATTTTGTTTTACTCGATAATTTGAAATTGTTGAGGATATAATGCGTAGTACATAAAAATGTAAATAAATAAACAACATAACGGTTGCTTGAAGAATTTTTATTTATATGATATTAATATATATACATACTTATATAATATCATGTTTATTTACATATCGTATATGTCACTAGTGAATGAATGATAAGAGTATAGATGTATATTATATAGCGCCGTATTTACATACATATATGTGTTTTATTGTACTTATAAGAAATTATTCTGTCAATGGAATATTTAAATATAATATAATATAATATTTAAAATTATATTTACTATTTTGTACTAAGTAAATTTAATATACATTTACCGCTTAGTATTAAATGGTACTATAGAATATTTGAAAAAGTTTTGGATTGATAATCGTTATGTGAAAGGTTAGAATCTGCTTTTGAAGAATGTACATCTAAACATATAGTTTGAATATATGTACAACCCATAGTTCTCGAAATTATAAAATTCACCCAAATTATTTTAAAATACTAAAATATTAAAAAAATAATATTGTGAGCAGAGTGACAGGCTGAGAACATACTAACGGTTCGTACGGGTATCTAAGAGTTGACAAAGGCAACTGTATTCTTCCTCGTTTTTTTATAGAGAGAAAGTGCAAGAAAATTACAATTGTATAAGAAAAGGAAGAATAGGATGAAAATAATATTAAAATAAAAATATAACCAGAAAATATAAAATACTTTAAAATATTCCAAATTGATCTAGAAGATTTTTTTTTTAAATTCATGAATCTTACACACAAAATTATTATTTAGAACCATATGTGTAATTTTTTATAAATTTACGTCACGACAGTATTAATTTTTGTCTTTAAAATTTTTGTGAAGATTTTATCTTTCATTTCTTATTATAAAGGCGACATTTTTCTTTCTTTGTAAATTATACATAACATATGTATGTTACGGTCTATTTGAACTTTTTAGATATATTTGAAATTGTATAAAAGTGAAATATACGTATGTGAAAATTAAAGACAACCTACTGTAGGTTTTTTTTTATTTTTAAAAAGTTTAAAGGAAAACATTATGATTGTATTATTTTGTCTGTCTTCACTCCATTGGTTTTATATTTATACTGAAAACCTAATAAAAATATTTTAGTAAATACGAAGTAGGCTCTGATCCCCTTAATCAATTACAATTTATTAAAAGTCAATATATTTGCATGCGCGAAATTGTGTAAATCTTAATAAAAAACTTCGTTAGTTGAAAAATCTAAGAAACTTGTATATCCTTTCTCTAAAAGAAAAACAACAACAAGTAAAAGACATTAGTTCCTTTCATGACTTTCATGGTTTTAAAAGAAAACCAGAGAAAACTAAACATTTTTTTGCTCAGATATTTGCTCTGGTTTCCTCAGATTAACAAGACGATAAAAAATCCTAAGCCCTCTTTTACTGATTATACTCATATTTCTCCGCAGCCAGAACATTGGTCTAAACACTATAACTGATTGCGCAGTATAATGGTTGATAGGTAAGGAAGGCAAAGGCAAGTTAAGACATTGTGCTGTTAGGTACGTTTTGGCATTCTAAAAACAGTCAATTGATTTTCTGTTAATAAGTTTGCATATTTAAATAATTGAAAACAAAATTGCCACAAATGCTTAATAGTATGTAATGTGATAGTGAATGTAATGTGAATTCTCAAGTTTATTGTGAACAAAGTTTTTTTTTTTTGAGTTTTATAAAATCTATAATGAATATTAATTTGTCTGTATAAGTCTAATTTAGATTGCTTTTTACGATGATTAACGCTGGTTGGTTAATTGGTTAATTGCTTTACATATTATGACTGTTCTACTCTTACAGAGGACAAATACCACAAACAAGATGTCGTCTTTACATCACGAAACTTCTTTATACCCGTATGAACTATGTTCAAGGGTATAATAAATTTGCCATTACGTTTGTGACACCTTAAAGGAGTCGAGCTAGATATAGTGTCAAAGGTATGGATCGGCTCAGAATCGAATTCTGAGTCGATTAAGCCATGTACGTCCGTCCGTCCGTCCGTCCGTCCGTCCGTCCGCACGATAACTCAAAAAATAAAGGAGCTAGGGGGCTGAAATTTTTTTTACGTCACTTTTGCAAAATTGTTAGTTTTGCTATTTAAATCCAACATTTTCGGTCGGCGGGTTCGAGTAGCTGCCATACAACTTCTATCTTTATATAGAAATAACTCAGTATCTATTCAAGCTAGGTTTCTGAAATTTTGCAAATGATGATCAAGTTTTATGGCAACAACTTCTGTAAAATTTGGTTGTGCTGGTGCAGCGGGTTCGGGTAGCTGCCATACAACTTCTCCGTTTAAATGAGAATAACTCAGTGTTTATTGAAGCTAGGAATCTGAAATTTAGTAAAGAGGTGTCGAGTTACATGCCAACAACTTTTGTAAAATTTGGTTGGTCTAGAGCAGCCGGTTCAGACTTCTTGCACCTCTTGGAACCTAATGAAGCTAGGCGTCTGAAATTTTGCAAATGATGATCAAGTTTTATGGCAACAACTTTTGTAAAATTTGGTTGTGGTGGTGCGGCGGGTTCGGGTAGCTGCCATACAACTTATCCGGTTAAATGAGAATAACTCAGTGTTTATTGAAGCTAGGAATCTGAAATTTAGTAAAGAAGTGTCGAGTTATATGCCAACAACTTTTGTAAAATTTGTTTGGTCTAGAGCAGCCGGTTCAGACTTCTTGCACCTCTTGGAACCTAATGAAGCTAGGCGTCTGAAATTTTGCAAATGATGATCAAGTTTTATGGCAACAACTTCTACAAAATTTGGTTGTGCTGGTGCGACGGGTTCGGGTAGCTGCCATACAAAATCTCTTTTTAAATGAAAAGAACTCAGTGTCCGTCCGCACGATAACTCAAAAAATAGAGGAGCTAGGAGGCTGAAAATTTTTTTACGTCACTTTTGTAAAATTGTTAGTTTTGCTATTTAACTCCAGCATTTTCTGTCCCCGGGTTCGGGTAGCTGCCATACAACTTCTTTCTTTAAATAGAAATAACCCAGTGTCTGTTCAATCTAGGTATCTGAAATTTTGCGAATGATGATCAAGTTTTATGGCAACAACTTCTACAAAATTTGGTTGTGCTGGTGCGACGGGTTCGGGTAGCTGCCATACAAAATCTATTTTTAAATGAAAAGAACTCAGTGTCCGTCCGCACGATAACTCAAAAAATAAAGGAGCTAGGAGGCTGAAATTTTTTTTACGTCACTCTTGCAAAATTGTTAGTTTTGCTATTTAACTCCAGCATTTTTGGCCGCCGGGTTCGAGTAGCTGCCATACAACTTCTTTCTTTAAATAGAAATAACCCAGTGTCTGTTCAATCTAGGTATCTGAAATTTTGCAAATGATGATCAAGTTTTATGGCAACAACTTCTACAAAATTTGGTTGTGCTGGTACGACGGGTTCGGGTAGCTGCCATACAAAATCTCTTTTTAAATGAAAAGAACTCAGTGTCCGTCCGCACGATAACTCAAAAAATAAAGGAGCTAGGAGGCTGAAATTTTTTTTACGTCACTCTTGCAAAATTGTTAGTTTTCCTATTTAACTCCAGCATTTTCGGCCGCCGGGTTCGAGTAGCTGCCATACAACTTCTTTCTTTAAATAGAAATAACCCAGTGTCTGTTCAATCTAGGTATCTGAAATTTTGCGAATGATGATCAAGTTTTATGGCAACAACTTCTACAAAATTTGGTTGTGCTGCTAGGACGGGTTCGGGTAGCTGCCATACAAAATCTCTTTTTAAATGAAAGAACTCAGTGTCCGTCCGCACGATAACTCAAAAAATAAAGGAGTTAGAAGGCTGCAATTTTTTTTACATCACTTTTACAAAATTGTTAGTTTTGCTATTTAACTCCAGCATTTTCGGCCGCCGGGTTCGAGTAGCTGCCATACAACTTCTTTCTTTAAATAGAAATAACCCAGTGTCTGTTCAATCTAGGTATCTGAAATTTTGCAAATGATGATCAAGTTTTATGGCAACAACTTCTACAAAATTTGGTTGTGCTGGTGCGACGGGTTCGGGTAGCTGCCATACAAAATCTCTTTTTAAATGAAAAGAACTCAGTGTCCGTCCGCACGATAACTCAAAAAATAAAGGAGCTAGGAGGCTGAAATTTTTTTTACGTCACTCTTGCAAAATTGTTAGTTTTGCTATTTAACTCCAGCATTTTCGGCCGCCGGGTTCGAGTAGCTGCCATACAACTTCTTTCTTTAAATGGAAATAACCCAGTGTCTATTCAATCTAGGTATCTGAAATTTTGCAAATGATGATCGAGTTTTAATGCAACAACTTCTGTAAAATTTTAGTGTGATGATATGACAGGTTCGGATAGTTGCCATACAACTTCTCTTTTTAAATGACAATAACTCAGTGTCTATTGAAGCTAGGTATCTGAAATTTAGTGAAAAAGTGTCGAGTTGCATGCCAAAAACTTTTGTAAAATTTGAATGGTCTAAAGCAGCCGGTTCAGGCTTTTTGCATTTCTTGGAACTTAATGAAGCTAGGCGCAATAGATTCGGGTAGCTATCATACAACTCCACAATTTACATAAATATATCTCTGTAGTTCGGTACTAAAACTCTGAATGTTTTTAAAAGATGATCAAGTTTTATAGAAACAGGATATATTACGTTCATACGGGTATCCCAGAGTTGACACAGTCTACTCTACTGCACTCTTCCTCGTTTTTAATTGATTTGATTCATTCAAAAAGATTCGGGTTCAAATTTCGGCTGGATCATATAAATAATAATAAAAAATATAGGTTTTATTTATAATTATAATAGTATAATTAAATATAAAATAAGTAGTTATATCATATAATGAAAATAAAAATAAAATAATTCTTGTACAAGATAACAGATGGGGCAGCAATAAAAATTAATAATATTTGCGTTTCAGTCTTGTACAATATCTACAGCCGAGTAAGTAAAAGCTTACTGAATTTAATGATTACAGAAACTGAAGCTCAGTCAAATATGAATAATAAATGACTTAGCAGACGTCTTATGCCCCATATAGCAGTCCAAAGTAGAAAAAAGAATGTATATATTTACTTTATAATATATGGTCCACAAGGGGTTTTTATAATTAAAAATTATTTTTTACTTAATTTTCCTAGAAAAAAGTTCTACAGCCTCTATAGAATTTGGACGAGTAATTTTAACCCTTGATTTAAAAAAAAAAATGTATTTACTATAAATTTTACTAAATTAATTAAATAGAATAATATAGAATTATTAAAATAACTGTTATTTTTGTAGCGATAACCTTGCTATTTTTGTATTTTATTTATTACTTTTTTTAAAAATATCATATAAAATGTCAACTGTCTTGTTTTATCTCATGAACTTTGTGTTTTTAGCTTTTTTCTCACTTTGTTTACAATTATTTTAAAAGTGATTTCTTATTTTTCTTACTGCTTTTGATTAAGATATAAAAATAAGTTAAAAAAAAAAACATTTTTTCTTTTTAGATTTTTTTTTGTTTTTTTTTTTTAATTTTATATGTATAAGGTAAATTATGTGTGTTGCCGTTTTTTCTTTTTATTTTTATTTTCTTTGTCAGCCACAAGTTTTCATCATGAATTACGAGTGTTAAAAGGTTTTTCCTTTTTTTTTTTTTGTTTATGTTTTGAATAGAGAATAAAAAGTTAAAAAAAAAAAATATATAACATAATAATATTTTCTAAATATGTAAAAAAATGGATGACATTAAGGTTATGTTTTTTTAATGTAAAATTCTTGGGAATTTCCTTAACAAGAAGAATGAAATTAGCAAACAACAAACAAAAAAAAAAATTCTTATATGATGAAAATTTATTTATGTGTAATAAAACTGAATGTGAATAACAATATTTTTATTTCAATATTAAAAACTCTTAAATTTTAAAATTTGAACACTATTCTCTAGAAAATTTGAATAAAAATATAAATATTTTTTTTTTGTGTAATAATTTGATGTTTTTTTTTTTAACCATAAATAAAAATTTTCTATTTAAGTTTAAAGGAAAAATTAATTTCAAAATTGAAGGCAATTATCAAAAAAAATTCAACTAGAATATATTCCTGGGTTTTTAAATTCCAATTTTGTTTAAAATAAAACCATTAAACAAATATAAGATAAGATAACATTGACTGTTAAATTATACAGCCTTGTTTGCTATATAACATTTTTTCTAAGTCAGATGCGACTGAATTATTGCCAACTCTATTTTTCGATACTGTAAGGAGTCTTTTGAATCGATTAACGAGTTGTTAACCACATATTTTAATAATCGACGGAGTATAAATTGAAATCCAGTAGGTTGCAAGTATTCCTCATGATTTCGCTACGATTGAAGAAATAGTATACGTATTTAAATTCTAGTCCTATTCTTTCCTATCCCTATCCTTTAGGGAATATACAGCGTTAGCAGATGAGGATTTCTTTCTATTATATTGGCTAAAGTGAGAGATTGTTATAATATGAAAGAATCTTACACTTCTAAGGGGGTATACATCCGATCTTTCGATTCCCACCTCTCTTACAGCAAAAAATTATTGTTTTACCTGCTTCATTAATTGAGCTTTCAACAAAAACAAATTTTGTTAGACCGTTTTTGCCGTCAATAAAATGGCAGTTTTAATACTTAGAGCATATGAGCATTATGATACATGTAAGCAGTTTGGAATAATTTATATTGGAAATTGAAATGCCCAATTTATGAATTAATCTTGTAAATTAATTTGCCTTATCAAAAATCAATTTTTATTTTTATAATATTTTATGCCTGTTAAAAATTAACATTAAGATTTTAATTATATTTATTATATATTAAATTCATTTTTAAAATTTTGTTGCAAAATTTAAGCTTGAAACAGACCAACCCAATCGACTTCGATGCAATGTTATGTAAATTTTCTTCAAAAAATTATTTTGGGAATTTTCAAGTGAAATTAAAACAATTTTTAAAAATGTGATAACATAAATTAGAATTGTGTACAGAAAGGATCCTAAAAATGTAATTAAAATTATTTAACAAAAATATAAATACATATATCACAATTTGTTTACATTACAACCATGAAATTTGTTTGTTGATTACTTTTGTTACTCAATAGAAAAGAAAACATAACAGAACACCCTTGCACTAAAAATAAAGGTTCTATCTTTGTTGGTTATGGAGATATACTCGTTTCCTTTGGGGCTCGTTCGGAAGCTTTCAAGATCCGAACCCATGGACCAAATTCTCCCAAATTACAGAAACATAAATAAAACACGAAATAACACCATTGTACCAAATTCAAAGGTTCTATCTATTTAGGTTTTGGAGATAATCTCGTTAGTTTCGGGCTCGTTGGGAAACTTCCAAAATCCGAACCCTTAGACCAAATCTTCTCAAATTTCAGAAACTTAAACCAAACATGAAAGAACACCATTGTGCCAAATTTAAATATGCTATCTTTGTTGGTTTTGGAGATAACCGCGTTTGCTCTGAGGTTCGTTCTCAAGCTTCAAAAATCCCAACTCATGGACCAAATTCTCTCACATTTCAGAGCCATAAATCAAACCCATGGACCGATTTTATCCAGATTCGAGCTTAGCCTTCCTTTCGTAATTAGTAACCTACTATATAAATTTCATCGAGATAGCTTTACTACTTTTTGAGTTATCGTGCGAACCGACGGACGGATAGACGGACATCATTAAATCGACTCAGGAAGTGATCCTGGTTCAGAATATATATACATGTCCATATCTAACTCGTTTCCTTGGTTACAAACTCCATACCAAAGTTAATATACCCTATACTTAAGGTGTAGGGTATAACAATTGTTAAAAATTGTGAAAACATAAATTAGAATGTACACAATTGTCAAAATGTAAATGAAAGGATCCTAAAAATGTAATTAAAATTATTTGATAAAAATATAAATACATATATCACAATTTGTTTACATTTAAAATTTATAACTTTACAACTATGAAATTTGATTGTTGATTACTTTTGTTTCTCAATAAATCCTTAAGTATAATTTTTTTATGTTATGAAGAAAAGGAAAAAGAATTATATCATAAACAACATATATGATAAATAAATGAAGTGGAAATATTTCATATCAGGACCTTTTAGAACTATGAATTTCTTTTTAATAGACATTTTTTGCATTTTTTCACTTCTATGCAACAACTCTCTACTGCCAGACCCAGAATTAATGAAATAAGTGCATTGCCTTTTTATGTATTGCTTATTAAAATTTCATAATTTCATGTTAAAAAATTAGCATAAAATTAAAATTAGTTAACAGGTTTATAATGACACCATGAAATATCTCCAAAAGAAAAATAACCATAGAATAAAAAAATTAAAATCAGCACAAATTTTCAGGTACTTTTTCATCCGGTAAAAAGCTAAATTTATTTTATTTTATTTTTTACTACTAGGTATACCTACGTATTTTTGTCGCCCATTATCAAAAGCGACCAAGTCAGTTATAAATAATTTTTGTCGCAATGTTGAAAATTTTTCGAAAATGCTGAATATTTTATTTTGCTAATCAAAACAGCTTTAATGGACCTACAAAATGGTATATATATCTAATTTTATTTTAAAATTAGATTTGTCTCTTTTGGAAAATGGTGTGGCAGATTTTATTTCATATTTTGTGTAATTTAAAAATGTTATTTTGGTCAAGAACTTTTGAAAAGAGGAAAATGCTAAGTGTTGGAAAAAGAAACAAGTCTTATTTTGTAAAATGTCATGCAGTGGTAAAATTGATCTGACACATTTGAATTGCATAGATATTAAGTACATAAACGGAAATACGAAAAGATAACAGGAGCCGTAGATTTAAACGTAAATGTAGCAAAAGTTAGAACATTATTATTAAACATAGAATTAAAATAAAATAATAAAACAAAATACTACTTAAATAAAAATATTTAACTAATAATATAACAAATATAACTATTTGTTTAAATACATTAAGGATTGCAAAGACATATATAAGTTCAAAATCATTATAAAAGAGGTAATACTTATATGTATATAATTTCAGAAATTAAATTATCTATTTATTTGTTTGTTCAATTTGTCTAGATTTTACATTTAGTTTTATGTTATATTTATAAGGTATTTAATATCTTATACACAATGTAATATTGTCTAAAATTAAATTAAATAAAAATGTTTAAATATTTGACAACAAAAAGCCTGGTAAAATTAAAAATCAAAACAAATAAGGAGAATATTTTGATTTTAGCTGTTAATAGTATGGCATATGTCTTATATATTGTCTTATATGTCGTATATTCAAGCAAAATATATTTATTATAGGTACATTGAAAAAAAAATCTTTTAAATATTTAATTAAAGTTACTATATACAGCGTGTTTCTAAAAAAGGTGCAAATATTTCAGAACGTGATTCCTCAGAATAAAAGTTGAATAATATCATCCGAGAGGGTTGACGGGGGCTCTATTTTTAGACATTAGATATTGAAATTGAAATTTTGTTTTGTTTTAACTTATTAGTTACTGTCATGTTTTTGTTTTTTTTTACACGCAACTCAAATTCTAGAAAAGTATTGAAGTATTGGTATATACAATGCTTAATGCCGAGAAAAATTTGAGAAAAAATACAATAATGAGATAGAGTTTGTAAGGTATTAAGGTAGAATTGGATGCGAAACTGTACAAATTCTTTTTGAAAAGTTGAAAAGTATAATATAATGGTTTTATATAACCAGTTTTAAACCACATCGTACACCACATTTTTATGGTGTACGAATAAGCATTTGTAGCTTACCTATTTGTGACATTAATGATTATTGTGGCAGTTCAACAGTGGCAGTTTAGATTATTGTCGCAGTTCCATTACCTACAAGATATATAAAAAATATAATGTTCCAATACTTCGGCGTATGTTAAGGCAGAATAATAAAGTAGCCAATTAGCTGAATTATGCGATTCTGAATTTTAATCAGCTAACCATATTTTACATTGTTTTTGTTCTAAGGCAGATGGATCTTGCAAAGACATCAAAAATACCTCCTTGTTAGAATTAAATTCTTACTACATCCACCTGCCTCTTGTCCAATATAATGAGATGAAAGGCCTAATTACTGACGCCAATATTTTGGCTAGGAAGTTGAAATAGGTGAGCATATAATAAGGAGAAGTGGGACTGTGAGGAAACGATGAATCCATCTATTATTATTATAATTTTTATTATTTGTATCAATATGATGAAGCTATCAAGATTTACAACATGTACATGCAACAGTAGTAAATAACACTTTTCGGCATGAAGTAATTGAACTCCACTCTACTGTCGCCACAATTATTATCTACCAATATTATTACAAATATTATTATTATCATTATTTTTGTACGATATATACGTTATGTACATTATTATGATATAAATCCTTTATCTGGCTTTGAACTCGGGGCTGGTAACTTAATCACTATGCTATGCGTCAGATAAGCATAATCATATGCACTTTAAAAACAAAACTTTGTCTCTTTAGATTCAAAGAAATATGAGCATATGAAATCTTCCTTATTTTCAAGGTTTCATATGTTAAAGAATGGAATACCCCACTCTCCTATCATTTTTCTTAATATGTATTAGCTTTAGAGATCGCACACTAAAATATTTGCACTCTTCTTATAAAACACCCTGTATGCATATTAAATTCTTTCAATATTTTCTTAATTATCACACATAATTAAAACTTTTTTCTTTACATTTATTATTAATTTTTATTGAAATTTTATTTAATTATTCTAATTAATAAATTTATTTAATTATTTTCACTTCATTAGAATAAAAAACTTTATAATATTTTGTTTTTCTATTTCCATTTTATATTAACTTGTATTTTTTTTTTGAAATAATCTTATGTGAAAAGAAAAATAAAAAAAAAGTTTTCATATTAAATACTTAAAGGGAATTATTTATGATAAAATATCTCATCATTAAAATGATTCTTTGATTACTTATCATATATATGGATATAACTACACTTCAATACACTTAATATTATATTAAATAAATATATAAATATATGTATATATTATATAGGTTAACTGTGTACATACATAATATTATATATAAGTAGTTAATATTGATTACAATCGATACTATATAAAAAACAAAAACACATAAAAAAAAAACAAACTTTATAAATTACTAGGTATCTTTACCTTTATTATAAGTGTTTGGTATAGGCTCAGGTGGTACTTCAAAATACTTGAAACTTTTATTATGGTTATGACGTTACTGTTTTATTTTTTACCAAATAAAAAAAAAAATTTCTTTTTTCATCAAACTACGGGAAAAAATATGTAACTGACATGGTTTTGATGGTAAAAAGAGAAGAGGGTGAAGAGGTAAAAAAAACCAGAAAAGAAAACGAGTGAAAAAGATGAAAAAGGTATATAGGATATAAAAGATGAATTTATTATTTTATTTTTTTTCTTTTTACTATACTTTTGAGAGTTCTCTTTAGTTCAACAAAAAAAAAAATTTTCATATGTATATAGGTATGTATATATAAATATAATATATAAGCAGCATAAAAAAAAAACATTGCCTTCTTATTTATTTATGTTGTTATTCTCTTGACCGTTTTTGGTAAAATATCTTTTATTTTTTTTGTATTTGTTGTTTTTTAGATACAATTTAGTTTATGCATGTTATTTACAGTATTATCATCTACTTATCACTATTTTTTTTAACACAAAAATGTCATATTTTTTTTGTTTTTTTGAAATATATATACCAATACATTTTCTTCGTTTTAGACTTTTTTTTTGTGTGCAATCTGTTAGTCTTAAGACTGCAAAATGTTTTTATCTAGTTATTATCTTGGCTTTACTATAGATAACGAAAATATTCCTCTAAGGTAATAATTAATTCTAATTAATTCTAAATGTGGTGCGTTAAGAATGGCTGTTGCAAGAGTCATGAGTAATTCTAAATGTGGTTGAGAATATCAGTTGCTGTTAAGATTCATTTTAAAAAAAAATGTTTCAGATTTTTTTGTAATTTAATTTTATAATTTTTTATAAGATAAACTGAAATAGTTGCGGCTAAAATCTCGATTATCTATTTATGTGATATATCATCTCTTTCAGTTTTAAAATTTTTAGTATACATTTTAAATAACTGATTTTTATTCATTAAAGAACTACAATATTTTATATTTTCTTAGTTAAATCGAAAATAACGGTATTGAATAATTGTGGTGAATTTCGCCAGTGTTAAAATATGTCCAAAATTCTAATTTTTGTAAAGCTATTCATTTTGTGTTATTTATATGAAAACGATGGTGTATGGTACCAAGAAGATACCATTAAATATTTCTATTTTTTATCAACTTGATAATCTGTTTGATGACTTTAATTGTGTAGCAAATATATAATAATTAATACTGATACAAATAATAATAATTCCTACAGTGGCGCTGACTTGAATTATTATGGTGAAGGAGGTGTCATGATGGAGAAGGTGTTATATACTACTGCATGTTGTAACTGTTGTTCCCTTTGTCACTGACCCCAAAATAGTAAAAATAATAAGGGGATTCATTATTCTCGTACAGTCATTCTCTTCAATTCAAAGTTTCCACATCCTTGTCTTATCCTTTCCTATTCCTACTGCCTAATCAATATCAAGCGTTAGCAATTTGTTGTTTTATCCTATTGTGTTAAAGGGGAGTTGGGTTTAGTCATTAAGAATTTAGTACATTACAAAGAGTGTGTTCTTTGTGTCTTTGAAAGATGCCTACTTCCCGTAGGAAAATAACAAACCACAAAGAAATAGAAAATTGCAACTTCTAGTTTTTCTTGGAGACATCTTACAGAGAAGTCACGTTTAACAATAAAATTCAAAAATAATAAATAATGTATCTTAAATACTATAATATCGTAATAATTAACAAAGCTAAAGCTATTTTACTATACATTTAAAATTTAGTTGTCAATAGCCTGATAGATATGGAATGGATATGTAATTCAGATAATATTTTGACTTGAAATATAAGTTGAAAAGTTCAGCGTTAACCAGTTTGACTTTAAAATTGATTTAAATTTTTGATTAAATGTTCTTTTAGATTTCATTTTAATTTTTAAATTTTATTTGTCTTTTTAATCCTGTAAAATTTTCTAGTGAGATATGTCTATAGATTAAGAGGTAATAATAAATATCAAATCGCCTGAAAGTATGCAATCTTGTTGCAAATAATTTATTGTGCCAATATTAGAACTTAATAGAGAGGGGGTGGACTTTTTGGTAATAAAATAAATAAAATAACTATATATTTAACATCCTGTAACAACCTTACCCGCCAACCGTTTTAGAAATATTGATTATTCCTATGTCATAATTAATTTTAAAAACATAAATAAATAAAATTTACATTGTTAATAGCTCGGACGACGGCAAGAAGAATTGGATTTAATTTTCAAAAATAGTCAAACTTTTTTTTGAAATTTTACCATTAATAATATAATTTAAGATAAGCCAAAATGTGCTTTTTACAAACTGATAGGTTTCTTTTAACTTATTTTTTTTTGTTTTCTTCAAAATATCCTTGTAAATAGTTTTGACTTTAGTTTGAAGAAAATCAGATAAATTTGATAAACTGTTGCGGCCAGAGCGGTAACAAAAATATTTGCATAGTACCGAAGGTGTATATAAATAATAATATTTAATTTTTGTTTTTTGGCATAAAGTTCCTTAAATCTATAAAGTTTATCATAGTGGGTTAGAATTTATGAGGGAAGAAACCTAAAAATAAAAGAAACTACATAAAAATAAGAATAAGAAAATAAAATAAATTAGGTGTTGAAAAAGTTTCTGTGAGAACTTCTCAGCACGGTTTTCCAGCGGTAATTGATTATTATAATTTTTCTCAGACTTGGCGTAATTTAAAAAAATATATTATATCTTTAAACTAATAAAATATTCTATTATCAACTATAAACATTTATTATCTGTGTGATGTTTAAGGAAAAAAGTTAATATCAAAATATTTGATAAGTTTTAAAAATTTGAATTTGCAGTTACACAGTGCATTTTTCATAAATACTTAATTTTCAAAGTTTCACATTATATCAACTAAAAGGACATTTAGTTGTTTTTACAACATGTAATGTGTATTTGGAATACTACTTAAAAAAATATTTATTTAGTTAAGTTTTAAGGAGTTCTAAGAAATAATGAGTTAACTTTATTGAGATCTTAGTTTGTTTTTTAATAAAGTTAAAAAAAAAATGAACCTTTTCTGAATCTCTTAAGTCATTATTTTAAATTTTCAACTAAAAATGATATAAAAACTTTACAATAGTATTGGAAAATCCTTTATTATTTTCTGGATATAGTAAACTATGATAACTTTAGTTTGATCAGCTCGGTTAATATAGTTAAGTAATATATATGGAGTAATTTAACTCGATCCGTCACTATAAATTTCCTATTTTAAAACTCATCCCTCCCCCCAAATTTAAAATGACTATTTAAAATTAAAACAAGTAAATGTAACAGTAAGTCGATGCAACCGACTTATTTATACCCTACACCTAAAAAATTCAAATTAAATTAAAAATCCTCAAGTTATTTTAATTAAGTATTTAATATAAGCTAACAAAATAAATGCTTTTACAACCTTTGTACAAAATTTCAGATTTTTATCTTTATTAATTTCGAAAATATGCTTGCTCGGTCTTGGGAGTTGTGTGGGAGATACCCGAACAACCATTCCAATTCATCTGAAATTTTAGGCAAATCAGGGATTCAGGAAACAACACCCTAGTACCAAATTTGAAGTTTCTATCTTTATTAATTTCGAAGATATGCTTGTTCGGTTTTGGGAATTGTGTGGGAGGTACCTGAACAACCACTCCATTCATCATAGGGATATCAGGGGTTCGGGAAAACACACCTTCGTACAAAATTTTAAGTTTCTATCTTTATTAATTTTGAAGATATGCGTATTCGGTTTTGGGAGTTGTATGGGAGGTACCCGAACCCATGGTTCGATTTCGCCCATTTGCAATCCCCGCCTTACTTTAGTCATTGTTAATCTACAGTATAAAAATCATCAAGATAGCGGCATTATTTTTTGAGTTTGCGTGCGTACGGACGGACTAAATCAACTCAGGAGGTGATCCAATATATATACATGTCAATATATATACATGTTCACAATATATATACATGTCCATATCTAACTCGCTTCCTTTTGGTTGTTACAAACACCATACCAAAGTTAATATACCCTATACTTTAAGTGTAGGGTATAATAATGAAGTTAAGTTCACTTCAAGAGTTTCAATATTTAATCAAATAAATTAATCTGGAAAATATTCCCTTAATAATAAAATAAAAACTTATCGTCTAGATTTTATATTTTCAGTGGTTAAATTTGATATTAACTTTTCCATTTAAACTTCAATACCCATAGTACCATTTTTAATGCAATATTTTTAACCATAATGTGTTAAAAAAATTTTTTACCTTAAGGATACTACAAATACAATATTTTTACTTAAGTTGAACATTTACATCGTAAATCTTTACAAAGTGCAATCAAGATTTTTGGACAAACAAAATGTCTTATACAATAGTAATTTATTTGAAGTTCTGCTGTAAATAAAGAAAAAAATTAAATTTTAAGTAGGAAATAAATCATTTTTATGATTATATTGCAATGTCTCCATTTTTTATATCTTTCTGTGAATTGCTGTATATGGTCTGCATAGCAGATGTGCATTGTGAATATAAAGATGATAAATTAATAAAATTGCCAAAAAAAAACAATTTAGTTAAAATTGAACTGAACAGGTAAAAGCTATAAGATAACAAAAAAAAAAAAACTTTGACTTTTACCTAAATCCGACTTGCATTAAAAAAGTGTTTTAAATTTAATTGTTTATTTTAGGTCAGACCTCAATGAAAAGAGTATAATATATTAACTTTGTAAAAGCTTTTTTAAGAATCTGAAATTATATTAGATATTTAGAGTCAAGGGGATAAAAAATGAGTGAATTGATCCGGTATGGAGTTGACTTTTCCCATAAACAACAACTGACCATACTTAATCATTGTTGTTAAAATTAATAAAATAACAGTAACAATAATTGCCAAAACTTTTATGTATTCATAATTCTAACGAAATCAGAAGAAGGTATATCTTAAGATTAGCTGCCCATCTCTTACGTCACTGTTATATAAAAAAAAACCGTACTAACACTTAAATTATTTAGAGAGCTTTGGCTACAAAATCTTACGATTTAAAATTTCGCTATTATTATTATTGTAGCTTTAATTTTTATATCTTGCAGAAGTAAAATGTGTACAGGGTCCTAAGTTACAGGTGTTTAAAAATAGCAAATTTTCAAGCCCTAATAGCTCATAAACAAGGGGTGGTGCAAAAAAATATTCTGAGCAAACTTATACTAATTCTAAAAGTTCTTTCTTGCCTCAAAATTTCAAGCCTCTATCTAAAAGCGTACCGGAGTTATGAAAGTAGAAAAATCATGCAAAATTTGGTTTTCACATAACGGTAAATTTAAATACTAAATTTAAAAAAGTTGTATAATTTGGATAGTAATTTACAAAGATAAAAGAAATACCTGTGGAATGACGTTTTCAAATTGAAAAAATCTTAAGCAGAACATAAGGACTGTATAAGAATAAATGCAGAACATATATGCATTTAAAAATAGGGCTTTTTCAAAGTTTGAGGGGCTGTAGCTCCGTAATGAGGGGGGCTACATGAAAAAGTTGTTCCACAAAATTATTTTTTTTATGAGACCTACCTATGGTTAAAATTTTTTTTCTCTATCTTTAACGGTGTAGAAGTTTTGTAAACAGACGGACGGACGGACGGACGGACAGAGTGAAACTAATAAGCACATTTTTTCAAATTTTTTTTGGAAATGTGCTAAAAACGAAATCCAAATACCACAAAAACATAAATTTCGGCCAAATCAACAGACATAACAATCACAACCTGACGATTTTTAATAGCTGGCGTTTCTTTAAAAGTATTCTACATTTCATCTTTGATAAATATATATTTGTGAACTTGATATTAGTGGTATATTCAAGCATTTATGTATGACTAAAACTTGATTTTGTAACCAATTATAAAGTTTTTCCTAACCAAAATTATTGTTTTTACATATAATCTGGAAAAAGCGTATAACCCTAATTTTGAAATCAACTTGAAAATTCCTCCTAATAATTTTTTAAAATTTCAACTTCAATATAAGGTGCCCTAGTGGGTAAGAGTAGTACGTCAAATCCCACACACACCGTAAGAATAATTCCTCCTTAGGACATTTACACCCGCGCCTGAAAAGGAAAGCCTTTGTAGTATCTCACATTTAGTATTGAAAATAGAAAACAAAATAGACAAAACTAGGAAAAAAGTTTTAAAATTAGGCAAAAAGCGGGATATTGGGGATAGGAAAGAGGATACGGGGCTACGATTTTGTCAGAATAATTTTTCAGAGTTATCATTTCATAATTTCCATTCTTTGGTAAATTTTATTTTTATTTTTTTTATTGCATTTCTCTGCAACATAAATGTGGACAGGAAATTACACAGCCTTTGCTGTTCACACTCCCTCGGTGTTTACAGCGTATTTTATACGCTCTTACCAACAAGGAAACTGAGGCCCCTAAATTTTATTATGCTGGAGTAAAATTTCCTAATGGTTAGTAAAATGAGACTACTGAAATGGGTTAGTAATTTAGGGTTAAAATAGTGTAAAATAAAAATTAAACTAAAAATATTTAAAATAGTGGGGTCTGTTATAAAAATATTTAAAATAGTGGGGTCTATTGCCTCAAATTCCTCGCCAAACAAATTATTGAAAGCCAAATTTTGTAACCAACTTGAAAATCTTTCAAATTATTCTTGTTACATACATATTTCAATTTCAATTTAATTCTTCTAATTTTTATATATTGTTATTTTTTTTATTTTTATTTTCAAGACGCGAAATTTTGAGACACGGAATTTTGACATGCGAGATCTAAAAAGGGACAAAATTTAAAGATGGTGAAATATTTCAAATTTCTTTTCGTTCAAAAATAAATAAGTTCTGGTTTTGATTTAGAATTTATTCGTTATAAACATAACCTTTGTCAATTTTTTAGTTCATTTCAGAAAATATATCTATAAATTAATTAAAATTTTATAAACTAAATTTTTTTTTAACCCTAACATTTTGGTATAATAACATAATTGAAACTAATACATCCATATAATAATAATATAACCGACCTCAAAAATCATTTTCACCTCAAATTCAACTCAACCATCAGTAATTTATTGATGTAAACATTTTCTAAATAGAATCATGATGATAATGTATGTATGTATATATGTATGTATGTATTGTTGAAAATTAAAATAGTTATTCTACTGTTCACGTATTTTTTGGTTATGTAATTTTATATCAGTTGGGTGGTATCGGATACTAAAAAAAAATTTTAACATATTTTTGTACTAAAAAGTTTTCTAAATTTTTTGAAATTCTCCAACACCACATGCAAAAAAACAAAACAAAAACAAAAAAAAAAAAAAATGGTTTATGGAAATGTTTTTAGTAACAAAACAAAATTATTTTTTGTTTGTTTTATTTCACATTTGTTTAATGTTTAAAATAGAAAAATATTTGAATATGATTTTAAAATGTAGATGACGTTTTTTTTTTTTGTTTTTTGTTTTTTTTTTTGAAATTTTGTTAATTAGTAAATTTGTTTTAATTGGTTTTGTTGGTATTGGCTTGAATCCAATAAATTCAATTGATTTAATGGTATTTGCTGGTTGGTGGATGAATAGAAAATGTATATATTATGTACTCGTATATAGTAAAGAAATTATTTCTGGGTGAAAAAATTTAAATAAATGACAATTACTATTATTGTGGAGAAAATTTTAGTTTTTGTTTACCAAAGATATTAGGTTTTATATGTCAATTCTATCTATTTTAATTTACTGTTTCTAAATAACAATTTTTATTTTATTATTACAAAATTATTTTTTTTTTACCATGTTGTAGCAAATTTTTTAATGGATTCAGTTAAATATTGGACTTTATTGTTACTTTTACATAAATAAAAAAAATGATTGAAAGAATTTCAGTATAAGAATCAGAATCGATGAACAAAAATTTTACATATGGGTATGCTGAAATCAGAATTTACGGCTGCAAAACGTCATTTTTATTTCGAATTTTTTTTTTTTTGTAGAATGAAAATGAAATGAAAATTCCTTTCGACACAATTAGTCATTCGAATTCGAGAGCAAGCAGTTAAGTAGGAATTATTATTAAGTACAAAATAATTTTTATTTTTTAAAAGAAAAAAAAAGTATAGATAATTTTCTCCTTCATTTTTCAATTATTGTAAATCATTATCAATTTATAAAAATTATTTTAAATGTATTTTACTTTTGAATTATTTCTTTATACTGAATAAACAGAAAAAAAAAAAAAAAAAATCTATGTATCTAAAAATCAAAAAATACAAGATACAATTAAAAATATTTTACGAAACATATGACTTTGACATCTGCAAAAAATATTTCTAGTCGGATAGACTACAGCATATCAATTTTTTCGAATGCAAAACGAATTTTATCATTCCAACGATTTTTTCACCGGACTTCAGCATAATCATGTGTATATTATTGGATATATGGATATAAGAAATGGATATAAGAAACACTGCAAGCTTTTGATGTAAATGTCTAAATTGTACTTTATTTATTGCTACTTGCTGTGGATTTTGCCTCTATTTATAAATAAATCTGTCTCTGTCTCTAAGAAACTAAAAATCTGCAGAGGATTTATTTCTAACAGTTAATCTTCGATAAAACATTATGCTGCATGGTGTACATTTCTTACTTGGATACAAGTTCTGTACTTTTTGAGTATGTGTCGTGGAAATTATTTTTCTTCTTAACAGAATCTGTATCTATGCACCGTCATTATTTATTTCCCTTTTTTTTGTAGTGCCTATTGTTCGGTTTGAATTCTTAGTTTATTTTTTAGTGGATTCTATGATTTTTTCATATCTTTTCCGTTTATAATTTCCCGTTTATAGGTTCCTTAGATTGACTGAGACTGGATTTTCCACTACATTGCTTGCTTCTACAGTTTTCCTCTTCCATTTTTAGTGCTTCTCTTATTTTGTGCTTACTTATGCCATAAAAATGTTCGAACTCTGTAAAAGGATTGCAGTTTCTTCTTTTGGCAAGTCGATCCCGTTTTCCCTTATTTCCCTTTATATCTAATAAGTGTCTAGGTATTTAGTAACGTATGCAAAAAAAACTTTAATTTTAAATGGAATGATTTTTAAAGGAATAATAAACTTTTAATTGGATGTCAAATTTGTACTTTGAATTAATTTATCTTGTCGGTGTGATCCTATTTGTTTATCTATAAAATTTTTAAAGTTAAGCTGTTAGCAATTAATTTTAACTCAATTTAAATATATAATTTCAAAATGTAAATTTTGAAATTTTGAAAATTTTACGATGCAAGACTATGTTTTAGATAAATTGTTATGCCCGGTTGTTTTAGAATTTTCTACAGATGAAATTCAATAAAAATAATAAGATTCCGCGATACCTCAGCTTGTTGTCTGAACTTTTAAGGCATTAATATCGTCTTTTTAAAATATTAACATTAAATTCATGTGTTGAATTGATTTTTGTACTGCTAAAATTATAATATCAGATGATAGCTAAAAGATGCGGTTAATTCAAATGTTACATCATTCAAATATATTATTATGTAATTTTTAGTTTAAAGACACGATGATTTTAAAGATTTAAAAAAAAAAAAATTTTCTTGTATGTAACGGTATTTTAGTTTATTATTTGCTTCCTTTTAGTTTTCTAAAATGGAATTATTTGCTTCCTTTTAGTTTTCTAAAATGGAATTGATTGTTTTATGAGAAATGAAAATTTAAAAATCTCTCTGATACAGGTCAAATAACCTGTTGCAGTTCAAAAGGCTTAATGTTCAAAGATTTTTACATTATTTTATTTTGAATCTTTTTTCATTCATTAAATTTAAAAAAAACTACAATAAACGCAAAAAAACAAGCATTAAGTTTCGGATTACGAAAGTAATCACATATTAATTTAAACCCATAATTAAATTTATATTGTTCTTTTTTGTTTTATTATGCAAATATGAAAAAAAAAAAAAGAATCTGTGGTCAGAATATAATCTGTTTTTGTTCTTACTCCAAAGAAGATAATTTTAAAACTTTCTGTTTTCATTCTTTTCTGAACTGTATAATTTTAAAATAGTTATAGTGATTGTTTTAAATCTCTAAAATAGATGAAATTGTATATTCTTCATTAAAACTTGAATATATGTAAAGGTTAAAATCTTTGAACTTATTTGAATATAAAAACTTTTCTTTTCGGATTAATTTTAATGTAAGTTTACATATATCTCTTTTATTTAAAAGTATATTGCCTTTTAAGTAGCTTAAAAAAATTGTTTTTTAATCTTAAAATTCCTGCCTTAAATTTTATTTCTTTATTTTATAAAGTTCTGTAAAAATTTTCAGAAAGCATAAGATTTTTTTTTTTATTTTCTAAAAGAAATTTTTTTGGAGTTAAAATTTAAGATGTTTTCATTTATTTTTATTTATATAAATTATTACAAATCACATGTTGTTGAGATATTGTTAAACTATCGGCTACTGATGTCATTATAGGTCGAATGTTATTTATTTTGCTTATATTATTTATATTATATTTGATAGCAAGGGGAGTTTGTTCCAGTTTAAAAATCTCGCTATATGTGCTAAATTTAAATCCGCATTCTCTCAGTTAATCGATTTTCCCTCATTAATCCATGTGCTCCACCATTAGGCCATCGAGGCCCCTAATCTACGATTGTTTTAGCAATCGTATAATTAACTTTGAATTAAATTGCATATATCTAGGATGAAAATGACATTGATGTTAAATCAGGTTAAATAAACATTACACGCAACAGTTATTGTTATCCAAGCATTAAAATACTGAAAGTTAATGCACAACATTACTTGTTGATAACTGTGATTTTATATGGTTCAGAATTCTGAGGTGTGCAATGAAAAATTTTTAAAAGTAAATATTTAAAAGTTAAAAAATAACTTTAGGTTATATTTTATAGAAATTTTTAGAATAAGAATAAGTCAAGACAATTGCAAAACAAGAGTCAATGAAAAAATAACCTCTTTTATAGAAAAGATATCTTTAGATTCATAAAGATATGCTGATTGATAGCAGAGTAATACAATGACTAAGAAAAAATGTTATTACGTTTCAAGAAAATGAACGTATACGTAAATAGAGATGTTGGTAAAATGGAAATATATAGAAGACTGCTTTATCTTTGTCAATACATACCTTCTACCAAATTAATTTTCTAATAACAAATCCGATAAAATGATAAAATTTTTTATATTATATAAATTATAATTTTAATCACAAATGTATAATAAAGATAAGTTTAAAATCGTTAAAATCGACTTTAGTTGAAGATTTCTTAACTATATTCATTTTCCTGCAAGGTCTTGAGAATGTATTAAATATTCTTATTGGATGCTATTGTAAGAAAGCTGGTTATAGACAGATGATATTAATTGGTTTTACGTGGCTATCCTCCTTTCTTGTTTTTTAATCATATATTTAGGCACGTTTCTGTGGATTTTCATGGAAAATTATTTTTTATTTATATAAACGATAAAAAAAAAAAAAAATATTTCAAAGAAATTTCATTTTGGAAAAAAAAAAAAAAAATTTGGAGAATGGTAAGAATTTAGTATAGAGAATAAAATTGACTTGGAATTTTTTCTTTTGAAATTGACTTTTCTTGGTTTTTCTTTTTTTTTTCTTTTCATGTTTTTTTTTTTTTTCTTTAGGTTTAAATTTGTTGTGCCTTTTAACATTTGTTGTAATATTTTTTTTTGTTAGAAATTTCTTTTTAAAAAAAATTTTAGTTAAATTTTCACAGTTTTTTTTTTGTACTTTTCTTTGGGTAATTTTCCCTTATGTATTTTCGAAGAGTTCTTAATGCAATGGTTACGACATTCGTTTGCAGTTTAAGAAATAAAAACGATAAATTTTAATTTCGTTTGCAATTTTGTCATGCATTTTATTCGTTGGCGTGTAAAGATTGAAGAAAAAAAAAAATTTTATCCATGCTTTTACATTGAAAATTCGTTTAAGTTAAAATAATGATAACGGTACTTATATATGGTTTAATATATGTATTGTGTATTAGGTTATATTTAGTGTTATATTAAGTTTTATTTTAAATATATATAAAAGTGTGTATATATTATAATTTTATATAATACTTTATTGCATTCTGTATATGTAACACTAAGAAATTTCATTTTTAAATTCAGTTACTTTCAAACTGTAAAATTGTTAAAATCTGAGTATGAATTGAGATAATTTTGAATAATTTGTTTTTTTTTTTTTTTCAAGAGGCCAGCAATCTTTAAGTTATAAGGAAAAATAAGAAAATTTAATAAATTTAATGTATTCAGTGAAAAATATGGAATTTAGTAACTGTCGAGTGAATATTTTATTTTTAGAATACAAAACAAAACAAAAAAATAAATGAATCATATAGTAGTTGAACTTTTATACAAACAGAGAGATGAAACTATTCACAATAGAACATTCTTTTTAAAAAATAAATATATCAGTTTATTTTTCAGTTAAATAAAAAACTGGCACTAACCCATACATTATTGATACTCACAGTTGAGGAAATATTATTAGTCTTACCTCAAACTTATTTTAAAAATCAAATGAGTAAAACAATTTTGTTTCAGTTTCGAATTTCTATGTCATGGGGGACAATTTGTTTTTTTTTTTTTAAAAGATCGAATATTGAATATCAGTTGTAGTACAATTATTTATATCACCAACCATAACGGCGATAATTAATATTCCCACTTATCGGTTAAATTATTCACATTTCAATATGTTATAGCTTACTTTGTAGGAGTACTAAACCGGATTACTAGGGTAGTTTTAAATTTTAACAATTTTTATTTGAAAATTTTCAATTGATATTTTTAACAAAATTATTTTAAAATCATATAACAATTTAAATAATGTTTAGATAATATAAAGCTCGGAAAAGTTACGCCGGCCTTAATTTGTATAGTACATTATAACATGTTCTAAACATTTATTTCATTATTTGTATACACATTTATTATATTAAAATATGGAAAACTGTTCTGTTGAACCGAAAATAATAGTAATTACTGAAACATTTTAAGGGATATTTAATACCATACGTATTAAAGTTAAAAATATTCAGAGTGACGTCATCAATACTGAATGTTGTAGTTACTAATTGGAACGAAACGAGTGATATTTTATGATATCATAAACTATCTTTATGCAAAGACTGATTGATTAAAATCTGGCCATATAATTCGTCAAAGCTATATCTTTGTATATCAGTTGTTTGATCTTAAAATAATTTTATTAGATATTGAAAAAGGTTTGACTGATTTTATAAAGGTTTTCATTCATGTTTAAGTTCTTTCAATTTGAAAAAGTTTTCAAAAAGTTTTTATTGAAGTACAAAAATTCTATTGCAGTGAAGAATCCCAGTTACTTAAAGACTGTAAAAATATTAATTAAAAGTTTTCTATTGCTTGCTTTCCTTTAGGCAATTTTATATTAAATTCAGCAATTTTACATTGGATATAACGTTAAAATGTTATAAAGTCTCTTTTTGTAAGATATTTCATAAAATATAAAATACAATAAGCAATTGAAATTTAAATACCAAGGAAAATTTGCAATATTAAACTGTATTTTTTTAAATTTTTTTATTGATGAAGGGTGAGCTAATCAGTAATTATTAGATTTTAGCTCCGCAATGTATCTTAAAAATGTAGGAAAATCTATATGGCCAAAGTTAATGTTAATTTTCCTTTCATTTAATCCATGATGATACCACTCTGATGAAAGAAGTCTTGAAATCTTCTCAGGCCCATGTCAGAGAGTTCATCTAAATCTTAGAAAAATTAACTACCGAGATAATTTCGCCTTTTACTTGACAGACTAAGCCAGGTACAAAGAAAGTGTAAGTGCTCCTCGCTCTATATCGTTTTATTTCAAATCTACATGTAAGATTTATATGCATACGTAATCTGATAAGACAAACCAATTGTGTTATTTCCAGTCTAGAAAAAGAAAGTATTCATTTGGATCTTTTTAAACTCAGATCTTGTCAGAAGACTCTAGTTGAAACTGATATTAAAGTCTAACTAATAACAATTTATACTTTTTACTTTGCCCATTCAATAAAATTTCAAGTCTACTTTTGAAAAATGAAGTTATTTGTTCAAAATTATATTTGACAGGGGCCTCGATGGCCTAGTGAGTAAGAGCGTATAAAAATACGCTGTAAACATCGAGAGGGTGTGGGTTCGAATCTCACACATGTCGTAAGAGTAATTCCCTCTTACGACATGTACAACCACGCTTGAAAAGGAAAGGCTGTGTAATTTCCTTGTTACATTTATGTGGCAGGGAAATGCACTTAAAAAAAATTTGATTTGAAAAAATATTTGACATTTTCCAAGTTTGAAGAAAAGAAAAACTTACACTTTTCATCCTATCAGTGTTGACAAATGTACCAGTTTTTCCAGTACCAGTTAATTTTTTCATGTACCTATAAACATTTAAAAAAATTTTTTTAATTACTACATTTTAAAACCACGGCTGAAAAAGAAAAGCTGTGTAATTTCCTTGCCAGATTTTTGTATGGGATTACTTTGAAGGTATAGTGTGAAGAGGATTAAATTTATATTACAGAATACTGTTTAAGAAACACTTTTTCTATATTTAATTTTTTTTTTCTTAATTCTATTTTTTCTTAATTTATGGGTAAATTTACATTATAGTTATGCACAAATCAGGATAAAACTAGGGATAATAGAATTTTGGTCCAGAATAAGTGAAACAAAAAAAAAAAAATTTTTTTTTTATCTGATGTTTAAATAATATTTGACATCAGAAAGACATTAATGGATGTTCCTTAATTGAATATTTGGATATTTTCTATATGGTGCATTCTTTTAGATTTTAAGTGAAATAAGAAACAACAACATAAAATATTTGTGAATGTAATATGGAACATAAAAAGAAAAAATAAAAAAATTTTTTTTTTTTTTAAATTAAATTCCAAACGTACATTTTAAAATAAATAATTCAAAAAGAAAAAAACAAAAAATATCTTAAAAATTTAAAAAGAGGATTGAAATTTCCTGTATACCATAGTATATAAAATCTGTACTCCATAGTATTGTGGTAGAAAAATATGAGTAAAAAGAGTATTTTGATAGGTAATGGGTGTTGTCTTATTAAATACTTATTTAATCAATTTTAAAATTATTTTATAATCGATAACTTATATTATGGGAGCAAAAATTCATTTTTAATAAATTATTTAAAATAATTCATTTTTTCTATGGCAATAAAATTAAAAGATTTGAATAAATTAAGTGTTAATCTGTTGAATGTCAGAAAAAAAATTCTTCTAACTCTTATAAGATCATTTTTGGTTATTATAATCTAAAGTTATTATCTTTTGATTTCCATTGATTAATTAATAAAATTTCTTTTATTAGGATTGTTATAATTTTTTTTATTTTAACTGAAGACATTTTTACTTTAAGTGAAAATTTTTTACTTCAAGTGAAGACATTTTTACTTTAAATGAAGGTTTTTTACTTTAACTGAAGACATTTGCAATGAAAATTAAATGTATATTTTATTATATAAAAATTATATACAGGTGGTCCAGACCATGCATAACAGCTTTTTAAGAAGGGACGGAGTAGTTATTTTAAAATATAAAGAAAAAAAAATTATTAACTAAGTCGGGGGAGCTCTATCGATTGGTGATATTTTAAACTTCCGGAAAGGACTGGAAATAGGTTTTTTAGGCCGAAAATTCACCGAAACCGAAATTTTCAAATGGAAACGGGTATTTTCCTATGCAAATTTGGATTCCACCTCAAAAAATAAAAAACTTTTGTCGTAATAATTTTTTTTATTTTTATTAATTTTAAAGGGAAATAGAAAACAAAAAAACATCTTTATTCAGAGCAGTAGTGGACAAAGTTAAAATCGGTAACATGATAGCGAACATTCGATAACAAATTTCGAACTGAAAGAAAAAAAAAAGATTATTAAACTAAAATTTTTAAATTCTGATTTTATGACTTACATCTTAAAACGTAGTTAACTTTTTAATACTTTTATATTTTATCCTTAAGAATATATTTTGTATCCTTATATATTTTTTTATCCTTAAGAAATTTTGTATGATTGCTTTTACGCAAAACTTATAATTTCAAAAAATCGAAACTAATAACAAACTCTTATAACGGCAGAAAAAATGTTTTGATTTTATATTTTATCCTTAAAAATACAATATTCTAACATTGTTTTATATTTAAACTTATATTTTCGGATATTAGGAGCTAACGCCAAGAAATGCCGACACAAAAAATTTTTAAAATAAAATTAGGTGAGACGGTTACTTGTGGACTCTAGTGCTTCCGTTACACAGGATGATTCATTAATAAATGCTTACATATACCACCCTGTAGAGAATAATGTGAAAAGAAAACTTTTGTGTGGGCACTAGATTGTGGGCCCAATGCTGTGGCCCAATGCTTAAAGAAGGCTTTGTGCAATTTTGCCTGTTTTGATTAAAATAACCATAACTTTTGTTACCAACAAAATTGTAGCATTCTGAAAAATGTTTTTGAAAGGGGCTTTTCTACATGTATTCACTTAAATCTCTATTTTTTTTTAGTTTTTCTAAAATGTTTTGAAGTTAATTTTTGATAATTTTGATAAAATTTTATTTTGCTAGTGACTTAATAGTGTAAAAAACTTCAAATAAACCAAGCTTTAATTTGATATACCAGATATTAAATTACCTTTTACCTTTCGGGGGATAAACGAAAACGTTGACAAATCAATCAAAACCAAAAATAATTTTGTTTCAATTTCAAAAATTTGTTATTCAGCTGGATAATGTCCAAATCATTTAAAACATCGGAAAAGCATTAGATTAAAGGTAAAAGTGAATAAAGTTCAGTTAAAATCAGAATAACTTTAGAACTAAAGCAGAAGTCGTTATATTATGTCAGTCTTTTAATTAATTTAGTAACAGATTTGTTAACCTTAAAAAGTTGTAGTTACTGATTAAACTTTTAAAACATTTAAATAAAAGAGTTTTATTTAAATCACATCGGTTAAAATGTACCACAAGCCTAAACAGTTTCAATATTTTTTTTAATCATTATTTTGTTATTTTATCCGAATTTAGCCTTTAAAGTGTACCTATTTGGTATTGATTAATCCGATGTACCTACTGAATAAAAACATAAAACACAAAATACTTTTTTTAAATTGTTTTTTTGCCATCGTCTGGTACAAGAATTATTTTTATTAATAATAATTTAGATTTAGATATTTTATTTGCGCACTTGATACCATTTGTATCACAACGTGAAATTTTAATCGATTATATTAAACAGTGCGTAATTGCAATTTATTTTTTGCCCTATCTTAAGTTTTTAATAAGTGCTACCGTTTCATTGTTACAAAAAAAAAAAAAAACAAATTTGACGTTATTACAACGTTATTATATGACATTTTTATATCTTGAAGTATCTACAAATTAACCACATTTTTATTTTTCAAGTGTTAATATAATATAAAAAGTAAAATTCACAGTTTTTAATTAATTAGTAACAAACAATACACAATTGAAACATTTATAAATTTTAAAATTAAAAGTTTTTTTCATCCTTAAGATTTGCGAAATAAATGTAAAGAAAAAAGGAAATTAATTTTAATAAAATAAAGAAGGACCAACGGTTTTCAACCAACGGAAAAAGCGCACATTTTCCCAAATACAATACAAACTACATATTTAGAATTGTGACTTGCATCAAAATTTGAAAATTTTCTTAGAATTTCATATAATAAGAAAAAATGTAAAAAATAAAGTGACACTTTCATCAATTCTAAGGGTATAACTCTACATAATTAAGAAAAAACCATTAACACATGTAAAATTATAAAGTTGCTAAAGTTTTAATTTTTGTCTTTCATTTTGAAATTTTTTTTACAGGTGTTTAAAAATGGCAAAATTTCAATTTTTGAGCCCTAATAGTCCTTAAACAGGTGGTGCTAGAAAAAATTTTTTTGGCGAAACTTATACAAATTCTAAAAGTTCTTTCTTCCTTCAAAATTTCTATCTCTATCTAAAAGCGTACCGGAGTTATGAAGGAAGAAAATCATACAAAATTTGGTTTTAAATTTAAATACTTAATAGATTAAAAATAGATGCATAATTTTGATTTTGATATATGAAGGTGAAATAAAATCCTGTCGAAAGCCGGTTTTAATTTGAAAAATGTTAAGCACAACTTGAAACATAGACATTTAAAATAAGGTTTTTTCAAAGTTTGAGGGTCTATAGTTCCGTATTGAATGGAGAGCTACAATATTAATTTTTTATGAGATCTACCCTTGGCTAAAATTACGGACGGATGAATGGGGTGAAACTAATTGGTATATTTTTTCAAAATTTTTTTGGAAATGTGCTAAAAATAATTTTTTCTTTGAAACTTTCTGAGAACAATAATGTGATATAAATATATACATATTATATGAGCAATTTTCATTTAAAAATCTTATAAATATAATTTAAAATCTTATAATATTATACAATGAAATAATATATACTTATTTTTTTTTCTTAATGAGTGCAATATAAGTATACATAAGTATATACTAAAACTACTTAAGTATTGTTTTACAATTGAGTACACTTCAATTCTTAAATAATCGCTATATAGTTTTGCAGTAGTTATTAAAATTGCACAATTCTATTTAATTTTAGAGATAAGAAACACCTTTTTGCTTCTAAATTAACTTTTATATAAATAAATAGTTTTAATTTGTAGAAGATTATAAAATAAATTTTTATATTTTACATAGATACTTAAGATTTCGGTTTTAATATTTAAAAATTTCTAAAAACTTTAATAGGATCCTCGAAAGAAGGAAAAAAAGATTTTGGTTTTATCTTTAAAAGACAAAGTTTAGATTAAATAATTGAAGCTTTTAAATTTTAAAATGAAAGGTTCTTTAAAAAATACATATATAATGTTTTGATACACGAAAAAGAACAACTTTATTTATTGGCTTAATCAAGTATTAATTTAAAAAAAAATGAAAGACAAAAAATTCGGTCATGAACATTTAATTTTACTCGCCTTTGGTTAATTACTAACTAATTTGCATTCCCATTTTTCATTTTCACATTTAGATATCTTACCAAAGATTGGACTTTTATTTCATTGTCATAATTTTTACAAAACACCTATACTAATAGCCTTATTTTTTGAAATTCTTTATCTAAACTAAAGGTTACTTCACACTATATGTGCTATGTAACTTGGAATGTATACATATTATAAAAATTCCACAATACAAAAGAAGTGTTATAGTGTCAACGTGAAAAAAATGTCATTTCATATCCTTATGACGTCATGGATAATATATTAAAACAAATGACAAATTTTATTTTACCGATCGTTTTGAAAACCTGTATTGACAAATAACAAAGACAAAGTCAAAAGAAAAAAAAACTATATAAATATTCAATGACTTAATTATATAAATATTCAATAACATACAATGACAATACAAAACAATGAACACATAATCGTTTTATATCGATATTCCATCCACTTTTGACTAATCATCTATTTAACAAAGCAATGCATTCTAAAAAATTATATTTGACAAATACACATAATCTAAAGTCACCTTAACTGATGTGTTTTTAATTATATTGCCAATCTTAGTCAATATAGTTGTAAACATCTGTCATTTTCATCGAATTGCATATCAAGGTAAATTGATATGACTTGATTAGCAAAATAATTCATAATATGTGATTTAGTGTTCAGAGACTAACGTGCGTTTTGTATTATATAAATAATTGAAGTGGAATCGTTGACGCTTTGAAGTTTTATTCAAAAATAATTAAACACACTTACTTCAACAAAAAGTATATAATAAGTTTTTCTATAGAAATTTGGACCTTTTTTTCAATAATCGATCTTCTTTGTATGGGATATCATTTTAAATATTCAAAATCAAGGAAATTATTTTACTCTATAATTGGGAAAATTTGAAGACAATTTTTTTAGTCCCCAAAAGAAAAAAAAAACTACAGTGTTCATGTATTGTACTGTTCCTACTCATTTTTATACCCGTACGATAGGATCGGGTATAATAAAATTACTCCTCCGTTTGTAACACCTCGAAATAAGCGAGCTAGATATACCTTCAAAGGTATGGATCGGATCAGAAAAAAATTCTAAGACTTTTGAGCCATGTCCGTCCGTCTGTCCGTCAGCACGCTAACTCAAAAACTAAGAAAGCTAGAATCTTGAAATTTACACAAAATATTTTGGGAGTAATTTGTAGGTTCCCAATTTTTTTGGTTGAGTTTGGACCAAGCCTTAGGGTAGCTTTCGAACACCTAACTTTTAGATCCCCACATTTTTTTTGCAATAGAGCTATGAAATTTTAACTACTGATAGATCTCACAAAAATATTAATTTTATTTTTAATAACTTTTTTTTGTAGCTCCACCCGTTACGGAGCTACAGCTCTCCAAAGGTTCAAAAAAGCTCTATATTTAAATTGTTATAGCACAAGTTGTATAAGGTATATCTTCATTTTGAAAACGCCAAACAATTATTACTTTCATTAGCTTTAAAAGTATATATACAATAAATATATATTTGTGACATATGGTGTCTTAATTTACCGTTATGCAAAACTAAAATTTTGCAAAATTCTTTAACCCTTCTATCTTCTAAACGGTTTAAGTTGGAAACTTGAAATTTTGACAGAAGTTAGATCTTTGAAAATAAGTATGAGTTATTTCAGAAATTTTTTTTGTATCACCCCCCGTTTAGGAGCTGTAAGGGGTCAAAAACTGAAAATTTCCTATTTTTAAACACCTGTAACTTGAACACCTGTTAAAATTTTTTTGAAGTAATACACAAAAATTAAAGCTTCAACATTATAGTCTTATTTCTGTTAACAACTTTTTTTAATAATATAGGGTTACTTTATAATTGACGAAAGTGTTACTTGATTTTTTCAAATTTTCTAACAAATTTTTTTAACGAATTTTTTGCATTTTCTTTTACTCGATAATTTGAAATTGTTGAGGATATAATGCGTAGTACAAAAAAATGTAAATAAATAAACAACATAACGGTTGCTTGAAGAATTTTTATTTATATGATATTGATATATATACATACTTATATAATATCATGTTTATTTACATATCGTATATGTCACTAGTGAATGAATGATAAAAGTATATATGTATATTATATAGCGCCGTATTTACATACATATATGTATTTTATTGTACTTATAAGAAATTATTCTGTCAATGGAATATTTAAATATAATATAATATAATATAATATTTAAAATTATATTTACTATTTTGTACTAAGTAAATTTAATATACATTTACTGCTTAGTATTAAATGGTACTATAGAATATTTGAAAAAGTTTTGGATTGATAATCGTTATGTGAAAGGTTAGAATATGCTTTTGAAGAATGTACATATAAACATATAGTTTGAATATATGTACAACCCATAGTTCTAGAAATTATAAAATTCACCCAAATTATTTTAAAATACTAAAATATTAAAAAAATAATATTGTGAGCAGAGTGACAGGCTGTGAACATACTAATGGTTCGTACGGGTATCTAAGAGTTGACAAAGGCAACTGTATTCTTTCTCGTTTTAATTATATTGCCAATCTTTGTCAATATATTTGCAAACATCTGTCATTTTCATCGAATTGCATATCAAGGTAAATTGATATGACTTGATTAGCAAAATAATTCATAATATGTCATTTAGTGTTCAGAGACTAACGTGCGTTTTGTATTATATAAATAATTGAAGTGGAATCGTTGACGCTTTGAAGTTTTATTCAAAAATAATTAAACACACTTAATTCAACAAAAAGTATATAATAAGTTTTTCTATAGAAATTTGGACCTTTTTTTTCAATAATCGATCTTCTTTGTATGGGATATCATTTTAAATATTCAAAATCAAGGAAATTATTTTACTCTATAATTGGGAAAATTTGAAGACAATATTTTTAGTCCCCAAAAAAAAAAAAAAAACTACAGTGTTCATGTATTGTACTGTTCCTACTCATTTTTTAAAACAATATTACTTACAAATTAACTAAAAAGTGATTTCGATCATTTCTAGTAAACGGTTATATATTGAAAAATTTATTTAAATAATCTACAATTAATTTAAATTTAATATTTTATTTTAAAATGATAATATTTGTTTAACCTTGAAGGTATTCTGCGTTTATATTCAAAAAAAAAAATTTTTTTTTCCAATTTATAAAAATTCTTTATAATTTTGTTCTGATAAAAGTTTTTTTTGTTCAATTGAATAAAAATAAAGATTATTTTATTTTTCAATTAACTAAATTGAAAATGATTTTCATGCCAAACCAAAGAGTCAAAAACTTAAAAATATAAAATAACAAGAATTATAAATTGAATATGACATTTCAATTTTATTAAAAAAATTCAATATTTTTTATTTAAACAAATTTTGTTTACAATAAAATAAATTTTTTGACAACTTTTTTTAAGAGATCGATTGAAATCAAAGAATTTGTAGATAATAATTTTAAAATTTTCGTTTTTTTTTTATAGAGATAGTTGGGAATTATCAAATAAAGTTGAAGAGAAGCACGTACTGATGAGCACGATTGTTCTAACAACGTGTGGGACTTTAATCCACTAAACACCATTTCTCTTTTTGACCAAACAATAGATTATGGGGCCTGTAGTACTAAATTGTAATGTTTGGACAAGAGAAAATTCTGCTATGGAATAAAAATACGTTTAAGATTTGCAGGAAAGTAATGAACGAAGGTGTAGATGTTTTCCTTAAACTTATATAAGTTGAAAGTGTAATTATCTTCAATTTTAGGGAAAAAGATTTCAAATTCGCGATATTTCAGTCACAAATGAATTGCCATATGCTGAAATTTGTCACCTAGGAATTGCAACAACAAGATAGTACGCAGCAGATGTTCTCCTCTATTCTTTTTGGAACAGTTAGAGTGGAGACATCAAACCTTTTATTTCGTCAGAACAAGTTCCCACTCTTACCAATTATCTATAAAACAGATAAAGATAATCTATTAAGTGTCGAAGTTCCACTGGAGAGGATGTTGAGGTAACATTGGGATTATTTATTAAACGTTCTCTTTTATTTTAATATTTGAATTGAATACATATGGTCATTTATCCAATCGTATTGTAAAATCAAATATCAGATTATTATTAAACTTTTGCTATAAAATCCTGAAAAACTTTATATTTCAATTATTATTATTGTAAGGTTCGATCCTTAAGGTAGATATTAAAGCATTAGCATGAATAAAAAATACTAATATAAAAACAAATTTTTAAAGTTATTTATAAAATTTCAGATTAAAAGTTATCAATTACGTATTTTTGATGAAGTACTGTAATAGGATCCACTTTATGCTTCCCACGCTAGTTATTATATTAACATTTTTCGTATTTTAATGTTTTTGAGAGTATCTGATTTTTTAGGAATAGTATTTGATTTTAGTTGATACAGTTGATTAGTATTTGGTACAGTTGATTATAAAATCAGGGTTATACGCTTCTTTCAGAATAGGCATAATATTTCTAAACTATATATAGTTTGTCAAATATCTTTTTAATCTTTCATTTTATGTCACACATAAATTAATATTATATGGCTTTTTATATTCCATAAAAATAGTTATAAAACAGTAACTGATATTAAACAAATTTATGATTCTGGAACTAGTCGAAAATTTTCGGTTACAAATAAATTAAGATTAAGGGCGAGCCATTTTTGAAATAATAAATAATAATTTTAAGATTATTTTAGAAATAATATTTTGATCATACATTGACGAGGACATGCAACGGAGACTAAGGTAATTAATTAAGATTGTAAGGCGTTCGGTTAAATCACAAAATAATCATCAAAACGAATGGTGTTGATCATAGCATTCACACTCTCAAATTATACCTTACTAAGTCATGGACGTAGGAAAAGCAGTCAAAGGCATTCGACTTGATTATAATTTTTTGGAAAATATTATATAATATTTGGATATATCAATTATAGGAGTAAGTTATCAACTTCGAAGGAATGATAGCATAGAATATGATATATGATAGAATATTTTTTTGGAGAATTTATAATTTATAAATAGCGAAGTATAATCATTTTGTAACACACAATTTAATTGATTGAAGACATGAGTTAAAATTTAAATTAGATTTTTTAGTCATTAACAGAATGAGTAATTAAAGTCATATTATGTTACACATGCGAAAGTTGTTATTAACTTTAAAGCTTATAAGTAATAATTTAAATAACAGTGAGTGAACTGACAAAACCGCTTCAAGTGTTACAAGAACCGTTTTATGTAAGTCATTGCAAGTTAAAGAATCATATAGATCACGATTGGTTATTCTTCACGTTCTTTTAGGTTTACTTTACTGTTGCTGTATCCTTGCAATCTAATACCTAACATACTTATTTAAGGACACACAAAAAAAAAATATGTATACATTTAAATGCAACAAAAACAAAAATTTTTTTTTGTTTAATATTTTGATACATTCAAGGATTTGCATCATATACTTACTAAACTAAAACTATACTAAATTAGTAGTTATTTTTTTTTGTATTTTGTGTTTATTTATTTAAATAAAATTTATAATTAATTATTTTTTAATAAATAAATAAAATCAAATCAACAAAAAAATTTTTTTTTTCTGATTTCAATTTATCATTTTATTCCAATAATCGTAAAGAATTTTATTAACAAAAAAAAAAAATCCTTTAGAGGTCATCAATTAACAAATCATAATATTTTTTTTTTGTTTTTTTTGTTTTTATTTGTATAATAAATATTTTAATTGGATTCTTTGTTTCATTTTTATTTTCTATCCTTTTTTCTTTGTTTTTGTTGATATTTTTCAAATTTTTTAATTTTTTATTTATTTTAATCCCAAGTATTTTTCTTTTGGTTGCAGTTCAAGTAAAATATTTGTACAATAAATTTATTAATAAAAACCAAAAAAAAAATAAAAAAATAAATGAATAAAAATCAATCATATTTATACCCGTACGATAAGGATCGAGTATATTAAAATTGCTCCTCCGTTTGTAATACCTCGAAATAAGTAGCTAGACATACTTTCAGAGGTATGGATCTGATCAGAATCAAATTGTAAGTCGATTAAGCTTTGTCCGTCCGTCCATCAGCAAGATAACTCAAAAACTAAGAAAGCTAGAGTCTTGAAATTAACACAAAATATTCTTACATCAATTTGTAGGTTCCTTATTTTTTTGGTTTGAGATCCGATCAAAACTTCGGGTAGCTCTCGAACACCTAACTTTTAGTTCTCTACATTTTTTTTGAAATAAAGCCATGCAATTAACTGCTGATAGATATCATAAAAATATTAATTTTATTATTAACAACTTTTTTCTGCTACAGCTCGAAAGTAAGCCCCAAAGTTCGAAAAAGCTCTGTATTTAAATTGTTATAACACAAGCTGTATAAGGTATATCTTCAATTTGAAAACGCGAAACGATTACTGCTTTTATTAGCTTAATAACAATAAAAATACACTTGTGACATACGGTGTCTTAATTTACCGTTATGCGAAACTCAAATTTTGCAAAATTCTTGACTCCTTCTATCTTCCAAACGATTTAAGTTAGAAACTTTAAATTTTTAGAGAAGTTAGGTCTTTGAAAATAACTATGAGTAATTTCAAAAAATATTTTTGTATCGCCCTCAGTTTCGGAGCTGTATGGTGTCAAAAAATTAAAATAAATCATATTATAAGCAGAGGGACAGGCTATGAACATACTAATGGTTCGTATGGGTATCTAAGGGTTGACAAAGGCAACTGTAACTGCAACTCGTTTTTTTTTTTTATTTAATTACCAAATTTATAAATTTTTTTTTTAAATATATATCAAGTCCCAATGTTATATTGTTTAAAAACAATGATGATTAAGTGATGACAATGTCAGTTATTTATTAATACACAAAAAAAAAAAATAATAAAAAAATAAAATAATAAATAAAAATTTACAAACAATATAATATACAACACTCACCTGAAATCCATCATATGTCCATGAACCAAATTTCATTTCACATCGTTGATCATCGAACGGAAACCATGTAATATCTATTTTACACGTTGATTTAAATATTCCTGGTGGTACATATAAACAGGAACCATTATTACGGACGACAACATTTGTTTGATAAGTTCCATCGAAACCTTCATCAGCACTGTAAATATTTAAATAGTTAAAAATAAAAATATAAATATATATAATATATTATATATAGCTGTATATATTATTATATTGTATTAAAATATAATTTTAAATAATTTTTAAAAATTTTTATCGTTATTATAAAACCAGTGAAATTTTTTTACCGACTGCATATATGAATGTATAAAATATAGGTATTGTTTTCATACCAAAAATTTGTACCCGAGATTTTTGCAAAAATGCTCTGGTGCGTAAAAATCTAGAATTTGTTTTTTGATGTCCATCTGTGTGTGTGTATGTGTGTTTGTGTGGGATTCTAAAAGGCTATAATATAAGCTTTTGAAGCAAATCGGACAACCGCAAGTAGTAGTTTCATTTTTAAGTTTTTTTCGAATATTTCGTAACAGGAGAATATTATGAGAAAAATTATTAAGAAAAAGTTGTTATAGTAAAGAGCAATAACTTTGCTACAGAACATTTTTTGGTCCGACTAAATTAAAATTTTTATAATTAAATAAATGATTTTTTTTTTTCAAAGTTCAAAATTCATACATATAACAACACACCAATATATGAAGATATAAATTCTTATGTAAAAACCTATGAAATTTCGCATTATGTAATAGCAGACTGTTCTGTGGTGGGCACAGTTGATTTTTTTTTTATAATATTGTGTTTGATGATTATTACAGATACCAAACCCTTATTATATCTTTTATCAATTAAAAATCTAAGTTATTCAATGTAGATTTTTGATTGGATTTGATTGAGGACATACTTTGACGACGTAGATATGTATCTTGTAATGTATGTATTTTTATTTAAGTAAGCGATCCAATTCACAAAATCTTTATGTCAAACTTCCGTTTTGTCTAATGTTTCGTACCATGTAATTATTTATTCACAAATACAATTTCAGCTTAAAAACAAATAATATCAGAAATAGTTTTCCAAATGGCATATTTTGGTGTACAATGTGGTAATGGGACATTTACAATTTCCATCAAACTTTGCAGAAAAGTATAACATCAAGGAAAGTTTTTCAAATATTCGGTTCCCGATCATTTTGAAAATATAAATTATGTGCCTTTTCCCGAAATTTTCCAAAACTACATTTTTAAGCTTTAACATTTTAACATTTTTAACATTGAACGCATATAATTTATACTTTTTTATAAATTTTTGCAGCTCTAAAAAAGGCTTTAATAATATTTTCCGGAATGAATGTTTGTCAAATATATTTGTTTCGAAATGTTTCATTATGTCAAACGACTGGTTACAAAATAATCCATTATAAAATCGAAGAAAGAATAAGAAAATTTGTGAATATAATTTTTTTTGAAAAACATTAAGTAATATGGTATTTTATAATAACAGTATTATAATCATTATTCAGATAGAAAAACATTCAATGTTGTTGTTTCCTAAGGAAAGTGGGAATCTTCGAATGACAAGGAAAGACTACTTGAAAGTTAGAAAACATAGAATATTGTTTTTCCTAAGGGAATCTTCGAATGAGAAGAAGAGACTATTTGAAAGCTTTGCTCTTTCTGTATCAACAAAACTATCCCTTGTATATTTCTAGGCTGCAAAGTTCGGAATCACTGTTTAAAATTTAATCTGAAAGTACAAACACATCAGATTAGAACAAATTGATTTGATTTTAACTATTCTATTAGTTACGGCTGAACAAAGAATATTCAGTATTAAGAAAAGATTCTATTTAACCAAAATGTTCTAAAATACTTATTTTTAGCACATTTCCAAAAAAATTTTGAAAAAATGTGCCTATTAGTTTCACTCTGTCCGTCCGTGCGTCTGTCCGTCTGTTTACAAAACTCCTACACCGTTAATGATAGAGAAAAAAAATGTTAACTATGGGTAGGTCTCATAAAAAAATTAATTAACAACAACTTTTTCATGTATTCATCATGAAAAATTCCCAATTCATCACAGCCCCTCAAACTTTGAAAAAGCCATTTTGGGCTGTGTTTTTAACATTTTTTCAATCTGAAAATGCCATTCGGCAGGAATATTTTTTAGCTTTATAACTCAATATCAAAATTATATATAGTTTTTAAATTTAGTATTGTTATGTGAAAACCTAATTTTGTATGATTTTTTACCTTCATAACTCCGGCACGCTTTTCGATAGGCGCTTGAAATTTTGAGGCACATTTATGTACACATTTATCTTCGGTAAGACAAAAAAAATTATAGCTCCAGTAATATATTTTTATGTGTGTTAATGGTATATTTTAATTGTATAGGGTTCCCAAGTTACAGCCCCCCCCAAAATTGTAAAAAAGCCCTATTTTCAGATGTATATATCTCATGATCTGCGTAGTAGTTTTACAATTTAAAAACACTAGAAGATCAGAAATTTTCTTACCTCTATAAAGCAATATTAAAATGATGCTATATTTTGTAATTTACTATTTAAATTTATCGTTATGTTAAAACCAAATTTTGCATAATATTCCTTTTTTCATAACTCCGGCACGCTTTGAGATAGGAACTTGAAATTTTGAGACAAGAAAGACTTTTAGAATTAGTATTAGTTTCCTTAGAAAATTGTTTGGTAGCACCCCTTGTTTAAGAGTTATTACGCCTCAAAAATTCAAAATTTGCTATTTTTAGACACCTGTAAATATTTTTCTTCGATAAGATATGAAAAATAAAGCTTCAATATGAATGTTTACGTGCGTTCACGGTTTTCTTAGTTGTATAGGGTTCCGGACTTGCGGCCCCCCAAAATTCCAGAAAAGTCCTATTTTCACGCTTTTTTTTATTACAAAAAATTTTTTAAATTTTCAAATTTTTGTGTAAGTCACAATATTCTAAACAGTTTGCATTTTGTTTTTTGGAAATATGCGTTTTTAAAAACCGTTGGTTTATATTCTACCTTGTTTTTTTATTGTCTTAACTTATTTTTGTATTTTTGATAAAAAAGCGGCTTCAATTTCAATGTGACTTGTAAGGTTTTAATTTATTGAAAAAAAAGAAGTCTTCCGCTCATTTTGTAAGCTCTGAAGTAAAAGCTCTAAATATTGTAAGTAATTGAAAACAAATTGCAGCTCTGTTTAAATAGATACTGGTACACCATAAAAGTTTTTTTTACAAAACGACTTTTCATCAAAATATCTTTCTTATAACAATAGATTTCACTAAAAGAAAACTTATGACATTTACGTTTTTTCCCCAAAAATTTCATTTTATTTTTCAAAAAGAAAACTGCCTTTGATTTATATAAATTGTCGTTTTATTAAACATGTTTTTGTGTAATATCCTTTTGGTTAAAATATCCATTTTTATCAGTTGAGATGTTTACTAAGTGGCTTCCATATGGAAGGACTTTTAATGAAAGAATATATTTTTATGTGTTTTGATTAAATCTGATAGACTGGGCAGCATGATAAAATGTTATAGGAAAAATATGAAGGGCAAAAAATAATTAGAGGGTTAAAATTGTAATTATTTTTCAAACATATATAAAGGATCAATCGGACTTTGTAGCAAATGGCAATGCGAGTTGAAGGAAGCAGTTTCGACATCTTTTAAATTATGTTGTTATTTTATATCTTTTAAATTTAGTTTAACACATTTTTACGATCAGTTTAAAAGAATTCACGAATAACCGCAGCATAAATATGTGTCTGTCTACAAGTCTGTTTCATACTGTGCTTGAAATTGTATTAGTGGTGGAATTATTAAATAATTTTAAAAAAAGATTAAAAATATGTTTAACAATAAAAAATAAATTTAAATACTTTGATTGAAATTTTCAAGAAGAAGAATTATGTATTTAACATGATCATTTATAAGTTATTAAATGTGTTTTCAGATTGTTGAGATGTTTTCTGAAGTATATAGAGTCATTTTCCTCATAATATAAGAGCTATATTTAGAAATATGAGGCAAAATAAAAGAATTTTATTTAATTAGCTACAGTAAATGAACGAAAAATATATGCTTTTCATATGCATACATTAAAATATCATTCTATTTGTATTCATTTTACCCTAATAGATGAGGACTAAAAAGTGTATACTTCATCCTGAAAGTATGCATTTTAAATTTTATCAATGTTATTTTAAAAAAACAATCATTCAAAATCTGGGCAGATAAAGATTAAATAAACAAAAAATATGCATATTTTAGGCTTAATGAAACTAAAAAAAAACAAACAAGACAGAATGTAAACCAACGGTTTTTAAAGGAACACATTTCCAAAAGACAATATAAACTAGACCTGTGACTTGCACCAAAATTTAAAGATTTTCTTAGAGTTTCATATAATAAGAAAAAATGTGAAAAATAAGAAACATAAATTTTCCAAGAAAATCTTCTTAGAGTTTTATATAATAAGAAAAAATGAACTCTTCATAATTAAGAGAAACCACTAACACATGTAAAATTAAAAAATTGAAATTATAAACCCTTAATTTTTGCCTTTTATTTTGAAATAATTTGTACAGAAGGCTAAGTGGCAGGTGTTGAAATATAAGAATTTTTGAGCCCTGGTAGTCTTTAAACAGTGATTAAAAAACAATTTATGAGGAAACGAATACTAATTTTAAAAGTTATTTCTTGCGTCAAAGCCCTCATCTAAAAGGGTGCCGAAGTTATGAAGGAATAAAATCTGAGGAAACTAATACTAATTTTAAAATTTATTTCTTGCCTTAAAATTTCAAGCCCTCATCTAAAAGGGTGCCGAAGTTATGAAGGAAGAAAATCAGTGAAAATTTGGTTTTCACGTAACGGTAAATTTAAATACAACATTTAAAAAAATTGTATAATTTATAAAGGCAAAAAAAAGTCCTGTCGAATGTAAATTTTAAATTGAAAGCAGAACATGAGATGTACACATTTAAAACTAGGAAATTTTCAAAGTATGAGGGGCTGCAACTCCGTAATGAATGGGGTTACATGAAAAATTTGTTCTACGACATTAATTTTTCATTTAGCTTCATATTGCTAAAATTTAATTTTTCTATCTTTAACGGTGTAGATGTTTTGTAAACAGAAGGACGGACGGACAGATGGAAACTAATAGACACATTTTTTTCAAATTTTTTTTTTTTGGAAATGTGTTAAAACTGGTCAAATTAATAACCATGCAAAAAAAAAATTGATTTATTTGTTATTGAAAAATATTTAATATTATTTTTGTTATTTTTAAATATTAATTGAAATAATCATGTGATTGAGTGGGATTATTTTATTTCATTTGAATATTTTGGTATAAAGATATATCAGTATATATGTTTATATCAATGTATTAAATAAAAAAAATATATACATATAAATAAAATTATTGTGTATATATTATTATATTTTGTATAGAGTTTTAAGAAGCTTAACTCATCATAAGACGATTACATAAATTAAAATAACTCCAATGCTGTGTAAATGATTGAAATCATTAAATTGAATATAAAGTTATCCTGTAATATTAAAGGATTAAATGAATTGTTTTCGATTTCTTATTATCAGAATGATCAATTAAATCAATTTAACAATAAATAGAAAAAAGAAAAAAATGTTAAGTTCATTATTTTAATTCTAATTGTATAATATGCAGTTTTAAAACTCAAAATTATGATAAAATTATATAAGATTTTCTATTAGTTAGATCTACATTAAATTTGTAATTTCTAACTTACATTGTCTAGATTTATATTTAAAATTTTATTTTATTTCTTCAAAATGATTTCTTTTCATTTACTACTGAGAAAATTTTTATTTACCGTTCCGAAAATTAAATATAGGTTAGAGGATTTTTCTATTTTTTATTTAAAGTGGTTCATCTAAAGATTTTTTTTAACATTTTTTTTTTAATTTGATTTTAATTAAAATTCTGCAGCCTATGTTGGATAGATGCATTATTCAAAAAATTATTTTTTTTTGCTTTTTCTATATACCTATTATCATTATATGACATACATTACTGATGGTCAATTATTATTCATATTTGATTAAGCCTCAATTTCGGGAATCATTAGTTTTTCTAAAGCAGTTAATTACTTGATAATGGTGACAATATTAATATTTATTTCTATACCTTTAATGATTTTTGAATGTACTCTAGGAAGAAATTAGATTATTTCAAAAGTTTATCTAAAACGATTTGGAATTTCTGTATTCTGGACCTAATGAGAAAGAGATAATGTACACCAAACCTTATGATAGAGCTATAGAAGAAAGGTAATATAACTAAACTTTCCAATTTTTTCTAAAAATATTATAGGAACAAACTAAAATCAGATGTATCAGATGATCCTGATCATAACTTGAATCAGGACAAAATATTTAAAACTCACTAAAAGGTTACTGGACATAGATACTAAAAAAGGTTACTGGAAATAAATATTTTAAATTAACCTACCATTAACAAAATAAATTATTTGAAAATAATCGCGTATTAAAGATTATTAATGAAATTTATTTATTAATTTTTTTTTTTAAATAAATCATAATATGATAGAATAAGGCAGAATATAATCCAACGGTTTTTAAAAGCGCACATTTCCAAAAGAATGCAAACTGTTTAGAATTGTGACTTGCACCAAAATTTGAAAATTTCATATAAGAAAAAATGTGAAAATAGAGTTTTTTTGCAATTTTGAGGGGCTATAATTCCGGAACTCTATATAACTAAGGAAAACCGTTAATGTACGTAAAAATATATTACTGGACATTTAATTTTTATGTTTTGCCGAAGAAAAATTTGTACAGGTGCTTACGTTACGGGTGTCTAAAAATAGCATATTTTCATTTTTTGAGCCTTAATAGCTGTTACCACCTTCCACAATCTTGTTGAATGGTGTTTTCAGATCGAAAAAATGTTGTACATGTAAATGCAGAAGATGAGATATACGTATTTAAAAATAGGGCTTTATCAAAGTTGGAGGGGCTGCAGCTCCATAATGGATGGGGCTATATGAAAAACATTAATTTTTTTATGCGACCTACTTAAAATTAAAATTGTTTTCCTCTATTTTTAACGGTGTAGCAGTTTTGTAAACAGACGGACGGACAGAGTGAAACTAATAGGCACATTTTTTCAAATTTTTTTTGGAAATGTGCTAAAAACCAATTATGTGGTTATTATTATGATATTTTTGTAATAGTTTGATATATTATTAATAGGAATCTAAATATAATGTAAATAACTATAATTGATTGAAACTGAATCGTATTATGCTCTAATTATTTATAATTTTACTCTTTTTGGTATTTTATTAGGGTGTCGAGAGATACTCGTACTATTTTAACGGTTTAGTTAGTATATTTGTCTGTTTTTGACTTCTGCCCTCTGTTTTCGTTTTATAAAGCAAGGAAATCTTTTGAATGTTCGAACTTTGATTTTACAATTTGCATTGGTTTTTTACGCCACATTACAAACTGTATTTTAATACAGATGTAATACTTTAATATTTATGTTTATCATTTCCAAACGTTCTTAGAAATTCATAAATCAAGTTAGATTACATAAACAACGATAGTTGACAATTACATTTTGATATAATTATAGGGGTATATATCAGCTTTTGAACCAAACAACTCTATTAAATATTATCTTTTTAAGTCTGTGAAAAGCATAAAGTTTAGTAAAAGTACCAGGCTGCCTATAAATAACTTTTATTACATAACGGTAAAGGCTTTCTACCAATATATAAATTTTGTTAACAAATGAATTTCGAAAACTTTAAAACTGGAATAACCTTGTTACCGTAGTAAAATTATTCAGAGTCTGAAATTTTACTTTATTTCTACAAAACTTATCTATCAAACCTTATACCTATTTTTATTCCACAACAGAATCTGCCCTTGCCCAAACAATACAATAGTACTAAAAGTCCCCTAAACTATTGTTGGGTTATAAAGGGAGATAGTGTTTAGTAGTTGAACATCGCATAAGTTGATAGAGAATTTATCATACATACCTTATCTTTATCATATCATACCTTTATTTTACATACCGCGTCTCTTTAGCCTCTTTCGGTAATTTCCAACTACCCCTGTACAAAAAAAAAGCAAAAATTTCAGCAGAGATGATTTGGAAAAGTATAACCTTGAGTTTTAAAAATGTTAATGGCATTTAGACAGAGAAAGATTTTGCAGATAAACCTTCATTTCTCAATGTGATGTCAAATTAAAGATGGGAAGCTCTAAATATTTGACTCACTAAAATATTGATGAAAATGAATAAAAATAAATAAAAGAAGTACAAAAAAATGCTTAAAAAAACTAGTAAGAAACATTTCACAAAATTTAGATAAATGTATATATATTTATATGTATGTATATTCAAATTAAAAAGGTATTGAAAGAAGTTTTAGTTAAAACCTTACTTTCTTTTTCTTATTACTTTTCTTTCTTTTAAAGTTATTTTTTTTTTTTTGTAATTTGTAACTATTACAAATTTTAAATGAAACTTTTCCTCAATGTATGCTTAATATAAGATTATGTATGTATGTAGAAAATTCTTCTTTATAAGATAAAAGTTTTATGATTATTCAGTGAATATGTTGTTATAAATATACAAAAAAAAAAAACATGTAAATAAGTATTTCCTTTTTTTGTCTTTTTGTTTTTTTTGTAAGTTCGAGTTTAACTCATGTCGCGACACGTACTTTTTTAGGGTTTACATGTCAAGAACACAAAACTTAATCCACAAAGGTAAAAAAAAAATATCTAATTTTTTTGTTTTTTAACAACTTTATTATAAGAATAGCAAAGTATCTACTCCCATTTGGTGGTTTTATTTCAATTCTATACTCGTATAATGTATAGTCTTTAAAACCAGACCATAAACTGTAAAATACACTTTTATACATAAAAGAAAACGTATTTCTTTTGTCTCGTTTTCTTATTGTTATGACATGATGAAAAGCTTTTTTGTTAACGATTACAAATTCTACAGCACGTTATCATTTATATTGAAATGTCACGAAATCAAAATAAACACTAAAAATGCATATAGACAAGATAACAATATTATTACATGTTATGGTATAAAGTGATGAATATCATTGCGACGTGAATTGACGCAATCAATAATAATAAAAGTAAAGTAAAAGATTTACAATTTACTCAGTTTTTTAGCAAAAATTTTAAATTTAATTATGAATGTGAATTCATAAAAATTGTTATCAAAATAACTTAAATTTTGGTAATATTACCAATATTTATTTGGTTAATGGTAAATTTAATTTTAGAACAAGAAGAATATTCAGGACACAATTGAAACTGCGGAGCTTTGCTCCAAACACATAAGAGAATATTGCATATTATCTTAGAGGCATAGGGTTTGACAGAAGTGCTATAAATGGAGGTAAAATTCATAACAAATATTAATAGGATGAGATCAACATCAAAAGGTCGCAGTGATTTTTTTACACTCTTAAAATATAATTGAAAGTAATTTAATATATTTAGCATTCTTAATACCTAGGTAACCGTAACAGGGAAGAATATGAATAAATTTTAAGATCTAGTAATCACAAACTGAGAATAGTAACAGGCTTCCTAACAGGCCACTGCCGACTAAAGGAGCACTTAAAAAAAATTAGAATAAAGAATGAAGGTACATGCAGATTTGATCAAGAAAACAATACCTCCAGGATACATACTCAAAAACTGCTTTAATTTACTCCGAGCAAAATATGTGCACTTAGAAGCCAATTGCTTTACAGCCAGGAATAAACCCTCTAAATAGATTTGTAGTTTAGGCAAAGCGGCTATCAGAAATATTATAAGTGAAGGCAATATTTATAACACGTCTTAAAAAGATGAACACATTAGATCTGCATCAAAAGTTCGGAGTGCAACTTATACACCTTAAATTATAATCTAATTTATTCTAATATATTTTATATTTTTAATACCTGGGTAACCGTAAATATTCTGCGTAACCGTAACAGGATCAAGTAAAGACAAATACTGTCGACTAAAGGGGCACTTAAAGAAATATTCGGACATGAAGTATTTACGTGTGCTTGATGTGAAATGAGCCACCATTTTTTTCATTAACATTTCATATAAATAGTTCAACTATTTAGTCTAAAAACCCATTTCCCTGCAAATTTCTTTTTTGTGCACCATTTATTGTCTATATTAGGAACTTTATGATTTCTATTTATTTAAAAAAAAAATATTATTCCTTAGTCATTCAGTCATTCCTATAGTCATTCAGTGTAAACTAAAAATGTAGTTTTTTTACGAGGGATGATGGAAAACATCGAAAGTCACCCAAAGGAACTGTACGATGTTCCTCTGGGTAGTGTTATGTACTCTAACCAACTATAACCAACGCCTTTAAAACCAAACTTTAGGATGAATCCTTTAATACATAATAATATAATTTACAGTTTGGGTTTAAGGGTAAAGGATCAGGGAAAGGAACTGTACGAGGTTCTTCTGGGTAGTGTTCTGTACTCTAATCCACCAAAACCACTGCCTTTAAAACCAAACTTTTGGATGGGTCCTTTAATATTTAATAACATAATGTACAGTTTGGTTTGAGGGTGAAGGATGAGGGAAAGGATTACTTGGAGAATTGGGTTTGGAATAATTAGGATTATGAAGCATAGATGGAAAATTTTGGATAGTTATTTTGAAGAAGGGTGTTAATGCTCTTCTTGAATTTCATTATAGTATACTTCTACCACCATCCCAACCTACTTTACAGAATCTTTAAATCTTCTTTTAGTTAACCTTTAAATATAAACGGTTTAAGCAATATTAGTTGTATTCTTTTAAGATTGCTCTTTTTTCCAGATAAAAAAATGAAAAAAGATCATTTTATATCATTTTATAATGAACCATATAATCACAATTAAAACTCTTATACGTAATACATAGTTCAAGATCATTAAATACTAAAATCTATCAGTTGAAAATAAATTGAATTCAGAATATTTATAAATATTAAAATGAGAACAAATTAAATAAAATTCAGTAACAAAACCTTAATATATACTTAAAATAAAGTACACATAAGAATATTCACAAGAGTAATGAAAGTAACAATTAAACTGAAAAGAACAGCAACATCAACATACAAAATATAACCAATACTTAAAAAAAGAAAATAAATGAACAGAATAACCTTGTTCTAAAAAAAAGAAAAAAAATAACAAAAGCAAAAAAATATGAAACCCTTCTCTCTAAGTACACACGTATATACAATAATAATATGTTCTATAAGATAAATAATTGTATCTTTTTCCAGAATTCCTGTGGAAGTTATGCTAAAAAAATATTCTACCAGGTATTCTAATATGCACCAAAATTTTTTGTTGTTTGATATGCAATGAGTAAAACAAATAGCAACATATTTTAGGGTCCTGTCATAGCATAAATACAACAAAAATTCAATAAAATATGAAAGAATTTTTTATTTTTTATTTTTTTATAAAAATAAAGGAGTACCCAGAGATGAAACATATAAAATTACGCGTTTACTTTTGAATATGAATATAATGAACTCATGTATATATTATTGCAAAACCTTGACATTTACTATGCTGAAATTTTATAATAATAGATTGAGAGTTTTTTGTTGGAAAAATTGTAAGAAAAATGGTGATGCTTTAATTGTATTTAAGTGTTTTTAAGTTTTTCAATGGAAAGATTTAAAAAAAAGGCAAGGAAAATATTAAATAATGATTATTTTATTATTGTAAGGTTAGGGAACATATTAATAATTTCGAAAGTATGTTGTATGTCGGATATGTTGAAAGATGTGAGAATATATGTATCTATATTGTGAAGGGATATATTGACAATAAGAATAAAAATATGTATGGAAATTATGAAATGTTAACTCAAAACTCAATAACTAGATATTACGTTTAGATGGTATTATTCTACACTTACAGAATTATATGTACCTAGGTATTTTTCGAAATTGTTTGTTTAGATTAGGTATTTAGATTTTTTATTATTTACAATTAAATCAACAACCTAACGTCGATAATTCTTTTTTTTTTTTTATATGGTTCGAAATATTTATGGTCGAAACCTACACCGTGTACGAAACGTAGAAACGACCAATATAAAATATGATTCTTTATTTTTTTATAGTACCTATTTTTATTTGTATATTATTATTTGAACCTATCAGTTATCAGTAATCAGATTATTTGAAAATGTAAGGGTAATAATTAATTTATATCATTTTTGTAATGAATCATTAGATGATGCATCTGTTGATTTACACAATAAATATGTTTTAAAAATATAAAAAAAATGTTTAAATCAAAAATCGTATTTCATTATATAATACAGCATACATAAGGAAGGGAAAATACATTACAAGGAGGATAGGTGCAATTCAATTTTTAATGTTTATATTAGTCTACAGTCTACATTAACACCTGTGTCTGAGATTCTTCTATTACTATAGGCTGACTTGATTCTACTATTGTATAAAACATTTAACACTAATCAAATAATCTTTTTCTTTAATGTGTCAGTGGTTTTTTCTCATCAATAATATATTGAGTTATTACCAAATATGCTTTTGCTGTAACAAAAAAGCAGTCAAAAAACTGATTATTTCATTATTAAGTTAGTGATTAGTGGTTGGTGCAATAGGCCCCTGTACGTATTATTATCATTCTGCAATTGATTTAATAAGTTTGCTAAATTTTTGTAATTTTATTAAATTGAAAGTAAAAGAATTGGAATGTGTATACAAATACTCCGAATTCATTCCATTATCTTTGTATAAAAATGGAGGCTGGCAATTACCATATGGTGTTACTCGACTTTTGAAATGTCTATTATTGATAAAATCAACTTGAAGACTTATTAGACGACAATACCATATGCTATTATAATTCTTTAATGAAAAAAATAAGAGAAATTATTATGTTGACATAGGGGAAGTGAATGTGGTATTATTATAATTTCTAAATGTATAGTAAGTAGCCCATGTGACTTTATTGAACTCTGAAGTATATAAATTGTTGAAATAAAATTAAAATGAGTTAAACAATAATTTGGATCTTCATAACAAATAATCTTAATTTCATAACACAATAATTTTTCTACTAAAAATAGTTTTTATTCCAAAAACTTAAGTTTTTTTTTTTATATTACATCGTCCAGACATAAATATCTGGTGATATTTTTAGGACCCTTTTGCCTTTAGCTTGTATCTCCGGTACAAGTATTCAATCATACTTATATTTCAAATTTTCTTTACATTATTTTATTATATTTTATATATTTTTTTTTTTGACCTGACTGGGGTTTGAACCTGAGACCTTTCGCCTGAAAGACCGGTGACTTACACACTGCACCATTGGTCAGATAAGTTTTTTCTTTTCTTTTGAAATAAAATATTGAATGATAAAAAAATGTCTAACAAAATTTTGCTTGTGCTTTAAAATTTATTGGAAAATTGGACTTAAAATCATTGTGTTATTGTTTTATACTCTTTGCACATTTCTTCGACACAAGTTTAGTGGAGGTTTGCGAAAAAAATAAAATTAAAAAATAGATTTTCCTTAAGTGAAATTAAATTTTCTCAATTTTTCAATTTACATGATATATCTCTGTATTTTATGTACGCTTCTATTGATTGGATTTTTTTCAAGTTATCTGGATTATCATTGGACTTTACAATTTAATTTGTCTGTAATATCATTTGACTGCATTTCATTTTCATTTTACTGTATATTATTATATGCGAGATTCTAGATTAGGAGGAATCTTAGAGAAATCACTGGTTACAAAATCAGTGCTTTCCATTTTCCAGAATATTAATATACAGTTTGTTCGGTGATACAGTCAAATGATAAAAATTAAGAGATATTTTACTGGTAGCTACAGAAAATCAGGGTCATAGGACGCTTTTTTCAGAGTATGGATATGTATGGAAATGAGAGATCCCGAATTTGAAATGTTTCAAAACAGTCAACACTTAAATTTTTTGAAAAAGCAGAAATATTCGCCTTGTACTCAAATATTACAATTCCATTTAAATTATGGCGTTTTTAGTTTTTGAAATTCTTATTTAGTTTACATGTCATTTCTGACATTAACAGGTATTTTGAAAATCCAATAATACCATATGGCATTAGTTCCTGAGTTCTTGCGGGAAAAATTACCAGCACTGAAAAATACAATATAGTTTAATTTTTAAATAAACTCAAAGGACTTAAACTTAACATTTAATAATCGTGGACAAAAACAAAAGTTTTTTAGTTATATTTATGATATTTTTTAGCTAGTAGAAGCATATACTATCCCTATCATATGCATATATATATATAATAATAGAATAATTGCATCCTGTAAGCCTTACTTTTTCGCCTTACGAGAACGAAAGTAAGAATGTAGATGAAAGTGTTTTTTTGTTTTTAGTTCTTTGCTCCAAGGATGAGGAGTCGGGAATCAAAACTACCGTCTCCAACTTCGACTCCGGTTAATTTTTTTTGGAGTCAAAGTTGGCTTATTTTTTATATGACTCCGTCTAAGACTCCAACCTAACAATTTTGAAGCAGACTCCAACTTCCAACTTCGACCCAACAGTGAAAGTTTGATATTTGATACTTCTAATTTCACTAGTGGGGTAAGAGTGAAATAGACATTAAAAATGTTTTGTTTTGTTACATAATTAAATATTTTTTTAGTGATTACTAAATGTTTAATTTTAATAACTTCAAAAAATTAAATATTATTTGTTTAAATTTGTTTTACTTTAAAAATTAAATTCTTGAAAAATTTCTCCAAAATAGTTTTTAGTTGCAGCAATATGTAAACTTTTAAATTAGAATTTTTTATTTTTTTTTGTCCGAGAAATTCTTCTATTTTAATTTTTCATTTAAATTTATTTTATGTGTTAAAACTAAAGCAAAAAAAAATTAGTTTTGTTTTTATTTTAATTTTTAAATTAAACAAAAAAGCAAAACAAAAAAAAAATATTCTTCTAAAAGATTTAAAAGAAATTTTATTCTCTTTTTTAACACAAGGCCATAATTGCTTCATTAACAAATTTATTTAAAAGTTTTAAAACATTAAGTATGAACAAAATTATGAAAGAAAGAAACTTGTTCCGAAAACTGATTTCAATCTTGAAGATAAAGATTTAAAACATATAGAAAGGACTTGCCCTTGTCAGATCATCGTAAATGATAGAAGTCAAATAAATCTTAGTTGTTTTCCTTTCACAACTTTTTACTTCGAATTTAAGAAAAGTTCAAATTTATATTTTTATAATTCCTTTGTTTAAAATCTGTAGTTTTAAATCATGTAGTTTTTACAAGATTTTTGTTGTGATTAGAAAACTACATGTGAACTTAATTATTGGTTTGTGTCTATTATTGAATTATTTTATATTGGTTTGTGTCTTTAATCAAGATCACCAAGGTCAGTCATTGCACAAATAAGTAATTTAAGAAAAAAGTGGTGAAAAAATATTGTCAGAATATTGAAATTAAAGAATATTGATGAATTTGAATAAAAAGTTTGATGGAAAGAAACTATAGTAACGAAGTGGTAAAACTAAAGCGTTATACTTAGAACTCACTGAAGTCTGTTATGTCTTTTATAACACATATTACAAAAATTATATATTATATATAAAAATGTGTAAAAGAAATAAAGGTTTTGTGCTTTTTTTTAGCGTTTATACTAAACAAAGGATTATCCCTTTTAGTATATAAAATTTAATTTTCTTCTAAGACATCAGTAGCTTCAAAAGTTGAATCCCTTGCCATAGGAAAATTTATAAACTATTATTTTTCTAATAATATTGTGAGCATTTTTTATAGTTTTGTTGAAGATAAATCTTACTATAATTACAAATCTTTAAAAATGGCAAAAACTCAAAATAAATGGTAGAAGTTTCAATGTATTAACATTCTCTGCCACAGATTTAAGATAAGTCCTCAAAAAAAAAAATCCTCCTCAAAAAAAATTTGGGAGGATAATTTTTGCCACATTTGTTTTAAATAAAAATCTCGGTTTTATTAGTTGATTGCATTTTTTCGCAGTAAGCCCCAAATAAAATAAAAAAAAAAGTAAGAAAACAAAAATAAGAAAAAAAAATAAGACAAAAAAAGGACATACTGTTTACTTGTATTTGTCCTTTAATTTTTTTTCGTTTTTTTGTTTTTTTTTTTTTTACAAAACAACTATGAATACAAAAAAATTATAATCTCTTCAATAGAAGTATGATAAACAAGTAAATTACTCGTAATTCTCTTTTTTTGAAAAAGAAAAAAAAACAACAAATTATTAAGTAAAAGACTGCAGTTGATCTGGTCACTCTAACTTAAAAAAAATATTATTTTAATATATCTAGGTACATGATTTAGCCTTGCTGTACAATTAAATTCATTCACTTATTTAGAATATTTAGTAGCAGTTAACAAGAATTTTAAAAATATCAGACTTTTGTTTGAATTCTTTGCCTTTTAATGTTAGTTACTAATCAGTCACTAGTCTTGTAAGGTATGTACGCAATAAAGTATTTAGAGAACAAAATTTAAAATTTAATTATTAGAGGGAAGGTAAGCCAGTAGACAGACAATTTTGGCTGGTGATATAAAATAACCTTAAAGTTTGATAGTAAAAAATAATAATGCAATTTTGCACAACTCTTAAGTGTTTCGCTCATCTATTTTTCTTCGTAGAATAAAAACAAATATTGATAATCAGTATAAAATAGAAATTTTGATTCATACTTATAAGTCTCATTGGAAATTTTTAAAATACAAATCCCTTGTCTCAAATATGACAAAGGAATTACACAGGCTTTGCTTTTCAGACGTGGCTGTAAATGTCGTAAGGGGGAATTATTCTTAGAACGTGTGTGGGATTCGAAGTCACACTCTCTCGGTATTTACAGCGTATTTTATACCACTAGGCTCTTATCTAGGCCGTCGAGGTCCCCATTTATAATTTTTACCGAATATGAAGAATCCTTTTACAAAGAGTATTATAGGAAATCTAACTATTACGTTAAAACTATGTACTCAATCAGTGTTCGACTTCGATATCAAAAGATTAGGAAGAAAATTAACTTTTCGACAATATAAAGATTAGTTTGGTTCAAAGGTTAAAATATTATTATTTATTCAGCCAACTCTATTTTAAAATCGTAAACAAAAAGATAAAAAGATTTCGGGCTTGGAATTTTAAAATGTTTTAGTAATCGACAATTAGTTGTACATAGTTTGTTTCTATTTCAGAAATATTAATATTCATAATATGTTTTTTAACTTGAAAACTTGAAGATATTTTGATTATATATTTTTGTAAACAGGATATTTTCATCTGCAAGACTACAACAGTCGTATTTTAAAAATGAATTTATGTTACAAAAAAAAAAAATTTTGTTTTTTTTTTGTTATTACAAATATCGTGTAAATTTGGACGGGAGGGTGTGTAGTTTCTTTACAATATAGTAAATTTTTTAAAATAGGTATTGTTAGTAAATGAAGAAATTCCTTTCATTTGAACACGATTTTTAACTAAATGTACAAAATAAAAAAACATATGTACTATTGTCTTATAAAACAGTTTTCTGTAACCTTCTATGTATAATGTTAGTACATTTATAATTATTAGTGCACTTAATGTAATCTTTTAACATATATTTTTTACACTTTGTAAAACGTATATTTAACATATTTTTTATACTTTATATCTAACTAAACTAGAAGAACAATTTGTTATAAAAGAAGTATTATTTAACGTATTTCATCTAACATTAGCTAGAAAATACATTGAAGACAAAAACGTTGAAGATGAGTAGCTGCCATAAACGAGTTAATCAATAATGTTGTAATGAAATGTAATCTCTACTAGAGAACTACATTTTCACTGATAGTGCAACTGCCATTAAGGTCGTGTCCGAAACTATCGCACTTCGCACTATATACTAGTTAATGGCACTAAATTAATTCCGAAAAGCTCTGAAATTTTTTTAGTGCATTCAAAAATAGTGCACTAAATTAACTGATCCCGCTTGATTACCTGTCAATATTTTAGTCTACTCTCAATTGCACTAAATGTTCGCCCTAAAAGAGTAATACATGTAAGAAAAAAGTGTGAAGTGTCTAGAGTCAAGTGCTGGTGTAATAGATTCGGAAACGGTCTGAAATCATACTCGGAGATCTCAGTACTCGTTAGTAACTGCCGCATTCAATATTTTTAAAGGAATGGGTGTAACGGGTGTTATTTGAAATACATCATGTCGGGATAAATGGACACAAGTGACATTCAAGGTATCTCTAGAGTTAACGAGCTAGGTAGGAGTGTTTCAAATTACAAATTATAAGAGAAGCTTCCGGATTTTGAGTTTGCTACGACAACCTGAAAATTTTGGTCTCAACAAAAGGCCAATATATTACCGAACTGATCCGAACCGTAGTGAAACAGACCTGACCTAGGTTAGATCTAAAATGATCAACTAGTTTTTCTTCCTAAATCGTCGTAGTATCGGTAATGTTATAAGCTTTTATAAAATCATATTCCTATTTTCCAGGCATTTTATTTTATTTGGCAATCGGTCACCTTTTGTGTGAATATTAAGCTTTCACGTTAACAAGACGAAGGTTTCTGATGAATTCTTTGAATAATCATTTCGACCTGTCATATCTACCTCATAAATAATGTACAGCGCCTTGTAAAAAGTTCTCAAGGGTTTAATTAGAAGAACACAGATCCGTGATATCACAATAGGTCTAAACCAAGTTATCTTATTGAAAAGGGATTTTATAACAGGGGTATTTTTTACAATAAAAAATGCAAACATATTTCGGACAAAGAAAAAAATGAAAAAGAAATGTTAGGAACAATGCAAAGATATTTTAGATATTCAAATTATTTTTATTAAAATAAATTGAAATTCTTGAAAGAAATTTTATGATATTTAGGTTGTACAGCCCTATTTTGTAATAAAATTTCAGAGAGAAAGAAAAATGTCCGCCAAGACCAAAATATTATAATAACAACAATAAGAAAAACAACAAAAACGATAACAGTAGTAAAGTATATAGAATTAGATATAATACATATTTTTTTTGCTTACATACAACGGTTTATTTGTATGTACCTACAGTAAAGACAATAAAGTGTAAAAGTATATTTTGTATTTTTTTTTCATTCTATTTGTTTTCTGAACACACATTATGAAAAAAAAAAAAAAATTAAAATAAAATCAAATTTAAAATAAAAGAACAAAAATAAAAAAAAACAAAAGAAAAATAAAAATAAAAAAAAGCTTAATGAAAAGAAAAGTAAAATTATAGGCACCAGGTGCCTAGGTAAGGAATTTATTATTTTTACAAGTGGATAAGAATGAGTAAGTATTGTAGACTTTATCAAGTGGGTAAAGCACACAAAAAAAAAAAACAAAAAAAAAAGAAAGATAGACAATACCAATTATGGTTTTGTTGTGAGGTAAAATTGTTTTGTAACTGATGTATTACATGTATAAATTTCTTATTTAATTCAAAATATATTATGTTAAAGTTTAAAATATTGTTGCTATTTTGTATATAATGTATATATACTGTATAATGACCTTGGATTCATATTTAGAAACGTTTCTAAAAATTGAGGTCATGTACTTAATTTAACTAAAGGATCCAAGACTGATATTATATTATAAAATGTTAATTTTAGCTTGAAAATTATTCTTTGAATATGTTATAAAAAAAAAAAAAATTCAACTTAAAGAATAAATTTTCAACTGTTATGTAATGCTTGTATGTATAAAGGATTTAATAACATCATCATGTTATTCGTGTTTTATTTATTTAATATATAGGTTTTAGGTTTACAAGTTTTTTTAAGATTTTCAAAATATGTAGAATTTAAATTGTTATCTTATATGTTACTCATGTATGTATAATATTATATAGATAGACTACTGCTCTTATACTAGATTCGAAATTTACAGCATTAGCATTAAGCATAGAGTTAAACAATTAATGTTTATAATTTGTATCATTTTATTCATTTTTTCTTTACTTTCCATAGTTTGGATTTAAAGTTGTAAAGGATGTCTTTACTACTGCGATGACGATTATTTTCATTTCGTTGGCTTCATTATTAATGAAAAATTTATCATAGGGATATATTAGAAACATGAGCAGATAAGATGTAAAACTTGGATTTCAAATTAGTTAACATTAAAACGCATTTTTAGTACATTTAAAAAAAAAAACTTTTAAAAATTTTCTTATTAGTTTCACTCTGTCCGTCCGTCTGTTTACAAAACTTTAACACGGTTTAAAACAGAACAATGAAATTTAACTTTCGACATATGCCTCTTAAAAAAACTATTGTTGTAGAATAAGTTTTTTTTTATATATCCCCATCCATAACAGACTAGAACAACTGAAATTTTTTTTTTTTTCCTAAGGGGGGTGGGAATCTTCCAAAGACACCAAGAATTTCCTCTTGGTAGTGTCAGATTCTTACTGACTAAACTCACCTCCCCCTTTAGCCAATAAAGTGGGATGAAACCCTTACCTGCAGTATAAACGCAGTATATTGGCTAGGGAGTAGGGATAGGAAAGGATAGGAAAATGTATACGGAAACATTGAATTGGGAGTGGGACTGTAAGGAAACAATGAATCCACCTATTATTATTTTGCTAACAGTGACTATAGTCGTCACAACAGTTATACCATTTAGTAGTAGTATATATATTACTACATGAGGTAATTATTGAAGGCAACCCCCACTGTCACTGTAGCGGCTGTTATTACTGGTATTAATATTCTTATTAATATTATTATTATTTTACTACAGAGTCAGCGCCATCAGTGGATTACAACGTGCAGCAGTATATAACACCTTACTTGCATGATATAACCAAATATAGCCCCACTGTAGTAGCTATTATTATTATTACTATTATTATTATAATTATTGTTATTATTACTATTATTATTATTAATATTATTATTGTTATTATTACTAATATTAATTATACGATATACATTATTACGATATAAAAGTACTACATATTTTTTTTTTTATTTATGACCTGACCGGAGTTTGAACCCAAGACCCTTCAACGGAAAGGTTGGCGACTTAACCACTGCGCCATGAGTCAGATAAAATTGGAAAAAAGTCCGATTTTAAAATGTTTGTATCTTAAATTCTAGAAAAATATTCAAACAATAGGACACTTTTGCTCCGTTTTTTTTTTGCAATTTAGTATTTAAATTTACCATTATATGAATATAAAATTTTGCAAGATTGTGCTTTTTTATGTCGTTGAAACGATTTCAGATAAAATTTAGAAATTTTGAGAGAAGAAAGATTTTTCAGAATTTATCAAAATTAGTAACTATATTGTTAGTTACCTCGGAAAATGATTTAATATTTCCCCTTATTTAAGAGCTCAGTTTCCTCAGTAAATGATTTTATATCTCCCCTTTTTACGGGACAAAATATGATATTTTTAAACATCCGTAATTTAAACTCATGTGCAAATTTATTCTTACTAATAAAAATTTAACCTTCAATATTATCTTTTTACATGTGTTAACAGATTTTCTAAATTTAATAGGCCATCTTAAAAATTAAAGAAAGAGCTTCTTGATTTTAAAAATTTTTCTTACATGCATAATTAAGAAACATTACAAATTTTTGTGCAAATCAGAAAAAAAATTCTAGAGTAAAATTAACTGTTTTTAATGTCTTTTGAATAATGTTATCATTATTAATCTTACCATTTTTGTCATAAATAGTCTGACTGCCAATATCTATGAAATTGAACACTGATGTACATGATAAATTATAATCTAATTAATTAATTTAAATTTTTTTGTTTTTTATCAGAGATAATTAATTTTATTTGTTCTTCAAAAAAAGTTGAAAACTTATTATTTATTTTGATAGATTTTGTGGGTCGGGTAGAACCTTCAATTATAATGCAATAAAGTATAATTATTTGATTGGTTGTTTTAAAACACGATATACTTTATTTCCACTTTACAAACACAAATTTAAATTACTTTTGATCCTTAAATTCTTTAATATTATCACTTTACGATAATTATTAATCATAACATTAATTATAGTTGACTAAAGACTCAATGCTTAATTATTTACGTACATAAATACATAAGATACAATTACAAAAGTATTGTTTTTATTTTACAATTTAACCTTACAATATACATGTATATACATACAATGTATATATATACATACATATATTTATATATATACACATTTTTTGTTTTTGTATCAGTTCCTTTAAATCTTTTTTTAGGGCAATTTTTTGAAGAATTTTCTTTAAATTTTCCAAATTTTCCTATGCTAAAATTCAATACTAAATTGAAGAGAAAAATTCCATCACTTTTAACTCTTTACTTTTTAAAGTACAAAAATTTTGTTTTTTTTTGTTTTTTTAATATTATGTATACGTATATTCATATATAACCTGTGTAATATGTTATATATATTTTCAATAAATATTATATAAAACTTTTTGATTATTTATTTAAAATTTCAAAAAAATAGTTAATTAAATTAAAGTTTTTTTTTTGTTTTTTCCTTCTTTTATTTATTTCTTAATATTTTATGAATGTTTTATTTTAATTTATCCATGTATGAAATCATTTTTGATGATACAAAATGAAAAGCAAAAGTTTTCCTTGCGAAATGAAAAACAAAAAAAAAAAAATACAAAAAACAGACAATAAAAAAAAAAAAACACAACAAAAATAAAACAAAAAGAAAAAAAAAAAGGTAAAATAAACTTTTATCATAAATTCTCATAGCGAAAAATAGAATTAATTTGCATTTTAAATTCTTCATTTTTTTCTTTTGTTTTATTTTAAAATTAAGCTGTAGTATCGTCGTTACAACTAAAACAGTAGGAATAAATTACTTTCAAAAAAAAAAAAAAAAAAATTAAAAGTAAAATATAAAATGTGGTTAATATGAAAAATAAAAATTTGATAAGAAAACTTGTAATAGATTGGAAGTTCTTCTGAGAAAATTTAGGTGAACAGGAATAATTGGTTCGGTACAGGGGCTTCGGTGGCCTAATGGGTAAGAGCGTATAAAATACTTTGTAAACACCGAGGAAGTGTGGGTTCAAATCCCACATACATCGTAATAGTTATTTCCTTTTACGACATTTACAACCACCCCTGAAAAGGAAAGACTGTTTAATTTCCTGTTCACATTTATGTGGCATAGAAATGCACTAAAAAAAAAAAAAATATGTAGATATATATAAGGAAATAAAAATCGAATACAAAGTGAAAAACAAATCGATTCCTGCACTTTAATACATGTATCTTTATCGAATTAAAAATCTATTTTCGGGAAGTAATCAATTTCATTTCTATAATTTTTATACCCGTATGAACTATGTTCAAGGGTATAATAAATTTGCCATTACGTTTGTGACACCTTAAAGGAGTCGAGCTAGATATAGTGTCAAAGGTATGGATCGGCTCAGAATCGAATTCTGAGTCGATTAAGCCATGTACGTCCGTCCGTCCGCACGATAACTCAAAAAATAAAGGAGCTAGGAGGCTGAAATTTTTTTTACGTCACTTTTGCAAAATTGTTAGTTTTGCTATTTAAATCCAACATTTTCGTTTGGCGGGATCAAGTAGCTGCCATACAACTTCTATCTTTAGATAGAAATAACTCAGTATCTATTCAAGCTACATTTCTGAAATTTTGTGAATGATAATCAAGTTTTATGGCAACAACTTCTGCAAAATTTGGTTGTGCTGGTGCGACGGGTTCGGGTAGTTGGCATACAACTTCTCTTTTTAAATGAAAATAACTCAGTGTCCGTCCGCACGATAACTCAAAAAATAAAGGAGTTAGGAGGCTGAATTTTTTTGACGTCACTTTTACAAAATTGTTAGTTTTTCTATTTAACTTCAGCATTTTCGGCCGCCGGGTTCGAGTAGCTTCCATACAACTTCTTTCTTTAAATGGAAATAACCCAGTGTCGATTCAATCTAGGTATCTGAAATTTTGCAAATGATGATCCAGTTTTATGGCAACAACTTCTGTAAAATTTGGTTATGATGATATGGCAGGTTCGGAAAGTTGCCATACAATTTCTCTTTTTAAATGAAAATAACTCAGTGTCTATTGAAGCTAGCTATCTTAAATTTAGTGAAAAAGTGTCGAGTTGCATGTCAAAAACTTTTGTAAACTTTGATTGGTCTAAAGCAGCCGGTTCAGGTTTCTTGCATTTCTTGGAACTTAATGAAGCTAGGCGCAATAGATTCGGGTAGCTGTCACACAACTCCACAATTTACATAAATATATCTCTGTAGTTCGGTACTAAAACATCTGAATGTTTTTAAAAGATGATCAAGTTTTATAGAAACAGGATATATTACGTTCATACGGGTATCCCAGAGTTGACACAGTCTACTCTACTGCACTCTTCCTCGTTTTTTTTTGATTCTGATTCAACCCCAAATTTGGTGCTAAAGATACCCTTCATAATGTTAACAAGAAATTTTGTAAAAATTATGCTCAAAAGAGGGTACAAGAAAATATGAAACCACAACTACAAAGAATAACTGGAACGAGGATATAATTGAAGAAATTTGTGACTGTCCTATGCCTCCTTACATTATATAATAAAGCTCCAAAAAAAGTTAAAATTGACAAGAGATGAGTTAAACAATGATTAAAAAGAAGAAAAAAAAATTTTTTATATAAAACTTGATGTCTGTATTATGAACGATATAGAATTAAGTATTTAATTAATTTTATTTACAGATTAATTGTGAATTGAACGTAAAAAAAAGTCAATGGTTCCTGATTCTATTCTTGATAAAATTAGAATATTTCTATTTTGTTTTTTTATTTTATCTCATTCGGGTAAATTTCTCAAATACGTAAATATACAAAGATATATAATTTATTACTTATATACAATAACGTCTACTAAGAACATAAAAATAATACCATATAATAGATTTTTCAAAGACACAGCATATTTATAGATATGTTTATATTATTAGTGAATTACAATAAAAAATAACTGTTTTATGACCGGTTAAGTAAAAAGTAGGACGAAGAAACTTAAGTTCAGAAGAAACTGAAAACGAAGTAACTTAGAAAATTTTTTTTTAATGAAATCTTGAGACTGAATGGGCCTAAGGCTAAAATGATAGTTTGGAATTTATTTCGGAATAAGAAAATAATATTAAAAAGGATCAGTAAATTTTTTTTTATAGACAATTCAAATTTTCTTTTAATGAACTATTTCTTCTTATTATCTCAAATCGACATCTGATTATACAGAGACATAAAAAATACTCAACTGTTGTAGTGTTAAATAAAGAATGATCACTTTTAAGTATTTAATATATATAATTTGTAATCTTAAAATGACCTTGTTTTAGTAGGAAGATTGGAGTTACTAATTAGAGACAAAGTAACTGATATTTTGTATTTATGCACTAACACTTTTTTCCTAACGTTATTAACTAATAATATAAACACTGATATTCTCACTGACGTTCTTACTGACGTAATTACTTATGTTCTTACTGACATTCTGACTGACTTTCTTACTGACGTTCTCACTGACTTTTTCATTGACGTTTCCATTAACTTTCTTATTGGCCTTCTCACTGACTTTTTTACTCATGTCCTCACTGCCTTTCTCACTAACTTTCTGACTGACGTAACCACTAACATTCTCACTAATCTTCCCACTGATGCTCTCACTCATATATGTTTTATATTGTCTGAATTCCGATATTTTTAGTTTTAATTTTGTATCATACCTACTTCTTGAAAAATTTATAGTATACTGTATACTAATAAATATATAAAGATTTAATGAGCAAAGCAGAGTTTGTTTAAATTTTACTGTACTGTGATATAATGATTTTTGATGTTAATTTTTCCTCAAAAATATGATAATAGGGTGTTCACAAATGAGAGGAGAAGAAAATAATTAGTTTTAGATTTTAAAACGAACAGACAATATAAAAATATTATTAAATTATAACTTTTTATATGTTTTTTTTTTTTTTATTTTAATAAACTGAAACTACAAAAATATCAAGAAAAGGATAAAAAATTCAGTTTATTTTTTCTTTTAATTTATTGTTTTAAATATTTTTTTTCTTTTTGTTTTTAAATTTATTCTATTGTCTTTGTAAATATGTTTGTATTCATTTCTATTGTTTATATCTACAGATAAGTATTTTCAAATAAAAACTAAAGTCATTATTATATTTTCACTATATTATAAGTGTGTCCTTTTTTTTATCATTTCATTTTTGTTTTTATAAAATTTTCATGCAATGATTACTGTTTAATAATGTTAAAAAAAAAATTTATATTATTTTAGTTTAGTTTTCTCGGTTCTTTTTTCTTTTTGATAAAACAAACTAAAAGTCTACTCCATAAAAACAAATAACTAAGAATTAAAATATTTTTTTTGTGGAGTGTTAAAATAATGTTAAAATAAAAATCATGCAGGATCTTTTATAAAGAATTTTTTTTGTATTTATCTAAGTTTACCATAATGTTAAGATGGAAAATTGAATAAGGTTGGCTCATATAAATAGAGAGAGTGGATGAATGGGTAACAGTATCGACATTCATTTCGTTTTTTCGCGACTTTCCACAATTTGGCATATTTCTTAATACTTTCAATAAAAAATTTTATTTGATTAATTGAAAATTCTAAATGTTATCACACTAGACTTATTACATATTAGTAAAGATGTATTTGGAGTTAAAGTATATAACATATAGTCATTGTCACGAAAACGACATTTTGTCAAATTTTGAAGATCTTCTATACTTGTTCGCAGTTGAAGTTTTTCGTTTTAGCAAACTTACAGATAGGCGCAAAACTTCACTTTTGATAAAAAATTTAAAGCATATAAACTAGAATTTTATTTGCCATTGCCGAGAAATTATTATTGTGCTGTGTTAATTATGGATGACAACTGCGGAAGAAAGCTAAAACTTTGGTTTGCTTAACTATATGTGTAAAAGTTTTATCTAAGTAATCTGAGATTATAAGATCTTCTGAAAGTTTAAAAAAAACATTAAGGCATTTTTTCACCCATTACTTAGAATTGACAGTGGTTTAATGGAAATTAATTTTATGAAGACCTAAAAATTTTCACCTTTTAAATTAATGTATATCTTTTACTTTTTTAATGTACTTGGATTTATTCAACTAGGAAAATTAATTATGTTAAAAATAATTATTAATTTTTTAATATTTTAATATGTATACTAACAGGGTTAACGTTAACGATAAAGAATAAAATTGCAATTTTTTTTAGAAAATGTCTTCTCTTCTAGGATCAAAATTTTAATATATTTTTTTTTTTTCATTATTTTAAAAAACATTATTTATTTTATATTGATTTGGCGTACATGTGAGCGCGTAAATAATATTGTACTACAAATGTGTTAAAAAATTTAGGTTCCACTAAAATTAATTTTTTATAAAGGTTTAAGAATTTAGATTTTATTTTTTAAATTGATATTTGAAGATACAGAATGTTTTGTACGGTTAAATTAAGCTCTTCTTTAATCTTCGTTAATTGCCGCAACCGATTATCTTGAAATTTTGCACAAGTAAATTTGCACATGCACAAATAGAATTCAATTAATATAATAAACTCGTGTGATTAGTCGCGTCGGTGTCTGAGTCCTAAACCGGATAATATCGCCTTTTCAAAATATTGATACTAAATTTAAGTTAATGTAACTATTTTTTGATCGGTTTAAGAACATAATATCGGATGAGAGGTTAAAAGAAAGATAACGGAAAAGGTTATAGGAAAAGGTTTTACAGTAACATGGTATCAATATATTCACAGGGCGGTATTAACCGAATAAAGGCTCAAACATCAATTGGAACCATCGTACTAGTTCCTTATTTTTATTGAATTTGTTTTGTGAAAAATTGCAAAACCATCGGATGTAGGCCGTTGCAGTTAATTTATACTATAATCATAAGTTACTACGATCATAACATAACCTGTTAAAGAATCTTAATAAAATTGTATCAGCATAATTTTTTTGCAACAAATAACGCTTTGCACAAAGTTTGAAATCTAAATTGTTCAAATTATAAAAGTAGGCATTTGAAAGAAAAGTTAAAAGAAATAGAAAAACTAAATCTTCAAAAACTTGAAATTATTTTGAAAAACAAAATCTAAAAGCTATTCATTTAGTTTTAATTGGAGTTTTTCATGTTACTGTCTAATTTTCTCGGTTGAATTTTCTTATTATGTGAAATCTATATTTTAAAACAATTGAATCAATTTTATTCTTCTTATTGTTCAATTCTTCTTCTTATAGAATCAATTTTATCTTGTAGGTAATGACACTTGCTCTATTACACTAAAATAAAATATGCTTCACTTCAAATTATTTCAATGTATCACCAAAGAAGTAGCAAGTGCTCATTTCTATACTATGGAAATTCCTAGGTTTTTTAAAGCTAGTTATTCATTGGAAACCCATTCGTTGCAAAGAAAAATGGTAAAACGTGAAATATGTTTCCACCTAGTATATTCCTCTCTGTCAATAATGTTCCATTCTACAATTTGAAGAATTATTCAAGAAGATACTTTTTAGGTTTATTTACCCTCCAATTCTCCCTTATTATCCTATTTTCTACTCGAAAATAGACTAACATAAATTCGAGCGAAAACTCTTTCGTTTTTCTTTTCTGCACTTGTATAAAGTATTTCGTTCTAGTGTTTACAAATATGGTGTAAAATATGGCGTGCACAAATAAAAAAAAAGAAAGGTAATTTCTAGTGTTCCACATACTACCAGCGTATAAAACTAAACATAATTTTTTCCAATGAACTTTCAAAGACGTACATATATAGTATTTTTCTTTTACATGGGATCCCCATGTATCAACAGTGATTTCGGAAATAATCTTACAATTCTTACTATTAAAATACTGTTAGGATTTATTAAAACTCAAAATAATTTTTGTTAAACGGTTAGGATACGATAACCAAATCATTTTTGTAATTTGATTTAAAAATTCAAGGATATGGAGAATTAAAAATCTGTTTGCCAAAACGTACCGTATGCATGATTTTTTTTTGAAACTTATTTTGAATCTTTTTTTTTTTGCATATAAATAAAAGAAAATTAAAAATAAACTTTAAATTTTTAGATAATATAATTTTTTAAACTATTATAAAAAGTATCTATTGTAGATAAACAAATATTTATAAGATCATTAAAAAAAAAAAAAAATTAATTGAATAATCTTACATTGACCCAGAAATGCATTCATTTGTTCATTCATTATATTATAAATGTATTCCTTTTTATTAATGATATCTTTTGGAAAATGGATACAAATAATGAAAATCAAAGATGTATACATAATATATATAAGTTATATACTATATAATTAGAGTATAAAAAGCAATGTCATTAATAAGTATTTAAGGTAGTAATGTTAATGACATACATTAAAAATTATAACAAATAATGGCTTATAAAGAATTAAATAATTATTAGGGCATCTGGAAAAAACTTTGAGGAAAGATAAACTGCAGACTAATAGAAATTAGCTTGAAATTCCTTTTTAAGGAGGAATTTAAAGATTTTAAAAAATTTACTTACTTTATGACTTAATTATAGTATTAGAAGAAAAATACGTGTGCTTAATATTGATAGACAACCAAAATGTTATATTCTTTCATAAAAATTTTACTAGTAAATTGATGTAAAGAATTAAACGTTTTAAGGCAAACCTATAATTCCTTTTGTATGGAATGCTTATAAAAGAATTTTTGAATATATGCTAATGGTAATCTAAAGTAGTAAATTTAAAAGCAAATTATAATTTGTGCAAAAGGAAAAGAAAAAATTAATAGATGTACAAATAGTTAAGATAATACTCATTTATAATTTTCGGCGTTTTTATCTAAATATTTGCATTATGAAAATTTTCTTCAATTTTTTTTTTGTTGCTAATTTTAAAATTAAAGTGGAAGGTCATGAAAACAAATTTGAAAAATGATTTGAAATTAAACGAGGATAAATTTTTAGTTGACTGTATTAACTCTAGGATACTAGCAGGAATATAAGTTATGCTGCAACCACAAAATTTAATCGTCTCTTAGAAAATTGAGATATATGACTTAATTAAGTACTGAAACTTATTTAAATAAATTTTGTAGTTGTATGACAATTATTCGAGCCCATTGTCCCGATCCAGCCCAATTTCACAGAAATTATTGCCATAAAACTTGACACATTTTACAAAATTTAAAATATATGACTTACATTAAAGGACAAGATATGACAGTTTTTCGAACTTGTTGCGCTAAAGGAACTAAATATCACACAGTTACGTGAATATTCATACTAAATATCACAGGCTTCCTGAATCTGTCATAAAATAACTGGATCATGTTTTAGAAAATTTCAAACATCTTTAGTTTTATCTAAGATATTAGGATAAAACTTTCACAGGTACGGGAACCTGTTGCGTTCGATTAACTAAATTTTGTACAAGTCGTTGGCATAAGACTTAGGAGCTGATGTTTGCAGATCTTACAACATAATTCTTATTCAGTCAGCGCCACTCTGCAATAGAAAATCAAAAACTGAAAAAAGCAGCCCCACCTTTAAAAAACAGTTTACTGCACTTCATTGTATACCTATGACATTTAAATTTTTGTATTTTGACATTTAAAAAAAAAATTGAAATTAAAATTTTGAATTAAAATTGAAATTAAATTATAAACAAATTAAAATTTTATATTAATTAATATACTGCTACATAGTTTTCAAAAAAAATAAATAAAAAAAATTAAAAGGTATTTTTAGGTTATGTTATTTTTTGATTATCGACAGCATAAATTTTCATTCTATAAATATGACAGCAGATCTTTTAAAGTTCTTAAAACAGAAATCGCAAACTTTTTGTAGTGTTGCCTCAAAAACGCTCTGCATTTTTAGAAGGCTTATAAGATCTGCAAACATGAAATCAATCTTAGTTTGTTTTGAAAAAATTTCAGATACCTAAATTTAATAAATTAACTGAGTTATTTTGATATAAAAGACCGAATATGGGTGCTACTTGAACCGGGCGGTCGAACTTGCTCACAATTAAATATTGGGGCTAACAATTTTACAAAGGTAAAATTGTAAAAATTTTAGAATCCTAGTTTTATTATTTTTTTAATTATTGTGCAGATGAACAGATGGATGGATGTATATAATTGCTTTATAGATTCAGCATTAAATCTTGTCTGGTACTTTCGTATGGGTACACTTTAATTTTATGTACAGTGTCATAAACACGTCACACTTTTATCCACCAAAAAATTATTTTTCTTGCTAATTTTGTGGCAAAAGAAACTATAGTATTTAGGTGACATTTTCTATATAAAATTGATACTTTATTTCCAGAAAAACTTTATTTCCAGAAAAAAGTAATATTTTATAAAATATATTAACTTTTTTTTGAAAAAACCTCAATTTTTATATTTTATACAATTGTTCTTAATATTAAATATCGGAGAAAATTCAAAAGAGATCCAGAAAAACAAAAATTTTAAAATCGTAATGAAAATGATGTCACAAAAGTCCAAAGTTTGAAAGGCAGATGAGGAAATGTTTCAGTTACTTGTCTCTTCGATAAATATTTTTTAGGCAACTTTTCGTAAAAAATTAAGAGTATTATTATGCAAAGATATGCAACCTTTCCGATATAAAACTCTTTCGGTAACTAAGTTCCATTCCATCCAAAGTTTATTAAAAAAAAATCTTTTAAATATAGGAACTTAAAAATAGGAACAACAAACACCTATTGGTTAACATATTACCATCATTGTCTTTGCTTCCTAACTCTAAAAATTTAAAAGAGAGATCAACTTTTTCATTTATAATTAATTTATTTTTCCTAAATTATTCATTAATTGTTTCTACTTAAGCAAAATATTAAGTAGTATACATCTTTCCACCGTTTTTCTTGATTACTCTTCATCTATTAGGATCCTTTATTTTGATTTCAGAGGAATGTGTATTTACTAAGTGGAAAAAATCTGAACTTGCTAGTGGCTTAGATTTTTTTGTGTCTGCAAATCCCACGTACCTTAGAGAAAAACAAATACTGCTGCAAAAGTTTCAAAAATACTGCTGCAACAAACCTGCTTGAACTTCTTCCCTTTTCTGTCTTATTCAACTCGAATTTTAGGAACGTGAAAGAGGTATATCCTCTTGGGATATGCTTGACACCTTTGTAAAAAATTTTAAGTTTCTATTTTTATTAATTTTGAAGATTGTTAGTCCTTAGGAGGTGTGTGTCAGGTACCCGAATTGCCACTCCAATTCATCGAATCCATCTCAGGAACATAAAGAAAACATGCCAGAACATCATTGTACTAAATTTGAAGGTTCTACTTTTGTTGGTTTTGGAGATGTGCTCGTTGCTCTTGTGCTCGTCCGGAAGTATCCAAAATACGAACCCATGGTTCAAATTCTTTCAAATGTCCAATTTTACAGAAAAGGAAACATAACAGAACACCTTTGTACTAAAAATAAAAGTTCTATTTTTGTTGGTTGTGGAGATATACTCGTTTGCTCTGGGGCTCGTCCGGAAGCTTCCAAGATTTGAACCCATGGACCAAATCCTCACAAATTTCAGAAACATAAATTAAACATGAAGGAACACCATTCTGCCTAATTTAAAGGTTACATCTTTGTTGCTTTTGGAGATAATATCATTTGCTCTGAGGCTTGTTAGGAAGCTTTCAAAAACCGAAGCCAAGGACCAAATCCTCTCAAATATCAGAGACCTAAATCAAACATGAAAGAACACCATTCTGCCAAATTTAAAGGTTATATCTTTATTGGTTTTGGAGATAATCTCATTTGCTCTGGTGCTCGTTTGGAAGCTTCCAAAATCCAAACCCATGGACCAAATCCTCTCAAATTTTAGAAACCTAAATAAAACATGAATGAACACCACTCTGTCAAATTTGAAGGTTATATCTTTATTGGTTTTGGAGATAATCTCATTTGCTCTGGTGCTCGTTCGGAAGCTTCCAAAATCCAAACCAATGGACCAAACCCTCTTAAATTTCAGGGACATAAATCGAATGGGAAGGAACATTATTGTACAAAATTTAAAGAATCTATCTTTCTTGGTTTTGGAGATAATCTCGTTTGCTCCGGAATCATTCGGAAGCTTCCAGAATCCGAACCCATGGACCGAATTTGTCCAAATTCGAACTTAGCCTTCCTTTCGTGATTAGTAACCTACTATATAAATTTCATCAAGATAGCTTCATTAGTTTTTGAGTTATCGTGCGAACAAACGGACGGACGGACGGACATCGTTAAATCGCCTCAGGTTTTCAAAAAGTTTATAATGAATAAAAAAAAAAAGAAGAAAAACGCAAAACAATAACAATTTAAATAATAAAAAAGCATGTTTTATTAAACATTTATGTCCGTCATGATGTCGGTTTAGTTTTACATGTAAAAAAAAAAAAGGAAAACAAAATTACTCTTGTTTTTTCTTTTGGGAAATGGAAAAAAAAATATTTTAATTTTTAAATTTCTTTTTTGTTTTTTTAATAAATTCTTTTCTCATTTTTTGTTTTCTTTTGTTTTTTTTTTAAATTGCAAAGGCTAAATTGTATTTAAGTAGAAATAAAAATCTTGACATCAAGGACGATGGTATTTTTGTTTTAAAAAATTACAAAGAGAAAAATTTTGAGGCAATAAAAAACTGAAAGAAGAGAATGAGAAGAGAAAGGAATCAAAAGCTGACTGACAAAATTTTGAATAAAAGAGAAAATAATTTGAGTATTTTCAGTTTATTTATATTTTTTTTTTTTTGTAGTTTTTCTAAGCAAGATGTGAATACAGCAATTCAATATTTTTGTAATGAAATTGTGAAAATATACGAGTATATTGAAATATTAATTATTATTTTCCATTCTATTCATTTCTCGGATTTAAACTGTGTTGAAAATATTGATGTTTGTGTCAATATGTATGTGGAAGCTGATTTTAGAGGGATGTTAGCAATTAATAATTGTAGAAGTGTTATTCTAAACTATTTTTATAAATTAGAAGAAAATATTTGTATTGGAGTTTTAAAAGATGGTTACAGACTGCTGTATAAATGGATATGTCGCAAAACAAACACATTTTGAACTGATTTATTATGAGTACAGATTTAGATCTAACTTTTTATGTCAAAGATTTGATTAAATAATTGATTTCATAATGGGATTTAAAAATAAAAGTATTCAAGCTCCAGATTAAATTTTTTTACAGCAACTTAAAGTTTTTTAAGTTTAAGTTTCTAAGATTTCGTAATTGAACGATTAAATTTGTCAGCATAAAAAAGAAGTGTCTATGAATATGACAAATCCTCAAGAACACAATTATATCATTCGTCTATATGAATGACCATATGAAAATGAAAACGGGGAAAAACGTAGAGTAGACTATATCAGCTTTACGGTAGCCGTATAAACATAATATAAAATATTGTTTGCATAAAACTGGATCATCTTTTACAAAATTTCAAATGTCTAGCTTAATTAAGTTCCAAGATATGTGAGCTACCCGAACCTGGTGCTCTAGCGCAACCAAATTTTACAGAAGTTGTTCACATGCAACTTGATATGTTTTCAGTAATTTTCAGAAACCTAGCTTCAATAAAAACTGAATTATTTTAATATAAAGATAGAAGTTGTATCGAAGTTACTTGAATCAGGCGACCGAACTTGTTGCTGTTTAATAGCGAAAGTAACAATTTTACAAAAGTGTTGTAGTAAAAATTTCAGAATCTTAGCTCTTTTATTTGTTGAGTTATCGTACAGCGAGGCGGCCGTACATGGCTCTAATTTTTCGATTCTGATTCGATCCGATCTATTCATTTTTGTGTATGCCAATTTGGCCGTGTTATGGTGTCAAAAACATAATGTTACATTTATTATACTCTTAAATATTAGTTCATACGAGTATGAAAATATTTTTGGTAAAATACAGTAATTTAGCAGTGTCCATACTATATGCCTGTTTCAATTTGAAGAAGGTGCTGTTTATGGTTTTCGTTTTAATTTTCAGAAAATAGTTTTTTATTAATGTGTTGAAAAGTTTCGGCTACAGGATTAATTGATGGAGTGTATCAAAAATATAACAAAGAAATTATTTAATGGTTATCAGCTTTAGTTGTTTAAAATCTATCATAAGAACGTATCGATTCAATATAATGGAAAATGACTCTGCTTAATACAATAACATTTAATATTATTTCTAGTTTATTAGGAAACTTTTTTATTAAAAAAAATTACCATTGCAAAGTTTTATGTCGTTTCGTGCACCTGATAATGCTAACCAATGATTTCAAAACTTAAAAAAAAGCGACTGTTTCATCGCGAAGCTTCTTTTGTTAGAAAAAACCCTGTTAAAGTTTGAAGTTACTTATATGAAAGGTGTTGGGAGTACAACGAAAATACGTAATACCCTTAATTAGATAATATTTTTAAACGGATTGATGTTGAAAGGATGAGTAAATATTGTAGGAAATTGCAGTCTATAAATTATAGGTAATAGTTGAGTGAAATTAGCTTCCATAAATGTTTGCAGTTTCAGACATGAAAGACATTGTTCTCAATCATCATGCAGTACAACTACTTTAAGTAATTGTCACTTCGTTTGTTTATGTTGCGGGCAGAAGTTTAATTTTTTACTTAAGACTGAGAAATAGTTTTTATACCCGTATGAACTATGTTCAAGGGTATAATAAATTTGCCATTACGTTTGTTACACCTTAAAGGAGTCAAGCTAAATATAGTGACAAAGGTATGGATCGGCTTAGAATCGAATTCTGAGTCGATTAAGCCATGTATGTCCGTCTGTCCGCACGATAACTCAAAAAATAATAGAACTAGCTCACTTTTGCAAAATTGTTAGTTTTGCTATTTAAATACAATATTTTCGGCCACCGAGTTCGAGTAGCTGCCATACAACTTCTTTCTTTATATGGAAATAAATCAGTATCTATACATGCTAGATGTCTGAAATTTTGCTAGTGATGATCAAGTTTTATGGCAATAACTTCTGTAAAATTTGGTTGTAGTGGTGCAACGGGTTCGGGTAGCTGCCATACGTCTGTACTAAAACATCTGAACGTTTTTAAAAGATGGTCAAGTTTTATAGAAACAGGGTTATATTACGTTCATACGGGTGTCCCAGAGTTGACACAGTCTACTCTACTGCACTCTTCCTCGTTTTTAGTTTAGTTTTATTTAGTTCGTATAAACTATTTATAATTACAATATTATTATCAACATATTATTACAAAATAATTAAATTTTACTCTTATATATACAATCAATTTAATTTTACTTTACAATATAATACATTTTAATTTTATTTCAATAACTTAAATATGTCTATAAATTATTTAATGAAAAGTTATCATTTTTGTTTAAATTGTATAAAATGTGCATATATGCTTTGATTCACAGAAGTTGAAGAGTTTATTGTGATTATTTTATGTTTTTATCACAAATTGGCTATTAAAGTTGCATTCGTATTATTTTATTTTCTATGGTTCATTAAACTTTTTTAACTTAATACCATAATAAAATAATGGATGTCCAAGTTCTGTCGTTTATTTAAAAAATGTCATATACTTTTTGTTGTTGTTTTTTTTTTTTTGTATTTTGGAAGTGACAGTTTGAATACTCGTAGAGAAATATTTTATTTAGTTTAATAGCACATATATCTATGAACTTTTATTTTTACATATACTTCCCTTTGTTATATTCATTTTAACTTAATTAAAAAAAAAACTTTAAAAGCTGATAAAAGTTTTATTTGAAAAATTGTTTACAATAAAAAGTCAAAGAAGCTTAGAATTTATTATGTTATAATATGGTCAAACATGAACAAGTTAATTTGGAATAGACAGAATACAGGTAAAATAAAAAGGAAGGTAAACTGTAGGGAAAATTGAAAAAAAAACTTTTTTATAATGGTTTAGAGTGAATTTTGGTTTGGTTTAGTTTGGATTTAAAATGAAATTAAAATTGATGGAAGTATTTAACAAAAATAAAACCGTAACCCGAACGTTTCTAGTATTTTCTTATGTAATTGCGTCAACCTGAACCTAAACCAACTGAAAATATTCATTTGGAGTTACAATACACTTTGGAGGGCATGGTAAAGGCTAGCACTGGTCACTGGTTGTCTCCCTGACCAGGGAGCACTGGGCGTCTCTACAAATAAACGCATAGGAAAAAATGTCGACTTATCAAAGAAAATTAAAAAAATTTTATTTTTGAATTTAATATTGTTTGTAGTAGATCAAACTTGAAATCGAGCTCCAATTACAAACAATTCCATAAATTGAACTGAAATCGATCCGGAATATATTTGTACGCCTTGTTGAAATAATGAACGTCATATCCTCTATACATGATCTATTTGAACTTTAAACGCAGGAATAAATTAAATTGAGGATAGGATAATCTTTATGGATAATTCATTTTTAACGATCAAATATTTTGTTGTTGTTAACTTTAGAGCAGTAGACTCGAGTAGTTGCCATATAATTTCTTTTTTTTATATGAAAAAAACTCAATATCTGTATGTAAGCTGCATATATTCAGAAATTTTGCCAAAAGAAATAAAGATTTATACCAACAACTTCAGTAAAATTTGGTTAGTCCAATACAAAAGATTCAGCGTAGATGCAAAATTTATATCCTTATATTATGGTACTTAACAACCCTAAACATCTGAAATTATGTTAAAGATGACCAAGTGTTATGGCAATATAACTTCTGCAAAATTTGGTTGCATCGGAAGAATGGGTTCGAGTAGCTGTCATATAACTCCAAAATGTTTATCTCGGTACTTAATTAATGGGTTAAATTAAAATTTATGGGTGGCACTAATTATATCCGTAAAGGTATTGTAGAGTTGAGACAGTCAACACTCTTCTTTGTTTTTACCTATTGCTAGCATCCTTTAATAATTCTGTTAAGGTTGATATTTAAAATTTTTTTTAAACACTTTTTTCACTAAAATTTGTTAAAATCCGTTACAATTTTTGACATTTGTTATTAGTTTTTAGTGATAAAAATTTTAGATAAATATTCAAATTTTTGTTTTGGTCCTGTATTTTACACTCAAAACATTATTATAATAAAACTTGAATTCATTTAAAATCTCCTTTTCAACTTATTAAAGGACAATGTTTTGGACAATTATAAATTTTAACATCCTTTTTTCCCATATTTTATCTTTTTTCTAAATTTTATTTTTTAGTCTAACAACTTACATTATTTGTACAGAATTTAAGTATTTTCCCGGTTGTTAAGAGAATTTTCTTTTTTTTTTAAATGATGTCCGTGCTTGTAGTAAATTTAAATTTGAAATTTTTCATATTTAAATTTTTACAACTGCATTTTTTTATTAATTTTTTCTCTAAACTGGATAATTATGTCCTTAATTAAAACAGAAAAAGAAAAAATAAAGAAATAAAAAACACGATAAAACTAAAACCTGGAATAACTGTTATTTGTTACCTGCTTTTTTTTATACTTTTGTTTTATACCTTAGAGTATTTGTCCTTGTGTTTCTAAAACTTTTTTTTTTTGTTGGAAAACTGAGCCAATGAGCGTTTTCAATTCGAACAGAATGAAAATAACCCAGAAAGAGAA